>OY776671.1:5580561-6780561 GCA_963675795.1 Crossocerus cetratus
ATTCGGCAACTGGTACGCGTTTCAGACTGTAGAAACTTTCCGAGAAAGACGCAGCTGCATGAAATAGAAAGCCCCGTATGAACTTTATATTCACTACACCAATATAACAATATACCAATATACCAAATCATCAATAGAATAGCAATAGAACTTTGATATTTTAATTCGGGAGATAATAACATTCAAACGACCGACGTTGAATATATACTTAATTTTAAAACTCTGATATCGGAGGAAGAAATGGGCATGAAGTGAATGCTCAAGACCTTGGATAGATACAGGAGAAACGCCTGATACTGAGTGTGAAGAAGACATGTATAGATAGTCAGGTTCTGGAGAGGAGGTAGGGGAAGGAGGAAGACTGGGACGCGGGGGGCAAGGGAAATTCGTATTGAACAATAACGGTAGCCTGGAGGAAGGGCTGGTTTAAGGTGGATGGGAGAGGGAGACTGAGGATGTTCAGACCGCTAGTATAGGGAGTGCTGCAGTATGGGGCAAAAGTCTGGGATGGACGGAATAGGGGGATGTGGAAGCGGTCTACGAGCACTACTTGAGGTGGGTGATGGAACTGGAAAGGTGCACCCAAGGATATATGGTGAGGAAGGAAGGGAAGTGGGACAAGGTGAGGCTGAGGGCGGGAAAGACGGCTATGGGATTTAGAGAAAAGCTTAGGGGGAAGCGTGTGGGTAAGGAGGTGCTGAAGTTGGCACCCGACTTGGCCGAAATTATTTTTTGTTGGTTTTATCGGATTGTACCTCGTTTGTACTTGTTTGTACCACCTTTTTTCGTTTGTGCCTCGCGGGGTAAAGAGTTATGGGTTTGTTTAAAAATGACTAGCACCCCACGTCAACTGATCCGACCGAGACTATGCTTATTCGAAAGGGCATCGTTTGTACCTGTTTGTACCATTTTTCTTTTTGTTTGTACCCCGCGGGGTAAAAAGTTAGGGAGTGGTATCACCATGAGTTGCACCCCATACAAACCAATGCTTTTTACAAGTTCGTACCTTTCAAAAATTCGTTCGAACACTGCAGTATTATACTCGAGAATCCCTCTAGACATTTTTACCCCCCTATACACTTCTCGAAAAATCGTTTGTACCTTCTGAATTTCTTCTCTAAAATCTAGCTAGACGTTTGTACCTCCCCAAAATCGTTTGTACCTTCTCAGATTCTACTAAAAAATCTGGCTAGACGTTCGTACCTTGTAAATTTCCACTCTAACATCTATCTATACGTTTGTACCTTCCGAATTTCCACCCGAAAATCTAACCAGGCGTTTGTACCTCCCAAAAAATCGTTTGTAGATGATTATAAATGGTGCCGAGTTTTACCTTATTTGGAATAGTTCTAGAGTTCTGGATAGTTTCAAGAAGCAATTCTGCCAGTTAAGTTAATAATGAAATAGTACACGGTAAGCCTATACAGGATTTCAGGTTGTGCCTTCTATGAGCAATGGTTTTGACACTTGCGTTACGATCGATTTTGGGGAGGTATGAACGATTTTTCGGGAGGTAGAAACGCCTAGCTAAATTTTAGAGTAGAAATTCAGAAGGTACAAACGATTTTTTGGGAGGCACAAACGTTTAATTTTATTTGAGGGTGGAATTTCAAAGGTACAAACGATTTTTTGAGCGGTGTAAACAGGGGTAAAAATGTATAAAGGGATTCTCGAATATAATACCGCGGTGTTCAACAAAATTTTTGTAAAGTACGAACCTGTAAAGAACATTGGTTGATATGGGGTGCAACTCATGGTGATACAACGTCCTAACTTTTTACTCCGCGGGGTACAAACAAAAAGAAAAGTGGTACAACCAGGTATAAACGATGCCCTTTTGCATGAACATAGTCTCGGTCGGATCAGTTGACGTTGGGTGCTAGTCATTTTTAAAAAAACCCATAACTCTTTACCCCGCGAGGTACAAACGAAAAAAAGGTGGTACAAACAAGTACAACCGAGGTACAACCCGATAAAACCAACAAAAAAAATGTCGACCAAGCCGGGTGCCAACTTCACACCGGTAGGAAAGTAATGGCTGGCTAGAGAAAACCGGCAATGCAGGGTATGCCGAGGGGCTATAGAAGATTGGGAGCACGTCGTAAGCAGGCTAGTTAATAAGGGATTTGTATTAGAAAATGTATGTAAAAGGTTTAGTGACTTTGAAACCGGAAAGGGCAGAGTGGGGTGAATAAACTAAATATTACAGTTAAACCACGGTAAGGTTTTCTAAAAATGTATAAGACAGAGATTGATCTATATTTTTAGTCTAAACTCTTTTTATTGTTATTTAGGGAGGTTTGTGTCTTCTTAGGTACGCGAGGGCAAATAGGAAATTCCTGTGCCTATACACAAGACTCTGAGCTCTCTACCAATTGTAATTGTAACTGTAAACTGTTTTTTTTTAATGTCATTTGAAATAAACCTAATGTGTTGTATCTCCTTGAATGAGTTATATGTTGATTCATGCTTTCCAGCCCGCGATTGCTTCGAAAACAGCGATGTCTTTTTTTACTGATTGCTGAATTCCCTAAATGAAAACTTTGAAAACAAGCGAACTTATAGAGAAGAGTCCCAGGAATGACATAGTGTTTTCAGGTCTTTAAAATGGTGAGCAATGCGTTGTTACGAGCCGAGGTTTAAGGGTTAAGGGGTAAGGGGTAAGGGTAAGAGGCTTTGGCCGGCGCGGTATGGCAGAGTCGCTGTTTGCCCGGCGAAATTGGCCTAAAATATGAGTTTGCGGGGGGACTTCCTGCTCGCTTATGTGGACCGATTTTGGGTTGGGAAATATTTCAATCGAAAAATAAGAGTCCAATAGAGACCCGGCTGGAAGTAGTTTCATGGGATTGTATCATTTTTGTAGCAAATTAGTCGTCTAAAGTCTACACATTTTCCAAGATGGTCGTGAAATACTCCGGCTTTTTGCTGAGGTATATTTGTGCCATTTCCGTGTTTTGCTTCCAAAATAACCACCAGCCGGGCCTCCCTTATGAACTAAAGAACACGCCGCACTGTATTTTGTCTTGAAACTGTAAGAAATGGAGCCGTAGGACGTTCCCCCGACTAACCCTGTTTTTTGCCGGATTTCGCCGTAGTGTCGATCACATAGCTCAATATTTCTGAGTACATTAAGTCGCCCATAGAGAACGAGGTGGCGCCTAATTTAGAGGGCTATTAGCGCCAAACGTCAGACCAAAGCTTGACAGCGCGGCGTGTTGTGGGGTTAGGCATACTTTGACGAGATGCAGGGACAGTTCATAACAATATGATTTTGGAGAAATCCTCTATTCTGAATCACGAATTTTAGCTATGAAATATATAAATGGAAAGAAGAATGTTCAATATACCGGGCATGTCGTCGTTCTATGGGATTGTGATTTTGCCTAGGAAATAGTGTTGTTTCAAAACATAAGGATATAGGTGCAGTAATCGTTCGACGCGTTTATCAGATGCTTCGTCATTTGTAACTATTTGAACAGTCCGCATTATTCCTAAGAGCCTGTAAAGCTACGCTCATTTTAATACGATAAATGAATGATGAATATATGTACAGGCATATATGTATGTTACATTCATATTAGACCGGGGACTTTCGGTTTCACTTCAGATAAGCAAAATGAAGTACGCTGCCTCACTTTGAATACTACCAAACCTACATACAGGGTGTTCCAAAACTAGGCGTTTCGGAGATGGCTATCTTGTGGGGTGGGCCTTTCTAAGGACTATAGCACTTTCCGAATTTGAAAGCGCCATCGAACTTTGGGAGGTAATTGCGAAAAGGTGTAGCCAATCCGCGCTCAAGCCTGAGAGCGGTCGCTGTGACACAGCGCGAAGCGGTGGGATGGGGCGAGCCGCCGAAGACGCTGGCCGCCTCGCTGGCCCCGTCATCCGCGCACGTCGCACGCTACCGAACCCTACGCGCGAATAAGTATTGGCGCGGAGCAGGCTCGCAAGTGGCTCTAGCGCTAGGGGGGCTATCCAAGGTGCCCTTTTGCGCCAAAGATGAGCGGGCGTATTTCGGCGGCACGCCTCGCCGATCTTAGGGGCGACAACCGTACTGCTGGTTCCAGGTAAACCAAACTCGGAGAATCTTTTGAAAAGGCTTCAATGCATCTACCAATTTAATTTCAGCAAGATAATGCCAAGCGAATCGGATTTATTCCCGATTTCGCCAGATAAATTAGTGTAGCGAGAATTGAGCGCTGATTTGATTATTAGAATATTTTTTTTATGAAAACCTAATCCTTTGCCAACAATACGTCGCTTCCCGATTCACTTTTTGTATCCAAAGCGAAACAGAAACATCGATTCCCATATACATATGTACCCACACATACATATATGCCTACAATTCTGGCCCCGGTATCGGAATCTCGGGAGTCGGCAGTATCCCAGACCGTGATCGGCAAAGCGACAAGCGAGAATCGCAAGGCTTACACCAAAGTTGTCGCCAGACGAACAGATGCATATATTCACTCCAGCACAAATGCGTTTGTGGTCGAGTCAATCGACAGACATCGCGTGGAGCTCCATCTCGCTCTTATGTTACCGTCAAAATCTGTAGGCAACACGACCAGCGATCAATTCGCGAAAAGTCACGTGGGTAGCCTAGCCCCTCAACCCTACTACTGAGTAATCTTGCCTTTTCGGAGATACTAATGATTTTACTAGTAAGTGAACCGGAAGATTTGGATAGTGAAGTACAACGCGCACTGTAGTATTGGACTAACAGCGATTGTGCACAGCCACCCCTTCACTCCAAGGATATGTGTTCTTGGTTTTTTATAACCGTTTCGTTCGATTTGAATTTATATTACTCAGTTGGCTCGCCTTGGTTATGTCTCGAGCGGTATGGGTGTCGCAATTTTGAGAGCACGTGGGTGCAACCGGCCGTGTTGGACTGTTCTCCTCTATGAACAAGTCAAGGGTCAAAGCGATAACGCATGAAGGGAACGGTCGACGGTCGAGTTTAAGACCCGAATATTACGCAGGAGAATGCTAAGAGAAATGAAGCCGGTGGTGAATTTAAAACGGTATTTCGAAAAGAAAACTCGTCAGATTAGCGCTAAGGATGTTTTGAGGCGCTAATTACAAAAATCGATAAAATTCGATGGTAAAAAGCTGATAGCACTTATCCGAATCACCCTGTATGTATGTATGTACAGGGTGATGCGGATAATTGGAATCAGCTCTTTACCATCGAATTTTATCGATTTTTGGAATTGTTAATTGTCTCAGCGGGCGTGTGATACCACCGGTGTCGCGTGACTGCTCAGGGCTAACTGGCCGAATCACGCCAAATACCGACAGTCTTCTGATTAACCGGCAAGGTGTCGGTAAAATCTTTTTGCAGCATACTGCAGGGGAGAGTGCGAGAGATTACGAGTGGAATAATAAATATATTATGCATAATAAATAGTATAGCGATGCGAGAAATAATTGTTGCTTCTCTCTTTATTATAACAGTAAATATAAATATTCAAAGTGCCAGTAGTTCTCCCCTTAGTTCGGGGCAACCGCCAGGCCTTCGCCCTTTTGTGGAGGGCTAACATTATTGAATGAGCCCGTCGATCGCCGTGGAATCGCACTCCGCGAAGGCACACATTGCGGTCAAGGGTTGTGAGTCAATTTCAGACTGCCTCGCGCTCGGTGTGCCAGCAGCCTTACTCTTATAAAAAATCAATAAAGTTACTATCTGAAAATGTCGATATGCTTACTCCCACCGATGTCCTCTCGGTCTCGCGTCTGCGCGGAACCCCTACTGCGAATCGCCCGCGTATGATCCGCGCTAAGCTCGCGTC
This sequence comes from Crossocerus cetratus, assembly GCA_963675795.1. Classification (NCBI taxonomy): domain Eukaryota; kingdom Metazoa; phylum Arthropoda; class Insecta; order Hymenoptera; family Crabronidae; genus Crossocerus; species Crossocerus cetratus. The sequence goes on from OY776671.1 coordinate 5,586,363, forward strand.
CAGCGCCCTGCGGGACTCGGTCCTGGCGGCGAAACGCGCGAAGCGAGATCTCCCCGCGTCCGCGATCGATCCCACCTTCACCACTGGGCTTGTCAACATTAATGAGTCCCTGCCGCGCGAAATCTCCGCTCTTCTAAGACATTGTCGCTCGCTTGCCCGGGCGCGCGGCTTCCTTCCCGTGTGGCATCGAGACGGGAGTATTTTTGTTAAAAAATCCGAATCGTCTGCCCCGATTAAAATCGACTCTATCCAGGATGCGGAAACGAGGCTCGCATGAAGCCCTGTCAACTGCGCTTCACCTCGTCACCCGCTTGGATCTTCTCTTACCTTACGTCTCGCCCATGTCAACGCGGAGTCTTTACCCAGGCATTTTCATGTATTTCATACCTTCTTCTCTTCTTCGTACTATGATGTCATCGCGGTCTCTGAATCTTGGCTTTCTCACACAATTCCCGACACACAATATACTCTTTCTGGGTATGTTATGCTCAGATGTGATAGAGATGGCAGAACGGGTGGGGGCGTTTGCCTCTATATCCGTGATTCCTTCTCGTCACTAGTAGTTGCGTCTTCCTCTCGCTCTCCAACCCCTGGACCTGAGTTCCTGTTTGCTGAGGTGACTATTCCCTCTGCGGGCACTCTGCTTGTTGGGGTAGTCTACCGCCCTCCACATGCTCCTCTCTCTTCCTTTGAACCCCTGTTTGCTGACATCGTCTCGGACTTCCCGAATAAGGTTGTCCTTGGCGACTGGAATGCGGACATGGGGTCCTCCTCCTTTGATTCTATCTACCTCGGAGAAATCTTTTCTCGCCTTAATCTTTTCTCTATCCCCTATCGCCCGACTTTTCACACTTCTTTCTCCTCCACTCGGCTCGACCTCGGGCTTGTGGACGACTCCAGCAGGGTTGCTTCCTTCTCTCAGAGCAAAGAGCCTCACTGCTCTAACCATGACCTTATTTCACTAGAGTACGTCTTAACTTCACGGGTAATTCCTACCACTGATCTTCGTCGTAAATATGGCGCCATCAACCGTGACGCGCTACTCGATGACATCTCGCAGCTTAGCTGTGTTCGCCTTGCATCGAACTCCTGTGAGAGTAGCGTGGATCGGCTAGTTGACGACTTCAACGTGGGAATGCTCCGAGTTCTCGATGAGCACGCCCCGTTTCGACCTCTGCGTATCCGACGGCCTCCTGCTCCCTGGATCACCCCTGAGATTAGAGCCGAGATGCGTTCTCGGGACTCGCTCAGGCGCTCCTTCCTCAGGTCTGGTAACTCGGTTACTTGGGCCCTTTACAAGGCCTCTCGTAACCGTGTCCAGGCTCTTCTGGCGCGAGCCAGAACTACCTTTCTGTTCGACCGCTTCTCTACTCACCGACACCCGAACGTTCTTTGGCGCGAGCTGAAGTCATTCGGTGTCGTTCCGTCTTCTCATTCCTCTCCTCCTTCTCACCTGTCGCCGGACAGCCTTAACTCATTCTTCCTTTCTGCTCATGCTTCTTCTCCACCGGCCGTCCCCGCATGTATGTCTCCGTCTAGCCATACTTCCGACGAACCGCGTTTCTATTTCTCCCCCGTCACGGAGGAGAGTCTTGCTCGCGCCGTGCGCCTTGCGAACTCGTCCATCTCGCCCTCGGATGATCTGAGCGCGAGATTTCTCCTACTCTCTCTCCCCGCTATCTTTCCTGCTGTTTTGCAGATTTTCAACTCCTCTCTTACTTTCTCTATCTTCCCCGACGCCTGGCGCAAAGCCATTATTACACCTATCCCTAAGAAACCGAATGCTTCTGCTCCTGCCGATTTTCGCCCCATTTCACTTCTACCCGAGCTGTCTAAGATCCTCGAGAGGGTTGTCCTCCATGATATCCAGGGCTTCCTCAATAGCTCTGGTAAGTTGGACCCCTCACAACATGGTTTTGTTAAAAACCGATCTACACAGACAGCTCTCTTGACACTCTTGGACGACGTCCGTCTTGCTGCTGATCAGCGGATGGTCACAATCCTTGTGTGTCTTGATTTTTCAAAGGCCTTTGACACTGTTGACCACTCTATTCTTCTCTCCAAACTCTACTCCTTTAATTTCTCTCTTCCGGTCTTACAGTGGATCTGGTCCTATCTCTCTAACAGGGCGCAGGCAGTCAGAGTCGGACGGTCTCTCTCCTGCTGGTCCCCGGTCCATTCGGGCGTACCACAAGGCTCCGTCCTTGGACCGTTCCTTTTCTCTCTTTATATCCACGATCTAAACTCCGTCGTAAGGCACTCCAGAATAGTTAAATACGCGGATGATGTGCAAATGTACATCTCCGCTCCCTATAGCGAGCTGGACGACGCGATTACTAGGATTAACTCAGACCTTGCTAGCGTCTCTGGCTGGTCCCAAATGCACTCTCTCTCTTTGAACGTCTTGAAAACGCAGTGCATGATGCTCGGCTCTGCTCGCGCCCTGGGCCTGCAGTTTGTTTCCGGTGCTCCCCTGGTTCAGATGGGTGGTACGCCCATCCCGTACGCCTCTAAGGTTGTCTCGCTGGGCCTGCACATCTCGCCCACTCTCGACTGGGGTGATCACACTGGGCACATCTGCAGAAAGGTCTATGGTGCGCTTGCGGGGCTTCGACGTCACAGCACTGCGCTGCCGCGGAGCCTTCAAATCAAGCTCATATCTTCCCTCATTCTGCCACATCTCGATTACTGCTGCCTAACTCTACTGGGCATTGGTGTAACCAGCGAGCTGCGCCTCCAACGTGCGCTGAACGCCTGCGTGCGTTTCATTTATGGCGTTCCTCGTGACGCGCATATCACGCCCTACTATGTGCGCCTAGGCTGGCTGAAAGTTCGGGAACGAAGGCTCCTCTTTCTCGGAGTCAGCATTTTCCGGGCTCTCAAGTCGAGTCAGCCGCACCACCATCGGGGCTGGCTCACGCCTAGGGTTGCGGGGTCGTCTGGGCGGCCCTCTCGTCAGAGGGGCCCCCTCTTTGTGGTGCCAACACACCGAACCTCCTTTTTTGGGGCCTCGTACCGCGTTTGTGGGCCCCAGTTCTGGAATGGCCTTCCACCTGCCATCCGGGAGTGTGATAGCGAGGCGGCATTCAAAACTGCTCTGTGGGCTTTCCTCATGGAGCAGTATGCGTAGGGTTCATCTAGTTTTCTTCTTTCTCTTCTTTCACTTTTCTTCTACGACGTGCGGGGTTGATTGTCTTTAATTTTCTGTTATGCGTGCGCTTACTTATTTATTTATTATTTATATTTTTCTATTTATTATTTATTCTTTCTGTATTATACTTGTACTTGTTAATACGTTCTGAGAGGGCTACTTTGCTGCCCTAGAACGAAATACAGGGTGATCCAAAAGTGGTGATAATGAAGAAGCCATCTTGTGGGGCGTGGCATTCTAAGGGCAATACGCCCTTCAAAATTTTCAAATTCTACCCTAATTTGGGAGGTATTAGCGAAGAGAAGTGACGAATCAGCGCGCTGTCGCTGTGACACGGTCGCACGAATCGAGCCGCCGGATAATCTCGCCGCTCGGGCGACGCGCATTGCACCGCGCGTCGGACGTGCAGCACACTACGCCCGGCTAAGTATTGGACAGCGCAGGCACGCACTAAGTCGTAAGTGCCTATCCAAGGTGCCCCTTGCAGCAACTATCATCGGGCGTATTTCCAGAAGGCGTCTCGCTGATCTTGGCGGTGTCACACGTACTGTTGACCCTTGCGGACTATTATCGCGTTCCTCCAACGTCTTTTTTCAGATTTGTGCCCCGAAAATATCCAAAATTCTGCAAAAGTTTTTTGAAATTTTTTTGCCCATTTTCCAAAACAATCCCGATCGACTTGAGCTCGCCGTTAATCAGAGCCGCGCGAGCGATCACGCAGGAGGTGATGATAACCCGGCGGGGGTTCCATTGAGCTAACACGGGGTACGAGGGGCGCAGGTCAACCGAACTCGGGGAATCTTTAAAGCAGACTTCAATGCATCTACCAATTTAATTTCAACAGGTTACTGCCACGGGAACCGGAGGTATTGCCGATTTCGTCGGATAAATTAGTGTGGCGAAAAATTAATGGTGATTTGAATACTAGCGTATTTTTTTAATGAAAACCGAATCCTTTGCGAACAACACGCCGCTTCCCGTTTTCCGATATCTAACGCAGGTTCCGAGTTATGATTTCTTAAAGGAGGGCCGGTGTCGCGCGAGCGGCCACGCAGCCGGCGATCGTGACCGGCCCGGGTTTGAAGGGGCTAACTCGCGGTACGGGTGGCGCAGGTAAACAAAACTCGCCGAGTCGTCCGAAAAGGCTTTAATGCATCTACCAATTTAATTTCACCGAGATACTTTCGCGCCAACAGGAGATATTCCCGATTTCGTCGGATAAATTAGTGTCGCGAGAAATTAATGGCGATCTGATTGCTGGATCATTTTTTTTATGAAAACTTAATCCTTTGCGAACAATACGCCGCTTCCCGTTTTCCGATGTCTAACGCAGGTTCCGAGTTATGATTTCTTAAAGGAGGGCCGGTGTCGCGCGAGCGGCCACGCAGCCGGCGATCGTGACCGGCCTGGGTTCGAAGGGGCTAACTCGGGGTACGGGAGGCGCAGGTAAACAAAACTCGCCGAGTCGTTCGAAAAGGCTTCAATGCATCTACCAATTTAATTTCACCGAGTTACTTTCACGCCAACTGGAGATATTCCCGATTTCGTCGGATAAATTAGTGTCTCGGTCAGCAGGCCCTTCATCCAACTCGTGCTCTCGCAACTACCGTTGTTATCGGCCGCCAAAGGGGTGTCGCCCTGTACGGGGCTTTAAAGATGCAAGGATGCAATCACTGCCGCATTATTTTCTTGAAGTTTGAAAGGATAGCTGCTGCTCTGTTACCGCTACCATAGGACGGCGACGTTGGCTTTCAACGATGCCGCGGTGGGTTCCTTGGCCGCGCAGCGGCATCACCAACGTCGCTACAATGTTTCGGTATACCTCCCCCGTTCCGGTAAACCCCCTCAAAACTCGGGGTACCATAAACCTGACGACGCTGAGGAAGTTTTCCTCAAGACGGACAGTTGACGAGCAAGGCAGTTTTACTCTGATCGCCTTGGTGACAGTAGTGCTTTGCTTTGTGAGTGTCTCTGTGTTCGAAACAAATTTCGATTATTTTTTTTATAATGGTCCAATACACGTTGGACGATTATAGAAATATGCTGGTGGTGCTATTGCGTTATTGTAACGCCGACGCAACTGCTGCTGTACTGGAGTACCGCAATCGTTATCCGGGGCAACGGACGTATCCGGTCTATCTAACGTTTGTGCGCGTTCTGGCGCGTTTCTTAACGACTGGATCGGTAATGCCGCAGCCTAGTCATGTGGGGCGACAACGGACAGCTAGGACGGTCCGTCATGAAAATGTCATTGAGGCATTCGTGGAAGCTTTTCCGCATCTGAGCATGCGGAAAATGGCCCGGCAACTTCGGTAAGTAAATGACATTTAGAGTACATAATGTGTGATTCTTCATGCGAAAAAGACGGTTTAGCTAGACGTAACATAACATCTGTCAAAGGTCTAAGGTTCAAAACTAAAATTGGTTGAGACCAGCGTATATCTTTCCAAGTTATTTTAATTGGTAATAACTACAAATTCACAAAATCATCTCGATTTTGCACGAAGAATCACGTTTTACAATTACCAGAACTAAATTGCATATGAAGTATATGTTGAATATAATGTACTCGCGTTTACAGTATGAGCCAATCAACAGTTCTGAGGGTGCTGCGCAATCTCGAGTATCACCCATACCATTTTCTGCGGGTGCAAAGATTGCGCTTTCGTGATTATGAGGGTCGAGAAGACTTTTGTAGATGGCTTCTCCAAAAAAATGCCGGCAACCCCCAATTCTTGCAGAGAATTTTATGGACCGATGAGAGTCTTTTTACACAAGACGGTGTATTCAACGCGCGCAATGCGCATACGTGGGCGATTGCAAATCCTTGCGCTACAACTCAACGCCGGTCCCAATTTCGATGGACTATCAACATTTGGACGGGCATTTATGCCAATCAAATAATAGGCCCATTCCTCATGCCCCCACGCATGACGGGTGCTGCCTATCTTGAATTCCTCCGTGGCACGTTGATGCCGGAACTGGAGAGGGTAATACCCGAGGAAGAAAGAAGAACCATGTGGTTCCAGCACGACGGAGCACCTCCTCATACCGCCCTTATTGTGAGGGAATTTCTCGCTGGCAATTTCAATGGCCGATGGATTGGCAAGGGCAGCCTGAGGGAGTGGCCGCCACGATCGCCGTATTTAACACCCTTAGATTTTTTCTTTTGGGGTCACGTGAAGGTAATATGCCTAATAACCTGCAACTCTTGATCGGTAACAATAAAATTACCTGAAACTTATGTGTTTTCGCAGAGCGCCATGGACACGATGGATCGGCAGCTTACCGAGGAGGAAACTGTGGCGCTTCTCCATGCTGTTGTCGCGGACATCGACGACGAGGTTTTTCGACGAATACGCGAGAATTTGTTGCGTCGGGCAACTTTATGTATTGAAAGAGGAGGAGGTCACTTTCAGCAATATTTATAAACGGCCAAATACTCCACTTTTCCGCGAAATTACCAATCTATCACCGGTCACTTCAGTTTCTTGAACGCTTTAAATCTAAAATTATATAACTCTCAAACTCTTCCGTTGTCACTCCGGTTTTTCAACGTATTTCACGAAACCGATCACGCGCGGCGTATCCCGGACCAGCCCTCAATTTGTAGAACACCTTTAGTAGAATAAGGACGAGGTATGATCGGAAAGATTTGTTTCATGTTCTACGCTGCTTGAACGCTCTTACCCGAATGGCTTACAGCTAATCGATGAGGCGTGTCCCCTTTGGTGACGACTGCCTTTTTCAAAACATGTGTGAATGTATTCTGTATATTCTGTATTGTACACAACCGCATCTTTCACGCAATCTCTCGCTCTCACTCACTCTCTTTACATTAATCTCCTACAATCATTTTTGTCTACAATTAGTTTTTTACTAGAATTTCTAGTTAACATCCTAGTTTTGTTGATACGGGTGTTATTGTAAGCGCACTTCAGGTTCGTAATTAATGTAACGAGTAACAGGGAGTGAAAGTCAAATATATTTCTGACTTGCAATAAAACAGTAAAAACAATTATCTGCTCAACCACGATTTCCCCAGATCCAATACCAACAATACCAATATTCCAAAATTCTTCGCATAATAACTCGGCGGTTGCGTGGCCGCTCGCGCGACACCGGCCATCCTTTAAGAAATCATAACTCGGAACCTGCGTTAGATATCAGAAAACGGGAAGCGGCGTATTGTTTGCAAAGGATTAAGTTTTCATTAAAAAAATGATCTAGCAATCCGTTCGCCATTAATTTCTCGCGACACTAATTTATCCGACGAAATCGGGAATATCTCCTGTTGGCGCGAAAGTATCTCGGTGAAATTAAATTGGTAGATGCATTGAAGCCTTTTCGGACGACTCGGCGAGTTTTATTTACCTGCGCCTCCCGTACCGCGAGTTAGCCCCTTCGAACCCAGGCCGGTCACGATCACCGGCTGCGTGGCCGCTCGCGCGACACCGGCCCTCCTTTAAAAAATCATAACTCGGAATCTGCGTGAGACATCGGAAAACGGGAAGCGGCGTATTGTTCGCAAAGGATTAAGTTTTCATAAAAAAAAATGATCTAGCAATCAGGTCGCCATTAATTTCTCGCGACACTAATTTATCCGACGAAATCGGGAATATCTCCTGTTGGCGCGAAAGTATCTCGGTGAAATTAAATTGGTAGATGCATTAAAGCCTTTTCGGACGACTCGGCGAGTTTTGTTTACCTGCGCCACCCGTACCGCGAGTTAGCCCCTTCAAACCCGGGCCGGTCACGATCGCCGGCTGCGTGGCCGCTCGCGCGACACCGGCCCTCCTTTAAGAAATCATAACTCGGAACCTGCGTTAGATATCGGAAAACGGGAAGCGGCGTGTTGTTCGCAAAGGATTCGGTTTTCATTAAAAAAATACGCTAGTATTCAAATCACCATTAATTTTTCGCCACACTAATTTATCCGACGAAATCGGCAATACCTCCGGTTCCCGTGGCAGTAACCTGTTGAAATTAAATTGGTAGATGCATTGAAGTCTGCTTTAAAGATTCCCCGAGTTCGGTTGACCTGCGCCCCTCGTACCCCGTGTTAGCTCAATGGAACCCCCGCCGGGTTATCATCACCTCCTGCGTGATCGCTCGCGCGGCTCTGACTAACGGCGAGCTCAAGTCGATCGGGATTGTTTTGGAAAATGGGCAAAAAAATTTCAAAAAACTTTTGCAGAATTTTGGATATTTTCGGGGCAAAAATCTGAAAAAAGACGTTGGAGGAACGCGATAATAGTCCGCAAGGGTCAACAGTACGTGTGACACCGCCAAGATCAGCGAGACGCCTTCTGGAAATACGCCCGATGATAGTTGCTGCAAGGGGCACCTTGGATAGGCACTTACGACTTAGTGCGTGCCTGCGCTGTCCAATACTTAGCCGGGCGTAGTGTGCTGCACGTCCGACGCGCGGTGCAATGCGCGTCGCCCGAGCGGCGAGATTATCCGGCGGCTCGATTCGTGCGACCGTGTCACAGCGACAGCGCGCTGATTCGTCACTTCTCTTCGCTAATACCTCCCAAATTAGGGTAGAATTTGAAAATTTTGAAGGGCGTATTGCCCTTAGAATGCCACGCCCCACAAGATGGCTTCTTCATTATCACCACTTTTGGATCACCCTGTATATTCTATTCTATTCTATTCTCTCGTGAGTAGACTCCACGCACTTTTCTTCGCTCCTACTTTTAGAGCCATTTTCTGCCGGATCTCTGCCCCGTGGGGCCTGTTCCAGGTTTTGAGCGTATTCTCGATCGGCCCGCCTACACTTTGGCCTATTTACTTCATCGGCCTCTTACCTAGCCGACGAGAATACGCCCTATCTTTCTGTGCCAAATTGACAGAAATTCTAACCCCAATTACCGGGCGGTTAGTTTTTGTCATCTCGGACAACTTTAAATTTTCGTCGACCCGCATCGGCGCCCTCTCGTCTTCCTCTGCTGCCACGTCTGCCAACCCTGTGCCATGCCTGCTGTGGAGCGTGACATCACTTGTGCCAAGTGTCACAAGGATATTAAAAAGGGAGTGGACCGATGTTCCGCGTGCATGGCGACGATGCACCCTGGGTGCCTCAAGTCGCATGCGGAGTCGTGCAAGACCTCCCTTTCATCAGCTAGGCCAACAGTCATCGCGGCCAGCGGGATGTCTCGGCTCGCACTCTCCTCCACTGCCGCCTCGCCGTTGCCGTCGGCGCTGCCGTCACCGCTGCCTTCACCGCTGCCTTCACCGCTACCTTCACCGCTGCCTTCACCGCTGCCTTCACCGCTGCCTTCACCGCTGCCGCCACTGCTGCCTCCGCCAGTACCTGTAACGGCGGACATCCATGCGGCGCGCCTTGAAGCGATCAACGCCACCATCCAGGAGCTCACTTCCACCATAGTCAGCTTCATGGTTGAACAGCGTGACCGGGCGGCGGAGTTCCATGCCCGCCTTGAACAACTGGCGGCCACCTCAGCTCAGCACTCTGCGAAGCTGGACAGCCTCGACAGCCGCACTCTTGCGCTGGAAGCGCAAGCTACCTCCAATACGGCGGACCTGACTTCGCTTTCCGCCTCAATCAAAGCCGAAGTCGCTAAGGTAGCTGTCACGCAGTCCGCCATAACCTCGCAGGTCAGCTCGGCCAACGCGCGTATTGCACGCCTGGAGCTCGCGAGCAGATCCAGCGACCTCTCCATCAGTGGCGTTCCGGAGACCTCTGGCGAGGATCTACATAGCATCGTCACCCGCATCGCGCAGGCGCTGGGGGCTGCTCTGGCGCCCAGTGACATTGTGTCGGTTGCGCGTATGCGCGGTACCCCCACCGTAGATCGTCCCCGCACGATCCACGCGTCTCTCGCCTCCCCAGCCGTGCGAAACGCGCTGCTCGCCGCCAAGCGTGCCAAGCGCGACCTTCCGGCGTCGAAGGTTGACGCGTCTTTCCCTGCGGGTTTGGTGCTCGTCAACGAGTACCTCCCGAAAGAGCTCGCAGCTCTTCTCAAGCGGTGTCGCCTGCTGGCACGCGAGCGCGGCTTTGTTCGCGTGTGGCACCGGGACGGGGCCATTTTCGTCAAGAAGACGGCTACCGACGCGCCGGTCAAAATCGACTCCCTTCAGGACGTCGACCGGAAGCTGGCGTGAAGGCCTGCTCCCCGTACGTCGCGCGCCCCCACTCCCGCCGCTCGCTCCGTCTTACGTTTCGGACACGTAAACGCCAAATCTCTCTGCCGCCACTTCAGCACCTTTCAATCTTTTTTCGCGTCGTCAAACTATGACGTTATTGCGGTTTCTGAGACTTGGCTCTCGTGCTCGATTCCCGATTCGGAGTGTGCCCTTCCTGGGTACTCGCTTCTCAGATGTGACAGATATGGCAGAACGGGTGGAGGCGTCTGCTTATATATTCGCGATACTTTCTCGACCTCTATAATCGCGTCCTCCCCTCGCTCTCAACTCTCCGGCCCGGAATATCTTTTTGCGGAGGTGGTCATCCCCTCTGCCGGCACTCTTCTAGTGGGGGTCGTTTATCGCCCCCCGCATGTTCCTCTTGCTAACTTTGAACCGGTGTTCGCCGACATCGTCTCGGACTTCCCGAACAAGGTTGTTCTGGGCGACTGGAACGCGAACATGGGTTCACAGTCCTTCGATGCGATCTACCTTGGAGGGCTTTTCTCCCGCCTCAACCTCTACTCTATCCCCTATTCTCCTACTTTTCACACTTCTTTCTCCTCCACTTGGCTTGACCTTGGGCTTGTGGATGACTCTAGCAGGGTAGCTTCTTTCTCTCAAAGTAAAGAGCCTCACTGCTCTAATCATGACTTAATTTCGCTAGAGTACGTCCTAACTTCTCGGGTTATTCCAACCACTGATCTTCGTCGTAGATATGGCTCCATCAATCGTGACGCGCTACTCGATGACATCTCGCAGCTTAGCTGTGTTCGTCTTGTTTCGAACTCCTGTGAGAGCAGCGTGGATCAGTTGGTGGACGACTTCAATGCGGGACTGCTCCGAGTCCTCGACGAGCATGCCCCGCTTAGACCTCTGCGTATTCGACGGCCTCCTGCTCCTTGGATTACTCCTGAGATCCGAGCCGAGATGCGTTCTCGTGACTCACTCAGGAGATCTTTCCGACGAACTGCTAACCCGGAAACTTGGGCTCTTTACAGGGCCTCTCGTAACCGGGTGCAGTCCCTTCTGGTGCGAGCCAGATCCTCCTTTCTTTTCTCCCACTTCTCTACTCCTAAGCACCCGAATGATATTTGGCGAGAGCTGAAGTCATTCGGTGTCCTCCCTCCCTCTCACTCTCCTCTTCCCTCTCACTTGTCTCCGGACGATCTCAACTCGTTCTTCCTCTCTGCTTACTCTTCCTCCCCACCGGCCGTCCCCGCATGTCTATCGCTGTCTAACTGTGTCTCCGACGATTCGCGTTTCTATTTTTCCCCCGTTACGGAGGAAATGCTTGCTCGCGCTGTGCGCCTTACTAACTCATCCATCTCGCCCTCGGACGATCTGAGTGCGAGATTTCTTTTACTCTCTCTTCCTGTGTCATTCCCTGCCATTCTGCAGGTCTTCAACTCCTCTCTTGTTTTCTCTACTTTCCCCGCTGCCTGGCGAAAAGCCATCATCTCTCCGATCCCCAAGAAACCGAATGCTTCTGCTCCTGCCGATTTCCGCCGTTTCTCTCTTCTTCCTGAGCTGTCTAAGATCCTCGAGAGGGTTGTCCTCCATGATATCCAGAGTTTTCTCAATAGCTCTGGACAGCTGGACCCCTCCCAACATGGTTTTGTAAAAAACCGATCTACACAGACGGCTCTCCTGACGTTCCTGGACGACGTCCGTCTTGCTGCTGACCAGCGGATGGTCACAGTCCTGGTGTGTCTTGACTTTTCCAAGGCCTTTGACACTGTAGACCACTCACTTCTACTTACTAAACTCCACTCTTTCAATTTCTCTTTTCCGGTCTTACAGTGGATCTGGTCCTACATCTCCAATAGGGCACAGGCAGTCAGAATCGGACGGTGTCTCTCCCGTTGGTCCCCGGTCCACTCGGGCGTGCCGCAAGGTTCCGTCCTTGGACCGTTCCTCTTTTCTCTCTATATCCAGGATCTCGACTCTGTCATTAAGCACTCCAAGGTGATTAAGTACGCGGACGATGTACAATTATATATCTCCGCACCTTATAGTGAGCTGGACGACGTGATTAGGAGGATCAACTCTGACCTTGCCAGCGTCTCTGGCTGGTCCACAATGAACTCTCTTTCTCTTAACGTTTCTAAAACGCAGTCTATGATGCTCGGCTCTGCTCGTGCTCTGGGCCTGCAGCTTGTTTCCGGTGCTCCCCTGGTTCAGATGGGTGGTACGCCCATCCCGTACGCCTCTAAGGTTGTCTCGCTGGGCCTGCACATCTCGCCCACTCTCGACTGGGGTGATCACACTGGGCACATCTGCAGAAAGGTCTATGGTGCGCTTGCGGGGCTTCGACGTCACAGCACTGCGTTGCCGCGGAGCCTTAAAATCAAGCTCATATCTTCCCTCATTCTGCCACATCTCGATTACTGCTGCCTAACTCTACTGGGCATTGGTGTAACCAGCGAGTTGCGCCTCCAACGTGCGCTGAACGCCTGCGTGCGTTTCATTTATGGCGTTCCTCGTGACGCGCATATCACGCCCTACTATGTGCGCCTAGGCTGGCTGAAAGTTCGGGAACGAAGGCTCCTCTTTCTCGGAGTCAGCATTTTCCGGGCTCTCAAGTCGAGTCAGCCGCACCACCATCGGGGCTGGCTCACGCCTAGGGTTGCGGGGTCGTCTGGGCGGCCCTCTCGTCAGAGGGGCCCCCTCTTTGTGGTGCCAACACACCGAACCTCCTTTTTCGGGAGTGTCCACATTGCACACGTTCCATCTTGCGCACACGTGGATTATTAGACACGGTGGAATTTGCGCACGTTGGAAGTTGACTCCAGTAGAATCAGGACACATTGGATATTGGACACATTGGAATTTGCGCACGTTGGAAATTTACTCCAGTGGAAGCAGGACACATCGAGGGTGGAAGTTATACACATCCCAGAAGAAACAGGACACACAGGATAACGCGAATAATGGAATTTGGACACACTAGATGAAAAAGATGTGTACATTGCGACATGTACTCTCAGAACACATTTAATTGAAAAGCAATAAATAACAGTGAAATAATTAATGATTTGTAAGAAACACCAAAGTTGTTTATTCGTGAAAAAAGTGATTGCTTATATGACTATGATTAAATAAATATAAACAACGGGTGGTTATGAGTTTTAATTTATTAACAACCATTTTTATTTAATATAAGTACATAATAGTTAAGTATATAATATTCAGGGTTTTTTTTAGGTTTGGCGAGCGAAACGAGCATGCCCCCCTCCCCCGGACTAGGGTTGGTTTGTGGTTCTTATTGAGACCAAACTTAGCATGCCCCCCCCCCCCCGACTGGGTAAGGTGAGCTAGTAAGGTGAGCAAGTAAGGTGAGCTAAAATTGAAAATAAAATATCAGATACACTCATAAAATCTAAGAATGATATTTTCGTGAACCATAATTGATAAGGATATCTACCACTAGTAAATACAATGCAGCAAAATATCTTGCTGTTGTAATTAGTATGTGGCAATACATAATCAATTAAATTAACGGACGTCCATCTTTAGCCCTGAAACATTTCAACCGCAGAATTTTCCGATAATTGTTAATTGACAATGGCTAAATTCTACGTATGATTCTTGTAGAAATGTCTACAGAGTATTTAGTGGCCAACTTCCACTTTCCATGTGGGAAAAGTCCACTGTGTCCTCTATACACTGTGTGCAGTTTCCACTTGTAACGATATCTTATGTGGGCAATGTCCAATGTGCGCTGTTTCCAATCTGGGCAATGTCCAATGTGCGCAGTTTCCAATGTGGGCAACGTCCAATGTGCGCAGTTTCCAATGTGGGCAATGTGCAACATGCGCTGTTTCCATGTGCGCAAGTTCCAAAAAAGGCCCGTGTCCAAAGTGGAACGTGCGCAAAGGAGACTCACTCCCTTTTTCGGGGCCTCGTACCATGTTAGTGGTCCCCAGTTTTGGAATGGCCTTCCACCTGCCATCCGGGAGTGTGGCAACGAGGCGGCATTTAAAACTGCTCTGTGGGCCTTCCTCATGGAGCAGTACACGTAGGGTTCTCTTAGCTCTTAGTTTCTTTTCTTTAATTTCTCCTCCTACGACGTGCGGGGCTGATTTGCCTTTTCCTGAACTTTTTGCGTGCGCTTATTTTTTCTATATTTTTCTATGTTATTTTTTATTTTTCTATGTTATTTATTACTTTCTGTGTAATTCTTCTTTGTTAACACGTCCTGAGAGGGCTATTTTGTTGCCCTAGGACGAAATATATATATTCATATTCTCTCTCTCTCTCTCTCTCTCTCTCGTGAGTACACTGCACGCCAGTTTTGTCGCTCTTCCTTTTGGACCTCTTTCTGCCGCTGTTCTGCCCTGTGGGGCCTGTTTCAGGTGCGTGCTTTATTCTCGATCATCCTGCCTTTATTTTGGCCTAAAAATTATATTCGGCTCTCAACCTGCCGACGAGAATTTTGCTCCTTCTTTTTCTGTGCCAACTGACAGAAATTCTAACCCCCATTGTGGGTGTCACGGATTTTCCGTTGTATTTTTGAATCCTTGTGGCTTCTCGGACGCCCTCTTCTCCGTCGCACACCGCCAGGTTTGCCACCTTGCCACCTTCGCCCAGCCTGTCACCTTTGGACAACAGGGATGCCAATCCTCCAGCCTTCCGTGGGGAGCGTGACAGTGCCCGTGCCTGTCAAGTGTATCAAGTGCAGCAAGGACATTAAGAGGGACGTCAGCTCCTGCCCCACCTGCATGGGCTTCACACATCCCAGATGCCTGCCGACCCACCTAGCTGCCTGCAAATCGGCTGGCGCTCGGACGTCGGTC
Source organism: Crossocerus cetratus (assembly GCA_963675795.1). NCBI lineage: Eukaryota > Metazoa > Arthropoda > Insecta > Hymenoptera > Crabronidae > Crossocerus > Crossocerus cetratus. Next base: position 5,601,465 of record OY776671.1, read on the forward strand.
ATAACCTCCGCTGGCCCATCGTCGTCGGTTGCCACTTCTGCTACTGTCCCGGCCGCCTCTGTGCCAACTGCGCAGAAGCATGCGCCTCCTACTACCACGCCGGCTGATGTCGGCCCCTATGCTGCAGTCGTCGATGCCCTGACCAACACCTTGTCCAAGACATTGGACAACTTCATGGCTGCCCAGAAGCGCCAGCTTGACAGCTTCATGGCAGACCAACGGGTGCAGATGGATGACGTGAGATCCTGCCTGCAGCTTCTTTCTTCGGCGTCTGCTCAACATACGGAGAAGCTGGCCTCACTGGACAGCCGCACCTCCTGCTTAGAAGCGAGCTCAGCCACTACATCTGAGGAACTCAGTTCGCTCACTTCTGTGGTCGCGAACTCCACGGCCGACACAAAGAAGCTTGTGTCCTCCCAAGCCTCGGAGCTCATGGGGCTCAGAACGAGGCTCGCTCGCATGGAGCTCGCCTCTCGATCGTGCGATCTGTCGATCTCTGGGCTCCCTGAGACCTCTGGTGAGGATCTTAGGTCCCTCGTGTCTCGGCTCGCGCAGGCGCTGGGGACTGCTTTGGCGCCCAGTGACATAGTGTCGGTTGCGCGTATGCGCCTTACCCCCACCGCAGATCGTCCCCGCACGATCCACGCGTCTCTCGCCTCCCCGGCCGTCCGAAACGCGCTGCTCGCCGCCAAGCGTGCCAAGCGCGACCTTCCGGCGTCGAAGGTTGACGCGTCTTTCCCTGCGGGTTTGGTGCTCGTTAACGAGTACCTCCCGAAAGAGATCGCAGCTCTTCTCAAGCGGTGTCGCCTGCTGGCTCGCGAGCGCGGTTTTGTTCGCGTGTGGCACCGGGACGGGGCCATTTTTGTAAAGAAGACGGCTACCGACGCGCCGGTCAAAATCGACTCCCTTCAGGACGTCGATCGGAAGCTAACGTGAAGGCCTGCTCCCCGTACCTCGTGCGCCCCAACTCCTGCCGCTTGCTCCGTCCTATGTTTCGGGCACGTAAACGCCGAATCTCTCTGCCGCCACTTCACCGCTTTTCAAACCTTCTTTGCGTCGTCAACCTACGATGTTATTGCGGTTTCTGAGACTTGGCTCTCGTGCTCGATTCCCGATTCGGAGTGTGCCCTTCCTGGGTACTCGCTTTTCAGGTGTGACAGATATGGCAGAACGGGCGGAGGCGTCTGCCTATATATTCGCGATACATTTCCGACCTCTGTAATCGCGTCCTCCCCTCGCTCTCAACTCTCCGGCCCGGAATATCTCTTTGCGGAGGTGGTCATTCCCTCTGCCGGCACTCTTCTAGTGGGGGTCGTTTATCGCCCCCCGCATGTTCCTCTTGCTAACTTTGAACCGGTGTTCGCCGACATCGTCTCGGACTTCCCGAACAAGGTAGTTCTGGGCGACTGGAACGCGAACATGGGCTCACAGTCTTTCGACGCGACCTACCTTGGAGGGCTTTTCTCCCGTCTCAACCTCTACTCTATCCCCTATTCTCCTACTTTTCACACTTCTTTCTCCTTCACTTGGCTTGACCTTGGGCTTGTGGATGACTCTAGCAGGGTAGCTTCTTTTTCTCAAAGTAAAGAGCCTCACTGCTCTAATCATGACTTAATTTCGCTAGAGTACGTCCTAACTTCTCGGGTTATCCCAACCACTGATCTTCGTCGTAGATATGGTTCCATCAATCGTGACGCGCTACTCGATGACATCTCGCAGCTTAGCTGTGTTCGTCTTGATTCGAACTCCTGTGAGAGCAGCGTGGATCAGTTGGTGGACGACTTCAATGCGGGACTGCTCCGAGTCCTCGACGAGCATGCCCCGCTTAGACCTCTGCGTATTCGACGGCCTCCTGCTCCTGGGATTACTCCTGAGATCCGAGCCGAGATGCGTTCTCGCGACTCACTCAGGAGATCCTTCCGACAAACTGCTAACCCGGAAACTGGGGCTCTTTACAGGGCCTCTCGTAACCGGGTGCAGTCCCTTCTGGTGCGAGCCAGATCCTCCTTTCTTTTCTCCCACTTCTCTACTCCTAGGTACCCGAATGATGTTTGGCGAGAGCTGAAGTCATTCGGTGTCCTCCCGCCCTCTCACTCTCCTCTTCCCTCTCACTTGTCTCCGGACGATCTTAACTCGTTCTTCCTCTCTGCGCACTCTTCCTCCCCACCGGCCGTCCCCGCATGTCTATCGCTCTCTAACCGTGTCTCCGACGATTCGCGCTTCTATTTTTCCCCCGTTACGGAGGAAATTCTTGCTCGCGCTGTGCGCCTTACTAACTCATCCATCTCGCCCTCGGACGATCTGTGTGCGAGATTTCTTTTACTCTCTCTTCCTGTGTTATTCCCTGCCATTCTGCAGGTCTTCAACTCCTCTCTTGCTTTCTCTACTTTCCCCGCTGCCTGGCGAAAAGCCGTCATCTCTCCGATCCCCAAGAAACCGAATGCTTCTGCTCCTGCCGATTTCCGCCCTATCTCTCTTCTTCCTGAGCTGTCTAAGATCCTTGAGAGGGTTGTCCTCAATGATATGCAGAGTTTTCTCAGTAGCTCTGGAAAGTTGGACCCCTCGCAACATGGTTTTGTGAAAAACCGATCTTGTCAGACGGCTCTCTTGACACTCCTGGACGACGCCCGTCTTGCTGCTGACCAGCGGATGGTCACAATCCTGGTGTGTCTTGATTTTTCCAAGGCCTTTGACACTGTAGACCACTCTCTTCTTCTCTCTAAACGCCACTCTCTAAACTTCTCTCTTCCGGTCTTACAGTGGATCTGGTCCTACCTTTCTGATAGGACACAGGCAGTCAGAATCGGACGGTCTCTTTCCCGTTGGTCCCCGGTCCATTCGGGCGTGCCGCAAGGCTCCGTCCTTGGTCCGTTTCTATTCTCTCTGTACATCCATGACTTGAATTCTTCTATAAAGTTCTCCAAGGTGGTTAAATACACGGACGACGTACAAATGTATATCTCAGCGCCATACTATGAGTTGGACGACGCGATTACAAGGATCAACTCGGACCTTGCTGGCGTCTCTGGCTGGTCCTCTCTGCACTCTCTCTCTTTAAACTTTTCTAAAACGCAGTGCTTGATGCTCGGTACCGCTCGTGCCCTGGGCCTGCAGTATGTTTCTGGTGCTCCCCTGGTTCAGGTGGGTGGTATGCCCATCCCGTACGCCTCTAAGGTTGTCTCGCTGGGCCTGCACATATCGCCCTCCCTTGACTGGGGCGATCACACCGGTCACATCTGCAGCAAGGTCTATGGCGTGCTTGCGGGTCTCCGTCGTCACAGGACTGCGTTGCCGCGGAGCCTAAAGACAAAGCTCATATCTTCCCTCGTCCTGCCACACCTGGACTACTGCTGCCTTGCTTTGCTTGGCATCGGTCCCACGTCTGAGCTCCGTCTTCAGCGTGCGCTGAACGCCTGCGTGTGTTTTATTTGTAACGTTCCTCGCGACGCGCATATCACCCCGTACTTCTTGCGTCTGGGGTGGCTGAAGGTTCGGGAGAGAAGGCTCCTATTTCTCGGAGTAAGCGTCTTCCGGGCACTCAACTCTAGGCAGCCATATTATCTGCGGGGTTGGCTCACACGTAACGTTGCAGGCTCGTCTGGGCGGCCCTCTCGCCAGAGGGGCCCCCTCTTTGTGGTGCCAACTCACCGAACCTCCTTTTTCGGGGCCTCGTACTCCGTACTTGGTCCCCAATTTTGGAATGGCCTCCCACCTGCCATTCGGGAGTGCGACAATGAGGCGGTCTTCAAAACTGCGTTGTGGGATTTCCTCTTGGCACAATACGCGTAGTCTCCTCTTCTCTTTCTTTTCTGTACTCTCTGTTTTCTTCTTGCGATGTGCGGGGCTGATTGCCATTGTCCGTCCTTGTTTTTGCGTGCGCTTGCTGCATTATATTAATTTTGTATTTGTATTTTTATTTTTTATTTCTTACATTTTGTATTTATTATTGTTTGAACTATTGTGCATACCGTTCTGAGAGGGTACTTCGTTGCCCTAGAACGAAATATATATATCTATCTATATCTATCTCTCTCTCTCTCTCTCTCTCTCTCTCTCTCTCTCTCTCTCTCTCTCCGTGAGTACATACACGCACTTTCCTTCGCTCCTACTTTTAGAGCCATTTTCTGCTGCTTTTCTGCCCTGTGGGGCCTGTTGCAGGTATCAGCGTATTCTCGATCGGCCTGCCTACATGTTGGCCTAATTTATTACATCGGCGCCTTATAGCCGACGAGAATACGCTCGTTTTCTTCTGTGCGAAAATTGACAGAATTCCTAACCGTTTCTGTGGTTTCGGGTGTGGATTTTGAATATCCGCAACCTGTCGTGCGCGCCCTCCCACCGTCAGCCAGCACCACGTCTGCCAACTCTTCTGCACTATGCCCGCTGTGGAACGTGACGTCACATGTGCCAAGTGTCACAAAGAAATAAAAAAAGGAGTGGACCGTTGCTCCGCGTGCATGGCGACGATGCACCCTGGGTGCCTCAAGTCGCACGCGGAGTCGTGCAAGACCTCCCTCTCGTCAGCTAGGCCGACTGTCATCGCGGCCAGCGGCCTGTCTCGGCCCGCACCCTCCTCCAGTGCTGCCACGCCGCTGCCGATGGCGCGGCCGTCTCCGCTGCCGTCACCGCTGCCGTCACCGCTGCCGTCATTGCTACCGTCACCGCTACCGTCACCGCTGCCGTCGTCGCTGCCAACACCGCAACCTCCGCCAGGACCTGTGCCTGTGGACTTTCATGCGGCGCGCCTTGACGCGATAAACGCAGCCATCAACAACCTTAACTCCACGCTGGTCAGCTTCATGGTTGACCAGCATGCCTTGCGGAGCAATTTCATGCCCGTCTTGAGGAACTGGCTGTCACCTCTGCTCAGCACACCGCGAAGCTCAACAGCCTGGATAATCGCACCCTTGCGCTGGAAGCGCAAGCCACCACCAGCTCTGCGGATCTTGCGAGTCTCTCTGCCGCGATTAAATCGGAGGTGACAAATGTTGCTGCTGTCCGCACTACCCTAACCTCTCAGGTTAACGCTGCTAGTGCACGCATTGCGCAACTCGAGCTCGCGAGCAGATCCAGCGAGCTATCGATCACTGGTGTACCGGAGACCCCTGGCGAGGATCTTCGCCTCGTCATCGATCGCCTTGCGCTTGCGCTGGGGACTCCTCTCACTCCCACCGACGTCCTCTCGGTCTCGCGTCTGCGCGGAACCCCTACTGCGGATCGCCCGCGTATGATCCGCGCTAAGCTCGCGTCCAGCGCCCTGCGGGACTCTATCCTGGCGGCGAAACGCGCGAAGCGAGATCTCCCCGCGTCCGCGATCGACCCCACCTTCACCACTGGGCTCGTCAACATAAACGAGTCCCTGCCGCGGGAAATCTCCGCTCTCCTTAGACATTGTCGCTCGCTTGCCCGGGCGCGCGGCTTCCTTCGCGTGTGGCATCGAGAAGGGAATATCTTTGTTAAAAAATCGGAATCGTCTGCCCCGATTAAAATCGACTCGATCCAGGATGCGGAAACGAGGCTCGCATGAAGCCCTGTCACCTGCGCTTCACCTCGTCACCCACTTGGATCCTCTCTCACCTTACGTCTCGCCCATGTCAACGCGGAGTCTTTACCCAGGCATTTTCATGTATTTCATACTTTCTTCTCTTGCTCGCACTATGATGAAATTGCGGTCTCTGAATCTTGGCTTTCTCACACAATTCCCGACACACAATATACTCTTTCTGGGTATGTTATGCTTAGATGTGATAGGGATGGCAGGACGGGTGGGGGCGTTTGCCTCTATATCCGTGATTCCTTCTCGTCACTAGTAGTTGCGTCTTCCTCTTTCTCTCCGCTCACGCCTCTTCTCCACCGGCCGTCCCCGCATGTCTGTCGCCGTCCAGCCATACCTCCGAGGAACCGCGCTTCTATTTCTCCCCCGTTACGGAGGAGAGCCTCGCTCGCGCCGTGCGTCTTGCGAACTCGTCCATCTCGCCCTCGGATGATCTGAGTGCGAGATTTCTCCTACTCTCTCTCCCCGCTATCTTTCCTGATGTTTTGCAGATTTTCAACTCCTCTCTTACTTTCTCTATCTTCCCCGACGCCTGGCGCAAAGCCATTATTACACCTATCCCTAAGAAACTGAATGCTTCTGCTCCTGCCGATTTTCGCCCCATTTCACTTCTACCTGAACTGTCTAAGATCCTCGACAGGGTTGTCCTCCATGGTATCAAGGGCTTCCTCAATAGCTCTGGTAAGTTGGACCCCTCACAACATGGTTTTGTTAAAAACCGATCTACACAGACAGCTCTCTTGACACTCTTGGACGACGTCCGTCTTGCTGCTGATCAGCGGATGGTCACAATCCTTGTGTGTCTTGATTTTTCAAAGGCCTTTGACACTGTTGACCACTCTATTCTTCTCTCCAAACTCTACTCCTTTAATTTCTCTCTTCCGGTCTTACAGTGGATCTGGTCCTATCTCTCTAACAGGGCGCAGGCAGTCAGAGTCGGACGGTCTCTCTCCCGCTGGTCCCCGGTCCATTCGGGCGTACCGCAAGGCTCCGTCCTTGGACCGTTCCTTTTCTCTCTTTATATCCACGATCTAAACTCCGTCGTAAGGCACTCCAAAATAGTTAAATACGCGGATGATGTGCAAATGTACATCTCCGCTCCCTAACAAGCAGGACGACGCGATTACTAGGATTAACTCAGACCTTGCTAGCGTCTCTGGCTGGTCCCAAATGCACTCTCTCTCTTTGAACGTCTTGAAAACGCAGTGCACGATGCTCGGCTCTGCTCGCGCCCTGGGCCTGCAGTTTGTTTCCGGTGCTCCCCTGGTTCAGATGGGCGGTACGCCCATCCCGTACGCCTCTAAGGTCGTCTCGCTGGGCTTGCACATCTCGCCTGCTCTTGACTGGGGCGATCACGCTGGACACATCTGCAGAAAGGTCTATGGTGCGCTTGCGGGGCTTCGACGTCACAGCACTGCGTTGCCGCGGAGCCTTAAAATCAAGCTCATATCTTCCCTCATTCTGCCACATCTCGATTACTGCTGCCTAACTCTACTGGGCATTGGTGTAACTAGCGAGTTGCGCCTCCAGCGTGCGCTGAACGCCTGCGTGCGTTTCATTTATGGCGTTCCTCGTGACGCGCATATCACGCCCTACTATGTGCGACTAGGCTGGCTGAAAGTTCGGGAGCGAAGGCTCCTCTTTCTCGGAGTCAGCATTTTCCGGGCTCTCAAGTCGAGTCAGCCGCACTACCATCGGGGCTGGCTCACGCCTAGGGTTGCGGGGTCGTGGGAGGGATGGGTGATGCGGGGGCGTGGTTCCCGCCTCCTTCGCCGCTGGCGAGGGAGTGCGGTGAGCCGTGTCTCCCCGCGAGTGGTGGGGGAGGCCTCCCTCTCTCGTGAAGGCGAGAGAGCGGATGGCCGCTCCCCCACCACGAGACGTGCCTCCAATAGGGGGCGGGCGCGGGGCGGCACCGGTAGTGTTCTACCAGAGTTCCCGGTGTCGCCCCAGTCAGCGCCGAGGATGGCCACCGTGGGGTTTTAGCCGGTAAGAGTCCGGCACTACCCCGTCGCCCCCACCAGGGCGGCGGGGTGTCCATGAGGATTTCCCCACGTAAAAAAAAAAAAAAAAAAAAAAGGGTTGCGGGGTCGTCTGCGCGGCCCTCTCGTCAGAGGGGCCCCCTCTGTCTGGTGCCCACTCACCGCACCTCCTTCCTCGGGGCCTCGTACCGCGTTTGTGGGCCCCAGTTCTGGAATGGCCTTCCACCTGCCATCCGGGAGTGTGACAGCGAGGCAGCTTTCAAAACTGCTCTGTGGGCTTTCCTCATGGAGCAGTATGCGTAGGGTTCACCTAGTTTTCTTCTTTCACTTTTCTCCTACGACGTGCGGGGCTGATTGCCTTTCATTTACTATTATGCGTGCGCTTATTTTTCTATTTATTATTTATTCTTTCTGTATAATACTTGTACTTGTTAATACGTTCTGAGAGGGCTACTTTGTTGCCCTAGAACGAAATATATATTCATTCATTCATTATTCATTCATTCTCTCTCTCTCTCTCTCTCTCTCTCTCTCTCGATACCCGCCGCTGATTCTGGTTGCACACGCCACAAATCAGCAGCATGTCCAGTTCATGTTCGCTCAAAACTTGACGGTTAGCCATATTTCGCGTTACACTCGAAAAGATTTTGAAACTAGTGTTATTCTAAGTCCTTCTTTAGTCTTCCGAGGAATGATTCAACATTACTGTTCAATCTAAAAAAGAATGTGTATCCAATGGCAACTTAGAATAACACTAGTGTCAAAGTCTTTTCGAGACTAACGCGAAGTATGGATAACCGTCAAGTTTTGAGAGAACATGAAGTGGACATGCTGCTGATTTAGGGCGAGTGCAACCAAAATCAGCGGCGGGTGGCGTTCCTATATCGGTAGCGATATCCCGAAAGGGCTCAACCGGCGCCGGCGACCTTCTATAAACTGGAGAGAGGGCTCCGATGGAATGCCATCGACGGTGACCGAAGACGTCTTCGTCATCGCGACGGGCAAGCCATCGAGGCGGTACTGCGGCTGGTGAATGAGGATCCTCATTACAGCACGCGATACCTTGCCAGGCGGCTCAATATGAGCCAAACAAGAGTTCACAGGATCTTGAAGAAGGATCTGGGGATGCGGCCTTTTAAACTGCACGCAGTTCATAGGCTGCATCCCGGCGATAATGAGAGACGGCTGAACTTCTGCCGGTGGATGATGGACGAGGTAAATACGAACATACAGAATTATATAATTATTCTTAAGGATTGATCTTTTATTTAAACATGAATTTTCCAGTCCAGATTCATCCACGAGACGCCGAAAATAATGCGCTGTTGAAGAGCATCCTGTGGACTAACGAAGCTTGCTTCAACACTACGGAGATGTATAACAGACATAATGCCCACCACCACGCGGTTGGGAATCCGCACTGCCGAGTGGCAGCGAAAGTCCAGGGCTGGGTGACAGTTAAGGGGCTAGGCTACCCGTCTCTGCAGTACGGCAGAGCTACTGTGTTACCGACGAAATCGACCCAAAATATGAGTTTGCGGGGCCACATCCTGCTCCCTTATATGACATGATTTTGGGTTGGGAAAGCTTTCAATCGAAAGAAGATAGACCAATGGAGCGGAGCCTGGTAGTGGTTTCATGGGATTGTGTTACTTTTGTAGCAAATTAGTCGTCTAAAGTCTGCCGATTTTCCAAGATGGTCGCGAAATACACTGGTCTTTTGCTTAGTTCTATTTGTGTCTTTTCCGTGGTTTCCTTGCAAAATAACTACCAGCCTCCGCTACCTTATGAACTGAAGAACACGCCAAGCTGTATTTTATTTCGAGACTGTAAGAAATAGAGCCGTAGGATGTGGCCCCATCTAACCCTGCTTGCTGCCGGATTTCGCCATAGTGTCGATCACACAGGTCAATATTCGTGAGTACTGTCGGTCGGCTGCTAAGAACGAGATGGAGAACCCGTGGAGCCCCGATCCTCCCGCCCCGCCGCCGCCGCCGCCGCTCCTGTTGCCCGCTGGCTTTCTTCCGCACACGTGTTTTGACTTTTTCGCAGCTTTTAATATCGCGCAACGTTCGCGCACCCCTCCTTCAATGCTGGCGGTCCAGTCCGCTTCATTTTCCGGCGGGCGAAAAAATTGGAAATAAAACAGAGGTGGGTTTTCCTCTTTCGGGTATTGAGCCAGGCACCCCTGGGCGCCCCCCGTCTGCTCACACTTTCGGAAAGAGCTCTCCAGATACATTGACCCGTTTTTTGCGACCGCCGAAACGTGTTTCCTCGCGGGGCGAATTCAGAAAAAGTCCCTGATAGAAAAGTGACGGGGCCTCCGCGAGCTTAAGCCAACATTTTCTACCCTCAAGGATTTTCATGCATGGAGCTTTCAATCGCATCCAACATTTCCCCACTAATTTCCCGCGTATGACACAAGAAAATGCCTGACTTCTTGTTCCACATGTTCACCATGCACGACCCACTGATTCCCAGGTAACTGAGATCGCGGGTGGGATGTAACACGGGAGAATACGGGTCGTCAAGTTTTTGCCGAGCGAGAGCGCGAGGCCGCAAATTAAGAATAAACACGCGGGCGCGGTAAAAAAAGGCTTCATTACCGGCGCGCCAGCCGGCAAAGCAAAACAGGCGAATATCGATGCGACTGGTTCCCCCAGCACAAAGGACAATTAAGAGTAATAATTAACCCATTTCAAAAAGGCACAAACAAAAGCCTCCGCGCAAAAATCACCAATCGAAAAAGCCTCGACAGGATGTTAACCCGGGGAGGAACTCGGGAAGAAGCCCCACGTCGTCACACGAACACGCGCGGGCACAGTATCAGTGTGGGTGGAATCTAAGCATATTTAAGGCCGCCGGTGGAGCAGGAAGAGGAGATATAAGGAGGAGCAGCAGCGTTCCAAGGTTGCTCGACTTACCGAGGGAACCGAAAGTGCAGGGGTGGCTGCATAGTAGCCTCGCTTTTTATATACTCAGCCACCGTAAGAGCGGCAGACAAAGGGTGCACGAGGAGCGAGCGAGAGACAGGGATCCCGGCTTATGAACAGAGAACTAGAGGCATATGAATAAAGTGGCCAAGTTTTTGCCGCTCTATATCACCGCGTAATGTTCGCGCCCCCCTTTTAAAGTATTATACACTCACCCCCCACCCTCTCTTTCCTCCTTTCTCCCCCGGCCCCGTCAAACAGTTCAGAATGTAACCAGCAAATGTTGGGAGTTCTTTCGCCGGCCAGACAAGCCACGTTTAATCGCGTTTGAGTAATTACCGAGTGGCAGGCGATGCCTGATTCCCTTACGTGCTTCGAGTCCTTCCGGTTCGCCCCACCACCCTCCACTCTTTAGCGTGCGATCAATTTTTAAAGAGATTGATTCTCTTCGTTACTGACTTTTCGAGGTCGATTTCCGCGGAAGGATGTGTCAGTATTTTCCATCCGGTTTCGCTCTGTATACTCTATTCCCAGTTTCGACAAGGACAACTGTTTTCATTTCGCAGCAAAACTACCACGGGTATTTGCACCGAGCAAAATGCGTAGTTCCGTACATACACGCCGGGGCGAGCCGAGGCTGTCCCTCGAGACTGCCCTCGTTTTATACGACCCGCACACCCACTCCCGCCGCACTCAATGCACCCGGGGAACACGTTTACGTCTTTATCATCATCGTGCCAGCCTAATCAGCAAGAGTAAACCCGAGGCACGAAGGAGAGTGGGGGTGGCGGGGGGGGGGGGGGGGGTGGGGAAAAAGGCCTGGATGAAGAAGGGAAATGGAAGTAGAAGGTAGAGCTAGGGACGAATCGATGCATCGGAACTGGCTCCTTAACTGAAAACCAGGCAACTGCGGAAGAAACTGGGGAAAGAGAGAAATTGGTGGCGGGAAAGGGGGGGCTTGGGGGGTGGAAAAGTACAGAAAGGACTGGCTGCGTGACTGTGGGTTCAACCGTAGCTGCTGCTAGCTCTGTTTAGGCCTGTGTATGTACGGGGAAATGGTAGAGAGGCTGCGAGCTCCCGCCCGCCAAGGAACGAGGGGGAAAAAGGAACACACACTAGAGACGCTGCCGCGGGAGAAAGGTAGATGCGCCGTCGGGAGAAGTACCGGGGGGACAACGTTGCCGGTGTATGCCAGGGTAGTTAGCCAATCGCGCTGCGCTCGTACACTAGATGAATATCAATGAGGGAAAAACCACCCATCGCGTTTTACAATTTTCCTTCGCTTCCACGTATCTGCAAAGATGGCGCCCTGCACTTCATAACAATACGATTTTGGAGGAATCCTCTATTCTGACTCACAGATTTTAGCTATGAAATATATAAGAAGAAGGAAGAATGTTCAATAAACCGGGCCTGTCGTGGTTCTATGGGATTGTGATTTTACATAGTAAATAGTAGTGTTTCAAAGCAAGGATACGTGCAGTAATCGTTCAATCAGACGCCTCGCCATTGTAACAATTTGAGCCTTTCCCATTATCCCTAAGAGCCTGCACAGCTATGCTCTTTATAATACTGTAAAAGGATGATGAATACTGTATGCACAGCCATTGTATGTAGTACATATATATCGGACCGGTATCTTTCGATTTCGGTTCGGATAAGCAGAATGAAGCGGGCTCTCTCACTTTCATTACTACCAAACTTATATTATAAATAATTTGATAAGTTCGTTCATTCCTATATTTGCAAAAGTATAGTGATTCATTGAATTTCGTCACATATCGACTGTATACAAATGTAAAGTAAAAGAGAAGACAGGAATATGTATATCAAAAAAATCTACGTACTACGCGGAATCGAACTCGTTCTCTTCCAATGCAAATCCATCGTTTTACTCATTGCACTATTTTCATAACTAACTGTAACATCTCCCCATGCCACTACGAGAATTGTCGTTCTCCTTTCTGTTTCTAATAATGTTTCGGACAAACAATTTTTTGTATTATGCCAAATTTCCCGTTTCGCAATAATATACATTGACATCCAGAATGTAACGTAATTGGTATTTGAGCCCTTTTTGCTATGGCATGGAGTTTCGATTTGAATGACGCCTATGACGTACACAATTATTTGATTATTCAATTAGTATTTCAATGAAATACCCCTCGATGTGCGATGACCAAAACTAGACGATTTGCCATAAATGTTCCATTCGTTCCAGAACAATTGAATTAGGAAAATACTAAGGTACCTTTACTATGACACTATCATTGTGCATTTTCTTTCCGAATTCGGGGCTACAACCACAATTTTATGAAAATATCAAAACAGCTATGGCTAATCCTCTAGTTTTTTGTCTGTAGATCGAGTAGTATTTCAACAACAAAATTATAGTATTGTTAGGAAATTATATACGTCATGCGAGTCATTCAATCCAAATGTATATGTTCTTGTCAGATCGTATTTCATTTCCCATCAAATTCGTGTGCCTATGCCATATAGTAAACAAAATGATGGGAAGAATCACCTATCTTTTAGTGAAATGGAGAAATGTGACGAAAGTCTTGTAGATAGTGGTAGAAGTAAAGCGATCGATTTGCATTTGAAAGGACCGAGTTCGATTCCACCCAGTGTGCTCGTTGTTTTTTTATAGTTTTTGCTTTTTCTTTATTATTTATATACACGGTTCAGGAAACATTTAGTCAGTTTAGAGTACGATTTACGATAGAGTAGGCTTGACATTAGTGAAAGTAAGATAGTCTAGCTCGCTTTGTTTATCCAAAGCGAAAGAGAAATACCGATTCCAATTATACATATATATCTTTACATACATATATAGGCCGACAACTCAAGTCCCATTCTCGGAGCCTCGGAACTCAGGAGCATCGAAGCCCGAGATCGGAATAGCGACAAGCGAGCATCGCAACGGTTGCAACAAAGATGTCGCCAGACGAACACATACATATATTCACTCCAACACAAATGCGTTTGTGGCCGAGTCAATCGACAGACATCGCGTGCAGCTCCATCTCACTCTTATGTACCATCAAAATCTGTAGGTAACACGGCCAGCGACCAACTCGCGAAAATTCACGTGGGTAGTCTAGCCCCTTAATCCTTTATAAGTGAAAGAATCGAAGGACTAAGGGAAACGCGCTCCAAGTTCCAGGTAACTTATCCGCAACTAGCACTGGGGTATGACTGATGTCCAGTGGTGTGCGCACCCTTTCACTCCGAGGATAATCTGTTGGATTTCAATAACGCTTTTCGTTTGATTTGAACTTATATTGCTCAGTTGGCTCGCCTTGGTTATGTCTCAAGCGGCAAAGACTACCAAGTATTCGATGCTGTTATCTTGTATGTTTTCTAAGTTAAATATAATGAGAAATTCGGATGGGCTGTTTGAAAAAGTTTAAGAGGAATCTCTGAGTTTATAATTGAGAATAAAATATCAATGTATAGTTACAAAATAGAGTTTCGCCTTTGGTACGATATCTTTGGTTTAAAACGCAATGAACTTAAGAGTAAAGGTGGCTCGTTTGACGTCACGAGTTGAACGGAGATGCGGTGAACTTTAACTTGCCTAACAATCGCGGTACACTGCTGAACTGTACGGTTGAATGAAACTGATTCGAAAGAGATCTAATACTCGATCTAATACACGTAGACGCACTATGCTTACTGAGATTCGACGGGCAGAGATACGTCTCGCTCGAAAGATTCTACTGAAGCCCGTCTTTCCAACAGAAAATCGGGGTTTATATTGTTGAGATCTGCAAGTTTGAACGAAAATAATTTGGCGTCATCAAATATTCAGTCGTTCAATTGATACAAAATCAGTACTGTGTAACTTTCGTCACCGAGAGTTGGGAAGGGGTTTCCGCCCAAATGCGAGTAGAAGAACGCGGAGTTAGAACCATTGGGAGAGTCGAACAAGCATGACGTGATATGTATCAGGAGACTCGGTAGAGTCTCGACGCCAAGTAGTTGAAAGCGCATCTGTTGTATTCAATATTCTGAAGTAAATCAGTAACTGTGAAGAATCACACATTGAGTTGCTGCATTAAATAAACCACGTATAATCAAACTTCAACACTGCTTTCATTATTATGGCAAACTGCGACGCCACCGCGCCACGTGACTCTTACATATATACTCCTAAAGTCCCGAAATTCCAGGAAAAATTAGGAATAGTGGGAACGTGGGTAAGCTGGTTTTAAATGTGTGTGTATAGAATCCTAAATACACGCAAGTGCACGCAGCTATGGGACTGCCTTCCCAATGAAGAAGTCAAGGGTCGGAGCGATAACGCATGAAGGGAAAAGTCGAACGGTCGGGTTTAAGGGCCCCCGCAGACGAGCATCAGCGGCCGCGTTTCAGCGGCCGTCGTTTTTGAAGCTCAGAATACGCACCACGTATTCTTATGGGGCACCGCACACGAGCATCAAAAAACGCGGTCGTCGAAAAAGACGCCCGCGTGCACGCCGCGTGCACGCCTCGGCGTCAGCCAGCGTCAACGCCTGACGCCGGCCGGCGGCGGCCGACGGTCGTCGATGACTGTAGGCCTCTAGCTCTACAAAACTAGCAATATAACCCTGCCTTCTACTGTACCACAAATAGCGGCGGGGCAGAGTGGTCGACCTGCCACGCGAATGTCCCGAGTTCAATCCTGACTTTGGGGTTAGCTTTTTTTGTAATTTCTCATAAAATATTTTTTTTTACCAACAATAATTCTACAAGTATGACAGAAACATCGATGTGAAAGGAAATTTTCGCTGAAAAAATAGTCAGGGGTCTCTCTATCGTTCTGTCGTAAGTGCTGTTCTGCTATCCTATACTTACCATGTTGATAATATTGGAAATAACCCATGCGCATGCGCCAGAAGTGGGCATCACTTCCGGCTTCTTCTCTCTCGTCCTTCTTCTCGGCACGACCGTACATTGTGACAGACGCATGGCGTCAAAGGTTTTTTCATTTTGTCGGCAGCAATGCCAGTAATCTTATATTTTATCCAAATGGAGAATAAATGTGGCTACACCAGAAACATCGTACCCTGTTATTAAATAACCTACAAGAAAAGCTCAACAGATAAACCATCGTAGTAAATCCCTAACTGCAGGACAATAGGAAATGCCACATGCAAAAGAAATGGCAACTGTCTGATATGTCATATGGGGCATCAATAAAGTGATCTTGCAGTGGGGGTAAGCCGACACATGCAACACAAAAATCCAAAAAAGTTATTTCAGAGACGGGAATTGAACACGGGACATCACCGTGGGAAGCCAATCTCTTCGCCATATCGCCACATCGAGTACAGTAGAAGGCAATGCTACATTAACATGTTTGTAGAGTGAGGAACGGTAGCTATACTCATTGACCGAGGATCGTCAGTCGCGCTCTGGGTGCGCGTGGCCGCGCGACTGCCCGTGTGCGGTGGACCGGGGTTCAAAAAAGACGACCGCGAAAAGACGGCGTGTGCACGCCCGTGTGCGGTGACTCGCCTTCAAAAACGACGGCCGCTGATGCTCGTCTGCGGGGGCCCTAAGAGAAATGAAGCCGGTGGTAGATACAAAAAGTAGATACAAATTTCGAAAAGAAAACTCGTCAGATTCGCGCAGAGAATGTAACAGCGTCGTGTTTAAAAAATCAAAATCTTTTTGAAATCTTGCAAGTGAAAATAAATTCGCAATGAAAAAATCAAAACTTATTTACGAAACCTAATCTTTTGCAATGTGAGCACAAAACACTATGCTTGTAGGGTAACAATTTTCGAAATGACAAAATGTTAGACTCCACTGCTATAATTTTTAATCAAATTCGAATTTGGACGAACAGATAATGTAGTACTTTTTTATTTCACATGGCCATCACGATACTCGAACTTTATCTAAATCAGAAGACCTACCATCAAAAGGAGAAGGTGGGCGATTTGGCGTGGAATAGCCTGTATATTTTAGTCCAATGTAATTATTTTTATTTTTGTTACTAACCTCCTTAAATTTAAGCACAATAAATCGTATTTCAATGGTTTCAATGGTCGTGGTCGGTTAAGACAAGTTTTTAAACCAATGATGCCTTGTATAGCGTGAATGCGTGTCGCAACTAATAGACTTACAATATTTGTTGAAGTAGTACTTCTGTAAGACCGCGTTGAAGATTAAGTAGGCTTCGTCCGTCCATCGCAATAAGTGGCCGTAGCGTTCCGGATTGCAAGTTACGAGAAACTGAAAAAGTATTTAAAGTCAATTGACAAATTGTGGTATCAGGAGACTCGATAGAGTCTCGACGCCAAGTAGTTGAAAGTGTCAAGCGTCAACCGACTGGCCGGCGAGACTCGCCGAGGCTCCTTTTCCTGACCCAACTGAGGTCACAACGGTTTTCAGACACACGAAAAATAGGTTTGTTCCGGCAGCCAGTTGCCACAGTTCGCAACCGGTTCGCAACGGCTTGACGCAGGCGCACATACGAGAACTGGATGCTTTTTCGCATGTGCGCATGCGTCAGGCCGTTGCGAACCGGTTGCGAACTGAGGCAACTGGGTGCTCGAACAAACCTAATTAAAATTGAATGTTGTAACTAATTACAGCATTAAGTTAATCTTATCATGGTGTCATTTGATTCAGTATTTTTTTCTGATTCCAATGAGCCTCATAACATTCAAATCGGTTGATGGTTTTAGGAAATATACAGTTCTGCAGTTTTCGTTCTTGTAGTTAGAGATATTGTGACGGGGCAGAATCGCCCCGTCGCAAGAACCGCTCGTCGCTTGCTCGTCAACACGCGCTCGCTACACGCGTCCGCCGGCTCGAACAGCCGTCACTCCAAGGGGCACCTCTGAGATCGAAGCGCGTAGACTAACCCGCCTTCGAGCAACGAGACCTCGACAGCTAGAACGAGACGAGGTGGCACCGAAGGACCGAGGAGTATGTCCCATGGGCACCAGGAGCAACAGGGGCCGGTGGGAACTGTGGCAAGGAAAGGTCGGAGCCCAGTGGAGGCGCTCATCCACCGAGGCAAACGGGACGACGAAGCCACGACGCAGCCTGGACGAAGGCCGATATCGGCGAACGAAGATCGGCCAGCGACAGCAACTCCTGCCCTACCGACAGCGGTAGAGGCCCTGGCCGTGGGACTTAGGCGCGCCAAGTTACTCGGCCACCCCTCGAGACGGCGCACAGTGGGGCGAAACGCTGAAAAACTGGACATTGGTGTAAAATTTGACATTTTTAATTTAAATTTGGAATTTTAATTAATTAAAATTATAGTTAATTCTAGTTTCGAATGAACTAATACTTAAAAATCTTTACAACATCTCAATCGTGTGACATTTATGGATTTCATTGTGGGGAGAACAAGTACATAAAAAAACGCCCGCGTCCGCCCGCAAAACAGAAAATAGTGTCGTAAAATGTAGGCTTTTCATAATATTATCCATGCAAAAATTATTGCGCAAACTGGCGCAAACTTGATATTTTAAATAATGAATTATTCATCTGGACGCAAAAACGAACTATGCTAAGGCATCAGCTCGGATTAATAATGCTTATCATAGAAGTGACACACTCAATGTTTTTGATGCAAAATGGTTTTTATTACAATGTTGTAAATATCATAATTGTTCCTCGTCAGTGGCATCTGTATCGTTGCCCGAAACACTCTCCTCTCTTCGTATCAATGCCTTAGCATCTAGGAGAAGTTCCTTTAGCTCACTCCTTCCTGGCTGCCGCAAACTTGAAATTACCGGATCTGAATGCACCAACAAATGCAAGAGTATGTCTTCGCTGTTTGCAAGTCTTGATGACTTGCGAGCATGGGATAGTCTGAAGGTCCGAAAATTTGAATTGAATATTTCATTATTTAAAATATCAAGTTTGCCCAATAATTTTTGTATGCATAATATTATGAAAAGCCTAAATTTTACAACACTATTTTCTGTTTTGCGGGCGGACGCGGGCGTTTTATTTAAGTACTTGTTCTCCCCACAATGAAATCCATAAATATCACCCGATTGAGATGATGCAAAGTTTTTTCAAGTATTAGTTCATTCGAAACTAGAGTCAACTATAATTTTAATTAATTAAAATTTCAAATTTAAATTATGAATCTCAAATTTTACACCAATGTCCAGTTTTTCAGTGTTTCGCCCCACTCTGCGGCGCGGCGCCGAAAGGACTAGCGGGAGGGACGGGGGGCGCGCGGGGCTAGAAATTAGAAAACACGCAGGCACTGGTCACTCTTGTTGTGACGAGCGATACGAGCGGACGAGTTAGTGGCGAGCGTGCACCTAGTAATCCAAATCTACGGACGAGCGAGCGAGCAGACCCGACGGACGATTTCGACGGACGAGCGATACCCCGGCGGATATTCCGAGCGGCCAAGGTCCGAACGAAATCCCGGAGGAAGGAGATCCCCCAAAAAACATTAAAATGTAAAGAAAAGCGCCAAGTAGTTTAATGACTCACATAAAAGGTATCTTCTTGAACTACGTTGTCCAAAAATGAAATAGATATCACACAATAGAAAGCCAAGTTTTCAATCAAAGATATCACACGTTAATTAACTTGCGTCCCTGACTTTAAAACTTGGCATGTGCAAATTTGTGTCAAGGTAGTCATGCTAGTAATATTTTTTGATTGGCACATGCCAAGTTTTAAGGTTAGGGATGCAAGTTAATTAACGTGTGGTATCTTTGATTGAAAACTTGGCTTTCTATTGTGTGATATCTATTTCATTTTTGGATAACGTAGTTCAAGAAGATACCTTTTATGTGAGTCATTAAACTACTAGGCGCTTTTCTTTACATTTTAATGTTTTTTGGTGGATTTCACCCCTTTTTGGTCGTTTTAATATATCTGGAATAAAATAAAATCGGACTGTATCACATAACCTCCGCCAGGGCGGGTCAACGCTAAATTGTTTATAAGTTTAACGTGCCCAAGTTACCTTGAGCGAGAGCAAGTGGCGGCGGCCCCTCCTTTACAGTATGCGTGTGTGGTGGCACGCATTTTGCTAATAACTGGAGTGGTCATAGAAGGGTTGATTTCCCTTGCTGGTTGGACCTTGTCTCAGTACAACGGCGGGCGTAGTTGGGTAGTGGATGCATTGTGCGTTATGTTGTTTATAGGCCACAAGCCTCGGTACGACTTGCGGGCGGGGTTAGACCCCCCTGCTGCGCCACACTTAATGTATCACATAACCGTCACCATTGTCTCGATACATCACCAGCCATGGCATAACCAATGTGTCGGTATAAAACCATGTTATCTGCACAGCGCACCGATACACTTCGCAGTGGCGCCCGCTCGTGTGAAAAATGTGAGGGGCACATTGTCAAGTCTGAATCTTAATCCACTTTGTCTTTTCCACGAGAAAAATAACAGAGGAAATTCATATCTCCGGAACGACTGGACTCGATCCACATGATTCGTGGCTCATTGGCTTTAGAAAAATCAACGATGAAATACAAAATTCTTAAATAAATTCTTGAGGCTCTAACTTTCGTATAAATCAAAGTGAAAGTTTGGTAACTAAGGATAACAGCTAGAGTTCGGGATAAGTATCCTCGGCCGTCGCGCGCCGGACTGTCTTATATATATTCTAACGTAGCGCCTCTGCGCTAGCGATATGAATCGTGGCAACCAAACCCGAACTGGTGCAGAATATCGCACTCAGAGGCACGTGAGGGCGAAAGGCGACTGCGAGGCTCCGGGAAGGGTTCCTTTTGGCTAGATTTGATTTAAAAAGAAAAGATATTGGTTTGGCTTTTTTTTATCATATATTTCATGTACGGGAGACGAGACGAGAGAGAGAGAGGAGAATCAGATAGGCATCGGGGAGACTCCCTTGGAAGTGCGCACCAAAACACGGCACTCAGCGCAGAGAGAACTACCAGCGATCCAGGAGCAGGGGCAGGAGTTCCCTTGGACAGCCAAAGGAAAGGGCACCAGGGAGTAACTCCACATGTTGAGAGGGCGAGCCACGAAAGCCGTCCTCCACCAGGCTGAAGCAGGATGAGGGCAGCCACACCCGCGAGCGACAGCTTGCCACGCCGCAGCCTAGCCGGCTACGTCGTCTGCTAGGTCCCGAACTGCGAAATTGCGCCCAGTAGGCCAACAGGTGACATCTAGCAGTGCAGCTGTGTAAAGATGCCCTGTTGGCCGGGCCGCCACTGTTCGTCCGCTGGAGAGCTGTAGTGTTGCGCGAAATGATTCGTGGGAAAAGCGGAAAAGGGGGGGAATTCGCCGGTGCCGAGACGCGTGCCGATCCACCGGCTCGTCACTCGTAGTGCCGAATGCCTGACGTCCTCACGTGCTTTTGGAATTTCTCTAAGTATCTTCTTATAATACTCCGGTAAGCCGTTTCTCAAACGAAAGAGTAAGTGGGCCTTCAGCCCGAAAGCCAGCCCTTCCCGGTGTCCCTTCAGGGCACTGCGAGTCAATGATTAGAATGTAAAGGAGGTTCGGAAGCCTCAGACATAGCCGTCGAGTGGCTACGTATCTTTTGTATAATTATTTTGTAATTTAGCTCCGCCGCACGGTGTGACGTTTCAGCAATCTAGCGGAACTTTATGCCATACGCCCAATGATAATCTTTATACGTTCTTATTATTTATGTCTAAAGATATTGATTGATGGTGATGCTTTCTTCTGTTTTCTAACGCAAAGTTACATATTTTTAAGTTGTAAAAATCTTATTAATTTGTTATTTTTCATGATTTCTTTATAGCAAAAACCCTATTATTTCAATATATTACGATATATTATATATTACATTGAGTTATATTGGATTTTCATCATATACAAAATCAAGCTTAATCATTAAGCAACTCAAAATCATTAATTAGATTCTGCACAAATTTGCACTTCCAATAAAAACCACACATTTTATGCAGAATAACATTTTTAAATACATCTCTCACATGTTGTGCAGTGTTATATAGCATTCTTATAGTGTAGGCGAGACGCGGGCAAAGTGGACACCCTGGGCAAAGCGAATAGCGACTAATTTTTACATACACCGCTAGGTGGCGACATGGCATGTTACTTTACCGACAGAGAGCTTTGTTCTCGATGCCACGATACTTTAATTAGACTTTTCGAAACAAATGCGAGTCAGTATTACGAGAATTCCAATCCTGCCTAGGTTTGTTAACATTTTAACAAGGTAAGTGTCCGTGTATGTGAAGTTGGCAGATCACTTCGCGGAATATCATAAAAAATTGATAGTTCTGTGTTCTACATCAATATTTCTATAGTTCTTGATAGTTTAAACAAATACTTCTGGCCGTTTAACCAAAAAAATGGCTTCGGACAAAATGATATTCCAACCTCACGCTGAATATCATTTTGTCCTATGGCGTTTTCTTTGCCAGTAATTGCTCAAAATCAATTAATTTATAGTTCTACGAGAGTTCTAGGAAGAGTTCTACCTTCTGCTAACAAAAAATAACACATTTACCGAATTTAAGAAAAATTCGTATCAGTGCGTAGCATGTCGCCATGAGCTGCTAGCTCCATTTCGATAGTTCTGGCGTTCAGGGCATAGTTCTGGAATAGTTCTGGGTATGTACGTGTTATTTGGAGAGAGTTCTAGCGATTGGCACAATTGGGATTTTTTAAACAATTTTTTTAATCCGGTCGGATGAGCTGCTGGCTCTATTTCCATAGTTCTGGCGTTCCGGGCATAGTTCTGGAATAGTTATGGGTATGTACGTGTTAGTTCGAAAGAGTTCTAGCGATTTGCATAATTGAATTTTTTTTAAACAATTTTTTTAATCCGGTCGGATGAGCGGCTGGCTCTAGTTCCATAGTTCTGGCGTTCCGGGCATAGTTCTGGAATAGTCCTGAGTATGTACGTGTTAGTTCGAAAGAGTTCTAGCGATTTGCATAATTGGATTTTTTTTAAACAATTTTTTTAATCCGGTCGGATGAGCTGCTGGCTCTATTTCCATAGCTCTGGCGTTCCGGGCATAGTTCTGGAATAGTTCTGGGTATGTACGTGTTAGTTGAAAAGAGTTCTAGTGATTGGCACAATTGGATTTTTTTTAAAACAATTTTTTTACTCCGAAACCGGGAGTTCTAGGGTATAGGGGTGAGCTGCTGGCTCCATTTCGATAGTTCTGGCGTTCAGGGCATAGGCTGTTAGCTTTAGTAATTAGTCATTGCTCAAGAAGTTCTCGAATTTTACATTTGCCAGCAAGGCACTTGACATACCAAATTAGACTGCGCATTAGAGAGACTGCGTGTATACCTTATATAAAGTAATTTTTGTACAGAGTGTTAAGTCGATTTTTTTATAATTTTATTACATTCTAGTTGTTGGTAAATTATCTATGCTAATTTGATTCATTGTCCGACTGAATGCTTTACTTTACTTTACTGGATGCTTTAAGCTATTTAATAAATGCTTGTATCAACCGAATGATATGTTCGTACGCAGTCTAAGTGTGCTATATCTTGACAGAGTGCTTTGTATTTAAGACACAGAGGGACACAGAGAGGAACTGTGTCAGCTGTACTCAGCAGTGCTCAATGAAATGGAACACTGGTGAGTTTTACCTAGTCCTTGACCGGTAGTACATTGTGGTGTATTTCTTATGGGAATGTACTACCCCTCAAAGTCTAGGTAAAACGCACCAGTGTTCCATTTGACTGAGCACTGCTGGGTACAGCCGACACAGTGCCTCTCTCTGACTTAAATGGAAAGTACCCAGAGGTAGGTGCATAGCTCAAGGAACGCTATGCAGGTAGGTACTAATTACCAATAGGGGGCATATTCCTATACAACATACGTGTTTGGCTAAAGCGTTCCTTGAGCTGTGAACAGGATATGGAGAACAGGAGAATGAATGTTAATGCGTTTTAGATAACACACACACACACACACACACACACATATTAATAAAAGTTCCTAATTATAAACATTATAAAAACGGCAATACACCCCGTCCTTCCCCCTGCCACCCTTGCCACCCCTGCCTCCTCTGCCTCCTCTGCCACCGCTGCCGCCTTTTCCGCGGCCACCACGAGCAGCCGTTGAGGTTTCCCTTTCCTTATTTTATTTTTGGACTTTCAGTCCCGCCCTTTTTAGGAGTGCTATTGCCTCCTTTATCTGCAATTGTAAACAAATATTTAAGTTTTTTGTTTAAGGTACAGGGTGATTCGGGTAAGTGCTATCGGCTTTTTACCATGGAAATTTATCGATTTTTGAAATTGGTAATTGTCTCGGCGGCCGTCTAATGTCACCGGTGTCGCGTGGCTACTTAGGGTCAACTGGCCGAATCACGCCAAATACCGACAGTCTTCCGATTAACCGGCAAGGGCCGAATGAGTCGGTAATAAAACATTTCTGCAGCACAATGGAACGGAAAGTGTGAGCGATGCGTGGCATAATAAACATAGTAAAGAGCGTGTCATCGGTGCACTCTGGCGAGAAATCATTCTTGTTTTTCCTTTTATTATAACTTTAGAGCTAAATATTGAAAGAGCCAGTAGTTCTCTCCTTACCTCAAGTCAACAGCCAGGCTTTCACCCTTTTTTGGAAGGCGGAGGCAGCACGCCTGCAGCAGCGGCGCGATCAAGGATTGCGGCCGAGTCTTTCAATATTTCGTTTTATAGTTATAATAAAGATAGAAAGAAGAATTATTTCTCGCCAGAGTGCAAGAATGATAGGCTTCCCTATATTATTTATTATGCACAAATCTTTATTATATCACGCTAATATCTCGCACTCCCCCCTGCCAGTGTGCAGTGCAGAAAGGTTTTACCAACGAAACGGGCTTGCCTACGAGGAAAATAATTATAGCCCCCAAACGGCTGAACCGATTCGCTTGATATTATCAGCGAGATATTAGCGTGATATAATAAAGATTTGTGCATAATAAATAATATAGGGAAGCCTATCATTCTTGCACTCTGGCGAGAAATAATTCTTCTTTCTCTCTTTATTATAACTATAAAACGAAATATTGAAAGACTCGGCCACAATCCTTGATCGCGCCGCTGCTGCAGGCGTGCTGCCTCCGCCTTCCAAAAAAGGGTGAAAGCCTGGCTGTTGACTTGAGGTAAGGAGAGAACTACTGGCTCTTTCAATATTTAGCTCTAAAGTTATAATAAAAGGAAAAACAAGAATGATTTCTCGCCAGAGTGCACCGATGACACGCTCTTTACTATGTTTATTATGCCACGCATCGCTCACACTTTCCGTTCCATTGTGCTGCAAAAATGTTTTATTACCGACTCATTCGGCCCTTGCCGGTTAATCGGAAGACTGTCGGTATTTGGCGTGATTCGGCCAGTTGACCCTAAGTAGCCACGCGACACCGGTGACATTAGACGGCCGCCTAGACAATTACCAATTTCAAAAATCGATAAATTTCCATGGTAAAAAGCCGATAGCACTTACCCGAATCACCCTGTACGTAATCAGACGAATGACTTGATAGAATCTATCGTTTAAACTCTTATTGGTGGCATTTTGCACTCAATCCAAGCAAGTGGAGATGAAGATTTCAAGGAACGATAGGAGAGTTTGCGACGCTGGAATGAAAGGAAATATTGGCTGTACGCATGAATACTCTACGGAGGAATTTTGTCCTGCGGTTGACCCAAACAAGATGTGCTTTTGCGCTTATTTTTGATGCTATTAGTTGTAGTACGAACCAGGATGATTGGGAAAATCATTCATTTGACATGCATTTCATCCGGAAAAATTGGAAGAAAACTGTACAAGAAAAGCTGTTGGACACCCCGTTCGTTTAGTCCTCTTGCCTATTACCTATCTGTTTGATTCTAATGCATGCTATATCTAATATCTTTAAAAGTAGCTGGGTGAAAGTAGCTCATCGTTGGGCCAACCGTGGCAGAAAATTACCCTGTTGAATACTCATACGAACACCCAACATCTTCTTTTATTGAAGCGTCTCAAACTCTACTATTGTTCCTTGAAATCTCAATCGCTGCAGCTTGGAATTTGTGCAAAACGTCACCAATCAAAGTTCAAAAGACTGCATCAAGTCTTTTCAAGGAATGGACTGTATCAAACTGAACATTTCAAGGAAAAGTCCAAAGGACTACTGGGACTAATTAACAAACTGATTCTCACCTTGTCCTCTGGCACCTCATTTGAGGTGGAGGCGGTGGAAGTCGCGCCACCATCACCATCCTTCCTCGCCTCGACCGGCGACTTTGCCGTCTCCCCTGTCGGCCTAGGTGCCTCCTTGGAACACCCAGCACCCTCATCCCCGCTGCACTCCATCCGCTCTGCTGGAGGCGCTGACATTCTTTATGCTTTTTGCTGTAATGGGAACTGTAGTGTAAGCAGGGATATTGGATGGATGGGTGTTTGACTATATTACTATAGAAGACTGAACATACGTCTTTAACTGCAGCGGTCTCGTGCCTGGTGTGCTCTGCTCGATGCCTACTGATGCTTTTAAAAATCTGCGATCGGCACCGCTTCCTCGGTTCGGGAATTTCCGCTGGAGAGAAGGGGAAGCGGAGATCCCCGAAGACAGCAATGATGCCGATTCTTCTGGATCCTTTTGGGATCTTCGGGGTTTTCGACGGAATGTGTTACTTACAATGTATCAGTATTCCCTTAGCCACTTCAAGCTTTCCACGGCCCTTGGCATATTCGTTGCATCCTCATAACAGATCCATTTCAATTAAGATCATGGAAGTACTGTCCCACTTTGCGAAACATTTCATACGATTACGAAATATGTCGTTAAATACATTGATTCAGGAATATTCAGTCTGCAATTTGAAGAAATACGTGAAAGTCGAGACGTTTCTGAATTATCGAATAGTATTCAGTCGGACTTGAGGATGGTCCCACTTTACGAAATGACTACCTTTTTCGACTGTACATAGTACATAGCTTGTACCGTAGATCACCGATCTGCGTAACTTTGTAGAATTAGACATTTGCAAAGACCGATAGGTGTTTAGATACATACAAGCCGTACTCCTTGCTGCACCATTTTACCATTCATTCGTTACCATTGGCATCACGCAAATTCCACGTCGCGAAAGCGGTACATAGGATGTACTTTTTCCAGTATATGTAGGCACCTAGCTTCTTTAAATTCTTGCAATAAAAAACATTTGGTGTCCGGGCAGCGGGGTCTGCCTGACCCGAAGGGATGCCCGCTCGTGGTCGCTCAAGGCGCGCGTTCACCCAAGAGTGCGACTAAGAAAGAGATGGATATTGTTAGCATTCTATTAACGGAATAGGTACTGTAGTTTTACGTTTGCAGAGGTGACAAATTCTATGCATACGAACTGCAATAGCGAGTCTAAGGGAGTAGTCCCTTGACGAAAAACGAACAAATGAATGAATGAATGAATGAATGAACAAATGATCAAACGAAAATATGAATAAATGTGTAAAGAAATAAATAAATTGAAATAAAAGAAATCACTTGTGTGTAGAGGCGAGATAGATTAATGTTGTGACCTGTACACAAGCCAATTATTGACATAGAAAAAGCGAAAGAAAGAAAACTGTGCACAACTTGTGCACTGCATATTGCAACTTGTAGTATGCGCAGTGCAACTATGTAACGCTGATGCGTTGTCGCCTATGATTATGCGCCGCAGGGTCACAAACGCTAATGCGTTGGACACGTGGTCTGCGACTTGCGTTACCCCGTCACTCACGGAATGCACTATAACAACGCTGGCGCGTTGTCGATTAGGCTTTTCATGTTTTTCCTTCCGTGGTGACGATACGAGTACTGAACCCGTGGGCAACTATGTAGTACCACCTGTACGGTATACCAATACGCAGACAATATGCAAGGGTACATATAATATTGTACGCATTTGGCGCAACGTGACAATACAGAACTACTGTCAAAGGTCTTGTTGCCTGTAAAAGGAACATTTCTAATGTGCCGATGTATGTTGTGCATATATTATTACATGCGGCGCTACTCTGGTTTTGGCAGACGCAACTCATAGCATAGAGATGCTCATACGTACTGGACCTGTACTCGCAAGCACTCCGAGTGCTGATTGTTCGTAAAGCAATGAGTTGCTCACCCCTGCTTTACGCATTGCTACTTTAATGTCAGGACGTCATTAATAGCGCCTTGTATGTGCTGAAACCCTTTATGAAGGATGATATCGACGTTGTGACTAATAGTCGTGTAAATACTTTCATTGCGATAATCAGAATGTTGGTATTTTTTTCTCCTACAAACAATGGACTTGTCGTCAGTTCGATGGCATCGCTGCGGAGCGGAGTGTTCTGCTGGTGACGCAAGCCGATCGTGCTAGCAGATCGCATTTGTTTTCGGGTATGCCTTGTGCCTCGGCCGAGGCATTCGCACTTCGCAGCGTGCTGAACTGACGACAGGACCGCTCGTGCCGTGTGCTGTGCGTTCGTGCGTGGATTTCTACGTCAAGACGTCAATAGGTTTGGCTACACTGTTTTTTCTAATTCCCTATCTGATCTGAATCTGTACCTTAGAGATAGAGGAGGATATTATTTGTCCACTCTTATTCGACACAGTGGTCTAATTAGATTTGCAATCATGTATGACCAGAACAAATTAATGGAGATTCTGAGTAATCCAGAGTACAGATGCATAGACGATAGAGGAAAATGCTTCCCGCCCTCACATCCTATGTACACGACTGTCAGTGAGAGAATGGGACAAATGAGTTCCCACATAAGTCCGAAGCATATATATACAATATTGAACACTGACAGGCACGGTATGCATAGGTTGCTAATGCATGCGTTTCAAGTTCAGAATGCGCTAGATAAGTCGGTCGCGGACTCGGTGAACAAAAGCGTTTCCGACTATTCGCCGGACATAAAAAATGAATGGCGGGATAATAAAAAATTCAAATTAATTATTTCCGACAAAAATTGGGACGAAATAAAGCCGGTTGCAAGCCAATATAGCAATCGTCGGTATTTAAGATTAAAACCCGGCGTATGGACCGACATATTTGCGCAAAAACTTTGGGAACAGACTAAGATTCCGTGTGCGTTCACATTTAAGTATGCAACGGTATTTCCCAGTAGCAACGCGAAATGTTTTGCAAGTTTCTTGGCGATATGCAAGGAATGCGAAGCGCGATTAAAAGGGCAGATGCTCAATAAACCCCACACCGGACAGGACGCGATTTTTGAATGCGCGTTAATAGGATACGACGATGCCATAGTCCATGTTAGGAAAAGGCAATTAAAGGGCTATCTTCGGCAAAAGATAGCTGGGCATCTAGTAGAGGCTAAGAAATACGCCACAATCTGGCGGGCCGAAGAGGCAAACCGGGTTATGCAATTTGGTGATCGAGATCCACCAATTATGTTCTCGTCCGAAGTTTTGCGAAAAGCAAAGCAAGAGGAACTCGACAATCGCTTAGGTACTTCCGATAACGATGTCGTGAAAAATTTAGAGAGGTTTAAACGGGTTACATGGCCTGGGTCGATAAACTGCATAGGTGCCGATCCGTTTTTTGTCTCGTATTGGTCCAAGGAACAAATGGCTCTGTTTAAGATGGTTTATCAGTCTAAAAACTCATATTTTACTATGGACGCTACAGGCAGTATAGCAAAGAAACTGCAAAAGGCTGACATTCCGGAGGGCAAACGTAGCATTCCTGTTTTTCAAGCAATATCCGAACAACAAGATGCATGCGTTTTAACATATTTCCTCCTGCAAGTTCAGAGAGCGGGTGCCACAGCGCCGTCCGTAATAATTACCGATTTCGGTCGAGCGATGTTAGTAGCTCTAGCGAAAACATTTGCAAGATGCCTCGATTTAAATGATTATTTGCAACGGTGCTACGAGATCGTGATTTTAAATAAAGAAGCGATTCTACCACGCTCTGACTTGCGATTAGATGTTAGCCACGTCATAAAAATTATAAGCAATTGGGAGTGCTTACGGCATTTGCGAAGTAAAATACGGCAGTTTTATCTAAGATGCATTGCCCAAGCAAATCAAATGCAATCTCTGATGGAACTGTTGAATCTTTTACAATGCCTGCTTGTAGTTTCTCTAAGCGAAGATACTGGCTTCGCCGATGGCGTTTCTGTGCAATCAGAAATATGCCTCCAATCGATTAATGACTGCATTAATGGTGTGCATGTTGATGAAGGTGATTTAGCGGAGACATCTGAATCGAACGATTTTAATTCCGAGGACACTCCGCTATCGTGGCAAAAATGGAGCGATAGCTTATACGAGAAAGCTAACGCTTTAGCCACACAGTCGCAAAGTGGCAGTGTTGTTAACGCATTTTATAATCCTGCAGCTGCAGAGAAAATAAAAAAGATGCTTCAACATTTGCCGCTTTGGACAGCTATAATGCGACCGCATTTCAACACTGGCAGTGATGTTTCATCATCCTCCTCAGTGGATTCTCTTTTTTCTGAATAAAAAAACCGATTGTTCAAAGGATCCATACCAATGCGGGTAGACAAATTTGTAGCGAGTCATCTCGAATACCTTGACGGCAGATTAAAACTTGATTATGCTGCAAACGTTTTGCCCTCACAGAAGAGAAATGAAACATCCCCCAGAAATACTAATACGCTCACAGATGATCCTGATGAGGCGTCTTTAAACGCTTCTATCGATAAATCAATCTCTACTACGAGTACTGAACCGATAGGAAATAGTCCCATCGCGAACTGTAGTGTGGAAACTGTTCACAATTTACAGAGTCCTTCGAAGTCAGATTGTTCTGCGTGTTCTAAGTCTGATGTAGATGCCACGGAGAACGAGCTGAACTTTGTTGAAAATTGGAGGGGTTTAGCGTGCAAGCAAACCCAGAAAAAAAGACATATTTGGACAAACGTCCTGAATGGGATTCCATTCAATCTGTAGATGCGGTTTTTCCGC
The DNA here is from genome assembly GCA_963675795.1 of Crossocerus cetratus. NCBI lineage: Eukaryota > Metazoa > Arthropoda > Insecta > Hymenoptera > Crabronidae > Crossocerus > Crossocerus cetratus. The sequence continues at coordinate 5,631,799 of OY776671.1, forward strand.
CAATGATGAAGAACGGCACTTTATGTGAACCCGTAAAGTTTCAAAAAAACCATGATGACCAGAAATACATGCGCGTTTGACGCCATTCTGCAGGTAACCGCCCACATGATCGGTATGGATGTCGAGTATTTCATGCAGTTGGCCGCAAAAGTTGTTTCTTGTGGAAAAATAACGAAAGCTGAATATGTAGAAAGGGCAGCATTCCTTATGAGCTCATCCTTATTCAAAGAGAGCAAATATACGCGCAATTTCCAATCGTTGGATGCCATGTGTAATGCGGCCCATTTAGCCGAATACACATTTGCTGCGGTATCGAGTATTCGTAGGAGTAAAAGGTGCGAACATTGTGATTATCAGAATGGAAGAGTTTACACGACTGTTAGTGTAAACGTCGATATCCTTCTTCGTAAAGGGTTCCAACACATGCAGGATGCTGTTAATGATGTTCCAGCATTAAAGCAGCAATGCGTAAAGTGTGGCAATTCGTGCCACGTAAATGAATGCTATGGGCCTTAAATTATAATCGACACAAGTATCGTGACGGACCATAATTATTTAAAAAGTCTTAGCATAGATGTTAAAAAAAGTAACACTTCTTACCAATTAGAAGATATCCCCAGAAATGTCGCCATAGGTGAAAAGAAGTATGTTCTGAGGGGAATTGTTAATTATGTTGCCAGTGCGCGACATTATACCGCACTGGTATTTAACAATCTTTCTTGGTATGAATATGACGATTTAAAGCTACAAAGAGTACTTGTGTCATCTGCCAAGACCAGAGTAATGCCGCATGTAATAATATATGCACAACATACATCGGCACATTAGAAATTTGTCACCTCTGCAAACGTAAAACTACAGTACCTATTCCATTAATAGAATGCTAACAATATCCATCTCTCTGTTAGTCGCACTCTTGGGTGAACGCGCGCCCTGAGCGACTGCGAGCAGGCACCCCTTCGGGTCAGGCAGACCTCGTTGCCCGGACACCAGATGTTTTTTATTGCAGGAACTTAAAGAAGCTAGGTCCTTGAAGTGCCTACATATACTGGAAAAAGTACATCCTATGTACCGCTTTTGCGACGCGGAATTTGCTTGATGCCAATGGTATCGAATAAATGGTAAAATATATCTGGCGTGTTGGTGCAGCAAGGAGTACGGCTTGTATGTATCTCAACACCTATCGGTCTTTGCAAATGTCTAATTCTACAAAGTTACGCAGATCGGTGGTCTACGGTACAAGCTATGTACTATGTACAGTCGAAAAAGGTAGTCATTTCGTAATGTGGGACCATCCTCAAGTCCGACTGAATACTATTCGATAATTCAGAATTACCGCGGAAACGCCTCGACTTTCACGTATTTCTTCAAATTGCAGACTGAATATTCCTGAATCAATGTATTTAACGACATATTTCGTAATCGTATGAAATGTTTCGCAAAGTGGGACAGTACTTCCATGATCTTAAATGAAATGGATCTGTTATGAGGATGCAACGAATATGCCAAGGGCCGTGGAAAGCTTGAAGTGGCTAAGGGAATACTGATACATTGTAAGTAACACATTCCGTCGAAAACCCCGAAGATCCCAGAAGGATCCAGAAGAATCGGCATCATTGCTGTCTTCGGGGATCTCCGCTTCCCCTTCTCTCCAGCGGAAATTCCCGAACCGAGGAAGCGGTGCCGATCGCAGATTTTTAAAAGCATCAATAGGCATCGAGCAGAGCACACCAGGCACGAGACCGCTGCAGTTAAAGACGTATGTTCAGTCTTCTATAGTAATATAGTCAAACACCCATCCATCCAATATCCCTGCTTACACTACAGTTCCCATTACAGCAAAAAGCATAAAGAATGGCAGCGCCTCCAGCAGAACGGATGGAGTGCAGCGGGGATGAGGGTGCTGGGTGTTCCAAGGAGGCACCTAGGCCGACAGGGGAGACGGCAAAGTCGCCGGTCGAGGCGAGGAAGGATGGTGATGGTGGCGCGACTTCCACCGCCTCCACCTCAAATGAGGTGCCAGAGGACAAGGTGAGAATCAGTTTGTTAATTAGTCCCAGTAGTCCTTTGGACTTTTCCTTGAAATGTTCAGTTTGATACAGTCCATACCTTGAAAAGACTTGATACAGTCTTTTGAACTTTGATTGGTGACGTTTTGCACAAATTCCAAGCTGCAGCGATTGAGATTTCAAGGAACAATAGTAGAGTTTGAGACGCTTCAATAAAAGAAGATGTTGGGTGTTCGTATGAGTATTCAACAGGGTAATTTTCTGCCACGGTTGGCCCAACGATGAGCTACTTTCACCCAGCTACTTTTAAAGATATTAGATATAGCATGCATTAGAATCAAACAGATAGGTAATAGGCAAGAGGACTAAACGAACGGGGTGTCCAACAGCTTTTCTTGTACAGTTTTCTTCAAATTTTTCCCGATGAAATGCATGTCAAATGAATGAGTTTCCCAATCATCCTGGTTCGTGCTACAACTAATAGCTTCAAAAATAAGCGCAAAAGCACATCTTGTTTGGGTCAACCGCAGGACAAAATTCCTCCGTAGAGTACTCATGCGTACAGCCAATATTTCCTTTCATTCCAGCGTCGCAAACTCTCATATCGTTCCTTGAAATCTTCATCTCCACTTGCTTGGATTGAGTGCAAAATGCCACCAATAAGAGTTTAAACTATAGATTCTATCAAGTCATCCTAGTCTTCCTAAAAAGGGCGGAACTGAAAGTCCGAAAAATTAAAAAGGAAGGGGAAGCCTCAACGGCTGGTGGTGGTGGCCGCGGAAAAGGCGGCAGAGGAGGCAGAGGAGGCCGGGGCGACAAGGGCGGTATAGTTAGGAACTTTTATTAATAATTCGGAACTTTTATTAATATATGTGTGTGTGTGTGTTATCTCAAACGCATTAACATTCATTCTCCTGTTCTCCATAGCCTGTTCATAGCTCAAGGAACGCTTTAGCCAAACACGTATGTGGAATATGCCCCCTATTGGTAATTAGTACCTACCTGCATAGTGTTCCTTGAGCTATGCACCTACCTCTGGGTACTTTCCATTTAAGTCAGAGAGAGGCACTGTGTCGGCTGTACCCAGCAGTGCTCAGTCAAATGGAACACTGGTGAGTTTTACCTAGACTTTGAGGGGTAGTACATTCCCATAAGAAATACACCACAATGTACTACCGGTCAAAGGTACAACTCGCCAGTGTTCCATTTGATTGAGCACTGCTGTGTACAGGTGACACAGTTCCTCTTTGTGTCGCTCTGTGTCTTAAATTTAAAGCACCCTGTTAAGATACACCACAATTAGACTGCGTACGAACATATCATTCGGTTGATACAAGCATTTAGTAAACAGCTTAATGCATTCAGTAAAGTAAAGTAAAGTAAAGCATTCAGTCGGACAATGATTCAAATTAGCATAGATAATTTACCAACAACTAGAATGTAATAAAATTATAAAAAAATCGACTTAACACTCTGTACAAAAATTACTTTATATAAGGTATACACGCAAACTCTCCAATGCGCAGTCTAATTTGGTCTAATTTGGTCCTGACTGTCAAGTGCCTTGCTGGCAAATGTAAAATTCGAAAACTTCTTAAGCAATGACTAATTACTAAAGCTAACAGCCTCTTAAACTGTAAATAATTGGTAGTCATCGCTTAAGAGATACATAACTCACGACACTTGAGTATTTTAACTATTTACAATCAGTATTTATTTACTGTCAGGAATCTCAGGAACGCATTTCAAACTTGTGACATTTCATAATTCTCAATAATCAAAGGATAGCAGGAAAGATGGCATGGAGGATATGCTTTTTTATTATTCACACAAAGCTATGAATCAAAAATAAATCGGAGTGTGCCGCATAACCACTATGACACACGTCCAATCAAAACATAACCACATTTTTACAAAACGTAGTCATACACGCCACGGCCATCTTGCTGTTACTGACTCTGCTGCACAGTACCCAGAAATAGCATGCAGCGCCGACACCTCGGTGTCAGGAATGAGAGATTCGAGTTTGATGGATTTCGCAAGGGTAATGCGGATAATTGGTATCGGCTTTTTACCATAGAATTTTATCGTTTTATAGAGTTATTGAAATATCGATGTTACCGGCACTCCGGCAAATAATTCGTCGGCCGTGTACTGATACCGGTGTGGCAGGCTGGCCAGAGCCAAAACTGCAAAACTCACCGCAAATACCGGCGGCCTATCGATTCGCCGGCAATGGCTGAATCTGCTGGTAAAATATGGTTGCAATACATTGCAGGGGAGAGTCCAAGAGATGCGTGGTATAATGACTGGCTCTCCTAATATTTCCGCTTTATAGTTACAATATTAAGAAAAACAGCAATTCTTTTTTCACCAGAGTAAACCAATAACACGCTTCCTCATACTGTTATTATTTATAAAACATTTATTATGCCACACACTCCTCTCATTCTCTTCTGGAATGTGCTGCAACAATACTTTCCGAGCACATTTGCCATCGCCGGCTAATCGTTAGATTGCCAAGAATACGGGTCATTCGGCTGCAATAATTGTTTAAACAAATTATTTTTCGTTTAAATCGCTAGAACTATTTCCAAATAACACGTACACACCCAGAACTATTCCAGAACTCTGCCCTGAACACCAGGACTATCGAAATAGAGCCAGCAGCTCATCCGACCGGATTACAAAAATTGTTTAAAAAATCCAATTGTGCCAATCGCTAGAACTCTTTCGAACTAACACGTACATACCTAGAACTACTCCAGAAGTATGCCCTGAGCGTCAGAACTATTGAAATAGAGCTAGCAGCTCACCCCTATACCCTAGAACTCCCGATTTCGGAGTAAAAAATTGTTTTAAAAAAAATCCAATTGTGCCAATCGCTAGAACCATTTCGAAATAATACGTACATACCCAGAACTATTCGAGAACTATGCTCTGAACGTCACAACTATCGAAATAAAGCCAGCAGCTCATCCGACCGGAATAAAAAAATTCTTTAAAAAAAATCTAATTGTGCCAATCGCCAGAAATCTTTCGAAATAACACGTACATACCCAGAACTACTCCAGAACTATGCCCTGAACGGCAGAACTATCGAAATAGAGCTAGCAGCTCACCCCTGTACCCTAGAACTCTCGGTTTCGGAGTAAACAAATTGTTTAAAAAAATTCAATTGTGGCAATCGCTAAAACTCTTTCCAAATAACATGTACATACCCAGAACTATTCGAGAACTATGCTCAGAGCGCCAGAACTATCGAAATAGAGCCAGCAGCTCATCCGACCGGAATAAAAAAATTGTTTAAAAAAAAATTCAATTGTGCCAATCGCTAGACCTCTTTCGAACTAACACGCGCATACCCAGAACTATTCGAGAACTATCCCCTGAGTGTCAGAACTATCGAAATAAAGCCAGCAGCTCATCCGACCGGAATACAAAAATTCTTTAAAAAAAATCTAATTGTGCCAATCGCCAGAACTCTTTCGAAATAACACGTACATACCCAGAACTACTCCAGAACTATGCCCTGAACGGCAGAACTATCGAAATAGAGCTAGCAGCTCACCCCTGTACCCTAGAACTCTCGGTTTCGGAGTAAACAAATTGTTTAAAAAAATTCAATTGTGCCAATCGCTAGACCTCGTTCGAACTAACACGCGCATACCCAGAACTATTCGAGAACTATGGCCTGAGTGTCAGAACTATGGAAATGGAGCTAGCAGCTCATGGAGTCATGCTACGCACTGATACGATTTTTTACTTACATTCAGTAAATGTATTATTTTTTATTAGCAGAAGGTAGAACTCTTCCTAGAACTCTCGTAGAACTATAAATTAATTGATTTTGAACAATTACTGGTAAAGAAAACGCCATAGGACAAAATGATATTCAGCGTTAAGAGCCATTTCTACCTCGGGCAGATTTTGTCGGCGAGAGAGACAGTAAAGTTCGGAGTGAGACAAGGAGCTGTCGATGGGCGGAGCCTCCAGGAGCAAATATAACGAAGTAGGGAGAAAATCACAGGCCGTTTTCGTGCATTTTTCCTACTCTGAGTTCGACCGTCGCTTGCCAGTTATACCTGAGTCCAGTGACAATAGCGCTCGAAGGTTTATGACGGTACGCGCCTCGGGCCCTCCGTAGCTCGGTCAGGCGACTGCGAAGCCGAGAGCTGTTGGGGACTTTTGGCTAGTCGACAGGCTCATCGGGCTGACGAGCCCGCTATGCCCCGCGCTTGAAATTTAGTAAAAGGGAAGCACGAGAAAGTATAGTAGATCTCAATGGTGTTGTGAGTAAGGTGTCAAGCTGGGAATTCTAGAATACTGGGTTCGATTCCTCGCGGTGCATTGCAATTTTTACACAGTACATATTCTGAGTAATAGAATGAAATTCGAATATAAATATTTTTATTCATGAAAATTGCAAATTTTATCAATGAAAATTGTAATATTTTTTTTTATTTCTTTGTAGTGATTATATAGGTCATAGTATTTTTCTACGACGGTAATACCGTCGTTCCGTCAATTGTTGTTATGTCAGTCCCCAGTACTAGTTTCGTGCTGTCGCGCTCCCTCGGAGCGTGGCAGGAGAGGTGGGATCGGGAGTCGCGGGGCCGGTGGACAGCGAGGCTAATCCCTCGTCGGAAGCCTGGTTTAACCGTCAGCATGGCGAGGTTGACTATTACCTCACCCAAATGCTGACGGGGCACGGCTATTTCTGCGCCTATCTCCACAAGATGGGGAAGGTAGCGGACCCTGGCTGTGTCTACTGCGACTCCCGGTCGGACAGTGTCCTCCACACTCTCTTCGAGTGTGGGAGATGGAGTTCGGAGAGGTACAGGCTGGCGGAGGGGCTCGGAGACATAACTCCCGACACTATAGTTGGGATTATGCAGAAGAGCCCCGAGGCCTGGTTGAAGGTGTCGGCCTTCACCAAGTCTGTCCTTCTCCGGAAAAAGGTGGGCCTAGACGGTGGCGGGGCTTAGCTCCATAGAAACAACGGTACCACCTCGAAGAAATGCCATACGGCGGTTCCGGGGTGGCTGCTAGGAGCCCAAGGAGGGGGGTTTAGTGGGTAGGCCCGGGTCTGTTTTACGGCCCGGGAGAGTCCCACACACGGGGAGGAGTGCAAGCCCTCCCTACGGTGCGTAATGCATTCCCCCCTCCTTAAAATAAAAAAATAAAAAAAAACTAGTTTCGTGCTGTCAATTATTATTATGTCGTTGTACTAATAGTCCTTAGTATAAATTATAATACTTTATTGCTCACAGCAATAAGTACCTTCTTGGGGACAAGTCAAAGGGAAGAAATAACATTTATTACATTATTTCGTTCGAGCGAAGACGGGCTTTGCCGTTCAAGTAGTCAATATTCACTGTAAGTAATCTACATATAAGAAGGTCAGGTTGGACAGTAAGAGCAGGTATCGCGCGAGTTGCTAATGATGAGCTGCGATGTTTGTCTCGATGATTGTCTGGCCGAGCCGCGGCGGGATCTCATTTGGTAAAAATTGGGAAACGCGTGGCTCTGCGGCTCCGAGTGAAAAGCTATTGTGCTTACGGAGTGCTGCCCGAGGCAATATACAGAAGGGACTAATGGAAAGATCAGTTACGGGATGCGGTCAAGAAACCCTTATTCTAAAGGATAGGTATACGTTTGCCTCTCTTTCTAGAGTCACGTGGCATTTCGAGGCTCCGCCTCCCTTCCCTACTTGGAAGTCAGCCGCTAGAGGCATCATCATCGGTTGTGCTAAATTTTAGATTTTCGACCAGCGATTGCGTCGTTATTTATGAACCAATCGATCTCAGATTTTTACCACGTACTAATTAAACTGCTCCGGAGGGCACGGCGGAATAATATATTTTTTGCTCAAGACTGTATCTTTTAAACAAAAAGCTTTTTCAAAAATCTGGCTCGTGCATGCCCTCCGCAATAGTTCCATTAGTACGTAGTTCAAATTTGGAATCGATTGATTCATAAATAACGACGCAATCGCTGGTCGAAAATTCAGAGCCTTAGAAATGGCTCTTAAGTTGGAATATCACTTTGTCCGAAGCCATTTTTTGGTTAAACGGGCAGAACTATTTGCTTAAACTATCAAGAACTATAGAACTATTGATAATAAACCCAGAACTATGAATTTTTGATGATATTCCGCAAAGTGATCCGCCAACTTCACATACACCGATCCGTGGGTTAAACATAGCTGCAGATGTCTGTAGTGTATTATGTAACGCGTCTTATTGTCGAGTGTTGCAAGCAACTTTTTCTGACAACCCCTCCTCTGAAGCGGGCTGCGCTCATGGTTTGCGCAGAAGGGAAGATCAGCGTGTGTATCATGAATATTTTGTGGATATTCTAAATCAACTTCTAAAATATACCCTCTCTGACTGTTCTCTGGAATGGTGTTTACATAAAAATTTACAATTGATTGTTCATCCCCCTCTGTAACCCAGCGGAAGTGTTTATACGGTAAATATTCAGACATTGCATAGCCATATAGATTATTAACATCATAATACATCAAATATTTCGACTTCTTTGTAGAATCATATGAAGGTAGATACTTATTGTTTGCTTGTGCGTATCTATGTGAGCACTGGCTTAAGGGGCTAGGCTACCCACGCGACTTTTCGCGAATTGGTCGCTGGCCGTGTTACCTACAAATTTTGACGGTAACATAAGAGCGAGATGGAGCTGCACGCGATGTCTGTCGATTGACTCGACCACAAACGCATTTGTGTTGGGGTGAATGTATGTATGTGTTCGTCTGGCGACAACTTTGTGGTAAGCCTTGCGATGCTCGCTTGTCGCTTTGCCGATCTCGGACTGGGATACTGCCGACTCCCGAGATTCCGAGACCGGGGCTAGAATTGTAGGCATATATTTATATGTGGGTACATATGTATATGGGAATCGATATTTCTGTTTCGCTTTGGATACAAAAAGTGAGGTAGACTAGTTGATTTTCACTAGTGTCAAGCCTGTCGTATCCTGGACCGTACTCCAAAATCATGTTCTAAATATCAAATGTATTGTGAATCAAGTACTAATAATGCAAAGCAAAAGAAAAAGCAAAGAGTATCAATAAGCTCACGCCTCACTGGGTGGAATCGAACTCGGTCCTTCCAAATGTGGATCCATTGCTTTACCCATAGCACCACTTGCAAGACTGTTGTCAAATCTCTCCGTTTCAATAAAAGATTTGTGATTCTTCTCATCATTTTGTTTACTATGACAGGAATTTTATGGGAAATGAAATATGGTATGACAAAAACTTATAGCTTTGGTTTGAGTGACTCGTATGCCTTATACAATTGCCTCAAAATACAATAATTTTTTTGATGAAATACTACTTGGTGTGTAGAGAAAAACTAGACCATTAGCCAGAGCTGTTTCGATATTGTCATTATAATAGAGTTTGTAGTCTCGAATTTAGAGAGAAAATACACCATGAGAACAGAGAGTGTCTTAGGAAAGGTACCTATGTTACTAACTATGTTACTATATTACTAACTCGATTAGAACATCTATGAAAAATCGTCTACAGTTATGGTCAATACACATCGGGGGCTATTTTATCGAAAAAGTATTTGAATAGTCAAATAATTATGTACGTCATAGCAGTCATTCAAATCCAAATTATGTATCCATGCCATTGCAAAAAGGGCTCGAATAATAATTATGTTACATTTTGGATATCAATGTATATAGTGAAATAGGAAAGTTGACATACTATAAATACTTGTTTGTCCAAAAGCACACAGTATTAGAAGCACAATGGAGAGCCACTATTCTTGTAGTGGAATGGGGAGATTTTACTTCTAGTTATGCAAATAGTGTAATGAGTAAAGCGATAGATTTGCATTTGAAAAGAAGGGGCTCGATTCCGCATAGTACGTAGGTTTTTTTGATATCCATTTTGTTGTTTTTTTTTTACTTTACATTTGTATAAAGACGATACACGATCAAATTCAATGAATCACTTTACTTTTGGCAATATATGAATGAATGAACTTACCAAATTATTTGTAATACATATATGTAGGTTTGGTAGTAATCAAAGTGAGGCAGTCTACTTCATTTTGCTTATCTGAAATGAAATCGAAAGACCCCGGTCTAATATGAATGTAACATACGTATGCCTGTACATATATTCATCATTCATTTATCGTATTATAATGAGCGTAGCTTTAGAGGCTCTTAGGAATAATGCGAACGGCTCAAAAAGTTACAATGACGAAGCATCGGATAAACACGTCGAACGATTACTGCACCTATATCCTTATGTTTTGAAACAACACTATTTCCTAGGCAAAATCACAGTCCCATAGAACGGCGGCAAGCCCGGTTTATTGAACATTCTTCTTTGCATTTATATATTTCATAGCTAAAATCGGTGATTCAGAATAGAGAATTTCTCCAAAATCATATTGTTATGAACTGTCATCCCTGCATCTCGTCAAAGTATGCCTAACCCCACAACACGCCGCGTTGCCAAGCTTCGGTCTGACGTTTGGCGCGAATAGCCCTCTAAATTAGGCGCCATCTCGTTCCCTATGGGCGACCTAAAGTACTCAGAAATATTGTGCTATGTGATCGACACTACGGCGAAATCCGGCAAAAAACAGGGTTAGTCGGGGGAACGTCCTACGGCTCCATTTCTTACAGTTTCAAGACAAAATACACCTTGACGTGTTCTTTAGTTCATAAGGGAGGCCGGGCTGGTGGTTATTTTGGAAGCAAAATACGGAAATGGTACAAAAATGCCTCAGCAAAAAGCCGGAGTATTTCACGACCATCTTGGAAAATGTGTAGACTTTAGACGACTAATTTGCTACAAAAATGACATAATCCCATGAAACCAATACCAGCCCGGCCTCTATTGGACTCTTATCTTTCGATTGAAATCTTTCCCAACCCAAGATCGGTTCACATAAGCGAGCAGGAAGTTCCCCCGCAAACTCATATTTTGGGCCAATTTCGCCGGTCAAACAGCGACCTTGCATTACCGCGCAGCCCGAAGCCTAGCCCCTTAAACCACCTCGTATTCCATGCTCAAAGAATAAAAGCATATCTATATCTGTCAATAGTTCGAATTCTATACCTGTATGCTTCAGCATTGCGTCCCATGTGCCTGGAAGAGTAAAGTAATGTGCTGGGACCAACTTGTAGCTTGTTGTACAATCCTGTCGGAAGTTTTGAAATATGTCAGCTAGCAATAGCACATCAAGTTTCTGATAGAGAGCACAGTACTCTTTCAATGATTGGATATTGAAACATGACCACACATGTAAAGCATGCTGATAATCTGCATCGGATGTGTGGTTGACATTCAAACGGCTGTAGAACGCCTCACGTGGTGGTAATTCAGTATCGTCTAGCTTGTTATAGGATGTTAAGTATTCGTATGGAATGATGACCTTTCTTGTTAGAAGTTTGAAGTCTGCTTCTGACAGATGGCTACATTTTTTTCGCACGGTGTGTAATTTGTTTGATTCGCTCAGATATGATGCTAATTTGTCAAGACTTGAACTAAGGAATTTAAACGAATCGATGAAGCGGAATTTTATACACTTCTTGCTACGCCAACCTCCCTCCCCAGTGTCTGCTACATGTTTCGTGAATGATATGTATTTCTCCTTTGTTAGCGGTAGTAGGTCTATTTTACCATTATACGCTTTCGCTAATGCTATTATGACAAAATGTGCATCGTAACCTGACAGATTGTGGAACACGACTGGTACAGCGTATGGTATCTGATAACCTAAATTGCAGCGTGAATGGGCCGCGCCGCGCCGCGGTAAACACCTGTGAGATGACAGTGGTCGCGCACTTTACCATCCTCCCCGCTGATGGCTTCATACATATGTGACAACGATTGGCTTGCATGTGTTGTGCCTTTTCGGTTATAATTGGTTAACCCGATCGCCATGTGTTTTTACACAAGTGGAAAGGAGTCAATTTAAGGGGCTAGGCTTCGGGTTGCGCGGTAATGCACGGTCGCTGTTTGACCGGCGAAATTGGCCCAAAATATGAGTTTGCGGGGGAACTTCCTGCTCGTTTATGTGAACCGATCTTGGGTTGGGAAAGATTTCAATCGAAAGATAAGAGTCCAATAGAGGCCGGGCTGGTATTGGTTTCATAGGATTATGTCATTTTTGTAGCAAATTAGTCGTCTAAAGTCTACACATTTTCCAAGATGGTCGTGAAATACTCCGGCTTTTTGCTGAGGCATTTTTGTACCATTTCCGTATTTTGCTTCCAAAATAACCACCAGCCCGGCCTCCCTTATGAACTAAAGAACACGTCAAGGTGTATTTTGTCTTGAAACTGTAAGAAATGGAGCCGGAGGACGTTCCCCCGACTAACCCTGTTTCTTGCCGGATTTCGCCGTAGTGTCGATCACATAGCTCAATATTTCTGAGTACTTTAGGTCGCCCATAGGGACCGAGATGGCGCCTAATCTAGAGGGCTATTCGCGCCAAACGTCAGACCGAAGCTTGGCAGCGCGGCGTGTTGTGGGGTTAGGCATACTTTGACGAGATGCGGGGATGACAGTTCATAACAATATGATTTTGGAGAAATTCTCTATTCTGAATCACCGATTTTAGCTATGAAATATATAAATGCAAAGAAGAATGTTCAATAAACTGGGCTTGCCGCCGTTCTATGGGACTGTGATTTTGCCTAGGAAATAGTGTTGTTTCAAAACATAAGGATATAGGTGCAGTAATCGTTCGACGCGATTATCCGATGCTCCGTCATTGTAACTTTTTGAGCCGTTCGCATTATTCCTAAGAGCCTCGAAAGCTACGCTCATTATAATACGATAAATGAATGATGAATATATGTAGGGTCTTTCGGTTTCATTTCAGATAAGCAAAATAAAGTAGACTGCCTCACTTTGATTACTACCAAACCCACATATATTACAAATAATTTGATAAGTTCATTCATTCATATATTGCCAAAAGTAAAGTGATCCATTGAATTTGATCGTGTATCGACGTTATACAAATGTAAAGTAAAAGAAAAAGACAACAATATGGATATCAAAAAAATCTACGTACTATGCGGAATCGAACTCATTCTTTTCAAATGCAAATCCATAGCTTTACTCATTACACTATTTGCATAACTAGAAGTAAAATCTCCCTATTCCACTACAAGAATAGTGGCTCTCCTTTGTGCTTCTAATACTGTGTGCTTTCGGACAAGCAAGTATTTATAGTATGTCAACTTTCCTATTTCACTATATACATTGATATCCAAAATGTAACATAATTATTATTCGAGCCCTTTTTGCTATGGCATGGATACATAATTTGGATTTGAATGACTGCTATGACGTACATAATTATTTGACTATTCAAATACTTTTTCGATAAAATAGCCCTCCCTGTGTATTGACAGAAACTGTAGACGATTTGTCATAGATGTGCCAATCGAGTTAGTAACATAGTGAGGTACCTTTCCTAAGACGCACTATCTGTTCTCATGGTGTATTTTCTCTCTAAATTCGAGACTACAAACTCAATTATTATGAAAATATCGAAACAGCTTTGGCTAATGGTCTAGTTTTTTCTCTACACATCAAGTAGTATTTCATCAAAAAATTATTGTATTTTGAGGCAATTGTATACGGCATACAAGTCACTCAAACCAAAGCTATAAGTTTTTGTCATACCATATTTCATTTCCCATAAAATTCCTGTCATAGTAAACAAAATGATAAGAAGAATCACAAATCTTTTATTGAAATGGAGAGACTTGACGGCAGTCTTGCAAGTGGTGCTATGGGTAAAGCAATTGATCCACATTTGGAAGGACCGAGTTCGATTCCACCCAGTAAGGAGTGAGCTTATTGATACTCTTTGCTTTTTCTTTTGCTTTGCATTATTAGTACTTGATTCACGATACATTTAGATATTTAGAACATGATTTTGGAGTACGGTCCAGGATACGACAGGCTTGACACTAGTGAAAATCAACTAGTCTTCCTCACTTTTTGTATCCAAAGCGAAACAGAAACATCGATTCCCATATACATATGTACCTACACATAAATATATGCCTACAATTCTAGCCCCGGTCTCGGAATCTCGGGAGTCGGGAGTATCCCAGTCCGAGATCGGCAAAGCGACAAGCGAGCATCGCAAGGCTTACCACAAAGTTGTCGCCAGACGAACACATACATATATTTACTCCAACACAAATGCGTTTGTGGGCGAGTCAATCAACAGACATCGCGTGCAGCTCCATCTCGCTCTTATGTTACCGTCAAAATTTGTAGGTAACACGGCCAGCGACCAATTCGCGAAAAAGTCACGAAAAGCCCCTTAAGGGGCTAGGCTTCGGGCTGCGCGGTAATGCAAGGTCGCTGTTTGACCGGCGAAATTGGCCCAAAATATGAGTTTGCGGGGGAACTTCCTGCTCGCTTATGTGAACCGATCTTGGGTTGGGAAAGATTTCAATCGAAAGATAAGAGTCCAATAGAGGCCGGGCTGGTATTGGTTTCATGGGATTATGTCATTTTTGTAGCAAATTAGTCGTCTAAAGTCTACACATTTTCCAAGATGGTCGTGAAATACTCCGGCTTTTTGCTGAGGCATTTTTGTACCATTTCCGTGTTTTGCTTCCAAAATAACCACCAGCCCGGCGTCCCTTATGAACTAAAGAACACGTCAAGGTGTATTTTGTCTTGAAACTGTAAGAAATGGAGCCGTAGGACGTTCCCCCGACTAACCCTGTTTCTTGCCGGATTTCGCCGTAGTGTCGATCACACACGTGAATATTTCTGAGTACTTTAGGTCGCCCATAGGGACCCAGATGGCGCCTCATCGAGAGGGCTGCTAATCACATGGAACCAAAGAAATGTCAAATTGTCAAAGTTACAGGTTAGCCATGTGACAGATGCAGAGGCATAATGACACTTCATCATGCTATGATTTTAGTGAAACGCCCTATTTCAACGTAGGATTTGTTGCTGTCAAATGTAAACATTCAAGGAAAAAGAAACGTAGTGTGCTTGTCGTGGTTTTAGAAGATTGTATTGTTCCTTAGTATACAGGACTGTTTCAAAACAGGGATATAAAAAACAATCCTTCTTTGATAATTTCTGTAAGAAGGGATCGGCTGAAATAAACTGTTGTTGAACATAGGTATTTTAGATGTGAACACATCAGCACACCACTTTCACACTTATGAATCTTGGGCACTGTAAAAGCGTGACAAGTGCCCAAAAATATCTTAGACTTGAAACATAAACTTTAGGTAACTATCCTCTGCACAGAATTTCAACTGAATGGATCGACTAATGCAAATCCATGTTTGAGAAAATAGAGACTAGGATCAAGTGAACTTCAACGAGTCAACGTTTTCACTTTCTTGAGTACGTGGCTGTACCACATATGATCTGATCCACCCTGCTTTGTGCTATATCGGATAATATAATGGATGGCTGTGCAAGGGGTGAACTTACTGGTGAATTAGTGCTCACAGTATTCACCAGAGTACTGTTACTTAGAAGCAATGTTCCAATTCAATACATAACTAGGGAAATCTACGATGTTCCAAATCCCCATTGCCAGCATTGCCAGGGGACACGTTAGAGCAGCCCTCAAGAATACTTCTCAACAATACAAGGGGTCTATTGTCTAATCTTGTCTAATCTACTATAGTTATTATACCAATTTTGTATCAACTCAGTCATTTCATGTCAAGTAGATCATGAAAACTATTTGTGTAAGAAAATATGAGCTGACTGATATGATGACTGATTGACTGATATGAGAAGACTGAGTTGATAACAAAATTGTTACAATAATTACAGTAGATAAATTACTTCATTGGAAACATATTTGCAATAGACCTATTTGTATCGCTGAGAAGTATTGTTGAGGGCTGCTCTAAGGTGTCCTTTCAAGACGCTAGCAATGTAGATTTGGAACATCCTGGATTTCCCTAGTTATGTATTGAATTGGAACATTACTTCTATGTAACCACACTCTGGTGAGATAGTGTGAGCGCTAATTCACCAGTAAGTTCACCCCTTGCACAGCCATCCATTATATTATCTGATATAGCACAAACCAGTATGGATCAGATCATATGTGGTACAGCCACGTACTCAAGAAAGTGAAAACGTTGACTCGTTGGAGTCCACTTGAACCTACTCTCTATGTTTTCAAAAGTAGATTTGCATCAGTCTATCCATTCAGTTGAAATTCTCTGCAGAGGACTGTTATCTAAAGTTTCCGTTTCAAGTCTAAGATATTTTTGGAGACCAGTTCCACCTTGACAGTGCCCAAGAATCAAGACCCCTCAGGTTGCCCGAAGTGCCTTTCTCTTTTCACTTTTCTAGGAGTCCTACGGCTCCTGACGCCGTACATCCCCTCAAACCGTATGCTGCGATAGCACAGGGGTAGCGTGTTGAGATTTCCAATCCTAATTTCAATCCCGAATGCATGGAGTATATTTTCTTTTTTTTATTACTATGGCTCTCCATACTACCAACGTTTCATTCTATAATCATCGATAATAAATAGCCTTATCAAAAAAGTTGGATATCTTTGAATTACTGCAAAGACGCTCAGAATAAAACCGATGTCTTGGGAAAGCTTATTCGGTGTGCAAATATATCCAACTTCTTTGATAAGGCCATTCGATGATTATAGAAAGTAACGTTTGTACTATGGAAAGCAATAGTAACAAAAATAAAAAAATATAATGCGTGCATCCGGGATTGAACTTATCACTTAGGATTGGAAATCTCCACAAGCTATCCCTGTGCTATCGTACCATACAGTTCGAAAGGATGTACGGCGTTAGGAAGAGGATATTGACAATACATTGTAACACCAAATTTTTTAAAATTATTTTTTATTATAAAAATTAAAATTATAAATTGCTCCATCGGAGCGATTTATTAGATCGTGGCGCTGTTGCGCCTGCTGCAGTTGCGGCTGCTGCTGTTGCGGCTGCTGCAGTTGGGGCTCTTGGCGGCGGCCCCTCCGACGCCTTCGACCACCCCCGCCGGGTCTGACCGCCGTAGCCTGGCGGCGCGCTATCATAGCTGCGGCTGCTTGAATAATTCTCTGAAAATTATAAAAATCACAGATGATATTATAATTATGCTATATATCTAAAACAATTCTATACTATTATATCGTCTATACATACCTCCTCGTCACTGGTGGGATTTTGGTCGCCCCGCGCAGGCACGTTTGGCAACGATCGTCCTGCGCGGGGGGTTGGTGCCCGCCTGGGTTAGCGTGCCCGTCGCGGTGAGCGTGCCTGTCGCGGCGATGGCGTTCGTCGCGGCGGGTATACCCGTCTTGGCACGTAGGCCCTCCTCTCCTCCTGGCCACGGAGCTCCAGCTCCGCCATACGGCCCCGCAGCGATGGCGACCGGGCGGCATGTTGCCGTGGTGGTGCTCGTAATAGCGCTGGTCGTATCAGCGGCTGGCGCTCCGGCGACGGGGATAACTCCCCGTCCTCGTGATACTCTCTTCGATACATCTGGAAAATAAATGAATAATTATTTTACATTATTATTATTGCTAATCATCAACAATCAATCACTGCAGTCTTGCAATATCGTAGGCGAGTTATAAATTCCTCATTTTCAAAAAATTTAATTTGCCACTAAAATTTTCTATCAACGGCACAGAATGGAAAATTGTAATGGACGATGCGAAGATGAAGCACGCACATACAAAAATCGTGGGTGAAACGCGTTGGAAGGTTGTAAGAAATAAGGAATTTATTACTCGGCTCAACGAAATTTCTGGGAAAGTAAAGTGATAGAGTAAAGATTGCGATAAGTGAAAAGAAATAAAGAATCCGTGACAGAAAAGGTACTTACGGTATTGTTCGCTGTCCGAGTTGGCGAGTTGGAATGAAGCTTGGGGCAAGGTGCAATAGAAGACGAGACACCGATCTTCAATTGTCACTCCACATCGATGCTTGACCGAGCGCCACCCGCTACGCGAAACGTTGGATCGCAGCTTCGGCTGATCAGTTCATTGTTTTGAGCGTTGCGGAAAAGACGCATTACGCAATGAGCTTTTATCCACAAGTTCGGAAGAGCATATACTCATTCGGAAAAGCACTTCAGTGTTTGTGGTAATTATCACGAAAGTGTTGGAAAAATGGAGCAACAAAAGGGTGATCGTGTAAGTGATGTGAGCGGTAGACATTTGAAGGGAAATCCCAAAACCAACTCCATGCGGTTGTCTAGGAAGCGCTTGTCGAAGCGCAAAACCGCTCGAGAAAGGTAAGTTTCATCTTTCATTGATGACTTGTGAGACGTATTTTCTTATTATCATGCACCGCCGGAAAAATGTATTGCATTGCCATGCCATAAAATGCTCAAATTACTTTCCTACATATTCCTAAAGTGTATGATTGTTATCAAAGCAAAAATCATCGCATTATCTTCATCGTAGCACTCTTCAATCGTGCAAAGAATGAATATTTGTCATTTCATGGTGATTCCGGTGGTGGAAACCCTATCATTACTCTAGCTTCTCTCTCTCTCTCTCTCTCTCTCTCTCTCTCTCTCTCTCTCTCTGTAAGTAGCCGCCCACGCTTTACTTCGCTCCTACTTAGAGACCATTTTTCTGCTGTATTCTGCCCTGTGGGGCCTGTTACAGGTATTTCGGCGTTATCTCGGTCGGCTTGCCTACATTTTGGCCTATAAGACTTTTCGGCTCTCCTTGTAGCCGACGAGATTTCGCCTACTCTTTCTGTGCCACATTAGACAGAATTTCTAACCTGCCATTTTTGGGCAGTTAATTTTCTGTCCCTGGGATAATTTTGAAATCGTCGGCACGCACTGTGCGCCCTCTTCGCTATCATCCCACGGCTACCCCCTGTCACAGTGCACCCAACTCTACTATGGAGCGGGAACTCCCTTGCGCGAAATGTCACAAAGACATTGCCAAGGAGTCGGCCCGCTGCCCCTACTGCAAGGCTAAAATGCACCCAGGATGCCTCAAAACGCATGCACCGGCGTGTAAAGGTGCTCAAAGACCGACCGTCATTGCGGTTGCGTCGCCTCCGGTCGCCTCCACCTTGGCCGCTGCCTCACCGGTGCCACTGCCTCTGCCTGTGCCCAGTATATCTGCGGGGGAACCTTCGGACATAACATCACTGACAGCCGCAGGCCAAACCCTAGCTACAACGCTGACCAGCTTCATGGTTGACCAGCGTGCTCAGATGGACAAGCTGCAAGCCTGTATGGAGATGTTGGCCACCACTTCTGCGCAGCAGGCGGACAAGCTGACGCAGCTCGACAGCCGCACCACCTCTCTTGAGACCCAGGCCAGCACCAGCAGCACTCAGCTTACTGGAATCTCCACCGCAGTTAAGTCCGCGCACACCGAATCTAAGGCTGTTGCGGTCAAACAGTCCGCCCTAACCTCCGAGCTTGACTCGGCGAAGGCGCGTATCGCCCGGCTGGAGCTCGCTGCTCGCTCCTGTGAGCTCACCATCTCGGGTGTCCCAGAGGCCTCTGGTGAGGATCTCCGAAGCCACGTTATTCGTGTGGCGCTGGTGTTAGGAGCTCCCCTTACTGCGACTGACGTCATTGCCGTATCGCGCCTGCGCGGTACCCCCTCCGTGGATCGGCCGCGCACAATCCATGTGAAGCTAGCCACCACCGCTGTCCGCAACACGCTCCTAGCCGCTAAGCGTGCGAAGCGGGATCTCCCCGCGAGTTCCGTCGACCCCTCGTTCACCTCTGGCTCTCTTTATGTCAATGACTTTCTGCCCCGGGATATCTCCTCGCTGCTCAAGCGTTGCCGCTCGCTCGCCCGTGAGCGCAGCTTCTTTCGCGTCTGGCATAGGGACGGGAGCGTCTTCGTCAAGAAGACTGACTCATCTGCCCCCATCAGAATTGATTCTGACAGGGACATAGCAGCCAAATTCGCGTGAAGCCAGGGGTCCCCTACGTCGCCGCTTAATCGTCCCCCCGCCGCTCCCTTACTCCGTCTTGCGCATGTGAACGCGCAGTCTCTCGCCGCGCATTTCGATACTTTTGCTTCGTTTTTCTTACCCTCTACTTTTGACGTGGTCGCGGTATCCGAGACCTGGCTATCTCACACCAGCCCTGGTACCAGCTGCGTTTTGCCCGGCTACTCTCTACATAGGTGCGATAGGTATGGTAGAATGGGCGGAGGCGTCTGCCTGTATATTCGTGATTCTTTCTCGGTCACTGTAGTCGCGTCCTCCTCTCGCTGTCTATTTTCTGGTCCCGAGTTTTTATTTCTTGAGGTGATCATTCCCTCTGTCAGTTCTATTCTTGTGGGGGTCGTCTACCGTCCCCCACACGCTCCTCTTTCTGACTTTGAGCCCGTGTTCGCCGACATCGTCTCGGACTTCCCAAACAAGGTCGTTCTTGGCGACTGGAACGCGGACATGAGCTCTCAGTCCCCTGACGCGAACTACCTTGGAGGACTTTTCTCCCGTCTCAACCTCTACTCTATCCCCTATTCTCCTACTTTTCACACTTCTTTCTCCTCCACTTGGCTTGACCTTGGGCTTGTGGATGATTTTAGCAGGGTTGCTTCTTTTTCCCAAAATAAAGAGCCTCACTGCTCTAATCATGATTTAATTTCGGTAGAATACATCTTAACCTCTCGGGTTACTCCAGCCAATGATCTTCGTCGTAGATATGGTTCTGTCAATCGTGACGCGCTACTCGATGACATCTCGCAGCTTAGCTGTGTTCGTCTTGCTTCGAACTCCTGTGAGAGCAGCGTGGATCGGTTGGTGGATGACTTCAACGCGGGTTTCCTCCGAGTCCTCGACGAGCATGCTCCGCTTAGACCTCTGCGTATTAGACGGCCTCCTGCTCCTTGGATTACTCCTGAGATCCGAGCCGAGATGCGTTCTCGTGACTCACGCAGGAGATCCTTCCGGCGTATTGCGAACCCGGAAACCTGGGCTCTTTACAGGGCCTCTCGTAACCGGGTGCAGTCTCTTCTGGCGCGAGCCAGATCCTCCTTTCTTTTCTCACGCTTCTCTATTTCTAGGCACCCGAATGATGTTTGGCGCGAGCTTAAGTCATTCGGTGTCCTTCCATCTTCTCAATCTCCTCCTCCATCTCATCTGTCTCCTGACAGTATGAACTCTCTCTTTCTCTCTGCTCACGCCTCTTCTCCACCGGCCGTCCCCGCATGTCTGTCTCCGTCTAGCCATACCTCCGAGGAACCGCGCTTCTATTTCTCCCCCGTCCCGGAGGAGAGTCTTGCTCGCGCCGTGCGCCTTGCGAACTCGTCCATCTCGCCCTCGGATGATCTGAGTGCGAGATTTATCCTACTCTCTCTCCCTGCTATTTTTCCTGCTGTATTGCAGATTTTCAACTCCTCTCTTACTTTCTCTATCTTCCCCGACGCCTGGCGCAAAGCCATTATTACACCTATCCCTAAGAAACCGAATGCTTCTGCTCCTGCCGATTTTCGCCCCATTTCACTTCTACCTGAGCTGTCTAAGATCCTCGAGAGGGTTGTCCTCCATGATATCCAGGGCTTCCTCAATAGCTCTGGTAAGTTGGACCCCTCACAACATGGTTTTGTTAAAAACCGATCTACACAGACAGCTCTCTTGACACTCTTGGACGACGTCCGTCTTGCTGCTGACCAGCGGATGGTCACAATCCTGGTGTGTCTTGATTTTTCCAAGGCCTTTGACACTGTAGACCACTCTCTTCTTCTCTCTAAACTCCACTCTCTAAACTTCTCTCTCCCGGTCTTACAGTGGATCTGGTCCTACCTTACTGATAGGACACAGGCAGTCAGAATCGGACGGTCTCTTTCCCGTTGGTCCCCGGTCCATTCGGGCGTGCCGCAAGGCTCCGTCCTTGGTCCTTTCCTATTCTCTCTGTACATCCATGATTTGAACTCTTCTATAAAGTTCTCCAAGGTGGTTAAATACGCGGACGACGTAAAAATGTATATCTCAGCGCCATACTATGAGTTGGACGACGCGATTACAAGGATCAACTCTGACCTCGCTGGCGTCTCTGGCTGGTCCCAAATGCACTCTCTCTCTTTGAACGTCTCGAAAACGCAGTGCATGATGCTCGGCTCTGCTCGCGCCCTGGGCCTGCAGTTTGTTTCCGGCGCTCCCCTGGTTCAGATGGGCGGTACGCCCATCCCGTACGCCTCTAAGGTCGTCTCGCTGGGCTTGCACATCTCGCCTGCTCTTGACTTGGGCGATCACGCTGGACGCATCTGTAGTAAGATCTATGGTGTGCTTGCGAGTCTCCGGCGCCAACGCACTGCGTTACCGCGGAGCTTAAGGGTTAAGCTCGTATCCTCCCTCATTCTGCCACACCTGGACTATTGTTGTCTTGCCTTGCTAGGGATTACCACTACTGACGAGATCCGAGTCCAGCGTGCGCTAAATGCCTGTGTGCGCTTTATTTTCGATGCGCCGCGCGATGCGCACATTACTCCTTTCTTCCGCCGCTTGGGGTGGTTGAAGGTTCGCGAGAGGAGGCTACTTTTTCTAGGCGTTTGCCTCTACCGCGCCGTCGTTTCGAACTCACCGGGTCCCCTGCGTGATCTGCTCACGCCTAGGTTCGAAGGCTCTGCTGGTTACCCGTCTCGTCAAAGGGGTACCCTGCTCCGTGTGCCCAACCACCGCACCTCCTTCTTTGCGGCCTCCTTCTCCGTGCGGGGCTCGCAATTCTGGAATGACCTTCCAGCTGTCATTCGGGAGTGCGACTCTGAAGTATCTTTTAAGAATGCGTTACGTGCACACTTGGCTGGGCGATATGCGTGAGATCCGCGTCTTTTTTGGTTTTTTGGTCTGTTGGCTTGCGTCCTAATTTCCTATGCGTTCCCTGTACTATTACCTTTGCGACTGTTCTGTGCGACTATCGGGGTGCCTAGCTGCTTCGTCCGTGTTACTCACACCACACCTTTTTACATTTCTAGTTTTAAGCTCTCTAATTTTAATTTATTCTTTGTAACACTATTTGTAATGTTCTGAGAGGGCAAAACGCCCTAGGACAAATATACGTCTTATTCTTATTCTTATTCTCTCCTTCCGAAACGCTCCGTCGCTCAGGCATCCCTCTCTGTGCCCTCCCGCTCAGCTGTCATTGTCGCTTTGCAGTTTGAAGTACTCCGTCGCTCAAGCATAGGTATCCCATCCTCCACTCTCTGAATACAGTTTGCATTCGTATATTTTGCCATTTAGCGAACATATGTTCAGAAATTCAACCTTCAACTCTATCTGGCCGGTTAGACTTTTACACTCTTTCCTTGATAAAATCGTAGTAGATAAAGTAACAATCGAGGTCCATAATGCTTGCGCATAGTTCATCAAACGCAAAAATAATCCCTTATTTCGATAATGTACATATCTATGTGTTACTTGAACCACACACTATCTTAGATGCAGTGCGCACAGCATCCGAATATCTAAGGATGATTATGCTACGGATAATTCAAGTTTCGATAACTGTAGATAATTTCACGAACTTCGTCACATACTTTCTTTGCTATAGTGCAGTTTATGCGCTCGTAGAATTTCGTGCCAATATAAAGTGCATAGTGGGCCATCACTGCAACATTGTATGCGCTCTGTTCTGGCATTTCATGCGCGCCAGCCCATGTATGTATATGAAGGTTCCGAGCTTCGAGTTCGGATGTATGCGGGGGATAATTTGTGTGCGAGCGACTAGCTGGGCTTGAGCGTGACAGAGCGTATAAACGAGTGAGTGAGAGTGAGAGAGAGAGAGCCTCATGGCAAAGTATATGGGATGCTCCAGGCTGACAGTCATCACAATTTGTACACTCTTCTTCCAAATAGCCTTTTCTTTTTATACTTCGAAAGTATAAGAGGCATCAGTAATCGGAAGATAGCATATTATTTACAAAAGGTGCAGTTATTATTTCTGAACTGTTGCTGGCTCATCGACTAAGGTGAATTTCGTTTTGAAACATCTCGAGTCATCTGATTTATAAAATAATGGCGCTCGTGAGTAAGCGAAAGCGCTGCGCGTCTATCGCAGTCCACTGTTATTGTATAATTCTGAAAAACGCGATTTACAAAATCTTTGGAGGCCACTCTAAATAGATAATGCAATAAAAATTCAGAAACCAGAATTTCGCTATTGGATCTCTCTCAAACGATATGCCGTTTTGCGCTTGTTGACGTTTCTTATACTTTTGAAGCTAGAATATTTGAAGAAGAGTGTATGTACAGACTGTGATGACTGTCAGTCTGGAGCATCCCATATACTTTACCATGAGGCTCTCTCTCTCACTCACTCGTTTATACGCTCTGTCACGCTCAAGCCCGGCTGGTCGCTCGCACACACATTATCCCCCGCATACATCCGACTCGAAGCTCGGAACCCTCATACACATACATGGGCTGGCGCGCAAGGAAATGCCAAAACCAAAAAAGATATGATACAAATCTGTCTATGAATTGTATGGGTTATTCCCCATAATTACCCGATGAGCGGTAGGTGTTGTTGCCGTTACCAATGTTTTGAGGTAATTCATAAGGTGCTTCATATTTTTTTGGATATTGCTTTGCATGTCTTGTTTTTTTCAAGTCACACTCTAATGCCATTCATGCGATAAAATACCTAAAAAATCCCATTTTATTTGTGTACTCTACTATTACCGACATTGTTATTTTGCATGCCATCGCATTATTCTGTATGCATATTTACAAACGTGCATATCAATTTATTTCTTGTCAATCTCTTTACAGGAGGTGCCTGCAGAAGGCGGTTCGTATGCAGGTAACTGGCAACTGTTCCAATATTACAGCAAACCTGCAGGTCGATAAGACTGCGTATAGCACCGCAATGGAAGTAGTTGGGCACTCATCCGCCCCTTAAGTGATTCTATCTGCTTTCTCGTGCTTGTCTGCAGTAGAAGGTAGAATTTTTGCCCTACAGGAGTTGCAGGAAAAATCAGGATTCAGCGACACAATAATACAGCAAGATGACAGGGAGAAGATGGCCGTCGAGGAAGACGTCGTCGAGGAAATCGACGAAGACTTCGTCGAAGAAATTGAGGAAGAAGTCATTGAAGAAGTCATAGAAATCTACGAGACTTCGTACGATGTAGAAGAGCATATCAACATGGAGAATACAACTAGCGAAGATGTTCAATATCCAAAGGAAACTCATGCATTGGTAATTTCCCCAGAAGAAATGCAGCAAATTACCGATGATCAGAATGATCGCATTGACGATGACAGCTCTGATAACGATGACTGCGATGGAGCCGGAACAAGAAACCATGCTGGGTAATGAAGACCCGCAAGAAAACTCTGCGCAAGCACTTGTCCCGCGAATTCCAGAATCACCGGCTCCAGACCAAATAGGACAACTGGTCAACGACGAAGACGATTGTTTGGTGGTCGAGAGAGCGCAGGCACCGCAGCCAGAGGAGCCTGTCGTGAAGGGCTTAGACATTGTCGACATGGCCTATCTCTTCCAGAAATTGAAAGACCTCGCCAATCACTCCCCCCCCCGCGGATTGCGGTTTGGAACATATGAAGATAATCGGATGCCAAAAAATTGGATTGGAGAAGATTTATAGGTTCCAGTGTGAAATGTGCCAGTATGTGGAGCGAATATCATGCTTGCCGAGGAATGAGAACAGAATGGACCTGAATCACAGCGCCGTTTCTGGAACAAGGGTGACAGGAGGCGGATTCTGGCAATTAGAGGAAACCATGTCTGCCATGAATATACAGTGCATGTCGAGGACAATGTATGAAAAGTGCCAGCAAAATATCGTCGATGGATTCGAACTGGCCGCGGAGCGGGAAATGGCAGAAGCAGCGAGTGTGGAACGAGAGATAGCCATTGCAAAAGCGCGCAGGTGGCTGAAAAGAGTCTATCGCGGTGGAGTCTACAACTCTACATCTGGCATGGGTGCTATCGTTGGATATGCCACGCAGAAGGTCCTATACTTCAATGTGAAGAACAAGTTCTCCATGATCTGCATCACAGCAGCGAAGAAGCATGAAGAACCACGCGAACATCGTTCCTACAAGAACTGGGGTCGTGACGTGCCTTCCACGGCTATGGAAGCTGCTGCAATTGCAGAAGGCTTCAAGTGCAGCGTTGAAATGCATGGCCTAATATATAACGTCTTAGTTGCCGATGGCGACGCAGCCGTTCACAAGAAGATAGTGGACAATGATCCATATAAAGAGTATATGGTCCGCGTGAAGAAGATTGAATGCCGTAATCACCTCTTACGAAGTTTCTGCAACAACCTACGTCAGATTGTAGCGAAAGGCCGTTTCAGAGATTCCAGGGATGTCATCAAGACGAAAATTTATCGTCTGCGGAACAGCATACAAAAAGCTGCGGAATACCGATTCACGGAAATGCTGCCGCTTGCCGATCGGATACGATACTTCAAAAATGATCTGAAGAATGTACCGAGCCATGTCTTCGGAGAACACAAAGAGTGTGAAAGATTGCAATATTTCTGCAAGAGATACTCGGACCCGAAGAGGATCAATTATGTACCAGAACTGAAGAAAAGAGGACTTTATGAGGATATAGAGAATGCCATGCGGCGGCTTTACATAAACGCCGAGAGTATGCTATACAGCCTCAATAGCAATAGTGTGGAAAATTTGAACGGCATCATTACCAAGCACATCGGAGGAAAGCGACTCAATTTCGGAAGAAAAGGATCTTACACCGGTAGGTCTGCGGCTAGCGTCGTTGCGAAGAACACAAAAGAAACGCTGAGCAAGCTGCATGTAGCAATGGGTAAGGAACCAACGCCTATATTGCAGAAGATGGAAACTCGTCGCAAACATGCCGTGGCAATGGCGAAGAAATCTAAGGAGGCAGCGAAAGCATCGGGATCCAAATATCAGGAGAAGCAATCGTGTGATAGAGATTACGGCCCCGATGCAGACACGCCGGATATAGATCAAGCTGCGTACACTTCTGAGTGGGAGAGAAAAATGACGCAGCTCTACGAATGACAGGCGTCACGATCTGTCATCGAAGAGGAAACACGCGATCAAGCCAACGATGCAAGATGGATGGCATATCGACGACAATTATTGACTGCGTCCAACTTCGGTACAGTGTGCCGAATGTGTAAAACCACACCGCGCGCGAATACAGTAAAGAGCATACTGTATCGCCAAGAATTATTTTTAGAGGCACTGCAGTACGGAAGAGAAGACGAACCGAAGGCACTGAAGAAAGTAGAAGACCAGTTCGAAGTCGTAGTGCAACGCTGCGGCCTCTTTATCGACAGCGTTGTACCATACTTAGGTGCGACACCTGATGGCCTAATTGACCAAGATATGCTTGTGGAAGTAAAATGTCCATATTCGGCAAGAGACTTGACACCTGAAGAAGCAATTCAGACACTTCCGAATATAAAAGCGATGTACCGAGGTGACGAACTCAACAGGAGCCACAAATACTTCTATCAAATGCAAGGGCAATTGCATATCACGGGAAGAAAAGAAGGGATATTCTGTTTGTGGACACCGAAGGGAGCAAAATTCACAGGAGTGGAGAAGGACGACGCATTTTGGAAGAAAGAAATGGAGTCGAAATTGAAAAACTTTTATGAGGACTACATGCTTCCCGAACTAATAGACAGTCGGAACAATACAGGGCAGCCCATCAGAGAGCCCCCGTACGTGAAGAACCAATTGGAGCAGCTCGCAATTGCTTGAGCCTGCGACGTCCACCATCCACGCAGAAGTTCGGAATTGCTTGAGCCTGCGACGTCCACTATCCACCTCAGAAGTTCGGAATTGCTTGAGCCTCCGAGGTCACATCCACTGTAACAGCTCGCAATTGCCTGAGCCTCCAAATAAATTAAAAAGATAAGTATATCAGATTTGTTTCCATTCACAACAAGCGGATTCTTTATAAATTGTTTCCATCATGTTTATATTTCTTGCAGGTGTTGATATCGCACCACCGGACAATACTTCTCCATGCTTCTACGAGGACTATTCGCAGAAATAGAGAAAGAAGGAAGGAGACAGCAGAAAAGTGCAGAGAAATGCCGAACACCTCACAGGCTGATCGAATGTAAATACGACATTATTGCTTGTTTTCTATTTAGACACAGAGGGACACTGTGTCACACTCATTTCTAAGCTGTAGATTTCAAATAACTGTTATTCGCTCTTCCAGGTGTTGGTGTCGCTCTTCCAGGTGTCTTCCAGATATTGCCTAAACCAATCTAGGCACGATCACTTTTCCACCGGAGTCCATGTATGCCTTTATGAAAGGTGATTATTATATATATATATATATATATATATATATATATATATATATACACATATATACACAGAACCATAAGGAGCATGGGAGAGTTTATTGAAAATTGTTCTTTGATTTTTGTTACAGGTCAAAATTCATTAGCATGGCAACGGCACTAATTTTATATGAAGGAGGCTGCACAAAAATCAAGGGAATTGCTGCTGCAAATCAGGACGAGAATCAACTTCAAGAACCATAAATATAATTTATGTTTGTAAATGTATTATGTACATTTTCCATAATAAACATAATACATAATATGTGGGAATTCTGTCGCCCTCATAATAATATTCATATTCTTCCCGTATAAATAAAGTTTATGGGAGAGAATGAGGTTACTCTGAGTATACTTGTTCTTTGATGTCTAACTCGTATTAGTCTCGGATGTAATTTGAGAAAGGTTTCATAATAAAAGATAGGGTTTGTTGGAAACCGGTGAGTGATATATGGCATTAGGAACAAAGATAGATATACTAGAACTCTTGTATATCTTTCTTCTGATATATGTTTCGTTTTTCCTAATGCCATATATCAGTCACCGGTTTCCAACAAACCCTATCTTTTATTATGACACCTGTTTGTTTATCCACATTTTACTTTGTCTAAATTTATCAGTAAACTTTATCATCATTGTCCACTTTTAGCGTATCTCAAATTACATCCGAGACTAATACGAGTTAGACGTCAAAGGACAAGCATACCCAGAGTAACCTCATTCACTTCCATAAACATTTTTTCCGGTATCAATTTCAGGATAGACAACGCCAGCGGCTCCACCTCGCGTTCTTTTTGATAGTCAATGTTCGTAGATAACACGATCGCGATCCCGAAAAACCTCCGATTACCGTCGGTAATCGATAGTCAGCCGAATCGTGAAAAGTCACGTGGGTAGCCTAGCCCCTTAAGATAAACGAATAACTATGCACAGTCCGCCGCTGGAATGAAGGCGCCTGGCTTACGAAGTGGGTGAATCTAAGGGTAAACGGCTACACCTTGCAACCCTCAAATCTCCACCTTTTGTACATCTCCTCATACGAAACCCCTGCAGGGTCAGGGTATCTACCCGGGTAGGGCCCGGGTATTTGCATTACCTGAGCGTTGAGCAAGTTATTCATTCACCAATAGAGTCAAAGCTGACCCTTGCTAATCATAAAACCTTTTGTTCATTTCTGTAAGTACCCGACTTTGAAGGTGGAGACAAATTTTCCAGCGGCGGACTGTATGTATTGTAATGTAACTCGCGGGGCGAGGCAACTCCTCGCCTTCCCGTAAAGAAATATCTCTCGCGAAATAAGAATTGGGGCTATAAGAGCTATCTATCGAATAGGAACGTCTCCAGCCAGGTTCTCGCTAAGCATTATTAGCCAATCCTAACGCTTCTTGTATTTGCGCGAGCCTATTAGCGCCCGTCAGGAGCGAGGGCTCCTGGTACCTTCGAATAACCGATTCAACTTCGCATCCCGTGGACTCGGCCTGGAGAGCTGAGCATAAGGAGCAGCAGCATTAGAAGGGACTCCAGCGAGGGATTGGTCATCTTCGTGGACGACTGGACGACTGCAGGCGCTCTTGTGGGTTCCAGCCGAAGAACAAGTATCTATGATGATCGACTTCGGCGAGGAAAATTTGGCGCGGGGCGACGGCCCTGTCGCCTGCTCGGCTCAGGGCACAGCGAGGACCACTAGGATTGGCGGGGACTTAGGGACCAAAAGGCAGGCCGGTTTTCGGGGACAAAGGGGTCGTAAGTAAACGGCTAGCGAAGCGCGTTAGGACCGGCACTCGTCGTAAAAACGTGCGTGCGAGCAGTCCTCGGTATTAGCGAACCTACCGAAAACTAGCGACTAGCGATTAGCGCCTAGAAGGAAGGAAGGAAGGAAGGAAGGGATTCCCGTACCAGGATTATTCTTGATTAGGGAGATTTATTAGCGCCTCAGCTAATAACCAAATATTATCGGTAAGCGAATCTTCTACCGGCGGGCTTTTGCGTGAGACTTCCCTTTTGTAAGAAGTCTCAGCCCGATACTCGCTTCCTTTCCGCCCTTCTGGCGATTCTGTTCTTTATGCTGACTGCAAGCGAATCTTTGGCTTTCTCGCGACTTCTACTTTTGTTAGTGCATGAAAAGGTGACCTTCCTGCATGCTTATGCGCCGTCTACAACGGGCCACTCTCATTATCGTTTATCATTGTCGAGCCCATTTGCTTCACTTCATCTATCGCGCCATATTCGTGTTTAAACTACGATACTCTGTTTAATTATCGCGACTTAGGCTCGTGCCGACCACCTGCGTATTGTTAACTTTGCGACTTCTGCGACCGAATATCTGTTGCGTCATCAGCTAACGGGCGCGTGCCACGCACGAGCCGCAGTACACCGGCCTCGTGCGTCGCCTCTATCTTTTGTCCAAGTATTCGAATATTCGAATAAAGAAATCATTGTCGCCTTTAATCGTTCTGCCTACCTCTTTCGCCGAATCCTCTTGCTCTCCTAGCGTTCCTGACTAGCCTGGGAATCCGCCCGGGAATTTCCTTGTCGACTGGACTTTGTCTCGCGTTGATTAAAACTTTCAGTAGTTTGTCAGTATCGTTGGCACTCTGGTGCCTAGCACCCAATCTCGCGGTTTCGTTTGGATATTGGTTGTCGATTAAGAGTTCGTTATGGTCGAAGGAGTTCCCGGCCGAAGTGTGGAGGAATTGGGAAATTAATTAAAGAAAGTAACTTCGAGTCGAGTCTCCATCAAAAAGCAGTAGACTTTCCCGAATTTCTTCCGGCGAACCAGATTTCGCGGTCGGAAGAAATTCCTTTACAGTATATAGTGGAACAAGTGGCGACGGCGCACATGCAAAAACAGGAGCGGGGGCCGAAGTTGGGATGCACCGAAGGGGGTGGCTAGGCTTTCCGCGCCCAGGTATAAAACTAATGGATGCGCACTATAACCGGACTACCTGATACCTAATGGGACTACCCTAAGTCCGCGTACAGGCGATCGCTAGTATAATCGGTGCGAATACCGGTGCGGGTTTCCTCGTTTCTATACCTTACCCACAGTATAATACAGGAGGGACACTTTCTATCGGCACCTTTGATGTCGGTGTTACCACCAAAATGGCGGCCAAGGGAGCTTAAGCGGCAACTCACGCTGTCGGCACGAGATGACGCTAGCCTCGATTTGACTTGGCTCAGCAAGCGGCCGGCTGGTTCGGGAGTCGGTGGGGATATCGAGCCTCCTTTTCTATACCGCGTGCCCACATGTCGATACATATCTCCGTCGTGCTCCCTCTCGCGCTAAAGAGGCCGTAAGGGGAAGCGACTTTCACTTCCCCTTACGGCCTCCTAAGCCCCTACCCGCGGCCCAGCTGCGACTGAGTGTGACTGCGAGGGAACGTATTTCCCTCTCGCTTCCTCGCAGCGACTGTGTCGCCGCCTGGCGGATTTACAGGTGACATGCCGCTTTTCCACCGGGGGAGCGCACAACGGCCCTGTACCAGCCACGTGGTACAAGTGTCCCTACTGTATTATACTGCGACCTTACCTCTCTCCCCAAAACCGCTTGTACCTCTCTGTTTGCAACTCTTACTAGACACTCCCAGATACACTGGAAGAACGGGATATTCCAATCTTGACCTAATCGGTCTCCCATCTCCCCCATCCCCAGGCTGTCTGGTTGCAACCAAATTCGTAACTACGCTCATTTCTCACAGTGCCTCTTCGGAAAGAACATATCATCAGTGCTCAGAGAACGCAGAATCCTTTAGCTTATTACCAGAGTTTTATTGTGATACAATGGGTGATAATAGTGATCCACGAGTGATTAAGAACCGGGAACTTATTCGCTTATGCGTTCAGAGGCTACAAGCAAATCAGAGATTTGAAGAGTCTGCTAGTCGCCGTTAAGATTTGTCGCCTGATGTCCCTTCAACAAGCTACTATCAACTACTAGCCATAACGTTTTTCTGATATTTATTTTGTGATGGTATTTCAGATGTGATATCAGAAACGTTTAGGGCTAGGCTACCCACGTGACTTTTCACGATTTGGTCGCTGGCCGTGTTACCTACAGATTTTGACGGTAACATAAGAGCGAGGTGGAGCTGCACGCTATGTCTGTCGATTGACTCGATCGCAAACGCATTTGTGTTGGAATGAATATATGTATCTGTTCGTCTGGCGACAACTTTGTGGTAAGCCTTGCGATGCTCGCTTGTCGCTTTGCCGATCTCGGATTGGGATACTGCCGATTCACGATATTCTGAAACCGAGACCGGGGCTAGAATTGTAGGCACATATGTATGTGTGTGTACATATATATATATATATATGAGAACTATGTAGTCAGCCTAGACCGGCGTACCCAACTTCACGTTTCTGCCCCACCTGACAAACCGGAACTGGACAGGATTCTTTCGGCACGCTGTACAGTATATGGGAATCGATGTTTCTGTTTCGCTTTGGACACAAAAAGTGAGGTAGACTATTTGATTTTCACTAGTGTCAAGCCTGTCGTATCCTGAACCGTACTCCAAAATCATGTTCTATAAATGTATCGTGAATCAAGCACTAATAATGTAAAGCAAAAGAAAAAGCAAAGAGTATAAAAAAGAATGAGCTCACGCCTCACTGGGTGGAATCGAACTCGGTCCTTTCAAATGTGAATCCATTGTTTTATTTTTTTGGTTTAACAAGTTCATATTTATTTGACATAAATTGCAAAGGTATCAACATTTTGTATAATTTTCCTTAACTTAGTTTTAATAATTTGTAGTGCCTGACTTCTAATTTGTCTTACCTACATGGAATTATTTGATAGCTTCAGTCTTGCGAGTTTTCTTAGATTAAGAAGGAGATCACATAGGAGCTTATACGTATTCGGTATTTTCTAGGTCGCGATTACAGTAGTTCAGTCGTGTTCTTATCATTAAGTTTACAGGAAAAAAGTTGGTTAAAAACCTGTTTGTAGGTGAATCCATTGCTTTACCCATAGCACCACTTGCAAGACTATCGTCAAATCTCCCCGTTTCAATAAAAGAATTGTGATCCTTCTCATTATTTTGTTTACTAAGACAGGAACTTTATGGGAAATGAAATATGGTATGACAAGAACTTTTGGTTTCAGTGACTCGTATACCGTATACAATTGCCTCAAAATGCAATAATTTTTTTGATGAAATACTACTTGATATATAGAGAAAAAACTAGACCATTAGCCATAGCTGTTTCGATATTTTCATAATAATTGAGCTTGTAGTCTCGAATTCGGAGAGAAAATACACAATGAGAGCAGATAGTGTCTCAGGAAAGGTACCTCACTATGTTACTAACGCGATTGGAACATCTATGACAAATCGTCTACAGTTTTGGTCAATACACGTCGGGGGCGATTTCATCGAAATTTGAATAGTCAAGTAATTATGTACGTCATAGCACTCATTCAAATCCAAGTTATGTATCCATGCCATAGCAAAAAGGGCTCGAATAACAATTATGTTACATTTTGAATATCAATATATATAGTGAAACAGGAAAGTTGGCATATTATAAATTCATGTTTGTCTGAAAGCTCACAGTATTAGAAGCATAAAGGGGAGTCTTGTAGTGGAATGAGGAGGTTTTACTGCTAGTTATGCAAATAGTGTAATGAGTAAAGCGATGGATTTGCATTTGAAAAGAACGGGTTCGATTCCGCATAGTACGTAGATTTTTTGAATATCCATATTGTTGTTTTTTTCTTCTACTTTACATTCGGATAAAATCGATACACGATCAAATTCAATGAATCACGTTACTTTTGGCAATATGTGAATGAATGAACCTATCAAATTATTTGTAATATATGTAGGTTTGGTAGTAATCAAAGTGAGGCAGTCTACTTCATTTTGGTTATCTGAAATGAAACCGAACAAAAGACCCCGGTCTAATACGGATGTAACATATTTAGGCCTGTACATATATTCATCATTCATTTATCGTATTATAATGAGCGTAGCTTTACAGGCTCTTAGGAATAATGCGAACGGCTCAAATAGTTACAATGACGAAGCATCTGATAAACGCGTCGAACGATTACTGCACCTATATCCTTATGTTTTGAAGGATGTTTTGAAAGAACACTATTTCATAGGAAAATTCACAATCCCATAGAATGACAATGACAAGCTCGGTTTATTGAACATTCTTCTTTCCATTTATATATTTCATAGCTAAAGTTCGTGAGTGAGAATAGAGGATTCCTCCTCCAAAATCATATTGTTAAGAACTGTGCATCTGTTACGCGTCATCCAACTCAGCTCGGTAAGCCGGGTTGAGGACTCGCACAACGCAAGATAGTTATGCTTCCCGTGTCGGGTCGCACACGTCAAGGTAGAGGGATCGGTCACTTAATGAGTTAGAACTCAATTCGGATACTGGTGATTCAGAGGGATTTATTCAAGTAACAGAATTGTTCACTTACACGGTGCGTTAGCCGCTCTGGGCCTTGTATAGTTGTGGCGGAAGATAAATAGTCTCGGTGTAGTTCAGAATATTGTTACTGCGGTCAGGGTGCACTTATTATCGATGGAGACGCGGAGGAGTGCCCTCGGGCATATCACTCCTCGATCGGTGTACGTTTGGGATTTTTATACCTGTCTTCCAAGGAGGTGCTTGCGTTGCATTATCGGTATTGCGTGACACAAGTGGGTCAGTCAGCGTGAGCTTTGGACTGTCATAGTCATCAGTAATTGGGGAATTGGATTAGTCATATGCCGGGTTACAACACATCTCGTCAGTATGCCTAACCCCACAACACGCCGCGCTGCCAAGCTTTGGTCTGACGTTTGTCGCGAATAGCCCTCTAAATTAGGCGCCATCTCGTTCTCGGCGGCCGACCTAAAGTACTCACGAATATTGATATATGCGATCGAACTATGGCGAAATCCGGCAAAAAACATGGTTAGTCGCGGGCTCTTCCTACGGTTCCATTTCTTGCAGTTTCGGGACAAAATATAGCTTAGCGTGTTCTTTAGTTCATAAGGAAGACCGCGCTGGTGGTTATTTTGGAAGCAAAACGCGGGAATGGCACAAATATACCTCAGCAAAAAGGCAGAGTCTTTCGCGACCATCTTGGAAAATGTGCAGACTTTAGACGACTAATTTGCTACAAAAATAAAACAATCCCATGAAACTACGACCAGAGCGGTCTCTCTTGGACTTTCTTCTTTCGATTGAAATCTTTCTCGATCCAAAATCATGTCACATTAGCGAGCAGGAAGGGCCCCCGCGAACTCATATTTTGGGCCAATTTCCCCGGTAATACAGCAGCTCTGCCATATCGCGCGGGCCGAAGCCTAGCCCCTTAAGCAGGGTAAAAAGCTCTCGGACAAATGTGTAATTCTGCAGGCCGTCAAGGCGGTATCATACAGGGTGTGCAAAAGTCTGGAAACGCTTGAATATCTCATTAGCAAAGAATTTCTGAAGAAAAGGGTTCAGATAAAAGTTGCACTATTTTGAATAAGCTAAAGGACTGGTATACTCACGTGACCTAGGGTCAAAGGGTCACAACCCTATCAAGTTCGTGGTACTGTTTTTAAATGAGACACCCCATTTTTTATAATGGAATGTTAAAGCTGGCGCTATGGCGTTTTCAAAACATTGGTTAAAAACCTTTTTACGATGAGAAATCGTTAATTTATGAGCTTTCGAACCTGCAGTGCCGCCAGCATTAGCGTTATCCAGGGTGTACCACGTGGATGTTGCATGGTCAATAGGGATGTTGAGGTTGCACATCGATACGTGCCAACACGCACACGCACATAGGGGTTAAAGTCCGACCATGCAACCTCCACGCTAATGCTGGCGGCACTGCAGGTTCGAAAGCTCATAAATTAACGATTTGTCATCGTAAAAAGGTTTTTAACCAGTGTTTTGAAAACGCCGTGACGTGAGCTTTAGCATTCCATTATAAAAAATGGGGTGTCTCATTTAAAAACTGTACCATGAACTTGATAGGGTCGTGACCCTTTGACCCTAGGTCACGTGAGTATACCAGTCGTTTAACTTCTTCAAAACAGTGCAACTTTTGTCTGAACCCTTTTCTTCAGAAATTCTTTGCTAATGAGAAATTCATGCGTTTCCAGACTTTTGGCACACCCTGTATAACGTGAAAGATTGGAACGGACGGAGAATCAGACGTCCCAATTGAGAAATCGCTATTTTATTGAAGCTTCCTTATAAATAATAAAAGAAATATAAAGTACTTCCAGAACGTTTCCCAAATATTCTCACTAAAATCCCGATAAAATAAGAACAGTCTTATTTTCATATACTATATTTAAAGCTTGTTTCGATTAACGTTTGCAGGAAATGCGGGACCCTGGATTCAGGCTAGTTGGAATTCAGTAAGAGTTAGAGGAGTTCTGATAGACAATAGCGTTTATTCAAGAAGAACAATACCTTGAGGCGTTTCAGGTACTCGCCGTACGGAATGTTGTTCGCGTATTTAAAGCGGTCCGGTGGCAAAAACACCACAGGTCCTGTCACAGGTCACAATAAGTCACAATACAGTTCGGCGGTACAAAATAACTCTCGTTAGCGGTTCAGATCAAACACACAATCTCTTTGCGAAGTTCAAATCTCAAGGGACGCGTCCGTTCGGTTGAGAAGAAATCACAGATATGGCGGAACAAGGAAACCGGCCGGAGAAGAAGCGCAAGTTCTACACGCTTCCGCGAGGGAGCGTTCCGATCGCTACGTTCATTGGTGAATCTATGCGGATCGATAGGCGGATCGATCATCTTGTAGTCGGCTGCGGGGCCGAATGCGCATGACTAGATAAGTCTTACAATACTAGATAACATGGCTTAAATCTAGGGGGCCAATAGGGCGATGATTCCTGAACAAAGCTATTATTCGTAATTTATTGGCTGCGTAATTAGATGCACAGATTATTTAGTGGATTCCCTTTCTTTTTCTTTTCACTTCGCGCAAAAAGAAACACAGTAGTTAAAAGTACAAAAATTAGCTTCAATTTAGCAAGCGTTCCGTAGGCTAGTGGCTATAGGCGCAGGACTTCAATCAATAAATTCATATCAGATATATGCTGGGCCAGGAACGATGATTGCATGGCCGCACTATTTATAGACCTTGAAAAGGCATTCGACACTGTATGTATAGACGGCCTAATATTTAAACTAATCAAACAAGACTTTCCTCCATTTCTAATTAAAATGATATATAACATGATAACCGAACAAAATTTACGGTTTGCGAAGGCATAGAAAGCTTGAACATAATATTCGAAGTCAAGAACGGACTACAACAAGGGACAGTCAACTCTCCCATCTTATTCAGTATATTTATAAGCGACCTTCTCCACATGTTCGACATGAACAATAACAACAGTAAAAATGCCCTAGCTTTCGCTGACGATTTATTAATCTACATAAACGGCAACAAACCCTCAATTCTACAAATTCAATTACAAGAACTATTCATAAAAATACAGGACTACTTCCACACATAGAAGCTTAAAATGAATGCAACAAAATGCGAATCAATACTATACACACCGTATATTTCAAACATATCAAACGCCAATCAAGACGTCAGGACACACGCATCCAAATTCCATCTCATAAAAAACACCCAAACACAATTAAAAATACCACACAAACAAACAGTTAGATATTTAGGAATTCACATAGACTTCGCACTTAAATATACACCTCACATCAAAATCCAAATAGAAAAGGCACACAAAGCATTCATGCTCAACAAAAACCTTTTTTACTCAAAAACACTCAATCCGAAAATAAAACTTCTCTGCTACAAATTATTAATCAGACCCATTCTGACTTACGGCTGTCAGATTTGGTTCAACATAGGTTCGGGAGTAATGGAGCAAATCCGAATATTCGAACGCAAATGCCTTAGAGCATGCCTTGGAAAATACAGAACGCCAGAATCAAATTATACAAAAATGATAAGCAATTACAGATTATACAAAGAAGCACAAATCATTAGAATAGACCTATTCATTCTAAAATTAACAAGAAACCACTGGTGCAACATACACAAAATCAAAGAAAACTCGCTCATATATGGAGCTTGGTATCCAAATGAGCTATACCACGAGAAATGTAAGACCTCAGGATATATCCCACCTGAAATGTTAATCTATTTAGATAAAAACAAATATATCCAAAACGAGGACTTATACCCCATTATATATTTTTATAACAGAAGAGCGTTCGACAAATTTATATCTTATCCTAGTAATTTAAGTGCGGATAATAATAATATGCGCTTTAAGTATAATCACACCGAATTTGACACAAAGGAGAACCCCTGGAAAAACAAAAAAAAAGTATTGGTGGCTTTCAGACACATAATCTGAGACCCACATAATTACACCATACCGAGAACTAAGTATACTTACAATAATCAATATGTGGCGACACGGACTCCGTCTACAAAGCCGAGAAGTTGGCTGAAGTAGAGACGAGTCTCAATCCACCAGAGGGCCTCACGGAGTTTCCGCCATCGACGGGAAGTTGGCCGTGCGGCCTCTGCAGTGGGAGTTCGAGCAGAGATCCCATCGAACGCGCGAACCGACCGGTGTACATTCGAACCGAACTAATAAAAGCAGATAGAGTGAAAATTCGTGTGATTGCTTGGCGGAACCCAAACCTTTTCCCGAACACGCGAGTGAGCCGAGCGTGCTCCTCTATAAAGCTGGGACACTGTCCATCGCTTTAGTGGTGACCCCGACGTGATACGTAAAAAACGAAACGTGTTCGGGTAACCGCCAACCGCCGTTTAAATCGCACCGGCCGGCTCCAAAAGGAGATTAACTCTCGCGCGCGAGCAATGCCTATCGGACGATCGCCGCCTCCATCAGGTAGTTCGGAACGATTCGACGAGGAGATCGACGGACCTTCGAGCGAAAGCCAGCGAATACCGCCGGCGGAAAAAGAGATGACCACCCGGTCCGACAACGACGAGCCAGCGGCCGTAACGGCCGTCGAAGCTGTCAGCTCTTGTCGCCTTCCACAGTTTTGGCACGAAAAACCGGACCTATGGTTTATGCAAGTAGAATCGGTTTTCCACGTCGCCAACATCAAGTCCGACAACTCCCGGTACCACGCAGTGGTGAGGCAACTCGATCAAGCAACGATCCAGGACGTAGAGGACATCCTGAGGGCACCGCCAGAAAAGGGCAAGTACGACGCTCTGAAAGCCGCGATCTTAGCCCGCTTGGCCGAATCGCCCGATCGTCAGCTCCTAAAGCTTTTCACCCAGCTTGAACTCGGTGATAAAAAACCCTCGCAGTTACTGAGGCACATGCGAACGTTAGCGGCCGGTCGGGTGCCCGACAACGTCCTAAAGGTCAAATGGCTCGACCTCCTGCCTCCTAGTGCACAGAGACTGTTACGGATATTTAAGGTATCCACTCTCGAGGAAATGGCCATCGCTGCCGATGAAATCGTCGACATCTCGCCAACGGTCGCCGCGACCGCCCTCGCGACCAGGGCCCAGCATCCGCCGCACGCCGCAAGCAGATCGCGTTCGCGGGAAAGGAGCCCCGCCAGTCACCCTGGACCAGCTTATGATCGCCTGGTCGAGGAGATGGCAGCTATGCGCGTCGCGATAGCAGAAATTCAAGGGCGCCTCGCGGCCCAGTCGGCTCAACCGCCACCGCAGTGGAACAACAATCGAGGACGTCCGAGGTCGCGTAGTCGCCCTCGTCGTCCGGCATCGACGGAACGAACAGCACAAACAGGTGTCTGTTTTTACCACGAGAGGTTCGGCAATCGCGCGTGGCAATGTCAACCACCGTGTTCGTATCCTGCCGCCCCCGCTCCCGCGTCGGAAAACTAACGACGCCGGCGTCGGTCGGATCCACCGACGTCGGCACCAGGCCGACGGACAGAAGACTGCACGTGTACGACCGAGAGACGCGGACCAAGTTCCTGGTCGACCCCGGTTCCGTCGTCTCACTCCTCCCGCGAAACGTCGTCCGCAAACCTCTACGCGCGCAACGTCTGACTTTGCACGCCGCGAATTCGACGGTGATCGCGACCTACGGGCAGCAGACAATAACATTGAATCTCGGCCTTCGACGCGCGTTCAAGTGGCAGTTCATTATTGCCGACGTCCAGTCGGCCATCCTCGGCGCAGACTTTTTATATCATTACGGGTTGTCAGTGGACCTCAAAGGACGACGGCTAGTCGATTCCCTAGGACGACGGCTAGTCGATTCCCTGACCTCCCTCGCCG
Source organism: Crossocerus cetratus (assembly GCA_963675795.1). Lineage (NCBI taxonomy): Eukaryota > Metazoa > Arthropoda > Insecta > Hymenoptera > Crabronidae > Crossocerus > Crossocerus cetratus. The sequence goes on from OY776671.1 coordinate 5,672,366, forward strand.
CCGCGGGTGACTGCCACGAACCCGCGATTCACTCCGTTTCGACGATCGGTCGACCGCCTATTCCGGAGGGCCAGTACAACGAACGCTACGCTCGCCTGCTCGCGGATTTCGCCGGGCTAGCTACGCCAACCGGGTCCACGGCTATCCTGGAAGGATCTCCAGTAGAGCACAGCATCCACACCATGGGCCCACCGATTTTCGAGCGGCCACGCAGGCTCGCGGGCGAGAGACTGACAGCCGCAAAGGAGGAATTCCACACGCTTCTGGAGCGAGGCATTATTAGGCCGTCCAGCAGCCAATGGGCGAGCCCGCTGCACCTGGTGCGCAAGCCGTCCGGAGGCTGGCGAGCGACCGGCGACTATCGCCGCCTCAACGCCCGCACCGTGCCCGATCGGTATCCGCTGCCGGTCATCGAGGACCTTCTACAGGACTGCCACGGTTGTACGATCTTCTCTACAGTCGACTTGCAGAGAGCGTATTACCAGATTCCAGTCGCATCAGCAGATATTCCCAAGACGGCCGTCACGACGCCGTTCGGCATGTTTGAATTTGTTGGCATGCCCCTCGGACTGCGGAATTCAGCACAAACGTTTCAGCGTTTTATGGACTCGCTGCTACGCAAGCTGCCGTTTGTCCGCTGCTACCTGGACGATCTGCTAATCTTGTCGCACTCTCACGAGGAGCACCTCGAGCATCTCCGGCTCCTATTCGAGACGTTGCAGCAAGCAAGACTGACGATCAACCTCCAGAAGTCAACGTTCGGACAGGCGCAGGTATCGCATCTTGGTTACCTGATTTCCAAAGACGGGTACCAGCCACCAGCGCGCAAAATCGAGGCCATCGTGAGCTTTCCCAAGCCGGAATCGGCTCCGCAGCTCAGGCGATTTCTGGGGATGCTGAACTATTACCGCCGATGCATCCCGGGCGCAGCGGAAATGCAAGCGCCGCTAAACGACCTCCTGCATGGCCAACCCAAGAAGTGCACGGCTCCGCTTGACTGGACCCCTCGTGCCGAAGAGGCCTTCGAGAAATGCAGGAACAGCATCGCGCAAGCCGTGCAACCAGCTTTCCTCTCGCACGACGCACCGCTCGCGCTGGTTACCGACGCCTCGAGCACTGCACTCGGCGCCGCTTTGGAGCAGAGCGAAGATGGAACGTGGAAACCCATAGGCTTCTTTTCACGTAAGCTCAGCGAGACGGAGAAGCGGTACAGCACCTACGATCGAGAGCTCCTGGCCATCTTCGCAGCGGTCAAGCATTTCCAGAGGATCCTGGAGGGAAGGCCTTTCATAATTCGAACGGACCACAAGCCGCTGATTTACGCGGCAGAGCAGCGCTCCGATAAGGCGTCACCTAGAGTGCAACGACAGCTAGAGTTTTTGCTCCAATTCGACGCCCGCTTCGAGAGCATCAAGGGCGACGACAACGTTGTTGCCGACGCGCTGTCGCGCACCTGCACGGTGTCAATGCCGACAGTGCTTGACACACGGACGATTTACGCGGCACAGCTCGCGGACCAGGAGCTGCCGCATCTTTTGGAGCAGCCAACCCTGAAACTTCGACGGCTCGACATCGAGGACTGCGAGATGTACTGTGACATCTCGACAGGTGTCATCCGTCCGTACATCCCGGCGACCTTACGACGAAGTGCCTTCAACGTGGTCCACGGATCGGCTCATCCCAGCGGCAGGGCGACTGCCCGCCTTCTGGCGCAAAAGTTCTTCTGGCCTGGCCTGAAGAAGGACGCGGCCCGATGGGCGAGGGAGTGCGAGCCGTGCCAGCGCGCCAAAGTGCATCGGCACAATCGCGCGGCACTGGACAGGTTCGACGAGCCTGACGATCGTTTTAACCACGTGCACATCGACCTCATTAAGCTTACGCCGGTGAAGGGATTCGTGTACTGTCTCACTGCTGTTGACAGATTTTCCAGATGGCCCATAGCAGTCCCTCTGCAGAATATCCAGGCGGAGACAGTAGCCAAGGCATTCTGGTCGCATTGGATCAGTCAATTCGGCTCTCCACTCACCATTACGTCCGACCAAGGCACGCAGTTCGAATCGGCGCTCTTCACCGCCTTGGCTCACCTGGTTGGAGCCAAGCGCATTCGAACTGCTCCATACCACCCTCAATCCAACGGGCTGGTGGAGAGGATGCACCGCACGCTGAAGGCAGCCCTCATGTGCCAGCCGCAGACTCCTTGGCCAGATCTACTGCCCTCGGTCCTACTCGGACTGAGAAATACGTTCAAGGAGGACCTCCAGGCTTCACCGGCAGAGATGCTGTTCGGCACGACACTCCGCATCCCGGGCGAGTTCTTCGTCAAGGACAGCGCGCCCGCTGACCCGCAAAGTTTTGTCGGCGGACTACGCAATCTGTTTCAGGCAGTCAGACCCGTGCCAGCGTCCAGGCATTCGCAGCATCAGCCTTTCGTGTTCAAGGACTTGAACACATGCACACACGTCTTCAGGAAGGTCGAGACGATCAGAAAACCGCTGGACCCGCCTTATACTGGCCCGCACGAGGTCGTCAAGAGACTGTCTGACAGATCGTTCGTTATCCGCATTAAAGGGCAAGAACGGACGATCTCGACCGACTCGCTAAAGCCGGCATACTTGGAGCAGGCAGACTTAAGCACGCCGCCGGCGCGTAACGCGCCTGCGCCAGACGAGCCGCAGCCAGGACCGTCCGTACCACCTCCCGCACCTACGCAGCTGAGGGCGCAGACGCCAGCATGGCACCCGCCAACACCCGGCCCCACTCGGCTAGGTCCGTCACCGGCGGCCTCCTTCGCCGCCGCCATGACACCACGAGCGGAGAGAAGGGTCTCGTTCTCCTCGCTTCCCGGCGAGGTCACTGGGGGGGGAGTGGCTGTGGCGACACGGACTCCGTCTACAAAGCCGAGAAGTTGGCTGAAGTAGAGACGAGTCTCAATCCACCAGAGGGCCTCACGGAGTTTCCGCCATCGACGGGAAGTTGGCCGTGCGGCCTCTGCAGTGGGAGTTCGAGCAGAGATCCCATCGAACGCGCGAACCGACCGGTGTACATTCGAACCGAACTAATAAAAGCAGATAGAGTGAAAATTCGTGTGATTGCTTGGCGGAACCCAAACCTTTTCCCGAACACGCGAGTGAGCCGAGCGTGCTCCTCTATAAAGCTGGGACACTGTCCATCGCTTTAAATATTTAGCGCCTATACACTTCAGTGTATATGTAGTACTCCATCCAAACATGTGATATACTCCTGCAATTATAAGCGGATTATAATTAGATCTTAAACCACAATGACGTTTGACTGTATCCAAACAAAACGTTAAAATTAAGTTAGTTTATATAAATATTTTTTTAGATACAAAATTCCAAAGTCCAGCCTTTACTCTGAGACAAAGTTCCTCTCATTATATAGTTTTTTTAGGTTTATTTGCACCTTTTCTATATATAAGACACTGTGATATCCATATCGTAAGGAATAATATCCTTGTACTATGTGCCTAGTCACAGATAAGTTCCTACCCCCAAAATACATTAAAATGTAAAGAAAAGCGCCAAATAGTTTGTCCAAAACTGAAATAGATATCAGACAAGAAAGCCAAGTTTTCAATCAAAAATACCACACGTTAATTAATTAATTAACTTGCATCTCTAACTTTAAAACTTAGCATGTGCAAATTTGTGTCAAGGTAGTCATGCTCGTAATATTTTTTGATTGGTAATTAAATATGAACATGCCAAGTTTTAAAGTTAGAGACGCAAGTTAATCAATTAATTATCGTGTGGTATTTTTAATTGAAAACTTGGCTTTCTTGTGTGATATCTATTTCATTTTTGGACAAACTATTTGGCGCTTTTCTTTACATTTTAATGTATTTTGGGGGATTTCACGCCTTTTTGGTCGTTCATATTTTGAAGAATAAAATAAAATCGGACTGTACCACGTAACCGGCATCATTGTCTTGACACATCACCAGTCATGGCATAACCAATGTGTCGGTATAAAAATCAACGAAATATGGAAAATCCCGTTCGTTGAGGACTGGAGTATTGTATTTCGAAGATATTGTATAAATTGCAATCAATTTGGTCCATTTCTACAAAAGTTATGCTGACCACCGCCACATCTACAAACAATGTTATGTTTCGAGAAAATCGTGGCTACGATACCTATACGTTATCTTTCAAAATGTGTTAATACATATTTACAAGCATGGACTCAAAAGATAGAACTTCCAAATAAACGTATTTTTGAAAAATCGATTTTTTTCCATTTTCAGCATATATGACCCCTTAAAGGGGTTTTGATTCGAGCAAGAGCCCAAGGCATATGCGGCTACCCAGCTATTTGGATGCAAAGGCACACATAAACCCGCTTCAAAGTTTAATATTGAAATATCACAAAGATAAAAAATATAATAGACAAACTTAAAAAGGGTTGAAAACTACTCGGAACAAGCCATAATGTAGCTTCAATAAAATTTTGTATTTAGCATTTTAGTATAGGGGGTAATTATTGAATGTTAATTATTGAAAAATATTTTTGTCAAAAGTTTTTTGGCGACCTCGAAGTGGATATAAAACTGCGTAATTTTTCATTTAAGTACCTACCCTTTCAGAGACAAACGATGCAAAGGAAAAACAAATTTCCAGGGTTGTTATTACCACTTTAAACCCTTTTTGGGCACCAATAAAAAATTGTTCTATGTTTGGGACGAGTTACTTTTCCGTTTGCAATCATTTTCATAATTGTTTGAATTTACCGGTTCGTGAGTGTTCCTTGTTGGCACTCTCAATCAGTAGTAGATTAGCATGTTTTTCACGCTTATTTTTTGTTATGTGGAGAGGTACGCATGTGTCTCGCTCTCATCCAAGCACGTTCACGGAGATATTGTTCCGTTTTTCAAATTTTGCGATCTGCTTCAGTTTCACGGGGACTTCAACTCCGTCAGTGTTCAGTTCGTCTGTGTAACATGGGTACGATGATGTTCTTGAAACGTTATATGCTTGGGGATTCTCGACAGGGTAAAGGCTTGCGATGACTGCCCAGAAAAAGCATGTATCCCCCTCACAATTGATATTTACAACTGCTTTCCTCAAGCGTATGCCTCTGGGTAGGGGCACGTGGCATCCGGTGTTGAGGGGACGGTACTTGTTTATGTTTATCATTATGTGTAATATCCTCCTCAAAGCCCAACCACTATCACGCTCTTGAAATTCAGACATTTATGTGAGTATGGGATGCTCCACCTCCAGCATGTGTACCAGCGACGTAAGTTGCTTGATGCGTCCAGCTCGTTGTTCCGTGTGTTGAAACCTTTCATACTCACCGAACCGTCCAGTATGTATTCGGCTTCCAGGATGACATTCACCTTCACGTTGTTGTGTTGGTTGATCCCATCGGCTACACGTCTGCTTATCATTCTTCGTACATCCTTAAGGAAATGTTTTGTGTCTATGTGTTGCGTATTAACTACTGCGCTCGTAGAGATTCTGTCTGTGAAGACTGATTCGACCTCTACCAAACTGAGGGTTGATGCTCTTGCGGGTTGTATACTGCCACTGCAAAATCCACTGCCGACACGTAAAAACCGATCCCGCACTGTCACTTTCAAATATTTCATACGTGTCAGAACACATATGATGTGTCGTTTTGCACCAACTGACAGTGTTTCTCTGTACTTTTCAGTATGTTCAGTTATAAGAGCCAAACACTGGTCACACTGGTTCAACCACTCCCGATATTCGTTTAAGTTTCGTAGTATACTCGATGAAGCTTTAAGGGGGGATTCCCATTTTCTTGGCCAAAAAACTGTGCTATTTAAATAATTATTCATAATAAAATTATACGCTAAAATTAATTTGTTTAATAAAACTGAGGTTTGCAGTTTATTGTGCATACTCTTCACTAAATAAAGCAGTTTTTAAATATATTTTTTAATTGAAAATAAGGTAGTTACAAGCAATTGAACTGGCAGCCATGCGATAACTGCATCCATAACAAACAAATCGAGACCCTTTTTTCAATTTTCAGACCACTAAGAACCAAGATATCATGCCAACCAACTAGACAAGCGTGTTGTGCGGCCGCCAGTTCAATTGCTTGTAACTACCTTATTTTCAATTAAAAAATATTTTTAAAAACTGCCTTATTTAGTGGAAAGTATGCACAATAAACTGCAAACATCACTTTTATTAAACAAATTAATTTTAGCGTATAATTTTGTTATGAATAATTATTTAAATAGCACAGTTTTTTGGCCAAGAAAATGGGAATCCCCCCTTAAGCTTCTTTATCATATTATCTGCAATATTCATGAGTATATGCAAAATTCAGAATCTGTGACTGCTAACCAACTGAATCAGTGGCTACTAATGCAGTTTGCTTTTTATATGAATGTGGTGGGGTGGGGAGTTTTTTTAATATGGATATTCGTTAGCTAGCTAATACATATCTGCCGATGTATCATTTTTGGAGGCGTGTGCATACTTGCAATCGCCATAATATGTAACCATATATGTGTGCGTTCATCCGCCATGTGTGTGTGTGTGTGTGTCTACTAGGATTTCTGCGGGTGTGGCATTGTTAGGATATATGCATAGGAAACAGGACACACGGGATAACGCGAATAATGGAATTTGGACACATTACATGAAAAAGATGTGTACATCGCTGGGAGTATGAATTTTTAGCACACATTTAACTGAAAAGCAATAAATAAAAAAAAAGCAATAAAACGATACGTATAATCATATACTACGTATATGATTTGACCTAAATTAGGGATATGTTTGCCTCACTACAAAACCACTTGTCTCAATTATCAAACGGCATTCGAGTAAAAAATGAGAGTCTAAAAATACGTTAAAAAATTATATCTCGCGAACGAAATAAGCTACTTGATTAAAAAAAAATATCAAAAGTTAGAGATTTTCGATTGCAAGTAAAGAAAAAGTGGTATGAGATTTTTGCATTAAAGGATCAACGCGAAAAAAAATATTTTTAGTTTTATTAATTTTTTTCACTAACATGGCCGCTTTGTACAATTACCAAACTTTTTTCATAGCATCTTTGGACACTCCCCTAACACCTCAATTTTTTTCAAAAATTCCAAAAAGATACGCCATAGTCAAAAAAATTATTATATATTTGTATATTTAATATTGTAATGGGACAACACCTAAAGCCGCCCCTGAATAATTTCGATGATTCGGGAGACGGCGGGGAGCGGTGAAAGGGCTCCGATCCGAGCAGCCGCATGCTTGGATATCGCGTTGTTGATTGCGGCGACGGCGGCTCGACTAGCCTAGCAACGACATGGTATAAAAATCACGATTGCGGACACGCTCGTTCATTCCTGCTGAATTCTTGGGGAGAGGACGAAGTAAGACCATCGGCCGCCCGAAAGAATTAGGAGAGGACGAAGCTCTGCTCTCGGCCGCCTAAACAGCACAGGAGAGTTCAGTGGTTAGCTCCTGGACGCCTCTTGGAATGGAGAGATCGGCTATTAAAGCCGGTCGCCTTCCAGAGGAGAGTACAGAGCGACTTCCTGGACGCCTGAGGAATCCTGGGAGAGTACAGAGGTTACTCCTGGACGCCCTGAGGTTGGGAGAGAACGGCTGAGAAAGCCGGTCGCCTAACCGAATGGGAGAGTACGGGAGGACTTCTTGGACGCCCGATCGGTCTCGTGTCATTCCGCAATACCCTACAGGAAGGAGAGTTCGGCTAATAAAGCCGGACGCCTGATCGTAGGTGACGGGAGAGTTCGGCTATGAAAGCCGGACGCCCTAATGTCAAAATGTCGTGGCTAACGTTCAGAAGTAAATCGTTCCGATAAATTGTTCCGAGACGACAAAAAGCAAAATGTACCTAAACTCTGTACCAATTCCTCTCCTCAATAAATCCAATCTTATGTTTCCCCAGAAAAACTGTGAGCCCACAATTATTCCAATTAACCTCCTACAATGATGGCGCCTAACGTCGAGGGCGAAACCCCTCGACCCATCCACCTCCAACACCAACACCGATTCCTAATCCGAAGGCGCTGCCTTGTCTAAATCCAACACCAATTCCAACATTTCAAACATTTCCAACATCTCCAACCCAGCACCTCCGCCTGTTCAACTATCCCCCATCCAATTTACGCAACTGCTTGGTTCTCTCAACACCAAATCCGCTGATCAAGGCAGTTTTTCGAAATGCACAGCGCGATATGACGGCTCTCATGATCACGGCAAAGTCAGCACCTTCACCGCGACCATATCAATATTCAAGGACATTGAAAACATCACCGAAGAAAATGCTCTAAAAGGGTTGCCGCTGCTCCTGGAAGGGCATGCATCGATTTGGTGGCGAGGTGTACAAAACACCGTCCACACATGGCAGGAAGCCCTTGACCTTATTCGCTCCACCTTCGCCCCAAGACGACCAGCCTACCAAATTTACATCGAGCTGTTTCGATCAACGCAGGATGAAAACACTCCCACCGATCTATTTATCAGCCGGAAACGAGCTCTCCTCGCCGAACTCATCGAGCCACACACTGAACGAGCCCAACTCGATATGATTTATGGCCTTCTGCGACTCCCTGTCCGAACTAAGATCCCACGAGAGTCCATTTCTACCTTCCCGAGTCTCATTAAGCGAGCTCGCGAAGTCGAAGATCTCGAAAAAGAAACCCTGCGGCAACATACATTTTCAGGCAGGCCCAGTCACCAGACAGAACACAAATTTACACAGCCGTACTCCAAAGATCGCCGTCGTTGCGGCATTTGTCGCCGTATTGGTCATAACAGCTTTGACTGCAAGCACCGAAGATACCAGGCGCCAGCGCAACCACCTAAGCCTATCCCGCAACCGGAAAAAGACTACCCAAAGCTGCTACAGCCCCAAGATTCTCGACCTCCTCTGCGTTGCTATGGCTGCGGAAAACCTGGATTCGTAAGAAGTAAATGCCCCGACTGCTCCAAACTCACAAAGACGCCGATAGCACAGGGAGCATTCTGCAGCATCAACGCAACGACAATCGTTCGGCCACGACCCACCGTAGACCTGCTCATTGCCGACGAAAGAGGACAAGCCTTTCTGGACACTGGTGCCAAATGCTCGGTTGCTAGCGAAAGCCTGTACGAGCTTTTGAATAAAAGAGGAGCAAAGTTCGAAGAAAGACGAATGCAAGTCGCATTGGCCGATGGACATCCACGTATTCGCGACATTCTTACGACAGAGCTGCACGTCATCTTACAAGGTCGCTCTGTGCCAACAAGATTCGTCGTACTCCCCGAGAGCAAGGACAATCGGACACTGCTGGGAATAGATTTTATCGAGGATGCTGGCATCGTAATGAACATCCCACAGAAGAGCTGGCCCTTCGTCGACGCACCACACAAATTTTACGAATTCCAAACGGAACCAAATGGAGCACTTTCCGTCGAGGGGGAGGGGAAGATTTCATTGTCTCCATTAGAAATACAGACATTAAAGGAAATTGAGAAATTCGTCAAACCACCACCAGCACTTTTAAGTCCGATACGAGAGCCGAATGAAGCACCCAAGGAACTTGAAGCGTACCTCGACGATAGTATGGACGATATCATCGAACTATCACCTTCGACAAGGAACGCAGATCCGTCAAAGTGGACAGGTATAGACGAGCTGTTTGAACGTTGTTTCCGAACAGCCCATGAAAGACTCGACATCGCTGCCGTCGACATGGTGGAATTAAGGGAGGATGAGGCGGTGAGTAGCACGGCGGAAGAAAAGCAAATGCTACAAGAACTGCTTAAGCAAAGTCACGATTTGTTCAAATTAGCGGGACCACCTACGGCAGAAGCTATCCACAGGATAGGTACAGGCGACAATGCTCCAATCGCAGTTCCCCCATATCGCATTCCACCAGCGAAGAGGGACTTATTACAAAAGGAGCTTAAGAAGATGCTAGACAGCGACATCATTGAACCCTGCGAGTCGCCCTGGGCTGCACCAGTAGTCTTGGTACCAAAGAAGGATGGCGGCATTCGTCTATGCGTGGATTACCGACGTCTCAACGCCGTGACCGTCACCGATTCGTATCTAATGCCCCGAATTGATGACCTCCTGCACTCTGCAAAGAAGACCTCTTGCATGTCAACCCTCGATTTACAATCAGGGTACTGGCAAATCGGTGTGAGAGAAATGGACCGTGATAAAACTGCATTTACAACGCCGTTCGCAATCTTCCGCTGCAAACGAATGCCATTCGGCCTTAAAAACGCCCCTGCAACATTCCAGCGAATGATGGACCGCATGAGAGCTGGACTTGGGGGTCGCAACATCCTGATATACCTCGATGATATCTTGGTCTTGTCTCCGAATCATGAAGAACACCTCCAAGATTTGAAGGCAGTTTTCAATAGGCTACGCCAATATAGACTACGAGTCAACAGGAAGAAATGTCGCTTCTGCTGCGCAAGCATCAGATACCTGGGACATATCCTGACGAAGAAAGGCATGCACCCCGACTCTGAGAAAGTGAAGGCGATTGTGGACATGAAGGCGCCTTCTAATATAAAACAACTAATCTCCTTTCTGCAGACCTGCTCCTGGTACAGGCGGTTCGTACCAAATTTTGCTGAAATCGCTCGACCTCTAACCCAGCTGACAAAAAAGAAGGCCGTGTGGACGTGGGCATTGGACCAGCAACAGGCGTTCGACAGATTAAAAGGAGCACTCACATCCCAGCCGGTCATACAGAGAGCAGACGCGACACAACCATACATCATACGAACTGATGCCAGTGGGTACGCGATCGGAGCAGTCTTGCTACAAGGAGAAAAAGAAAAAGAACACCCGGTAGAATATGCAAGCAGACTGTTGACCCCAGCCGAAAAGAACTACAACACCACGGAACGTGAAGCACTGGCTGTTGTGTGGGCCGTAGAAAAGTTTCGAGGGTATATAGAAGGAGCCCAGGTGACCATTGCCACAGACCACCAGCCACTGAAATGGCTCATGACACTACAGTCATCCAGTGGACGATTGGCACGGTGGGCCTTACTTCTGCAGCCGTACTGCCCCACCATCCAATACATCCCAGGGCGGTGCAACAGAATAGCCGACATGCTCTCACGATTGCCTACGGAACCCTGGAACGAGGAACAGCGAGCCGACCTTGCCGAAGTCACCATCGACGTACCCAGCCGAGGACCCGCCGTCACTCGTGAATCACAACTAAAAGACGACAGCCTAAAGGCAATCATCGAGGCACTAGAATCAACTACAGCAGACGAAGAAATGATGAAGTGGACAACCCGGGGATATCTTCTCAATAATGGTGTGCTGTACCGCTTCTCGCCGAACGTCAGTTCGGAGGAGGCGTAACTAGTAGTGCCATCGCACGAAAGGAAAGAGATCCTCCGTGCGTATCATGACGATCCTACGGCAGGCCACTACGGGGCACAGCATACGCTTCATCGCATCATTACTCGTTATTTTTGGCCAGGGATGAGCCGAGAGATTCGCGATTACGTTCGAGCTTGTGTAGAATGTCAGCGGTACAAGGCCAATAATATGAAACCAGCTGGGTTACTGCAAACCCCCGTAATGCAACAGCGATTCGAAATTCTGGCCATCGATCTTTTTGGACCACTCCCAACTACCAAGAACGAAAATCGATGGGTCCTTATCATCGAAGACGTCGCATCCCGATGGGTAGAGCTATTCCCACTGAAGTAAGCCACAGCCGAAACCTGTGCGGAAGTTCTGATCAACGAGGTACTGCTCAGATTTGGGATGCCGCAACGCATCATCAGCGACAACGGAACCCAATTCATAAGCAGTGTAATGCAGCAGGTCACTCACTGTTTCGGAATACAACAAACATTTACACCTGTATACCATCCTGAAGCGAATCCAGTTGAGAGGAAGAACCGTGACTTGAAAGCTCAACTTGGTATCTACGTAGGAATAGATCACACTGGATGGGATGAGAAGCTGCCGACCATACGATTCGCTATGAATTCCGCAAGATGTGGGACGACTGGCTACACAGCTGCCTATCTCACTTTCGGTCGAGAACTCAGAACACCGGATGACGCCAATCGAGACCTGAGATCAGTTATCCAAGCTGAAAACTTCCTTCCGGAAATCACCCCGAAGCTGTTGGGACTTGCTGATACTATGCGAGAAACAGAACCAAGAAGAACAGCAAGACCAACGAAAAGAATATGCAGATCAGCGGCGACGACCCGGACCTAGCTACCAGAAGGGGGATTTAGTGTGGGTCAACACCCATACCCTCAGTAAACGAGAGCGACAATACACATCGAAATTCGCTCCAAAACGAGACGACCCCTACATCATCAGTCGACGTGTCGGAGCCAACAGCTACGAGATCCAGAGCCGAGATGCTGAACCTGTGACCTTTGGAGTTTACCATACTTCGGCACTGAGGCCATACATCGGCGAACCTGAGGAAACACCTGACCCATTAGTAACGATGCGGAAACGGGGAAGACCCCGGAAACAGAAAGAACATCTGGAGAAGAGAAGGAAACAACCCCGCCGAGGATGAAGCGATGTCCTGGACTACTCGTCGAGACGATTTCATGTCCAGAGGGGGAGACTGTAATGGGACAACACCTAAAGCCGCCCCTGAATAATTTCGATGATTCGGGAGACGGCGGGGAGCGGTGAAAGGGCTCCGATCCGAGCAGCCGCATGCTTGGATACCGCGTTGTTGATTGCGGCGACGGCGGCTCGACTAGCCTAGTAACGACATGGTACAAAAATCACGATCGCGGATACGCTCGTTCATTCCTGCTGAATTCTTAGGGAGAGGACGAGGTAAGACCATCGGCCGCCCGAAAGAATTAGGAGAGGACAAAGCTCTGCTCTCGGCCGCCTAAACAGCACAGGAGAGTTCAGTGGATAGCTCCTGGACGCCTCTTGGAATGGAGAGATCGGCTATTAAAGCCGGTCGCCTTCCAGAGGAGAGTACAGAGCGACTTCCTGGACGCCTGAGGAATCCTGGGAGAGTACAGAGGTTACTCCTGGACGCCCTGAGGTTGGGAGAGAACGGCTGAGAAAGCCGGTCGCCTAACCGAATGGGAGAGTACGGGAGGACTTCCTGGACGCCCGATCGGTCTCGTGTCATTCCGCAATACCCTACAGGAAGGAGAGTTCGGCTAATAAAGCCGGACGCCTGATCGTAGGTGACGGGAGAATTCGGCTATGAAAGCCGGACGCCCTAATGTCAAAATGTCGTTGCTAACGTTCCGATAAATTGTTCCGAGACGACAAAAAGCAAAATGTACCTAAACCCTGTACCAATTCCTCTCCTCAATAAATCCAATCTTATGTTTCCCCAGAAAAACTGTGAGCCCACAATTATTCCAATTAACCTCCTACAATATCTTGAAAAGTATATGGAATACAATTCCCATACTTGTTTTCCGCTATCTATGGGCCATTCTCTAACATCCCAATTTTTGTGAGAAATGTGAAGAATATACATCCTATTTTCAAAGATTAATATTTATTTGTTTATATTTACTCGTTGACTATTGAACAAATTAAAATATTACACCTATTTTCACCGAATTTATTACACTTATTGAGGCACCAATAATTATAACGCTGCCAAGCAAAAAAGATGGCGTGAGCGGCCCCGTTAGTGGCGCCACTCACCAGCGCCATCTTTTTCGTCCATGGGTAGCGTTCAGTAGTGTCTGGTTAGTGCGTCATTCACAGGATTTTATACACAAGAGTGTGCATCAGTTTTCGAATTTTAATAGTTTTTGTTTGAAATGTCCGTGTTTGAAATGGCTTCTACTAAAACAGAAAATCAAGTGTGTGCTATTTGTGAAAGGCTTATTAAAAAAGTACCCGGCATTAAGAAAACAATAGGCTCGCAAGAAGACGTAGAAACCTTCCAAGACGTCTTCCAGAAAGAAGTGTCTATGGACGCTATTATATGTGGATACTGTAGTTATATTCTACCGACACAAAAGAAGAAGAGCAGAGACAAATGAAAGAGGATACATCTGTGCAGCGAGAAGATAGTGCACCGGTGGAACAGAGTGAAGATGTGCTGCTCGAATGATCTCAGAGTTGATTATCACAGCTGACTTTGACACCATCCACTCCTAGTGTATCCCAGTCTAGCACCGAAGACCCCACTGTTAGAATCAAGCCAGCACCTATAAGCGAGATAGCCGACGGTGAACTGATAGAAGTGCAGATTGAGAGGACTGTGGCAACTCACAAATATTGTTGTATTTGTAATGCCAGTAAGAAGACAACGCTTGTTCCTAAGGAAGCGCGCATACAGACCTACAGTAAGAAGCGCATTTACATCCTGCAAGGCAACCTCTGCTGTGAACATCATCATCTCAACAAGCATTTTTATCAAGACGATCTGGATGAATTGAAGGTCTTCTCAAACACCACACAGATCAAAGCCACAGGTCTGCGTAAACTATTGGAGTGCTTTGCTGTAGAATGCAGTTCTACGTATTTTAGTCAGATCCGTGAATTTACCTCAGCCTGTCGGATGAGCAAATTCATGTATTCACCGGCGTAACCTGGGACAATATTATGGAATTGCGTGATATGTTAAAGTCAATGAGAAATAATTCCTCTAGATCTGTTATACAAGCGCTGGTTGTTTTCCTATTTAAGCTACGAACAGGGAATTCCAACAAGCTGATATCATCATTTTTGCAACTTGAACGAGAGCAAGCTGTGTCAGAGTACTCAGCATCTATAATTGAGGCGTTCAATACAGATATTTTGCCTACTCGGTTTGGTTGTGCCTCCGTTACTAGAGATGACTTGATTGAGAATCACACAACAACAATTGCAAAAGTGCTCCATGACGCAAGATCAAAGCTGTTGGTGATCTGCGACGGAACGTATGCACGTCATCAGAAAATTTCAAATAATGAATATCAAAGGAAATCTTATTCCGGACAGAAGAAAGTGCCATTGTGTAAACCTTTTACAATATGCACAACAGATGGGTATATAATAGATATGCTGGGGCCATATCTTGCTAATCAAAATGATGCTGCCGTTATGAAGGAAGTGATGAACAGTGTCTGTCCCAATTAATGGCACCTGGGGATATATTTGTTGTGGACCGTGGTTTCCGTGATGTGAAAACTGAATTGGAGCAGAAGGGATTGCAAGTATTAATGCCAGCATTGACAGAGAAACTCAAGCAATTGTCAACCATAGAATCAAACCAGTCTCGGTTTGTTACCAACATTCGCTGGCCCGTTGAAGCAGTTCATGGGATCCTCAAACAAAAACATCAACTTCTCGATAAGAAGTTAGACAATAAGATGCTTCCAAAGATTGGAAGTTACTTCAAGATTGCTGCTTTTCTGCAAAATCAATTTGGGAAGTGACTGGAATCTGATCTGAGCAACGCTGAAGAGATTTCTACCAGGATACTCAAGCTGAAATCTGTTGAAAATACCTTGGCAACAGAAGTTGAAGAGAAGGGGTGGCTGAGACTAAAACTACCATTTAACAGAATCTCATCAAATGATGTGGACGATTTTCCTGAAATGACAGAACAGGATTTGAAAATTCTGTTCACAGGTTCTTACCAATATAAACAAGCGATATCCTATTTGGCTGAAATGATGGATGAAACAGACGCCATAGATCTGCAATATGTCAAAGATAAATCAAACATTTTGAAAATTGAAGTGCAATCCCGTCACATCAGTTCAAGAATATACAAATGTTTTATTGAATATGTACGGAACAGCATAGGATATTTGAAAATACTAAGACATTTTTGCGAATGTGCAAATGGTAGTAGAACAGTCGGTTGCTGTTCTCATATTGCAGCAGTGATTTATTATTTATCGTATGCAAGATATCTATCAAGGATACCAGGACCAGCCCAAATTCCCAATGGGTTGTTTAAGAAGGACAAGGAAACTGTTTTAATTGAAGATGACAGCGATGAAGATTAATTTTTGTTATTGGCTATTGAAAATACATATTTTATTTTTAAATCAATTAAGTCGTTGCACTATTTAACCCCAACCTTATTCAAGTTAGAGATTTGTATTGGTTCGCTTGAATATTTTGTTCAATATTTAAATGAATAATAATAGCAAACAATCATTATTTTTTAAAATATGGCGTACAATTTTGAGAATTCCATATCAGAGACAGTTAAAAAATTGGTTTATAAATGTTTGGTAATTGTATTCCATGTACTTTTCAAGAAATTAAATATACAAATATATATTAATTTTTTTGACTATGGCGTACCTTTTTGGAATTTTTGAAAAAAATTGAGGGGTTAGGGGAGAGTCCAAAGATACTATGAAAAAAGTTTGGTAATTGTACGAAGCGGCCATGTTAGTGAAAAAAATTAATAAAACTAAAAATATATTTTTTCGCATTGATCCTTTAATGCAAAAATCTCATACCATTTTTGCTTTACTTGCAATCGAAAGTCTCTAACTTTTGATATTTTTTTAAATCAAGTTGCTTATTGCGTTCGCGAGATTTGATTTTTTTTAACGTATTTTTAGACACCCATTTTTTTACTCGAATACCGTTTGATAAAAAAGGCTAAAAAATTGAGACAAGTGGTTTTTTAGTGAGGCAAACGTCTCCCTAATTTGTCGGCACAAAAGGCCCGGGGGCAATTTTTGCATGCTTACCCGGCTACGGCCTTTACCGTCATCACAAACCATAGTAACCTCCGGTGGCTCCGCGATAAGCAACGTCCGAAGGGCCGACTAGGACGCTGGCCCCTGGAACTCCAACAATACGACTTCACCGTAATCCATCGCGCGGGGGCCCTCCACAAAGTCCCCGACGCGCTCTCCAGGATGTATGAAACGGAAGAAGAAGGAGAAGGCCCCAGCTTAGCTACGGCCGCCAAACTAGCCGAGGAAAGCGAGATCGAGGAGTCGGAGGACACAGACGCGGAAGACACGGTGGACGACACCCCCAACGATAGCGAATTCGATGTGGGAACCGACACTGAGAAAGAGGCGAATACCACCTCCGCATCCGACGTTCAATCCACCAGCGAGTTCCACGACATCCGAGTTGAAGAAGTGCGGAGGGAACCGCACAGATTCCCCGACTGGGAAGCGCGAGACGACCGCCTCTACTTCAGGCGAGAAGACCGGGCCGCCAAAGACTGGATGGGCGAGGACTTGGATGAGTGGAAGCTCGTACCGAGAGACGAGGAGAAAACACCTATCCTCGAGGAAAACCACTTAGATCCCCAAGTGGAACATTTGGGATTCCACAAAACCTACCTCCGAATTCTCAGCCGCTACCACTGGCCCGGGATGTATCGGCAAATTGCGAAGTATGTCAAGACCTGCCCGACCTGCCAAACAAGCAAAGTGGAACAGTCCAAGCCAACCGGATTGATGTCCTGTAGAAGAATTGAGCAACCATGGACAGTAGTGGCAGCAGATATCATGGGGCCGTTTCCCCCGAGCCGCCAGGGTTTCGTGTATTTGCTAGTAATGCAGGACCTGTTCACCAAATGGATTGAGTGCGTTGTAACGGGGCACACCGGCCCCGTTCCGAAAGAGCACTCGTCACTCGCTCCTACACGCGCCGCTGCGGACCGCGCTCGCTAGATCGATCAGTCGTCGCTCCAAGGAGAACCCACTAGACTATATTAGCGTATTCTAACTCGTCTTCGGGCACCGAGACTCCTACAGAGAAAAGGGAGACACAGGAGCCTCGAGGAGAAAGGAGCCAAGCTCATTCGGACGTAGGTCGCATCGGACCGATGAGCACTGTGGAGCGTGAGGCTGGCGCCGAGGTAAGCGACATTCCACGGAAAAGCGGACGAGCGGGCCGAAGCACAGTCCGGATAGTTGCCGAAGATGCAAGGAAACGGATCGGCAACCGTACCGGCGACTCCTGTCTTACCGACAAGGTCAAGGCGCACGACCGAGAAGCCTAGGCGCGGTAGGCGACCCGATCGCCCCTCGAGACGGCGTGGCACCAACGGACGAAGGAGCGAGGGGGCGCGCGGGGCGGCGAAATTAGGGGACGCGTGCGAGCTCGTCACTCTTGTTGCGACAGCCTAATTTTTATAGTGGGGGGAAGTCTATAACTATTTATTTTCGGTACTAGCATGAAGACATTACAGTACGCTCTATTTCTTGATTCCAAGAAATCGTCCCGCGACACGCGAACCAAAAAACTAAGATAGAGCGGTGCACTTCTTGGAATTACTAGCTACTTTACTTATTTATATATACCGGTGGCCCGCGACCACTGCGATGTTAGTGTGTTTCTTGGCTTCGAGCAAATTGCAGTTGTTCTCAAGTATTTGTCCAAATAATGAGCGGAAGTATTACTCAGGTTTTTCGTGATCGAAAAGGAGTGAAAAACAACAGTGGTCACTCAAAGAGGCCGAAGATATCGAGAAGACGACCGATGAATCACTATGAAATGGAGCCGCCGCCGCCCGAGTGTGTCAGTGCATCTGCTAAAAAACTGAAGTTATCGGAAGATTGTTACGATGTCGAAGTAAATGAAGCATTTGGCTATCGTTTATTGACTTTTATTTCTGTTTTTTGTCAATTTCTGAGGTTGTTGTGTGCAAGACGTGCAAATCAAATGTGAAATTCACAGAAACGGGCAAGCGTGGGTTGGGTTTCAAAATTGTTATCACGTGTGCGAACTGCAACCAAACCCTCAATCCGAATTACTCATTTGTCGATAAGGGATATGAAGTGAATCTTTAAACGCTTGTATCTCAAAACCTTATTTCTTGAACCGGCCGGAAACATAACTTCAACAGAACTTGAGCGATTCGCATGAAATTTGGACTGGAGCTGTGAAAATACATAATCTAAAGAACTACGTAGGGGTTTTAAATTATATTGTAAACTTTGTTTGTTATAAGCATTTTTTCACGGGATTGTTGCTTTTAAAAGAGTATATTCCTTTTATTGTGCGTCATTTTAACAAAAATGAATATTTTCTAATTTCCCTACGTACTTCTCGAATGAAGCTTAAACAGAATCGAAAAATATTGGTTTTACTGTTACAGATCGAAAATTACAGGAGAAATCTTTCCGGCCGCAGAAATAAGAGGTTTCACTTGGCGAGCTCTAGCTCCGCCATTTTGATGAATATAATTAAATAAAAAATCTCTAAATGTTCTCCAATGCATAAACAATAGAGGCCTCCCAACAGATTTTGTATTGTATTTACTGTGTTGTCCTAAGAAATTGTCAAAATTCGTATGTTTTCTTGATCGCTAGAGTGGCATTACCCTTTAAGGGGCTAGACTCCGGCGTGACGTCACGAGATCTGGCCCCTCACTGTATTACCGACAGTTTTTAAAGGTCGAGATGGAGCTGCACTCAAAGTCTATCGCGCGACCCAGCGGCCAGCTTGGGTTCATTTGTTTTGGCTCCCTTGATTGCGTCACCCGCTTATCGCTCCGGCGATCTCCAGCTGCGGGCTGCTCCCGAGTCCCGATGTTCCGGCCAAGGCTTGAGCCCTAGCCACACACATACTTCGCACGCACACGGATGTATCAAGCGGCGCGGTACTGTTTCGCTCGAATACCCGGTAGAATGAGACTGTCTCACTCAGATGACTGTAGAGCCTATATTACATGTTAGCGGCGAGGCAGTTAATTTGGAATTTGGGATTAAATCCATGTCAGATACTTGGATGGAACGCTGATTTATGGCTAGGACCCGCGAGGCCGAGGGCTCTAATAGCACACATGGTGCCTGGGGCCCGACCGTCGGCGGGCCTGGTAGTAAGTTGGCAGATCTAAGTTCAAGTACGACAGGCAGCCCGACGCTGTACTGTCAACAATCGTAAAATTAGGAATGCGGGACCTTCTCGGATCTGGCCACGAAGTGGGGGAAGGTACAATTACCTCCTGGTAAGAGGACTGTGAGGAACAGCACGGCACTTACCCCAGAACTGTCGTAGTGACTAGTCGGAGACCTATCGCGGAAAATATTCGAAGAGCCTTTTTCTGACATACATTCTGTATCTTATCAGTCCGTATAATATGAAATGGCCTTACTATAAATATTTATTTGCTCGAAATATTACTAAAAGCACATAGAAGAATCACAATTCTTTTACTGTGCTATGGGTATGGGTATGGGTGCTATGGGTAAAGTGATGGATTTGCACTTGAAAAGAACAAGTTCGATTCCGCCTCGTTCATGTATTTTACACTTTTTTTCTTTACATTTTTATAAATTCAATTCAATTCAATGCATTGCTATACATTTGGCAATATAAATGAATTTATCCAATTATTTATTACATAGGCTTATTAGGAATCGGAATGAGACAGTCTACTTCATTTCACTGATGAATGACAGACATGATATATGATATTTTCTGGCATCATTGTTTATGGGAATATAGATAGGACTGTTTCAAATTTTGAAAGTGTGCTTCGTTCACTGTTTGTGAGTTTCAAAAAACTGATGATAACAAAATCAAAATCTTGGTAAGCACAGCCTATTCAATTTTAGTCAGCACATATTTGCACAATAATTCGAGGCTTATGGATCTTACAAACTGTAAAGGTGTTGCAGGTTCTCAACCATACCTTTGAGTTGAAATATGAATTCTGCGTAACAATACTCTGAGAAGTACTATGAACAATACTTCAACAAATACGTTCTCCCCTGACGCAGTTACTAGCCTTAGTACCTGATATGTGAAATGGAAACTAGCATGATTGATAACATCAATACGTTGCATAGGCTGTTGAATAACAAACAATCAAGCCAGCAAAAGGTATTTTCTACCAAACACATAGACAACTCTACTTGGATCTAGTTTATAGTACAGCTAATATCCCAAAAAGTAAATGTGCAAATCAAGATGTTGATTAGAGCGTCCATTCTAGAAACAATCATTTCCAAAGTATACAGGGTGTTCCAAAACTAGGCGTTTCGGAGGTGGCCATCTTGTGGGGTGGGCCATTCTAAGGACTATAGCACTTTCCGAATTTGAAAGCGCCATCGAACTTTGGGAGGTATTTGCGAAAAGGTGTAGCCAATCCGCGATCGAGCCTGAGAGCGGTGTCGCTGTGACACGGCGCGAAGCAGTGGGATGGGGCGAGCCGGCGAAGACTCTCGCCGCCTCGCTGGCCGCGTCATCCGCGCACGTCGCACGCTACCGAACCCTACGCGCGAATAAGTATTGCCGCGGAGCAGGCTCGCAAGTGGCTCTAACGCTAGGGGGGCTATCCACGGTGCCCTTTTGCGCCAAAGATGAGCGGGCGTATTTCGGTGGCACGCCTCGCCGATCTTGGAGGGGACAACCGTACTGCTGGTTGCAGGTAAACCAAACTCGGAGAATCTTTCGAAAAGGCTTCAATGCATCTACCAATTTCATTTCAGCAAGATAATGCCAAGCGATCCGGAGATACTCCCGATTTCGTCAGATAAATCAGTGTCGCGAGAAATTAATGGCGATCTGATTGCTAGAGTATTTTTTAAATGAAAACCTCATTCTTTGCGAACAATACACTGCTTCCCGTTTGTCGATATCTTACGGAGGTTCCGAGTTATGATTTTTTAAAGGAGGGCCGGTGTCGCGCGTGCAACTGCCCGACCGGTCACGACAGCCGTCGTATTGTTGGCAAAGGATTAGGTTTTCATAAAAAAAATATTCCAATAATCAAATCGGCGCTAAATTCTCGCGACAGTACTTTCTCCGACGAAATCGGGAATATCTCCGGTTGGCACGAAAGTATCTCGCTGAAATTAAATTGATAGATGCATTGAAGCCTTTTCAGACGATTCGGCGAGTTTTGTTTACCTGCGCCTCCCGTACCGCGAGTTAGCCCCTTCGAACCCAGGCCGGTCACGATCACCGGCAGCGTTGTCGCTCGCGCGACACCGACCCTCCTTTAAAAAATCATAACTCGGAACCTGCGTCAGATATCGGCAATCGGGAAGCGAGGTATTGTTGGCAAAGGATTTGGTTTTCATAAAAAAATATTCTAATAATCAGATCAGCGCTAAATTCTCGCTACACTAATTTATCTGGCGAAATCGGGAATAAATCCGATTCGCTTGGCATTATCTTGCTGAAATGAAATTGGTAGATGCATTGAAGCCTTTTCGAAAGATTCTCCGAGTTTGGTTTACCTGCCAGCAGCAGTACGGTTGTCGCCCCCAAGATCGGCGAGGCGTGCCGCCGAAATACGCCCGCTCATCTTTGGCGCAAAAGGGCACCTTAGATAGCCCCCCTAGCGTTAGAGCCACTTGCGAGCCTGCTCCGCGGCAATACTTATTCGCGCGTAGGGTTCGGTAGCGTGCGACGTGCGCGGATGACGCGGCCAGCGAGGCGGCGAGAGTCTTCGCCGGCTCGCCCCATCCCACCGCTTCGCGCCGTGTCACAGCGACCGCTCTCAGGCTCGATCGCGGATTGGCTACACCTTTTCGCAAATACCTCCCAAAGTTCGATGGCGCTTTCAAATTCGGAAAGTGCTATAATCCTTAGAATGGCCCACCCCACAAGATGGCCATGTCCGAAACGCCTAGTTTTGGAACACCCTGTATACTGTTACGCAGCATCTTTCAAAGATACGTTTGAGGAGACCTGCATGTTGTACCTCCCATGCGTTACCAAGATTCTGAAACATGAAATTATTCTCCAAACGACTGCACTTGCCAACTGTTTGGTAACTACAGTTTATAGTATCCAAACGAACATATTTTTGCAGGCTCTTAGACATAAACAAACTCAAATTATTACAACGGCATACAAATATTTCCATGACAAGGCATCTGGTAAATGAGTTGAAAGAGTGCTGCACTCATTTTGGTTTGAAACATTACAATTCACCAAGTAACAATGCATTCCCATAAAACCACGAACAACCGGACCGTTCTTCTTTGCATTTATATATGTTGCAACTAAAAATCATATATCAGAATGAGTCTGCATTGCAGAATGTCTCTGCATCCCGCCAGCAGGTGACTAACCTAACCCGATAGGTTGCTGTCAAATAGCTATGTTTTGACAGGCTAGGGTGCAGAATAGCCCTTTCACTTACGCGCCACCTCGATCGCGCTGGCCGAACTAAAGTACTCAGCTAGACCGCTCTGCATATCAACAACATGGCCACAGAACCTCAAAAATCATGCTTCGGGGATCCCGCTTTAACTCCCTTATATGAATTGATTTTGGGTCGGAAAAGGTCTCAATCGAAAGATGAAAGATGCGTATAGCGCGGCTGATGCGGGATTTTGTAAGATTCCGATGCTGTTTGGTCATAATAATATGCTAAAAGTTGTACACTCAGCGCTGATTTCACAACACTTCGCACATTAATATAATTGAGCAGCGTCCTAATCTTGCAAAACCACGCATCAGCCGCGCTGTACTCATCTTTTATCCTTCGATTGAGACCTTTTCCGACCCAAAATCATTTCATATAAGGGAGTAAAAGCGGGATCCCCGAAGCATGATTTGGCCAATTTGTGCCGATAAAACAGCGCCACTACTATACCTGAGTCTAGCCCCTTAACTGCGAGCGGTTAGATTCTAAGCGGTGACGGGAACGCCGAGGCACTGAGCCACTCGACGGCTCGGCTCTACCTTTGTTTCGGCTGAGGCTCGGCCCACCATCGAACGAGTCCTAATATCCGTTGCCGGGCGGTCCTTCCGATCGTCCCCCAGTGAATAAACACGTCATTAGTTAACTACCCAGCCGTGTGGGTCATTCGGTCCTTTCCCCCTACTTCGCCGACAGGAACCCTCCGACCCCCTCCCGCCTGCTAGCCGGGAGAGCCAGCAGAGAGGAGATTCGGCCGAGGAGACGACCTCCCTGGACAACAGTTGATCTGCCTCGCGAGCAGAGAAATTCGGTCCCGTCCGCGGGGCCTGGCGCCCGTTCGCGAGTTACAGATTGCCAGGGAGCCGACGAGCAGCGAAGCCGAACGTTTATGCTGCGAGGACTTCCACGGGCCGATGTCACGGCCGGCCGGCAGGAAACCCCATCATAGCGTTCCCTTGAGGAAAGTCACAGGCCCTAAAATTCGTGCCGCCTTCGAAGAATGCATAATCATGCGTTGGGGAACACCGCGAGCCTTCCTCACAGATAATGGGACGGAGTTCAATAACCTGGTCATCGACGCACTCACCGAAGAATACGGGATGAAACACAGTACGAAACCACCTTACCATCCCCAGGCGAACCCGGTGGAACGGGTAAACAGTGTCCTAAAGACAATGATGGTAGCGTATGTGGGAAAAGACCATCGGAATTGGGATACCCACCTACCCCAATTCCAATTCGCGTATAACACGGCCCAACACTCGTCATTACAAACATCTCCAGCGTACTTAAATCTGGGCCGACATCCGCGACGAGCCCGACCGATCGCAATGGACCGAACGAATACAAAACCCAGCGATATTAAGAGAATGGGTGGGGGAAAACTTAGACAAAGCATACGCCACAGAATCATCGCAGTATAATTTGCGCGCTTTTAAGGGGGGGGGTCTAGTTTTGAAAAGAACCGCGTAGTCATACGCCACTCAAAACGTCGCCGCGAAGCTTTCGCCCAAATTCCAAGGCCCGTTCACGATAGAAAAGGAAATAGGCCCCTCAGTATACTCGTTAGTTACGTTAGATTGCAGTCCAGCTGGTAAACACCACATAGAAGATTTAAAACCGTATTATTGGTAAAGCTCCTGAGTGAATAGGTGGAGCCGAAAATTAGTATTGCATGAGCATGTTTGTAAACCTTTCCCTTGATATTCCGAATTAAGAAGCGACCGCAGAACGAAGTAGCGACTTACCCGAGCCGACAGTAAGGGAAAAGAAAGATTACCACAATGGCTCCACCACGCACCCAATACGGCTTGGAGATGAGCTTTCGAGAGGAGGTACTGGAGCGACTCCTGATTTGGATCCCGGAAACTCCAACCATCAGGCGAATCCGTCTCGATACGGAGAGGGGGTACACCGTTGACCAGCGAAAGGGCCGGGTCATCGTCCCAGAGGGGGAGTCCTACTCGAGCCTCCTCTTCCTCGTCTTCAACTCTTACGCACGCCTAGAGTGGATGGGGGGCTTAGGAAGAGTCCTGTGCGAGGAGTTAGAACTCTCCAAAAAGAGAGTATGGCTCCTAGCCCAGAAGGGGCTCATAACGATCGAGCTCCCTCGGGGCAAAAAGTACACGTACCGGGTCAGAGCCCCGGGGTGGCTGAACCCTACCTAACACCCGGGATAAAGGACATCAACCCGTCGTACATTCTTGATTCCCCGGTCCCCATGTTCTACGATGAGTGGGAGAAGCAGACGGCCGGAAAAAGTATCTTCGATCTCATCGCGAAGATACAAAACCACCCCGAAACCCCGGCGCCAGGACCGTCGGAGGAACACCCGACCCCAAAGACCGGCACCTCCACAGCAGCTCCAGCCGAGCCGACCACCAGGCTCGAAAAATTAAAGGCCCTGCTGGCCAAAAACGCGACCAATAGTCGCCTCGTCGCGAATATTCGGCCCCCTCCCTATGTGGCCAAGAGTTGGACCCGGGTCCTCTCTTTTGCCGACTTTGGCTATCTGTCCTGTCCACTAACAGATTTCATTTTCCTCGGTTCGCGTACTAAAAAGACTAATTTGCCGCTTCTGCCACTAACTCTCTACTCTCACGCTGTACATAGAATAAGTATGTTACGACTAAGGATAGTCCCAAGTGGACACCACGGCCGTTGGCGAATTACGTTTTAGTTATTTTCCTGTACATAGTATCTTTCAGTTGTCCTCAAATAAGGACAAACACGGTGGCCGAAATAGGCACCTTGCCCGTTGGCAACCTAGGTTAAGGGATGTTCGCGCTTAGTACAGTTATGTTTATTTTGTCTTCTAACCAAGAATTGATTATTTTGACTGCGAAAGTCAGTATGACCATTGGCAATTTAAGTGTGTGATAGTAATACTAACTACGTTTCTGCTTTGATTTTCCTCTAATCTTTCCTATCTTTCTTTGCTTAATTACGCCTACGCGCTGCGTGCGAGTCAGAATATGTCAATCCTGCAAACCTGGGATACCTAGTCCCGCCGAACCCGAAAACGGCAAAACAACCGTAGTCGAAACTGATGCTCTACCGAAAAGAGATCAGGGTGAAAGGAATATACGAGACTGATTAAGTTTAAGTAGCGATCATAACGATGCATGATTCGTAGTGTCCATGTGTTGTCTGTCGCGAAGCAAGTCTGGGTTATGGAAAAAGGGGTATGGAATACCCCCGGATGTTCCTGGTGAGGTAGATCGAGCGAAGTTGCTCCGATCTACTGAGAGGATTTGGTGAAGGAATGGTGATGGGAATAAAAGAAGGGATACCCGGAAGGGAGCCTGGCAACTCGAAAGGAGAAACACGGAGTAGTGACGGAGTTTGGTTGTCACTGGGCCGGGGGGTTGTAACGTAGCGCCTCCACGCTAGAGTCGTCGTCAATTCAATAGGCGGTCCCAAGGCCGAGAATCCACCCCTCCCGTCGCCCGAAATGCCTTTCTCTTTTCCCTTTCCTAGGAGCCCGGCGGCTCGTCACGTCGCACAGCCCCTCAAACCGTATGCCACGATAGCACAGGGGTAGCGTGTTGAGATTTCCAATCCTAAGATCCACGTTCAATCCCGACTGCGTGGAGTATATTTTTTTGTTTTTATTACTATTGCTTTCCATAGTACCAACGTTACTTTCTATAATGATCGATAATAAATTGCCTTATCAAAGAAATTGGATATCTTCGCACACTGAACAAGCTTTCCCAAGGATCGGTTTTATTCTGAGCGTCTTTGCAGTAATTCGTGTCGACATTAAAATATGGATTAAATGAATATATTTACCGCACATATTTACAAATATTTGTAAATATGTGCTGTGAATATATTCATTTAATCCATATTTTAATGTCGACATGAATTACTGCAAAGACGCTCGGAATAAAACCGACGTCTTGGGAAAGCTTGTTCAGTGTGCGAAGATATCCAATTTCTTTGATAAGGCAATTTATTATCGATCATTATAGAATGTAACGTTGGTACTACGGAAAACAATAGTAATAAAAACAAAAAAATATACTCCACGCAGTCGGGATTGAACGTGGATCTTAGGATTGGAAATCTCAACACGCTACCCCTGTGCTATCGTAGCATACGGTTTGAGAAGCTGTGCGGCGTGACGAGCCGCCGGGCTCCTAGGAAAGGGAAAAGAGAAAGGCATTTCGGGCGCCGGGAGGGGTTGAAACTCGGCCTTGGGACCGCCTATTGAATTGACGACGACTCTAGTGATAGGAATCGTGGCACCCAACTCCGAACAGGTGCATAACACCGCACTCAGAAGCACGTGAGTGCGAAAGGCGATTGCGAGGCTCCGGGAAGGGTTCCTTCTGGCTAAAGTTTGAGGAAAAGAATGACAATTGGCTTGGCTTTTTTATATACATTTCATGCACGGGATACGAGACGAGAGACAGGCATCGGGGAGGCTCCCTTGGAAGGGCGCACCAGAACACGGCATTTGGTGTGGCGAGAACTAATAGCGACTCAGGAGCAGTGGCAGAAGTTCCCTTGGACGGCCAAAGGAAAGGGCACCAAAGAGCTGCTCCAAATGCTGAGAGGGCCAGCCAGGAAAGCCGTCCTCCACCAGGCTGCACCAGGACGAGGGCAGCCACATCGGCAAGCGGCAGCTCGCCACGCCATAGCCTAGCCGGATACGTCGTCTGCTACGACCTGAGTCGCGAAATTACGCCCAATAGTCCAACAGGTGACATCTAGCAGCGCAGTTGTGTAAAGATGCTCCTTTGGCCGGGCCGCCACTGTTCGTCCGCTGGAGAGCTGTAATGTCGCGCTAAATGATTCGTGGGAAAAGCGGAAAGGGGGAGGAATTCGCCGGTGCCGAGACGCGTGCCGATCCACCGGCTCGTCACTCGTAGTGCCGAACGCCTGACAGCCTCACGTGCTTTTGGAATTTCTCTAACGACCTTCTTGTAATACTCCGGTAAGCCGTTTCTCAAAAGAAAGAGTAAGTGGGCCTTCAGCCCGAAAGCCAGCCCGTCCCGGTATCCCTTCAGGGCACTGCGAGTCAATGCTTAAATTGTAAAGGAGGTTCGGAAGCCTCAGGAAGAGCCAACGAGTGGCTATTGAATATTTGTTATTATATTGTAATATCGCTCCACCGCTTCCTTACGGGAGCCACATTGGTACATTCACATCTGCTTGTTCTAACGTTCATCCTGTTTACTATTGCTTAAGGGGTTACATACAGCAAGAAAGTGTAAAAAATTGATTTTTTCGGAATGGGATTTTCAGAAAGCCTAAAGTCTAAAGAATATACTCTGAAAATATCAATCCGATATCTCAAATATTAATGATGCTACATCAATTTAAATAAAATGTGTGTGAGCGCCCGCATGTTAATATCGCGTCGTAATCATGATGGCGCATCAGCATACATATATGCAGATAATGGCGGAGGCAGATATCAAGGTTGCCAATAATTGCGCCTTGTATTGCCAAAAAGAGGACACCAATCGCATCAACTTGGCGGAGGTTCGAGCACAAGCTGCAACGCGCGAAGGAAGAATTGCACGCCGACAGCAGCAATTAGCTTCCCATGAGGCTGAACTCGCCTCTGAAGGTACCTTATACGGCCCCGGAATAGCTGGTTAAAGGTACAGGCAATAAACCTGCTTAGCTCAGAAAAAATCATATCCGAAACTTCAAACGCGTTTTTCTCGAAATTCAATTTTTGAAATCGGTGAACACGATATCTCGAAGACTGATCGATGGAATGGCTTGAAATTTATATCAGTTCTTCTCCAAACCAGTATCTCGTCTTTGACGATCGTATTTTTTTAAATTTCACGCGCAATTATTTATATTTGCAAAAAGAAGAGCAGAATATATCAAGACAACTCTTAAATAACCAGACAAACAGTTAAATAACCGCCATTTTGAAAAAACAAAAATATTTGAGATCGTCAAGTAGGAATAACTGTTATGAATTTTGAAACGCCATAGGTGCTTTTTGTTTCAGATACACCGTTTCACAGGGATACGGTTCACCAGAAATGATTTTTTTAAAAACCGTCCACAGTACTTACACGGATCTCTCTTATGTTAATAAATATTTTTTAATGAAAATTTACGGTGAAGTAGTAAATAAATGAACCTTTGCATGGCCACAAATTTGCTTTTGATATTGCATGTAGTTTAAATGGGAAAATTCTTCTAATTTTCCAGCTTCTGGCTGTAAGTAACCTCTTAATTTCTGACTGACTTGATTAACTTTACTACCATTTGCTGCTTTTGAATAAATTCATCTTTATTTTTCTCTTTAATTCTGTTTGGCTCAATCTATTTGCTCCTGCCTAACGCCCTCCTCGGCATCCCTTCCAAAATACTTTGTGAGGAGGGTTGTGTTGCTGATGGAGTGCCGTCGGGTCTGGCTCCCTGCAGCTCGCAAGGGCCGAGTCCCTTGGTTAGGGAAGCAGGCGCCGGCCACCCGACGAAGGTGCCGCCACGTGGCCGAAGGGTCACGACCCGTGCTCGTCACAATTTCGGCTATGTGGTATTAAATGGAACACTGTAGTTCGTCAAAAGATCCACCAGAGCGCATCCACACCAACTGCTCTTTGTATAGCTACCTGCTTCCTATCTAGGCACCATCGTGCGTACTGGTAATAAGTAATAACCATACAAAACTGAGAGAGACGCGCTGCATTTGAATTGGTTTGAATTGAATCTCTTTTCTTAGTAAGTTCGAGGTAAATATAACAAACGTTTACATCGATTATTTTGTTAATTAATACAAGTTTATTAATTAATTTTTCTCTGATGGATCAAATTATACAGGGTGTTCCAGAAATGTCCTAAATGAGTATAGCCATCTTGTAGGGAATTTCGCGGCGATCAAGATAGTTACTTTAAATTTTTTGATTCGTCCTTGATTTCGCGACAAAATTGAAAAAATTATACGCCAATAAGATACTTTCATGGCCCCGCTGGTCAGCGGATAGGGTCCAACTGGCTAAAGGTCAGCCCTTTCTTCCGGCAGAGGGGATAATCTGTCCTTTCAGTGATGTGTTTTATTGATGCTTAAACGACTTTGGTACCACCCATTTCCGAGAATCAACCGAATAGATCAACCGTATTGGCGCATAATTTTTTGTATTTTGTCGCGAAATAAAGCGCTGGACAACATTTTGAGAAAAGCCATCTTCATCGCCGCGAAATTCTTAACAAGATGGCAATACTCGTTTAGGACATTTTTGAAACACCCTGTATGTGCGGTAATGGAAACATCGTCAAGTTCCAGCAGTTGTACTGTTGACACTATTCACGATTTGAGTGAAGGTCGTAGTTCCAACGATATTCGATTCTCAATAATCGTAACAACGAAGATTTATTATTTTTTCCCCTATTGAGGTATTTATCAACAGGACAAAAACGACACCGAGTTGGAAATTATTTGGGGGTGATAGATTCATATTCAGATTCTGAATTCAAGGAACATTTAAGATTGCCACAGGGACTGGCATACCGTTTAAGGTAGTTGGACACCTTCCGTGGAAGTGGGGGTAAGAGGGGAACATCTGAGCGCGGAAACGGGCTGATATGGGCTTTTCAAACTACAATAAAACCACGTTGCAGTACGAAATTGAAGCTGAAATTTCATAGAGGAGCGGTGTGAATGCTTATTACTATTCTGTATAAATTTCAGTCCGATCTAACAATTTTCATTTTCATTTTTAGTTTTTTTACTCCATTACGCAAAAAAGGGGTGGTCAAAATTTCTAAAAAAAATTCTACACATTTGGGGAACATTGATAAAGCATGTGCCAGTTTTTTACGCGATTCTTAAGAACTCTTTTCCAATTACAATTAAGAGCCCGTGCTCGAGGTTTGCATTTTCGAACAGCCGTAACGTCGTTATTTATGAACCGATTGATTTCAAATTTCGGTTACCCAGGTAGAAAACTATCATGGCGGTGCGAGTCTGATCTTGGCGCTAGCCTGTTTTCGACATGGCAAGCCAAACTAAGTTTTACGGGATAGTGCTGGAGTGGCGCTAGCTAGTTTCTGTCGTGGCAAGCCAAGCTTCATGTAGCTTGATAGCGCTGGAGTGGCGGTAGCTAGTTTTTGTCGTGGCAAGCCAAGCTCGTGTGTAGCATGGTGGCGCTAGAGTGGCGGTAGCTATTTTCTGTCGTGGCAAGCCAAGCTCGTGTGTAGCATGGTGGCGCTAGAGTGGTGCTAGCTATTTACTGTCGTGGCAAGCCAAGTTCGTGTGTAGCATGGTGGCGCTAGAGTGGCGCTAGCTATTCTCTATCGTGGCAAGCCAAACTCGAATTTACGATAGTAGCACTAGATTGGCATAAGCCATTTTCGTGATGTGGGAAGCCAGACTCCCACAGAACACGTCGTGACTCTACACTCTAAGCTCGTTCCCGTATCCATTGTCAAGGGGAGCGGCCAGAGATGCTTCTCCTCTTCTGATATTAATTTTGAATAAAGTGGTTTCGAGAACGAAACTTATACCGGAGTCTCCAGAAAGCCATTCTTTCAAATCGAGAGTTCCTAACCTTCGGCCAATTTTCTTAACGTTGAGAGAGACGCTCGGAGTTTGGTGTATTGAAGTGTATGGTGTATTGAAACGAGGCAATTCCTTTGAAAATTCCTCAGACAAGAACTAACACGAGTGATATTCACATAACACTGAAGATGAGTGAAAAAAATGAAAGGAAGTTAACCTTAACTCGCATGCGAGTCCGTAAGTGCCGGGCATTGAAAAAACTAAGGACAACATTGGGTCGCAAATATGGTGAAGATGCATCGAACACATCAGAAGCCCAGGCTGAACATCCAATAGGCGATCTAAGTGGTGCGATATATTTTATTTGTGGACATGAATAATTTGTCGGACTTGGTAAACTGTGAGACTATGTAAACGCAACGTCGAATGCGTAAGAGTATGTGATAGTAGGCTTTATTTAATACAGATGCCAGTTGGATTCCTAGTGAAAAACAGAACGTAGTGGATAGTTAGGAAGCAAAGACTAAGAAATTGATAGAAAGTAAGGGATAAATAGATGGTACAAATATTAGGCTAGAAAGAATTACAAGGATGTGTAATGGGGGAAAATGTAACAGAAAGGTTTGCAACAAAGAATTAAGTAGGAAATATATTGCATATGTTACTGTGTGACTACGGAAATATAGGTCTTAAGTTAAGAACACACAATTCTAGTGATATCAGAGAATAAATAGATCAGAATAAGAAATGTATTTTCCTAATAATCATGCAGCAAACGTCCATGAACCGGAATCAAGCGAATGGGACTCATCTGACATTTCTTTGGAGCCTGCTGCATCCGTAGACAACAGAGAAGATTCTGAGAGTAATAGGACAGAAGAAATAGAGGAATCACAGGAAATGCAACTATTAGAAAACCTGGTAGACAACCCAGAAGAGTCAGAAGGAATACAGCAAACAGAACAAATAGAAAATTTAGGAGACCCAGAGACCTACCAGGAAATTCAACAATTACAAGAATGGGCCGTAAGATGCAAAATTCCTCATGCCCATCTCGATCGGCTATTGGATATTTTGCGGCCAAGACTACTTCCCACTCTTCCAAAGTCTTCAAAAACTTTTTTGCAAACAACCAAAGCCCAGTACAAAGTTGTTCAAATGGAAGATTGTACTGGCACTTTTGGAGAGTTTGCGTACCTTGGCCTAGAAGCAAATTTAATTGCGTGTGTCAACCTTGCTGCAGTCAAAAATGGGAGAATTGACTTGCAGTTCAATTGTGATGGTCTCTCGTTATCCAAATCAAGTTCAAAACACATCTGGCCTATTTTATGTAAAGTGCACTCTAATGTTGCGTATTATGAACCCTTTGCTGTAGCAATATATTGTGGCAAGTCGAAACCCAAATCGATTGAAGAATATACTAAAGAATTTATTTTAGAATTGAACAAATTGTTACAAAATGGAATTCGTATTAATGAAGTTAATTATGTAGTTGCAGTCCAATGTTTTATATGCGATACACCTGCACGAGCCTTCTTAAGATGTACAAAAAATCATACAGGTTATAATGCGTGTGAAAGATGTACAGTTAAAGGCGAAATTGTCAAAAATACGATGACTTTTCAGTCTATTAATGATGAGAGCAGAACTGACGAAGCATTTCGTAATTTTGACGAACCCGACCTTAAAGTCTCACCGTTTATTCTTATAAATCCACCTATTGACATGGTATCGTCGTTTGTTCTTGATTTCATGCACTTGGGATATCTTGGAGCAATGGCAAAGTTAATGGATAACTGGTGTTGTGGTGACAGAACAGTGAAAATAAGCCAAACAAATAAACAAGAAATTTCGCGTCGATTGCAATATATTCGATTACGAATACCGAGCGATTTCCAACGACAAGTACGGGCTCTCGAAGATGTGTCTAAGTGGAAGGCCACTGAATTAAAGCTTTTTCTTCCGTACGTGGGACCGATTGTTTTAAAACAAATTTTGCCTAAAAAATTATACGAGCATTATCTACTATTGCATGTAGCATCTAGATTATTATGGAACACAGAAACTGCTATAACTCATCATGAACTTGCCAAACAGTATTTAAAAGATTTTTTTTTAACGGCACAACAAATTTATGGTGCAGAGAGTGCAACAATAAATAGTCATAATCTAACCCATTTAACTGAAGACGTGGTAAACATGGGTTGTGGGTTAAGTAATATACAGGCTTTTCCTTTCGAAAATTTGCTCGGGAAAATGAAACGTTATTTACGATCACCCAACAGATCGGTGGCGCAATTATGTCGCAGATTACATGAAATGCGAATAGTAAGAGAACCAGGTGCATTGATGAACAACACAAAAGTAATCAAAGAAAGTAAAAGTGAGATACATAAAATTAAATACAATAGCTATTTGCTTTCGAATAAAATGCCAAATAATGTAGTTCTTCTGAAAAACTCAAAAATTTTGCAAATTCAACAAATATACCGAAACCAAGACATAATTATGGTGAAAGGTGTCATATGGCCTGTAAAAGACGGAATTTATAAACATCCAATTGATTCAAAAAAGCTACAGATGTGGGAATTGAATGAAAATCCTTCATTAATTAGGTCCGTTTTCCAAATCGAAAAAATTCGAACAAAATTAATGATTATCGGCATGAATATGGAATCTTGTGGAAGGCAACAAATGTTTGCTATTTCACTATTACATGAGTAAGTTGTATATTGTGAATATGTATTAAACATTGTTATATTTATTGTAATAAATACTAACTAGTTAAACTACATTTCTGTAATTTACTTATTTCGTGAAATTCATTTAAATACTATCACTAGTATTATCGTCAAGATTAATTATATTAAAATGTTTCCTCTTTTTTGCCACAACCTATTCTGGAGCGAGGAAATAAATCGATGCGATACGGAGATTTGATTATTATTGATTTTATTCTTGCTTGGGTCCTCAGGGGGCCTATCGTCGATAGAATCCAGGGTACGCGAACACCATGTTTTCCGCGCACGCGTATTACGCGCGGTATTGTGCGTGTTGAGACAGGGTTGCCGGATTCCGTAGTGAAAGACAAGTGCCGGCGAGAGGAAGACAAGGCAACTCCGAGACACGCTGTGGGCGTAACAAAGATTTCATTGTAGTCTGTGGATTTTGTGAATTCGTGAAGCATCTCGGCAAGAAGAAAAAATGGACAACGTTGAAGATTACCAATTGGTTCAATTTATATCGCGCGGAAGAAAATCCTTACGTAGGGTCGTGGATATTGTACCACGTTCGTGGGTCCTATATGATCCGCGGAAAAAACGCTTCAGTTCCTTTTTTCCACCATCGCCGTACCACGGTCTTCACGAAGCGGTACAACATTTGAAACCGCCGGATTGTACTTGGCAAACCTACACTATAAAACTGAGAGGCCAAGCAAGTAAGCATTCATGCACATATGTTTTCTCAAAGTAACATTAGGTTTGTTTGGGCAGGCCAGTTGGGCAGTCCGGTTTGCAAATCAAACCTGGTCTTTTTACAAGTTTCCTTCGTGTCAGGCGGGTGGAATAGTTTGGTTTGGTTTACAAACTGCCCAACTGGCTTGCCCGAACGAACCTACTAAATCAACTGTATTCTTCACCGGTTTAATGTTCGAATAATAAATGTTTTCAGAAACTTACAAAAACGCACTCAAAATGCTAAAAAAATTAGAAACACAGGAGAATGGGCCATCCACAGATACAGATGGTAATTCAAAGATGAAAGTTGAAAATCAAGAGAAAGCAGTCAGAGCTCTACAATTAAAATCAAACGCAGCTGCATTGAAAGCAATGATGGATGACTTAAATAATAATACGACAGACGCGCTTGTCACACATAGTCAAAATGGTAATCCTTTATTTTATATATCACGTGGCAAATGCTTTCTTTACTTGGAATATTCACTGATCAATATGACCAGATGCACATTTTGTAAGATTTAAAGTGTTCGTTTTTCAAAAAATACACATTTTGGTTTTGTTTGTGCAGGCACACTGGTTGGATGTCAATATTCGCTCACTATTATCCTTTATCACATGTTTATTTTCAGAACCCATGCATCAAATGTCAACAATTAATAGTGGTGCAGGATCTGCAAATAATAATAATGACGGAGAGGAATGTAAGCTTAAATTTGACTTATACGAATTCTTATCAAACCGCATATGATAAATTCAATTGTCATTTAGCATCAAGCTCCATAGAAGACACTGCTGATAATTATTTTATTAATGAAGAAACACCTTCAACCAGCAATTCTGGCAGTCCAGTAAAGGCATTAGTCGACGGTGAAGGTGTACTGCGTTTTGAAGGTTTGAGAATATCACTTAATTATATTGATATTTTGACATTTCAAATGAGATATAGAGAAGAATAATTTTACTTATTAAATGCATGTTTTCCTTGGTTTATAGAATCCGGGAAATATGTTAATATACCCATTCCGTCTCCATTGCCATATGTTAATCCCATTGTACAACTGACGGAGAATTACTCACCAAATACTCACCCACCCACTCGACAAGGTAGTATTGCTCATTATTTTATTTACAATTCGAGGTATAACTTTTTCATGTCAATTAAAATATCTTTTTATTACTTTTTAGAATTTGATGTTTTACTCGAAAAAATTGCATCGATTGAGATAGTCGTTAAGGAGGCCTTTAAAATATTAAAAAAAATCGAGAGTCGGCAGAAGAATGACGAAAGCGTTCAGTATGAGCAACCGTATTTGGATAAATTTAAGCTACATCTGCCATTAAAAACATTAGACGAAGTGGCTAATTTTGAAATGAGGCTAGGAGCGGATGCCGTTTTCAAACGGGACACGGTACTATTGTCTTAAAAATATCCTTCTACTACTATTAAAATTTACTATTTAAATCTCTAGTTACAATTTAAATTTATGAAACTAACTGCAAATTTATTATGTCCTCTTAGATAATAGCATTGAAAAATATAATTGATGACGAGGAAAAACCTTCCAAAAATATGACGGCAATAATAAAAAAATGTTTAAGTCGAGAAGTGGCTATGCAATGTACGGCAATCAAACATATGGAAGGGAAATTCTTATTTAAAGACAATGTTCCGCAATTTTGCGCTTGTATTGTTGGTAAGTAACAGATAAAGCATGTACTCGTATTGTAGAAGTATGTGTTGAACGATTCATAACTAACAAATATTCTTCTAATCCTAGCCACTATGACAGCTCCCCCCATGGAGATGAAGGAGGGAAAAATCTACGCAGCATTAGGTACTGTGTTTACGAACTCGAAGGATTGGGGAGGTAACAGAGTAAATAGGATTAAGCGACGAAATATTTAATTAAATTTCTTTTATATTTATTTTTTAGTTTTATATATTGTTAAATGTCGTATTAGTTATATTTTTATAGCATTATAGTATATACTTTATTAATTATATATGTAGATATAGATATTTTCATAGATAGATATTTTTATTTTCACATCTTATTTTTGTTATGCTTTTATTCTATGGTTTCATATAAATAATGCACTCGACCAAAGTTGGTAAATATAAAAACAATAAAATATGAATTCGAAAAAAACTGTGTAATTTATTAAATCTAATTTATTAAATTAATAATGCCCCAATTATTCAGCAAATTTGCAAGCTTGCGCCTACCTTATATTGCCTATACTGGCGCTGGGCAAATCTGCTAGCTTGCGCCTAACTATATTGACTATCTTGGCGCTAGCAAGATCTGCTAGCCTGCGCCCGAGTATACTACATATGTTGGCGCTAGCTAGCGCATCGAGCTCGCGCCAAGCTAGCAGGAGCGTTACACTCCGACCTCGTACCAGCCTAGTTTGGCTAGCCTGCGCCAAGGTTACAAACTGGCGCGAGTAGCTTGGTGCTAGTCTGCGCCAAGACAAATTTCTACCTGGGTACGTACTAATGAAACTATTACCGAGTACATGATCGAGCCAGATTTTTGAAAAAGCTTTTTGTTTAAGAGATATAGTCTTGGAAAAAAAAATCTGGCTCGATAATGTACTAGGTAATAGTTTCATTAGTACGTAACCGAAATTTGAAATCAATCGGTTCATAAATAACGACGCTACGACTGTTCGAAAATGCGAAATTTACGGGAACTGATTAGGTTGCCTCTAGCGGCAAACTCAGAAGTACGCTCCCTTCAGTCGACGGGGGCGGAGCCTCGGAGCATGACAGGCGACTGTGGAAGGAGAGTCAAACGTACATACACCTATCCATTAGAATAAGGTTTTCTTGAACGCATCCCGTAACTGATCTTTCCATTTGTCCCTTCTGTATATTGCCTCGGGCAGCACTCCGTAAGCACAATAGCTTTTCACTCGGAGCCGCGCAGAGCCTCGCGTTTCCCAATTTTTACCAAATCAGATCCCGCCGCGGTTCGGCCAGACAATCATCGAGACAAACATCGCAGCTCATCGTTAGCAACTCGCGCGATACCTGCTCTTACTGTCCAATCTGATTTTCTTATCGATTACTTACGGTGAATATTGACTATTTGAACGGCAAAGCCCGTCTTCACTCGGACGGAATAATGTAAAAAACGTTCTTTCTTCCCTCTGACTTGTCCCCAAAAAGGTACTTATTACAGAGAGCAATAAAGTATTATAATTTATACTAAGGACTATTGGCACAACGACATAATAATAATTCACAACTGACGAAACTCGTACTGAGCACTGACATAACAATAATTGACGGAACGACGGCTTTACCGTCGTAGAAAAATAGTATGACCTATATAATCGCTACAAAGAAATAAAAAAAAAAATTACAATTTTCATTGATAAAATTTTCAATTATCATGAATAAAATATTTATATTCAAAATTGATTTTATTATTCAGAAAATGTACTGTGTAAAAATTTCATTGCACCGCGGGGAACCGAACCAAGTATTCTAGTATTCCCAGTTTGACACCTTACTCACAACACCATTGAGGTCTACTGTACTCCCTCGTGCTTCCCTTTTACTAAATTTCAAGCGCGGGGCATAGCGGGCTCATCAGCCCAATGAGCTTGTCGACTAGCCAAAAGTCCCCAACAGCTCTCGGCTTCACAGTCGCCTGGCCGAGCTACGGAGGGCCCGAAGCGCGTACCGTCATAAACCTTCGAGCGCTATTGTCACTGGACTCAGGTATAACTGGCAAGCGACGGTCAAACTCAGAGTAGGAAAAATGCACGAAAACGGTCTGTGATTTTCTCCCTACTTCATTATATCTGCTCCTGGAGGCTCCGCCCATTGACAGCTCGTTGTCTCACTCCGAACTTTGCTGTCTCTCTCGCCGACAAATTCTGCTCGACCGCGCACGGGCTCTTAATAATGTGCGTGATTGGATGGTTTCCCCTATCTATCCCGTGTTAAAACCGTCAATTTTAACATCAAGAGACAA
This sequence comes from Crossocerus cetratus, assembly GCA_963675795.1. NCBI lineage: Eukaryota > Metazoa > Arthropoda > Insecta > Hymenoptera > Crabronidae > Crossocerus > Crossocerus cetratus. The sequence goes on from OY776671.1 coordinate 5,711,330, forward strand.
GGTCTTGTCTCGGGCCAAGTACAAAGAAAGACAGACCTTGTATCTTTTCCAGAACCAATAAGTACGGGTTTTTACAATGTTCAAACTGCATGAATAAATTAAAAATTTCAATTTTTGCAAACATTGTTTGAAAGGCTATGTCAGGGCGACAAATTTCCATATTTGTTATTAACAATTGGTTCAGCCATTGTGGAGATATAGGACCTTAAAAATAGCTGTTTTTATTAAGAAACGTCTTCTCCGTCTCCGTCTCCGTCGTCTCTGTCACAAATTTAAACAATTTATAATTTTTTCATTTATTTGCATTTATTCGTGAAAATTTTTGGTGGAATAATAATTTATACCTGTAAATTGATCAATTTTTATTGTTATAAATTAAACAATGTATTTATTTATTGATACAATTGAACAATCTCCATTCATTAGTCAAACTAAATTAAGCAATTTATTTTGTTTATTTTTCCTCTCTCTCCCTTGTCCCCTCTCGCTCCTCTTTTCTTTCTTCTCCTCTTTCGTCCCCCCTTTCCTCTCTCTTCTCCTCTCTCCTCTTCTCGCCCCTCCTCTCTCTCCTCTCCCTTGGCCGCTCCCTCGACTCTCCTCTTTCTCATCCTTCTTCCCACCTCCCACCTCCCACCTCCCACCTTCCACCTTCCACCTTCCACCTTCCACCTTCCACCTCCCTCCTCTCTGCTCTTCCCCTCGCTCTATTCCATGCCATTCTATGTAGATCTGGTTGAAGTTTTTACTGAGGGATTAGATAGGAAAAGCTGTAGGGAATACAGGGGTAGGGCTGCGCAGCGCTCGTTGCCATCAGCTAATCGAGCGATCCGCAACGGTCGTTCAATTGGGCTCGAGCATGGTGCGCAGTGTACATATATATATACGTTTAAGTATATTTATGTACATATCGGGAGACTCAATAGAGTCTCATGCCCAGTAGTAGTCCCCACCCAAACAAGATTTTGCCTGAAGAAAGTGTGCCGCATTCCGGGTTACCAGGTCTCATCAGTAAAGTGTGAACTTCGTAAGGAATAGGTACGTAGATTACACTGAGCATAAGAGTTATTTCAAAAATACCTCTGTATTAAAATATATTATATACAAAATGAGCGAATTTATTTTAAACTAACGCAATAGAGCTATTGTTGAACGCGGCGAGTGGTTAACAGAAGATCATGTAGATTTATTCCATAATTTAATACGCAAGTATTCCGATTTTAAACCACAGTTAACGTATAAAGTTAATTTTCCGGAAACAATTGAACCTGTTGAACGCCATACAAAACATATTCAAATATTGCATAGCAGTTGTGGAGGGGGTCATTGGGTTTGTACTTTTTATGATTGTAAAAGTATAATTGTTTACGATTCTCATGTGGGAATTCGGGCAGAGAACATAAGAGTGGTAATTTTATTGAAATCCGAACGAATCCGATTTTACAGAAATCCGAACTTATTTAGAGAGACTATATCCTTTTATGGATTTGGAAAAGAATCCGATTAAATTTCATAAGGTTCAAGATCAACCGAACGGTAATGATTGCGGTGTTTTCGCCATCGCTTTTGCAACTTCACTGCTATTTGATATTAATCCAGAAAATGTTTTGTATGAACAAAATTTAATAAGATCGCATTTAATGAAGATTTATGACGCGCAAGTAATAGAGCATTTTCCATGCATCGAAACACAACCACCGTTAAAGCTCAATTCTTTAGAAACTTTGAGAAAACGTCGTGATGTAGCGACACGGCAAAGATTACATCGAAGTAGAGAAACTGATGTGATACGGCTAGAGCGACAGAAAAAAGATGCCCTCGCTCATAATCGCAAAATATAGAGGAAGAACACAAAATGAAAAGAGATTTGTACAAGAAAACTCGCCGAAATGAGTGTACTAGAAAGCGCGATAGTTATACGGCAAACATAGAAATTGAGCTCAGTAAACGTCGCGAGAGGTACGAGAAAGTAGCCGAAAGATAGCGCAGTAGAAAACATTATGCGGAAAATTACGCGGCCAGATATTCTGTCACATATTTCGGCAAAATGGAAAAGGTACTTACGTCTTCACACGACGAATCCATAGCGCGTACTGATCATAATGATTTCACCGTTACATATTCCGCAGATCTCGATTGAAAAGGCACAATCCGTAGAAGCTTAGTACGATGTTTGTATATCCCTTTCCAGTCGATATGATATTTACCCTTAGGAATACATATTATTCTTCATGAATTCGACAAGGAACATTCGGTTCAAATGGGAGACAGTGTTTGCTGCATATTCGCCTAATAAATTGATTGATGGGCGCAATTTTCCTGATTTGTTACTGATTTATTAACGTGATGTGTACACTTATAGATTGCACTTCGTGAAAAAGAGAGAGAGAGTACATACATGTACTCTCACACACTTAAATATAAGTTAACGAATCATGTATGTATGTATATGGTTACATACAATTATGTTTATACGAAGGAACTGAAATCCCCACAAAAAGCATTGAAAATGCAAAGACCTGGGCCAAGTACAAATTGGTGAACAGAGTCCATCTATGATTAATGTGAAATCGTAGAAGGTGAGTCAAGTTAGAATGTGGATATAGTATAGGAGGCATGTTTGCACTCTGTTTCCATAAATACACTAAGCGCATTTATATAATTTATACAATATAATATAATATATGTACAATATCAAAAATAACAATTAGTGTGAAATATACATCAATTGCTCACTAATGTTAAAGTCTTCTTCAACAAAGAATATGAAATTCGAGAATGTGTGCACGTACAAAGCGCATAGATGCACATACGTGAACGACGGTAAAGAATCTCTAAACCATCATGCCCCTCCCTTTGAATACAAACAGGTGTCTTTGCATTAAGATTTACATGTTACAATTAGATTCACCAAGATCGAGGGAACAGTATTTCCCTTCGATCAATAAATCTATGTGTTGCATGAGAAGTACTTGGTGGCCCGCTTTGTTACACTTCAACAACATATGATTGGAAAGACTAAATTTTCTTTCTATGTCATAATATGCATAATACATTTACATAATCTATATAATATATACATATATAGATAGACAGTCAGTATACAATTTCTAAATTAGTAATGGGATTCCTTACTCCCATCAAAACAATGGATTAAGTACGGTTTCCTACAGATAGAGTCATTTACACCCAAATTAACAGTATCGATACAAATTGGACCCATAGGTAAATAAGGAACCGATGATGAGTAACTATGGGTTATCGACGGTTGTAATTGGAGGGCCACCAAGTACTTCTCATGCAACACATAGATTTATTGATCGAAGGGAAACACTGTTCCCTCGATCTTGGTGAATCTAATTGTAACATGTAAATCTTAATGCAAAGACACCTGTTTGTATTCAAAGGGAGGGGCATGATGGTTTAGAGATTCTTTACCGTCGTTCGCGTATGAGCATCTATGCTCTTTGTACGTGCACACATTCTCGAATTTCATATTCTTTGTTGAAGAAGACTTTAACATTAGTGAGCAATTGATGTATATTTCACACTAATTGTTATTTTTGATATAGTACATATATTATTATATATTGTATAAATTATATAAATGCGCTTAGTGTATTTATGGAAACAGAGTGCAAACATGCCTCCTATACTATATCCACATCCAACTTGACTCACCTTCTACGATTTCACATTAATCATAGATGGACTATGTTCACCAATTTGTACTTGGCCCAGGTCTTTGCATTTTCAATGCTTTTTGTGGTAGATTATTTCGGAAACGACGTGGTCAAATCCAATCAAATTTCACCAGTGGATGCAGGACTTTACCAAGACTATTCAGCCAAAGGGTAAATATTTAGAAGTGCTCCTTCTGTGAAAACGAGGAAATTTTGTAATATTTTTGCATGGAATGCATTAATTACCAACAAAAAGAGTTAGTCACATGGGGGGAAGGCCATAAAACCCCATAGGAATACCATGAAATTCACATGAAAGTTGCTTATGATGTATGATCCGAGAAGTCTATCGAGTATCCACTGATGATCCGAGAAGGCGTGAAAAGCTAACCTAACCTAACCTAACCAATACCGAATCCACTGAGTGATTTTAATTTGTGTCCTCATCGATTTCCGGACCTCTGATTATATATACCATATTGGGTGTGTATGACTTTATGGTGATTTTTTATGGGGTTCCATGCGATTTTATGGTGTTCCCCCACCTCGAATATTTCTCTTGAATGCCCGTGAGTGTATTCCATGCAAAAAAATTACAAAATTTCCTCATTTTCACAGAAGGAGCACTTCTAAATAATTACCGTCCTCTGTATTAGCGAATCTACCGCAATTATCGAATAGCGAATTAGCGCCTAGAAGGAAGGAAGGACGAACTAGCGTACCAGGATTGTCTCAGTTCGAGAGTCTTATTAGTGTTACGAGCCGAGGCCTAAGTCGGCGAGGTTTTCTTGATATTCTACCTAACACTGAGCAATCTAGCCTTTAGGCGATTCTAATGATTTTATTGTAAGTGAATCAGGAGCCTCGGATTGAAATAACGGCCAACCAGTACTGGAGCACGTCCATACAGTGGTGTGGGTACGCTCGTCTGCTCTGTAGATTACACTTTGACTCTAATCCTTGATCATTCAAAGAAATAATTAGTTTAATCAAGGGTAACGCGCTTCAAGCTTCGGATTGAAATAACGGCCAACCAACACTGGATCTAAGACTGGTTGATTCTCATTGAATCAGTGGCTTTAATAAAAAAAAAAAAAAACCAACACTGGAGCACGTGCATACAGTGGTGTGGGTACGCTCGTCAGCTTCGAGGATAACGTTGAGGTTTGTCAATACCTCTTTCGTGAAGTTAGAGAATTAATTGCTCAGGTGGGTCGCCTTGGTTATGTCTCGAGCGGCAAAGACTACCAAGTGTTCGAAGATGTTCCCTTGGTATGCTTCTTAAGTTAATAGTTGAGAGAAATATGGATGGGCTGTTTTAAAATGACTCTAGGAATCTTTGAATTTAGATATAAAATAAAGATATATATATTGTTACACTTTAAAATCCGCTTTGGTACAATATCTTTGGTTTTGAACGCGATGAACTTAATAGTTAGGTTGGCTCGTTTCACGTCACGAGTTGAACGGGGATGCGATGAACAATTACTTGCCTACCAGTCGCGGTATACATATGGCTAAACTGTACGGTTGATGGAAACGGTTTCGAAGGAGTACTACTGCTCTATCTAATCCACGTCCACGCACTATGCTTGCTGAGATACAACGGGCAGAGATACGTCTTGCTCGAAGGATTCTACTGAAGTCCGCCTTTCCTCCAGAAAATCAGGGTTTATATACTCCAGAGGTCCCGAAATTCTAGGAAAAAATAGCAAGAGTGGGAACGTGGGTGAACTAGTTTGGAGTGTGTGTGTGAGAGAATCCTAGATGCACGCAAGTGCACGCAGCTGTGGCAATGCCTCCTCTATGAGGAAGTCAAGGGTCGGAGCGATAACGAATGAAAGGGACGATTGAACGGTAGAGTTTAAGACTCGAATATTACGCAACAGGAGAGCTTAGAAAGATGAAAACGATGGTGAATTAAAATGGGTGTTTCGAAAAGAAAATCCATCGCATTCGCGCTGACGATACTCGTTTCCTTTCCGCCCTTCTGGCGAGTCTATTCCATATGCTGACTGCAAGCACTCTTTTGGTTTTCTCGTGAATTCTACGTTTTCTAAGTGCATGAAAAGGTGATATTCGTGCGTAAAATACTTTTCTGTTTAAGTAAAGTACTTTTCGTCTGCGTAATTGTTAACTTTATGACTTTTTGCGACTGAATATCTGTTGCGTGATAATCTAACGGACGCGTGCCACGCACGAACGGCAGTACAGCGGCCTCGTGCGTCGCCTCTATTCTCTCTGTCCAAGTATTCGAGTATTCGAATAAAGAACAAATTGTCGCCTTTAAGAGCCATTTCTACCTCGGGCAGATTTTGTCGGCGAGAGAGACAGCAAAGTTCGGAGTGAGACAACGAGCTGTCAATGGGCGGAGCCTCCAGGAGCAAATATAACGAAGTAGGGAGAAAATCACAGGCCGTTTTCGTGCATTTTTCCTACTCTGAGTTTGACCGTCGCTTGCCAGTTATACCTGAGTCCTGTGACAATGGCGCTCGAAGGTTTATGACGGTATGCGCCTCGGGCCCTCCGTAGTTCGGTCAGGCGACTGCGAAGCCGAGAGCTGTTGGGGATTTTTGGCTAGTCGACAGGCTCATCGGGCTGATGAGCCCGCTATGCCCCGCGCTTGAAATTTAGTAAAAGGGAAGCACGAGGGAGTACAGTAGACCTCAATGGTGTTGTGAGTAAGGTGTCAAACTGGGAATACTAGAATACTTGGTTCGGTTCCCCGCGGTGCAATGAAATTTTTACACAGTACATTTTCTGAATAATAAAATCAATTTTGAATATAAATATTTTATTCATGATAATTGAAAATTTTATCAATGAAAATTGTAATTTTTTTTTTTTATTTCTTTGTAGCGATTATATAGGTCATACTATTTTTCTACGACGGTAAAGCCGTCGTTCCGTCAATTATTGTTATGTCAGTGCTCAGTACGAGTTTCGTCAGTTGTGAATTATTATTATGTCGTTGTGCCAATAGTCCTTAGTATAAATTATAATACTTTATTGCTCTCTGTAATAAGTACCTTTTTGGGGACAAGTCAGAGGGAAGAAAGAACGTTTTTTACATTATTCCGTCCGAGTGAAGACGGGCTTTGCCGTTCAAATAGTCAATATTCACCGTAAGTAATCGATAAGAAAATCAGATTGGATAGTAAGAGCAGGTATCGCGCGAGTTGCTAACGATGAGCTGCGATGTTTGTCTCGATGATTGTCTGGCCGAACCGCGGCGGGATCGGGTTTGGCGCTATTCGTTTAATTTCTTATAAATCTGTCATTTTCATTTATTATAAACGTAGTCATTACAAGTACAATAATATAAATATACATATAAAAACATTTCACGAAATTTGTAAAATGTGTCATGTCAACGACGGTAAAACCGTCGTTCTGTCAAGGTGTGCTTATTTTAATATAAATTATAGTACTTTTGAACGACGGTTTTACCGTCGTTCCGTCGGTGCCACCGACTGCGGGAGCGCCCGCCGCCCCGCCGGTGGCCTTGACCGCGGTTCCTAGCATTCGCCTGTTGCGCATTTTCGTAATCTGAAATGCAGAAATGAAATATATATTAATCAGATGCCTAATGAAATAGTCTTTGTTTCTATCGTATTTATTATAATAAATAATACATACTATTATTTGTAGAGCCCGCGGCATCATTCGTGGGCCTTCCCATCTCAAGGGCCCGCTCCAGGAAAGCCTCTTGCCTTTCTGCCATTTCTCGAAACAAAACCTAACCTAACCTAACCTAACCTCCCTGCGAGCATTGTTGTTGTTGTTGCTGCTGCTGCTGTGGCGGCGGTGGAGGTTAGGTTAGGTTAGGTTAGGTCTCCCTGCGAGCATTGTTGTTGCTGCTGCTGCTGTGGCGGCGGTGGAGGTGGCAGTGTCGGCGGTCGCGGTTGCTGCTGCTGCTGCTGCTGTGGCGGCGCGAGTGCTTGCGCCAGCAGGGCCTCCTGCCTCTCGCCCATCTCAAGAATCAATGCTCGCAGGTCTCCCTGCGAACATTGATGTTGCTGCTGCGGTTGTGGCGGTGGCGGTGGCGGTGGCGGTGGCGGTGGCGGTGGCTGCTGCTGCTGCTCTCTTTGCGCGAGTGCTCGCGCCAGCAGGGCCTCTTGCCTCTCGCTCATTCGACGCAATAATGCTCGCAGGTCTTCCTGCGAGCACTGCTCTGGTGTGTGCGGGGTATTGCCTGAAAAACAGAAATTAATTAATATACGGCCAACAACGATTGAGCAGAAGGAGAAAGAGGATTGGACAGAGAGAAAGATAGAGAGAGAGAGAGAGAGAGAGAGAGAGAGAGAGAGATGCTCTCGGCTGTCAAGATCAGCTGAGAACTGTGCCCGGACAATAGTCTAGGCCGGCGCGCGGCAATGTTTTCAAAACAATGTGAGGGTCGCGGTGGAGCATGAGCGCGATCGTGTGGGTGAGTGTACGTACCCGTTTTAAAGGTAACACCCAAGGTAGGTCACCCAAACGATCGAGAACCGTTGGAGAAACAAAGCGCTAGCAATGCTATTATACGATCGACAAGAGGGATTTGACAAACACATTATTGCTCATCGCGAATAGATATCGTTGGTTTTTTAATATGATTTCGTGCATACGAAATTAGTAAGGTATTCCGGATTCAAAAATGCAATTGTACAATCAATCCGTTGACATGAAGGATATTCCTTGCTATACTACTCCGTTACTTTACATGTTACTCATTACGCATTACTCTATTACTTCTTTATATTGTCGAATGTCTAATAGCATTACGCGAGAAGAGAAGATATTGTATGGACTTACCAGATATTGCCCGCTTCCAAGGTTGACACTGCACTGATTTGAAGAGGCTCGATATGTAATTTCCACGCCTGTTTAGTCACGTGACTGTTTGGGAGTTGCCCGATCGCGCCCCAGTGTTACCTTCCAATACGCAAATATTTATGTGGAAACAATCGATAGTCGGTAATATTTGTAGGTAGCAGACTGAGTCGACGAAAGTGAAACTGACATCCGTGGTGTCATGATACTGACATGTCGTTTGCGACAATTGATTAGTCTAAGATCCGAATTGGAAACGTCCAGCACCCATCTGCTTTCCGGATGAAAAGTATTTTTTATCAACGGTAGTATCCAAACAAATATATCGCGAATGAGTTGCCTTACGAAATATGCTCATGGCTATCCTTAATTAAAAATACTGTAATACTGTAATAATACCTCTTGATATCTGGCAACCCGGTAATTGGGAACAGAAATAGGTAGGCAACCTAACGTTTGCGTGTTCCTTATGCTTTATATTTTCGATTGGTATTAAATTCGTTTGGTAAGCAAATGAGTGAAATATTGTAAAAAAATTATTTACAGTATTTTTAATTAAGGATAGCCATGAGCATATTTCGTAAGGCAACTCATTCGCGATATATTTGTTTGGATACTACCGTTGATAAAAAATACTTTTCAACCGGAAAGCAGATGGGTGCAGGACGCTTCCAATTCGGATCTTAGACTATTTCTTTTTGGTGTCGTGATACTGACATGTCGTTTGCGACAATTGAAATTTCTTTTTGGTGTCGTGATACTGACATGTCGTTTGCGACAATTGAAATTTCTTTTTGGTGTCGTGATACTGACATGTCGTTTGCGACAATTGAAATTTCTTTTTGGTGTCGTGATGCTGACATGTCGTTTGCGACAATTGACAATGTTCACACTTCTGTTCTTGCGATTGCCGGAAGTAAATGAAGAAAATAGAAATCGTATAATTTATCTTTCATTTTCTTGGCCCAAAATGCGCTATCGAACTCTATTTTCTCTATATAAAGGGGACATTTAGGAGTCCACACCACAAAATAGCAGTATTTCTTCTGCGCTAAGTACAACTGTCCTTGTACTTGATAAAAATAATTGTGATTTCTTTTGAGTCGAATAAGTCCCTCCGACTCTTTCACAAATTCTAAGCATTCGATTAATTTGCTTGAGATAGCGTCTTCTATCGAACTGCACGTCTTTAATCTAGCAGGGCATTTTATTTCCACTATTGCATCTTCCCCTTCTACAACACCATCGGGACTTGCCCCCACGAAGAATTCTTCTCCATGGCCAATAAATAGTCCACAATCCCTAACCGATAATCCACTAATACTTTGGAAATCTTGTACGGCAATCGGTTCATGTTCTAAGCCGTATGTGGTTGCTGCATTTCCCCCGAATGTATTATTTAATAAATTCTCTATTAATTTCTGGGGAGGCGCAGTCGTTCTTCTTTTGCAGACAGTTCCAAAATTGGAAGCCGTCAGACGAAAGGCTCTTTCCTTTTTCCACGTTGGGTTGGAACTTTGCCCCCGTGTGGACTCCTCAACCATCATCGGATCTTTCCTCATCATATTGCATAATTTTTCTTTACGCCTGCCGAGTTCTTCTTCAGAGATTTCTTCTTCAACTCGGCCGTAATCACCATCAGCCATTGCCACTGGGTTCTTCGTTCTCTTTTCTCTCTGACGATTGTTTTCTCTTTGACGTTTCTTTCCCCTTTTCTGGTTAAACTTTGTCATGTACGAGGATGGCTCCACTCCCATGGTGGCGAAGAGTTTGCAATAATAGTCCTCCTTGCAATTGTAGGACACGACTGCTGCTTCGCATCGATATTTGTACGATCCTTTCAGGGAGAAGTGAATCCTCTTTCCACCAACAAATTTGCATAACAAACTGTTGAAATGCTCAGCAGGATTGTTTGTTTTATTTTGCAAAAATGAGGCCGCATTCCCAATCACTCTACCGAGACATTTTTTTATGTCCATTGCCAATCCACACCTCGTGATGTCCTCCATCAAATTCTCTTCATCTTTCTTGTTCTCACAGAAGTACCGATCACAATTGGTATGATTGCCAAAGATGTGGTCGATCGAATTTGCAGCATCCTTTCTGAATGAGGTTATTTGTTGGGCAAGTGGCACGTCTTCCTTCGACCTCTTTTGCGCGGAACCCTTTATCGCTGCTCTAAAGCGTAGAATACTGGACTCCAATTTCCTTCTCAGATGCACTGGTAAGGAGTTTCCAGTAGAGCTTCTGGTGCTTCTGGAGATCTCTTTCAGCTTATTGCAGAAATTTCTGAGAAGATGGTTTACACACTCCACTTTCTCGACAAGCAGAGAGCCGTAAGGTTTTATTTTTTGAAGTTTTATCGTAACACTGCTATCACCATCTCCGATCAACCTCCTGTATTTGATCCCGTGGTATTCTACACTCATTTTGAAGCCTTCCACAATCAACTCTGCTTCCATCGACGTTGACGTTGACTTCCAGTTGCGGAAACATAAATGTTTCTTCGCCTTTTTGCCTTTGTTTTCAGCCCTTGCGCAAGTCGTGCAATATTTGTTTTTTATCCCTACAAATAAGACTTTGCGTGTGGCTTCGCCAATAATTACTGCCACTCCTGATAGGGCGTCGTAATTCGTCTTGTACGACCGCTTACTCCAAGCACCATCTGCTACAACAGTAATCAAGGGATACCCATCGTCATCTACATCACCAGATTGTCGGGCGAGCTCTGCTTCCTGTTTCCCGGCTAATTCCATCTCCTCCCAAGCAGTTTTATGTATAGCTTTGCCAACACTTTCATGTTTGCTGTCGTATAATTTCGTCGACATTTGAGGCAAATCCAAAACGGCGGAGAATTCTTGTAATTGGGAATGTCCACATCCTATAGAGAGAGCACCCATCACTGCAGACGTATTCAAGTCCAGTGCCGAGTCTCTATCAGTCTTCAAAGAGAACTTCTTATTGCACATATCGCATAAGACCGTCAAAGTTGATTTGAATCCAACCGAAAGTTCTTGTACAATTTTGCAATTCTTCATACTGCACGAGAAAAATGGTGCGTGCTCCATTCCTTGGATTTGCTCCCAAAAATACCCAATATCAACCATTCTTCTTCCACTCAATGGTTTCTCTAAATCAGTGAAAGCAATGCGCTCGACTTCTTCTACGAGGACTGGTGCATTGATGGCGACATCATCAACGGCAGCATTGGGTGCCGCTACCTCTGCCTCTAAACGATTCTGCCTGACCCCTTTCCTCGCTGCAGCGAGGATTTTTCGTCGAGGTTGATTCTTCTTATTACCCATGGCACACAATATGTTCACCGTAAAACACGCGAAGAAAATACACAAAATAAAAGTGAACGATAACTGCAGGAAACGGCAAAAACTTCTCGAGATCGGTTCAATGTCAAACTCGGAAGTACTGCCCGCTCCCAAAGCTGTTAGAGTTCTGATGCCCGATAGCTAATTACTTCGTTATATATACAAGAAAACTCTATTGGCTTTGGGGTGCCGAAAAATGGGTACCCAGGCACCTCCGCAAGAAGCGCATGGGATATCGGGACCAACATACCTGTCGCAAATTATGTTCGCCCGCGGTTTGTGGAAATACCACCAATCTAGATATTTCGGGACCACCTTGCCCTTTTATGCGTTCTTTTGTGCCTTGCTAAATTAGAGCAAGTGGGAAAAACCCTATCGATCCCATGTTTAGAGTGACCGGGTGCCGCGGGTAGAAATTGATTCGGCGAATTAGGGCACCGGCAGGTATTTCGACCGCGGGCCATTGTTATCCCTTGCGTGTTATGACCACTGGTCGCAACCGAAACTACGTTTTATTGCACCCTTTACCGGTGTTGTATTATTTCGAAACACAATATAAGTTTTATACTCCACTTGGTTTTGTCCCGCGTCACTGATTTCGGACTCGGGACATCCTATTACCTAATCCCTCACTGGCAACCGTTGCTCTCTGCAATAAGTACCTTCTTGGGGATAAGTCAAAGGGAAGAAAGAACGTTTATTACATTATTCCGTCCGAGTGAAGACGGACTTTGCCGTTGAAATCGTCAATATTGACCATAAGTAATCTATAAGAAGGTCAGATTAGACAGTAAGAGCAGGTATCGCGCGAGTTGCTAATGATGAGCTGCGATGTTTGTGTCGATGATTGTCTGGCCGAACCCCGGCGGGATCTCATTTGGTAAAAATTGGGAAACGCGTGGTTCTGCGGCACCGAGTGAAAAGCCATTGTGCTTACGAAGTGCTGCCCGAGGCAATATACAGAAGGGACAAATGGAAAGATCAGTTACGGGATGCGGTCAAGAAACCCTTATTCTAAAGGATAGGTATACGTTTGCCTCTCTTTCTAGAGTCACGTGGCATTTCGAGGCTCCGCCTCCCTTCCCTACTTGGAAGTCAGCCGCTAGAGGCATCGTCATCAGTTGTGCTAAATTTTAGATTTTCGACCAGCGATTGCGTCGTTATTTATGAACCAATCGATCTGAGATTTTAACCACGTACTAATAAAACTGCTCCGGAGGGCACGGTGGAATAATATCATTTTTGCTCAAGACTGTATCTTTTAAACAAAAGGGTTTTTAAAAAAACCGGCTCGTGCATTCCCTCCGCAATAGTTCTATTAGTACGTAGTTCAAATTTGAAATCGATTGGTCCATAAATAACGACGTAATCGCTGGTCGAAAATTCAGAGCCGTAGAAATGGCTCTTAATCGTTCTGCCTAGCTCTCTCGCCGAATCCAGTTGCTCTCCTAGCGTTCCTGACTAGCCTGGGTATCCGCCCGGGAATTTCCTTGTCGACTAACCTTTGTTTCGCGTAGATTAAAACTTTCAGTAGTTTATCTATATCGTTGACACTCTGGTGCCTGGCGCCCAATTTCGCGGTTTCGTTGGATTTTGGTTCAATCGAGAGTTCACTATTATCGAAAGGACTTCCCGGCCGAAGTGTAGAGGAATTGGGAAATTAGTTAAAGAAAGTAACTTCGAGTCGAGTCTTCACCAAAAAGCAAAGCAGATTTCCCGAATTTCTTCTTCTCGATTTTCATTGATAAAATTCGCAATTTTCATGAATAGAAATGTTTATATTCAAAATTGACTCTATTATTCAGAATATGTACTGTGTAAAAATTGCAGTGCACCGCGGGGAATCGAACCCAGTATTCTAGAATTCCCAGTTTGACACCTTACTCACAACACCATTGAGATCTACTATACTTTCTCGTGCTTCCTTGTTACTAAATTTCAAGCGCGGGGCATAGCGGGCTGATCAGCCTGATGAGCCTGTCGACTAGCGAAAAGTCCCCAACAGGTCTCGGCTTCACAGTCGCCTTGTCACCGAGTTACGGAGGGCCTGAGGCACGTACCGTCATAAACCTTCGAGCGCTATTGTCACTGGACTCAGGTATAAATGGCAAGCGACGGTCAAACTCCGAGTAGGAAAAATGCACGAAAACGGCCTGTGATTTTCTCCGTACTTCGTTATATTTGCTCCCGGAGGCTCCGCCCATCGACAGCTCGTTGGCTCACGCCGAACTTTGCTGTCTCTCTCGCCGACAAAATCTGCCCGAGCTAGTATGGCTCTTAATTGGTAAGAATAACCATACAAAAAAACATTAAAATGTAAAAAAGAGCACCAAGTAGTTTAGTCCCGTATCCCTAAAAAAATCTCTCACAAAAGAGTGTCGCATTCCACCAAATACCTCACAAAAATATATTTCTAATTGATAAAAAACATAATTGATATCATTGGAAATGGAAAGCCAAGTCTTTATTCAAATATTAATCCAAAAAAGATCTTGCCTCACAAAAAAATCGTGCCGTATTACGCAAATGCCTCGCAAAAATTAGAATTATCAAAGAAACCGCAATCTTGGCCACGCCTGGTTCTTGACAAATCGAGTTGCAAGTCAACACACAAATGGATTTGTGAAGAACCGGGCGTGGCCAAGTATTGCGGTCTCTTTGATAATTCTAATTTTTTTACATTTTAATGTTTTTTTGTATGGTTATTCTTACCAATTAAGAGCCATACTAGCTCGGGCAGATTTTGTCGGCGGGAGAGACAGCAAAGTTCGGCGTGAGACAACGAGCTGTCGAACGGTGCGAGCGATCGTCTTCGGTACGCGAAAAAGTGAATAGTGCAATCAAGAGAACTCCTCGGCGGGCCACGAGAACTGTTGAGAAATGTGGGGAAAATCGAGTTTGCTCCATTTCGAAGATGGAACTGCCCGGAAACCTTGGTTCCATCCCGAGCACTCCCTGTATTTCGAATTCCGTCCGTGCTACAAACTTTTACCATTAGCCTTTTTAATAGAACTCTATGAGATGTTGCCAGAACTGTTGAAAAAATTTTCGTTTTTGAATTTTTGAAAATTTTCCAAAAAATTTGGTTGGAATTCATGCATTTTTTTGACAGTTCTTATGACCCGCCGAAGAGTTCTCTTGATTGCACTATTCAAATGGGAAGGCAGCCCGCGAAATCTATATTGTGTAATTTTTCCCACTAAAAATGCAGAACTCTTTCTAAAACTGATAGGGAACTATAGAACTCGACTGCGGGCCATTAGAACTGTTGAAAAAATTTAGGTTTTTAAGATATGTTGGGCTAACTTCACAGGGGTTGTAATTCCTCATGAACCGATAAGAAATTATTATAATAATTCCTTTTTTATTTACATTACAGATGATCTTGAAGCCTGCGATTTTGTTCCTAAAAATATTTTTGGAAAACCACCTATTTCAGGTAAAATAAGTTTCCTAATGTTTTTGTGGTATACATATGTATATCAAATACCGAACCATTAAGAACTCTCTCTGACCGTTTTCATATCTCCATATCATCTGTATTTAGAGCCCTACGTCGGGTCCTGGAATGGATATTAACAAAAATGAACGAGTCTATTAAATGGCCTTGTAAAAATAATCAAATTTTAAGAGTAATATGTACAGGATTTTATTTGAAACGACAGATTCCCAAAGTGTTAGGCGCAATTGATTGTACTCACATACCAATAGCGAAACCGTCCGTAAACCCAAACGATTATTACAATCGTAAGAACCCAGGTAGAAAATTATCATGGCGCTGCGAGTTACGTCTAGGCGCGAGCCAGTTTTTATCATGGCAAGCTAGAGTCGAATTTATAAGATTGTGCTAGATTGGCGCTAGCCATTTTCTGTCGTGGCAAATTAGACTCGGTTTTATAAGCTTGTGCTAGACTGGCGCTAGCCATTTTCTGTCGTGGCAAATTAGACTCGGTTTTATAAGATTGTGATAGACTGGCGTTAGCCATTTTGTGTCGTGGCAAACTAGACTGGGTTTTATAAGATTGTGTTAGACTGCTACTAGCCATTTTCTGTCGTAGCAAGCTAGACTCGATTTTACAAGATTGTGCTAGACTGCCACTAACCATTTTGTATCGTGGCAGGCTAGACTCCATTTTATAAGATTGTGCTAGACTGCCACAAGCCATTTTCTGACGTTGTAAACTAGACTCCACTATCGTCCTCCAACGAAATTTAACCTAATGTACCTTATTCTACGTATTTTGACGCGCTGAATACAATGGTGTCTGTTAACATTTCTCGCAAACGACGTTGAGCGTTGGATATCATTAAAAACTACAAACAAAATTAATACATTTCTTGGAATTACTCGGGCTGTGGTTCACCGAAGAGTTAGTCACGTTCACCTGTTCGGTATTTGCAAATGAAAATTCAAATTTGCCAGAAACAGTATTTTGAATACACGTCTTTAATTACATATTTATCAGTTAATATACAAGCTGTTGTAGATTCGAACTTAAAATATACTAATGTTTATTGCAGAGAAGCTGGTTCGTTGCATGATGCTCGTGTCTTCAGAAGGTCACCCGGCCATACGATGCAGCGACGCAAAACAAGGAGGAATTATTTCCAGAGGATAGTTTTTTAATTGGAGATTCTGCGTACCCATCCTTGTCGTGGCTCGTTCCACCATTTCGTAACACCGGACGTTTAACGCAACAGCAAAGGGATTTCAACTTTCGACATTCAACGACTCGACTGGCAGTAGAGCATTTAATGTCTTAAAAAGTCGATTTCGCTGATTAAAGTACTTCACCGAATACCGAGACTTAAGTTTTATCAATAACACAATTGTAGCAGCTTGTATTTTACATAATTTCTGCTTTGATGAAAACGATGACATCGAACTTGAAGCCGAAGATGGATTGGACATGAACGTACCAAGGAACGTACGAAAATTGTGTTCATATATTATTTGTAATGTTTGTTAAGAATAATATAAAGCACAATTGGGATTGTGTGAGCTGTGAGATGAATATAGAGGGCGCAAGGAACGAAGGCGAAGTCGAGCGCAGTGGGGTTTCGACAGCATAAGATCGTTGAAAGGACTAGAGAGTGGACGTGTGTCAAATGAAGGAGAAATAAAAAACCTTTGTCTAATTTGATCTCAAACTTTGACTCCTACTATTATTTGGGTGCACGCAGGAAAACTGCACAAATAACAATGTCAGAGACTCCAACAGTAGTTTTATTCCACACCACAAAGAACATTTTATCACACAAAGTCCTATATTTGACTAAATGCCACACAAAAAATATAATAACTTTGAGCAAAAATTATTTACTCTACCACTTCTACCAAGTTTACCAAAAACGTCAATCGATATCATTGGAAAGTCAAGTCTTCATGCCAACATACCATAATCCGACAAATGAATTTAATCGTAATGCAGGACACTTATTTCTTTGTCAATTTGCAAAATAGTTTTGGATACTACAAGACATTGCACTTTCATTGGGGTAATAGTCTTTGTTGGATTCGAGAGACAAATCTTGGCAGGTTTTTCTAATTCAAATGAACTCCTTATCCAAAAATAACACTACAGGATTAAGCTATTATTTCATAATAATCTGTGACGTCTAAATTACTGCATAGGGCAAAGCGGCGCATTAATTTGGGCTCATAATTCGATATCGTAACAATATTAGGAGTACCTTTTCCTCTTTTGAAGTTGGAGACTCAGCTTTCTATCGTGTTCCTATGCAGAGTGATTCACTTACCTTTAAATCACTTTCATTGGGTATACACTGCTATATGTATGATATCGCCTAATAATCTCCAATATGCACTAATATTTTCAAACTTTTTGCTGTGCTTTGTACATTATACATAGCATTATATTGTACGTGTAATGCATGTCATATAATATAGGGAACTATTCGCTCATCATTGTACAAATATATTTTTAGATAATTGAATATTATATATATATATATAATATAAAGCAGAGAGTTTTAACATTATATGCATAATATAATGCATTCTAGTATAGATTATATATAGAGAGTGATATACTCGCCTTTGTGCACTGATACTACGATCCCCATTTATATAAGGCACAGAAGTATAGGAACCGATGGCTCCTGCAAAACATACTATAAACCTCCAGGACTCAGTTGTGACAAAGTTTGAGTTGCTAACACGAATGAACTTGTATTTTACTGTGCTAATCTATAATTTGAGTCTTTTGAAGCCCTATACTTGCCCTATACTTGAGTGCATATACATGCAAACGGTTTGAACAAGGCGTTGGGTGTCCCTCTCAGTAGTTACTGTTACGGTTAAGTATGCATTTTTGAAGTTATCTAGTAAGGATTATCTAGCATTATAACCCTTGAGTGCTAGGATGTTTAATTCCAAGTTGTGCAGTAAAAGTCTCAAAGACGACTTCCAAAGCTGTGTAACAATACTGATGGACCCAAGTTATAACTTTTGCAAAATTCGGTCACAAGAATTCTACTACATCGCATTAAAGCATAATTCACTATTAATTTAAAGTGAATAACCTGGAACTTAGCATGCAACATTTTTTAACCTGTTAAATCAGAAATTAATGAATGAAACTGAAACCATACCAATCCAATATTAATCGACATAGAATTGTGCACTACTTGATTCACACAGAAAGCTTGGAGATTGAACAATATTTTGCTCCGCTATTATACTGATGCAAGAATAAGGGAATTTAACACTAAAACGTAACGAATGTTTCAGTTTATTAATTTGTCAGTGACTTCTAAAACTACATCAGTACGGTAACAATTTTAGTGAGACAAATTTGCAGGCACTGTTTCTACGAATCAATACTTTTAGTGCTTTTTCAAGCAAGCAGCCGGTAAAAGTGAGCTCTGAGATGATATATTTAGAAAGCGCATATAGAAAGTCACATGCAATAAAGATTTTCATAAAGCTAAAGTTGGAGCGAGTATATTGACTATATTGAGATGGTTTACACTTTCTTCCATTAAAGAATTATTATGTTTAATCTTCGTCAATCTCAATTCATTTTTTATACATCACCATATTTCAATTAATGAAATTTTATACACTTTGAATGGATGGACTTTAAACTGCTTTACGGCACTATGCAAAATTGTATAATAAAGTCCAGCTGAATCTTTTAGTGACGGGGCAGTAAGTGAAGTAAAGTTTGTAATTGATTAACATATACCGAGTGAAGTAGTAGAGTTCTACGTGCTATAAAAAAACTTCCACAGAATTACTTCATACAAAAATATTGATACAATATGACTGATATTCGTTATTAACCAACTTCAGAAAACAGGTTGTCCATTCGTCATGTTGTTTTTTATTTACAGTATTTATTTTTATTGTGATTTTTTTGTATATACAATTCGAATTCTCAGCCAACGAAACAATATCTCCAGAAAGAATAACGGATCGTATGTATCATTAATAATAACAATAATAATACCGGTGAGAGGGTGACAAGTGTAAAATATAACCTACCGAGAATAATTTTTTGGTAGCCGGTTCGAGTGTCGCCGACAAGGATTCCTGAGCGATGATTTCGAAGAGCGATGGCTTAATTAATGTTGTTCCCGTTAAATGGGCTCCCCGTTCAGCCATGGTTTTTCGATCAACTTTTCGAAAGACTCACAATCACTTTTCAATGCAACTCAACACAGTTTAAACACACATACACTTATGCACGAGATACTCACTTGTTGCATGTGTTGTGTATGCTGTACCAGGCCTATCCAAGGTCGGCTCGCGAGCAAGCTCTAAAAAGTTAGCCCCCGAAAATTCGAATTTTGGAATTTTTATTATTGCAATCGTTTGACAGTCGTTTGACAGTCTTTGACAGTCCAAAAAAATCGTTTGACTGTTATTAGTTTTCTAGAAAAATAAGAAATAAAATTGACCGTCAAGTTAGCCCCCGTTTTTTTATTTTGTAAAGAAAATAAGTTTTAAAGCATATAAATCGATAGAGAATCGTTTGACAGTTCCAACGAGACTAATTAGAACGTTTGACGGTTCCTGGTTTTCTCAAAATCTGTAAAAATAGATTTGGATAGTTCTGGCTTCGGCCGCATTTCCATGAAAAAGTGCCTACCGGATAATTTCCTTCATTTAGTGTCAAAAATCGACCACCTTGTAGTATTTCCTTTAGAAAATCGTTTGACGGTTCCAACTAGACCAGTTAGAACGTTTGACGGTTCCTATTTCTCTCAAAACCTGTAAAAGTAGACACTAGATAATTTTTGCCTCAGCCGCGCTCCCGTGAAAAGGCGTCCACCGGGTAATTTTCTTTGTTTATTGTTAAAAATCGACCATCTTCCGGTGCCCCCCTTTAGAAAATCGTTTGACGGTTCGAACTAGACCAGTTAGAACGTTTGACGGTTCCTATTTCTGTCAAAACCTGTAAAAGTAGACACTAGATAATTTGTGCCTCAGCCGCGCTCCCGTGAAAAGGCGTCGACCGGGTAATTTTCTTTGTTTATTGTTAAAAATCGACCATCCTCCGGTGCCCCCCTTTAGAAAATCGTTTGACGGTTCGAACTAGACTAGTTAGAACGTTTGACGGTTCCTATTTCTCTCAAAACCTGTAAAAGTAGACACTAGATAATTTTTGCCTCAGCCGCGCTCCCGTGAAAAGGCGTCTACCGGGTAATTTTCTTTGTTTATTGTTAAAAATCGACCATCTTCCGGTGCCCCCCTTTAGAAAATCGTTTGACGGTTCGAACTAGACCAGTTATAACGTTTGACGGTTCCTATTTCTCTCAAAACCTGTAAAAGTAGACACTAGATAATTTTTGCCTCAGCTGCGCTCCCGTGAAAAGGCGTCGACCGGGTAATTTTCGTTGTTTATTGTTAAAAATCGACCATCCTCCGGTGCCCCCCTTTAGAAAATCGTTTGACGGTTCGAACTAGACCAGTTAGAACGTTTGACGGTTCCTATTTCTCTCAAAACCTGTAAAAGTAGACACTAGATAATTTTTGCCTCAGCTGCGCTCCCGTGAAAAGGCGTCGACCGGGTAATTTTCTTTGTTTATTGTTAAAAATCGACCATCCTCCGGTGCCCCCCTTTAGAAAATCGTTTGACGGTTCGAACTAGACCAGTTAGAACGTTTGACGGTTCCTATTTCTCTCAAAACCTGTAAAAGTAGACACTAGATAATTTTTGCCTCAGCCGCGCTCCCGTGAAAAGGCGTCGACCGGGTAATTTTCTTTGTTTATTGTTAAAAATCGACCATCCTCCGGTGCCCCCCTTTAGAAAATCGTTTGACGGTTCGAACTAGACTAGTTAGAACGTTTGACGGTTCCTATTTCTCTCAAAACCTGTAAAAGTAGACACTAGATAATTTTTGCCTCAGCCGCGCTCCCGTGAAAAGGCGTCCACCGGGTAATTTTCTTTGTTTATTGTTAAAAATTGACCATCTTCCGGTGCTCCCCTTTAGAAAATCGTTTGACGGTGTGGATCAAAGGAAATCCGTGGTTATCCGTTTCTCTATACGTAAATTTCCGAGTCTCGCGTCTCGACCCGAGATTCGGAGGAAGGCACGTGGGAGGTAGAAAAATAACTCGGGGGATCACAGTCCGCGGTGTGTGCAGCTGCCAAGGAAATTACCGCGTACTGAGCTGTGCTCGGCAATCCGCGTATTCGTCGGTGCAACATAACGATTATGATTTTTGCCTCTATTCAAGGAAGTCACGCTAGTGCACGTGGTGCACACGTTTGGACTCATCATGAAAGTTTTCCAGTTTATGATTAGGTTTAACGATCGGGGTGGTCAGGGTAATAAAAGGCGACTTGGGATTTCTGCTTCTATTCACAAAAGACGCTGGACGAATATTTATTGTCTTTCGTCTAAAGCCAACTAGAACCCTCAAGCTTAAAGTAAGTTTTTTGTTACGACCGGCGTTAATCTTATACGGTACAGAAACTGCGGAGCATGACTGTTTTGGCAAAGTCAGTTCAGCAGGCATCATGGTTAAAGCTGCTAAGTGCCAAGTCAACCCAGATAGGTAAAGAGGAAAAAGAACTTAAACTTCTATCTCTTTTGAGTAAATTTAAATCTACGTTAATTTTACCAACTTGTATTTTCTATTTCTATTTCTCTACTTAAAGGGTGTGGTTTTAAAGAATACTTCTTTCTTTTATTTCAAATATGTATTTAAAACATGGTAAAAATAATATAAGCTTTACATTATGAATCGTAACATAATGAAAACAATAACACAGTAATAAAATAAAATATTCCGGTATATAAAATATACTGTCAAACATATATTGATAATAATTGTTAGGAACTTTACCCGAAGAACAGTGTGGAACTCACTCGCGTAGTTTTATTCGACGGTTCTCTCCCTTGCTCTGCCGGCTCTCTCTGGTCCACAGAACTCAAAATTTTAGACTGTCCGGTTCGGCGCTTGCTCTACATATTTAAACGACACTCCCCCTCTCTTTTCCCGATTTTAGTATGGGGTTTTTCAATTATCCCTAGTGCAGCTAACCAACTTACAGCTTTTCCCAGGGTTAGCCTAGCGGCCCCGGATCAACCTTACGGTCTCACCGTGCACGCGGGACCCTCAAAACCCGGGAGTTTTAATCCCTGACGGGGTCAGTCTCGGCCTCAGGTAGAAGCGTACCTCTACCTGAGCACGAATGGCTTCTAGGCCACGGTGCGTATGTACGCTACCGTGCACTACGGGGGATCGGCTGCAATGATTACTGCACCAGAGACAATTCATCCCAAATTTCTTCGCCTTCCCCGGACGGTCTTTACAATATGTTATACATGGCTTTATTTAATTCTACACTTATTTTCTACCATACAGGATATTCAATAATATAATATAAGTCGCTTTCGTATTTCGCTCGAGACAATAATATATATGACTTAAAAATCGGTTTGAATATACAGGGTGCTCCAAAAGTCTCCAAAACCAAGGTGGCCATCTTGGGGGGTGGGACCCCCTGATGACAATACGCCCTTCAAAAATATAGGGAGCTATCTTACTTTAGGAGCTATTAGCGGAGAGGAGTGACCAATCGGTGCGCTGTCGCTGTGACACGGCAGCACGAATCGAGCAGCCGCAGAATCTCGCCGCTCGGGCGACGCGCACGGTCCCGCGCGTCAGACGTTACACGTGTTACATCCTCAGCGCGAATCTGACGACTTTCCTTTTCCAAAAACACACCGTTTTCATTTTCTCATAGCTTTCTCCTTGCGTAATATTCGAGTCTTAAACTCGACCGTTCGACCGTCCCTTTCACATGTTATCGCTCCGACCCTTGACTTCTTCTTAGGGGAGGCAGTCCCACAGCTGCGTGCACTTGGGTGCATCTAGGATTTCACACTCACACATTCAAAACTAACTCACTCACGTTCCCACTCTTGCTACTTTTTCCTGGAATTTCGGGACTTCTGGAGTATATAAACCCTGATTTTCTGGAGGAAAAGCGGACTTCAGTAGAATCCTTCGAGCAAGAAGTATCTCTGCCCGTTGTATCTCAGTAAAGCATAGTGCGTGGACGTGGATTAGATAGAGCAGTAGTACTCCTTCGAAACCGTTTCATTCAACCGTACAGTTCAGCCATATACCGCGACTGTTAGGCAAGTAATTGTTCACCGCATCCCCGTTTAACTCGTGACGTGAAACGAGCCAACCTAACTATTAAGTTCATCGCGCTCAAAACCTAAGATATTGTACCAAAGCCGATTTTAAAGTGTAACAATATATATATATATATATCTTTATTTTTACATCTAAAGTCAAAGATTCCTAAAACTCATTTTAACAGCCCATCCACATTTCTCTTAACTATAACTTTAAGAAACATACCAAGGGAACATCGTAGAACACTTGGTAGTCTTTGCCGCTCGAGACATAACCAAGGCGAGCCATCTGAGCAATCAATTATTTAACTTCACGAAAGAGGCATTGAGAAACCTCAATCTTATCCTCGAAGCTGACGAGCGTTTCCACACCACTGACGGTTAGTCATACCCCAGTGCTGGTTGGCCGTTATATTAATCCGAAGCTTGGAGCGCGTTACCCTTGATCAAATTAGTTATTTCTTTAGTCGATCAAGGATTAGAGTCAAAGTGCAATCTATAGAGCTGACGAGCGTTTCCACACCACTGACGGTTAGTCATACCCCAGTGCTGGTTGGCCGTTATATTAATGCGAGGCTCCTGATTCACTTACAGTAAAATCATTAAAATCGCCAAAAAGGCTAGATTGCTCAGAAGTAGGTTTTACATTTAGAAACCTCGCCGACTTGAACCTCGGCTCGTAACACACGCACACTGCGCCCGGCTAAATGTTGGTCAGCGCAGGCCAGCACCAAGCGGCAAGTGCCTACCCAAGGTGGTGCCCTTCTACGCAACAATCAGCGGGCGTATTTTCAGAAGGCGCCTCGCTAATCTTTGCGATGTTGTACGTACTGCTAACACTTGCCAATTATTATCGCGTTCCTCTCACATCTTTTTCCAGATTTTTGCCACGAAAATATCCGATCCAAAAATGTTTCAACATTTTTTTGACATTTTTTCGCCCATTTTGAAAAACGATCCAGATCGACTTGCGCTCACCGTTCACCACAAATACGCTTTGTTTTAAAGCAGGTTTCAATGCGTCTTGCAAATTAATTACAGCCAGATACTGCCACGCGAACCGGAGATCGTCCCGTTTCTGCCTGACAAGTTGGAGACGGAAGAATTTAGCGGCGATCTCATTATTGGAATATTTTTTTTATGAAAACCTAAACCTTTGCCAACAATACGCCGCTTCCCGTTTTCCGATATCTAACGGAGGTTCCGAGTTATGATTTTTTAAGGGAGGGTCGGTGTCGCGCGCGTGGCCACGCAGCCGGCGATCGTGACCGGCCTGGGTTCGAAGGGGCTAACTCGGGGTACGGGAGGCGCAGGTAGATAAAACTTGCCGAATCGTCCGAAAAGGCTTCAATCCGTCTAGCCATTTAATTTCAGCGCGATACTTTCACGCGAACCGGAGATATTCCCGATTTCGTCGGATAAATTAGTGTCGCGTAAAATTAATGGCGATCTGATTGCTAGAATATTTTTTGAATGAAAATCTCATCTGTTGTGAACAATACGTCGCTTCTTGTCTGCCGATATCTCGCGGGATTACCGAGTTATGATTTTTTAAAGGAGGGCCGGTGTCAAGCGAGCGGCCACGCAGCCGGTGCGGCTATCGTGACCGGCGTGGGTTCGATGGCGTTAACTCGCGGCAGGGGCGGCGCAGGTAAACCAAACTCGTGGAATCGTTTGAAAAGGCTTCAATGCATCTACCAATTTAATTTCAGCAAGATAATGCCAAGCGATCCGGAGATACTCCCGATTTCGTCAGATAAATCAGTGTCGCGAGAAATTAATGGCGATTTGATTGCTAGAGTATTTTTTTAATGAAAACCTCATCCTTTGCGAACAATACACTGCTTCCCGTTTGTCGATATCTGACGCAGGTTCCGAGTTATGATTTTTTAAAGGAGGATCGGTGTCGCGCGAGCGACAACGCTGCCGGCGCGGCGGTCGTGACCGGTCGGGCAGTTGCACGTGCGACACCGACCCTCCTTTAAAAAATCATAACTCGGAACCTGCGTCAGATATCGGCAATCGGGAAGCGACGTATTGTTGGCAAAGGATTACGTTTTCATAAAAAAAATATCCTAATAATCAAATCAGCGCTAAATTCTCACTACACTAGTTTATCTGGCGAAATCGGGAATAAATCCGATTCGCTTGGCATTATCTTCCTGAAATTAAATTGGTAGATGGATTGAAGCCTTTTCGAAAGATTCCCCGAGTTTTGTTTACCTGCGCCCCCCGTACCCCGAGTTAGCCCCATCGAACCCAGGCCGGTCACGATCGCCGGCTGCGTGGCCACGCGCGCGACACCGACCCTCCTTTAAAAAATCATAACTCGGAACCTCCGTTAGATATCGGAAAACGGGAAGCGGCGTATTGTTGGCAAAGGTTTAGGTTTCCATAAAAAAAATATTCCAATAATGAGATCGCCGTTAAATTCTTCCGTCTCCAACTTGTCAGGCAGAAACGGGACGATCTCCGGTTCGCGTGGCAGTATCTGGCTGTAATTAATTTGCAAGACGCATTGAAGCCTGCTTTAAAACAAAGCGTATTTGTGGTGAACGGTGAGCGCAAGTCGATCTGGATCGTTTTTCAAAATGGACGAAAAAATGTCAAAAAAATGTTGAAACATTTTTGGATCGGATCTTTTCGTGGCAAAAATCTGGAAAAAGATGTGGGAGGAACGCGATAATAATTGGCAAGTGTTAGCAGTACGTACAACATCGCAAAGATTAGCGAGGCGCCTTCTGAAAGTACGCCCGCTGATTGTTGCGTAGAAGGGCACCACCTTGGGTAGGCACTTGCCGCTTGGTGCTGGCCTGCGCTGACCAACATTTAGCCGGGCGCAGTGTGCGTGTAACGTCTGACGCGCGGGACCGTGCGCGTCGCCCGAGCGGCGAGATTCTGCGGCGGCTCGATTCGTGCTGCCGTGTCACAGCGACAGCGCACCGATTGGTCACTCCTCTCCGCTAATAGCTCCTAAAGTAAGATAGCTCCCTATATTTTTGAAGGGCGTATTGTCATCAGGGGGTCCCACCCCCCAAGATGGCCGCCTTGGTTTAGGAGACTTTTGGAGCACCCTGTATATGGCGAGGTGTGGCTCTATTTCTGTTTTTGCAGGGCAAGTAACATAGTTTGTCTTAAGGTCATCATATACCTCCCAATTGCCTGTAATTCTTAAACAGTAGGAAGTATAATGACCCGAAGCATATGAGATAAGTCCGGCTAACCTATAAAACAAAGAATGAAAAATCAAAATTATTTGTACACTTATAAACAAAGTTACGCATTTAATATAATTTATTTATAAATCTTGAAAATATATAAT
This sequence comes from Crossocerus cetratus, assembly GCA_963675795.1. Taxonomy (NCBI): domain Eukaryota; kingdom Metazoa; phylum Arthropoda; class Insecta; order Hymenoptera; family Crabronidae; genus Crossocerus; species Crossocerus cetratus. The sequence continues at coordinate 5,738,095 of OY776671.1, forward strand.
AACCTATATTTATGGAAGTTTTCCTCATCTGCCAAAAGTTTTAATATTACTGGCATTTCCTTTAATTTACATTTAAGAACTGTTTGAATATTTAATTTTGTGCGAATATCAAGTTCGATAAAAATGCGACTGTTCAATGTTTGTTTTAGGGTATATTTCCCACCACATTTGCATTTAATGTTATAAATATGTGCTCTATATTGTAGCGCACTTTCTAAATTTTGAAAACCTTTCTTCTCCACAGTAGCGTGGTTTGGTGCCAGTAATATTTGCACTTCCTCTGTGCTGCCACATGCAAAACATTCTTTATTTCTTTTGCAGCTTGGAGCAGATTTCATTATTTTTTCCAATAAATTAGCTACACTATCCCATACATCTATAAAATAATTTAATACGCGAGCTTGAGTCTTCGTCCCTGGTTCTACTTCGTAGTCATTTTTCAATATAGCTAAACGATCGTATAATATTTCTTTTGTCACGCCATTATTAATAAATTTGGAAACAAATTGTAGGACAGGGACTTCCGTTTCCGGTCGATCGAGAGAAAGGCGTGTGAAAGGAGTGCGAAGTGTGTGGAGTGAAAGCGTGGAGCGTGAGTGGTAGAGGAGTGTAGGGAGAGTGTGGAAGGAGTGGAGGGATAGTAGGAGCGAAAAGGGTGAGATAGGGCGGAAGGGAGGAGGGGGAGGGAGTGGAGAAAAGGGACAGAAAAGAGTGTAGGAGGTTAGGGTCAGAAATAGAGAGGGAAGGTAGGAGGAGAGAGAGAAAGGGTGACAGGTAGTGGGATCTGTGAGCCGAAGGCGCAAGTGACAGAGCGGGAAATTTGAAAGGGTAGAAGAAGGAAGGTCGGGCGGGAAGAAAAACAGGGAACCGGGAAAGGGGGATAAGTAAAAGAGTTGTAAGGGGAAGTAGGTGGGAGGAGGGGAAGAACGCGGAAAGGTTAAGGAGGGACAGTGTGAACAGTTTTGGGAGCTGCTCAGGGAGTTTGGGAGCCTGTGGGGAAAGAGAGGGAGGGAGGAGGAGGAGGAGGGAGCAGAGGGGTGCGAGGAAGAGGGAGCATTCAGGAAGAGTGCTAAGGTGGGAAGGTCGCCAGTAAAAAAGGAGGAGGGGGAGGGAGGAGAAAAAGGGGGAGACAGCATAGAAGGGATGCTGAGGGGGTTAATGATGGAGATGAAGGAGATGAGGCAGGACTTGAGGAGGGAAAGTGTGGAACGGAGGAGAGTGGAGGAAGACTGGAGGGAGGAAAGGAGGAGATGGGAGAAGGAGATGAAGGAAGAGAAAGCAAGAAGGGAGAAGCTGGAGAGTAAGGTGGAGAGGTTGGAGGAGAATAGGGAGAGGATAGAAGGGATATTGGGAAGGGTAGAGAAGTGGGAGGGGGAGCGGGAAGAAGGAGGGGGGAACGTCACCAGGGATATGGGAGGGAGGGAGGGAGGAGGAGAATAGAAGAAGGATAAGGTGGTTGGAGGTGAAACAGGACAGGAAGGAGAGAATAGAAAAGAGAAACAATGTGGTAGTGAGAGGGATTAAATTAGAAGGAGAGGAGGCAGGGGAGCGGGTAAGGGCATTATGGGAGGTGATGGGTCTGGAGGCGGGAGGGATAAAGGACATAATGGAGGTAGGTAGAAGAGACGGGAAGGGCTTCGGAATGGTGCTAGTGAAGCTAGGAGGAATGGAGGAAAAAAGGAAAGTTTGGGGGAGAAAGAAAAGCTGAAAGGGAGGAGGGAAAGAATAACAGATGACTTGACGGCGGATGAGAGGAGGACTAGATGGAAGATAGACCAGGAAGCAGATAAGGAGAGAAGGAAAGGAAAGAACGTAAGAGTGGGTTATATGAAGATGTGGATGAATGGGAGAGTCAGAAGGTGGGATGAGGTAGAGGAAGGGTGGGTTAAGGAGGAGGCGGGAAACGAGTAAGAGGGGAGGGGAGAGGGGAAGGAAGAGGAAAGGGGGTGGGGAATAGGGTGACATTCTGGAATGTGGCGGGGTTAGGAAACAAGGATGAGGATTTTTGGAGTGGGCTGGAAGACTGGGAGGTGATAATTATGTGTGAGACATGGCTGGATGAGAAGAGCTGGAATCGGGTAAGGGTTAGACTGCCAAAGGGTTATAGGTGGGAGGCGCAGTGGGCCAGTAGGAAGAATAAAAAGGGAGAGCTATAGGAGGTATGGTGACAGGGGTCAGGAAAGACATTGAGGTAGTAGGGTGTTGGTGGGGGGGGGGAGGGGGTAAGGAAAGAGAAGGAGGGTGTGATGGCTGTCAGATGTAAGTTGGGGACGCAATGGTGGGAAGTGATAGGAGTATATGTGAATGGGGACATGGGGAGGAAGTTGGAAGAGATAGGGGAATGGATGGAGGAAAGAGAGGAAGGGGTTAGGGTGTTGATTGGGGGGGATTTTAATGCCAGGACAGGAACGGAGGGGGGAGAGTGGGTAGGTACGGGGGAGGAGGGTGGTAAGTATGAGATAGGGAGGAATTCGAAGGACAGGAAGTTAAACAAGGAGGGTAAGGTACTGTGTAGGTATATAGAGGAGAAAGGATGGTCCATACTAAATGGGAATGTAGAGGTAGATTGGGAAGGGGAATGGACGTATGTAGGAGCGCGGGGAGAGTCAGTGATTGACCTGGTGCTGGGGAATGATAGGACAAGGGAGAAGATGGAGAGGTTGGAGGTGGGGGACAGGATAGACTCGGATCACCAGCCGATAACGGTATGGGTGGAAGGGAGTAATTTGGGTACAAAGGGAAAGGAAGGAAAGGAAGTAAGGAAGAACAGAGGAGATTGGAGTGAAAGAGGAAGGAAAGAATTTATGGAAAAATTTGGTAGTTGGGAAGAAAGGGAGGAAACGGTAGAGGAAGAGTGGGATAGGTTAAGTAGGGAAATATGGGCAGCGATGGAGCAGAGAGAGGGAAGGGGGAGGGAAAGGGGGAGGAAGAGGGGCTGGTGGGATGAGGAGTGTAAGAAGAAGAAGAAGGGGGTAAGGGAAGAAATGAGAAGGTGGAGAAAGACAGGTGAATCGGGAAGCGACGTATTGTTGGCAAAGGATTAGGTTTTTATAAAAAAAATATTCTAATAATCAAATCAGCGCTAAATTCTCGCTACACTAATTTATCTGGCGAAATCGGGAATAAATTCGATTCGCTTGGCATTATCTTGCTGAAATTAAATTGGTAGATGCATTGAAGCCTTTTCGAAAGATTCTCCGAGTTTGGTTTACCTGGAACCAGCAGTACGGTTGTCGCCCCCAAGATCGGCGAGGCGTGCCGCCGAAGTACGCCCGCTCATCTTTGGCGCAAAAGGGCACCTTGGATAGCCCCCCTAGCGCTAGAGCCACTTGCGAGCCTGCTCCGCGACAATACTTATTCGCGCGTAGGGTTCTGTAGCGTGCGACGTGCGCGGATGACGCGGCCAGCGAGGCGGCGAGAGTCTTCGCCGGCTCGCCCCATCCCACCGCTTCGCGCCGTGTCACAGCGACCGCTCTCAGGCTCGATCGCGGATTGGCTACACCTTTTCGCAAATACCTCCCAAAGTTCGATGGCGCTTTCAAATTCGGAAAGTGCTATAGTCCTTAGAATGGCCCACCCCACAAGATGGCCATCTCCGAAACGCCTAGTTTTGGAACACCCTGTATGGTGCGGGAGGAGGTGCAGAAAGAAAAAATAGCAGGAAGGGCAGGTATGAGGGCATGGGGGTTTGAGAGAAAGGTGGTGGAGGGGAAAGGAGGGGAACTAGCGAGGAGGTGCTGGCAGGAAATTAGGGAAAGAGCGAGGAGAGGGAAGGCGTTGGAAGGGTGGGAGGAAGAAAGGAAGGTGTTTTATGAAATGAAAGGGTGGGAGATAGAGGAGGTAGAAAGAATAAGAGAGAGAGAGGGGAGGGGCTGAGAGGGGAGGAAATGATAGAGCGGGAAAAGGGTGAGCAGGAAAGGGAAAGGTGGGTGAAAATAGGGGAGTCGAAATACAATGAGTGGTACGGGAGGGTGAAGGGTAAAGGAGTGCCGGGGTATTTGAAGAAGGGGTGGGGGGAGAGTAGGTGGAAAAGATTGATAAAGTTCAGGCTGGGAAACGGGATGAGGGGAGGTAGATACTGGGAGGACGAGAGGGAAAGGGAATGTAGGATTTGTGGAAGGAAGGAAGAAACGTGGGAACATGTATGGGAGGAGTGCGTGGGATGGGGAAGGGAAAGGGGCTGGAGGGAGATGGCGGATGAGGTACTCGGAGATGGGGGAGAGGGAGAGGGGTGGCTGAGGAGGCTAGAATATATAAGGGGGGAAGAGGAATGGAAAGACTCGGAAAGGAACGAATGGAAGGAAAGAGACGGAGCGGAAATGGAAGTGCAAGGGCGTGTGTGTGGGAGAAATGGAGGGATGAGTGTGCGAGAGGCGAGCGGGTAGCGAGAAGCGAGCGAGTGGCAAGAGACAAGCGAGGGGAGAGAGGGAGGGAGGGAGCGAATAAGATAGGGTTAAGGTAGGCTAAGGTAGTGAGTAAGGATTATATAGAATTATAACCCTAAGGGGAATAATAAAACTAATTGATTGATTGATTGTAGGACAGGGTTGTCTGAATCACGTAATACATTTCTATAATTCACGTTGTCCAATCCTGCGCACATTAAAATTTGCACTAGTGAATCGAATCCGCATGCCGATTTTATTAGATATGACTTATTACCCAGTTTTATGGTATTCGGACATATGTTACCATTAGGTAATAAACACTGTCTTTTTTTTTGTTTAGCAATATTTGCCTATTAATTTGCTTTATTTGGGGCACTGTTTGAAAATATTTACTTTTCTTTTCTTCTGCTTTTTTAATTATTACAGGAGACTTCTTGGTGGCTAAACTATAGGAATGTTCCATGGACGAGTCGTTATTTAAAAATAGGTCTCCTTCGTGGTCACTCCCTCCGAATTTCTCGTACATTTCCTCTCCAATTTTCGACAGATTTTAAATCAGAATCATTGATTGAAATATTATAATTTTCCGAATAGGAGGGTAATTCAACTACCGAGGAAATAATCGGTATTTGCATATCGGAAAACATGGTTGGATTTTCCATATCAAAATTTGATGGGCTTTTGATGTCATCAATTACTGCTATTGGTTGTTGTGCGTCGCTATCCTTCTTTATTTCATTATCTCCAAACCGATTTAATTTGGCAGTAAAAAGGAGACTGCCTCCACTAATATCCCGCAAATGTTCGATTAAGAATGCGTCAACGCGCAGTAATTTTTTTTTAAAGTTCTATTTTTCAAATCGTTAATATAACTCTCCACATAACTGGAAGATGCGTGTTTAGTTTTGTAGGGAATGCAAGTTGATGTCCATAAGGGAAATTCTTTTGCTAAATGTGTAAGGGAAACCAAAAACTTCGGCAAATAAAAAACGTTTAAATTTTTTCCCTGGCATGCAACATCATGTGCTTTTGCAATTAATTCATCAATGAAGGATTGAATTTGTGTATTATCTGCCGGTTCTTGAAAATCTATTTCATCTTCATTGTCTTCCATGTCCGACTGAACGTTATCAAATTCTTCTTTTGGCCCAAAATCTAAATTTCTATCACTACTTAGTGATTCCAAATTACTTTTAGCTTCTTCTACATTACGCACATATACAGAATTAATTTTGCTGTCAATGTAAGGGTTTCCTGCTACAGTAGCAGTCAGCAAAAATATTTGTTCAAAAGCTTTAAGGTCTGTGCAATCGATCATGAGGGAAACGCATCTCAAGAAAAATTCTTTAATTGCATAATGTGAAAAATGCAGGAAACACTTCCACCTTGCAACCAAATGCATAATATGGGCCTCATCAACCCGAATAAATGTCTGCATCGGTCGTATGTGCTGCTTAGAGCCAAGCAAGTGGTGAAAGCGGTCATTTACGTACCATTTAATCGGCATCCAATTAAACGCCATTCATATAGCCGACAACAACGCTTGCGAATAATCACAAACTGTCTCCATTGGCGGTTTTACGCCCTGCCTCAGCCATCGACATAGCCAAAAATATATGAATTCTGTGTCATTGCGTTCAGTTATCATTTGATTTATTGGAAGAGTCGAATTTTCAAAGTTAATCACCATACTGTATAAAAATATGGGCTTTGTTTGTGTTTTGTTAGGTCTTACTATTTTTTTTATAAGACTACCAGTAGCATCAATGCAAATAACTGTTGGGTTTGATTTAATTTGACAATATTTTTTATAGGAATCAGTTTGCAATGCGGAATTATAAAATACATGAAATGGCGAATTGCTGACCTCTTTCACCATACCGGCAAATTCAGGCTTAACTTTCAAGTTTTCTACTGCTCTCATTAGATCGTAAGAATCTTTCTTGTCAATATCCAGCCGTTCATAAGCTTCTTCCCGTTTCGCTTCACGCAAAACATCGTGCGATGGTAAGTAGTTTGGCTCTTCATCACCAATGCACATGTTCTCGCGAGCCATCCTCTTTTGCCATTGTGACGAGCCTTCTACAATCAACTCCTTTTTTACTTGTTTCCGCCGCTCTCCATTTAGTGGCCGTTTTACCACATCGTGTTTTTCCAGGCGTGTATCACGCGTGTTTACACATAATATTACTGGTTCATCTTCTTGAGGCTTTCGACTTATATGTCCAGTAAACTTATTTCTGCATCTAACAGACTTGCAGTTGCCTTCGATCAATAAATAATATTTGGATGTGGCTCCAAATATTTTTCATCTCTTAAAGACAAACGCACATGGAATGTGTGTTTGCTTGGTAAATGCCATGGCAATTACGTTCGTCCATACATTTGGTTTCAGAGTCTTCTCGTTATCTATAAGTTTTGGATTAATCAGAAAAAATTAACTACTTACGGTGTGGAACCAAATGTAATATATATTAAAAAATAGTAAAATAGTAAGTTTCGCAGCCATACCGTTAGGCTTAATGACGTTCCACTCATCTTTTGTCAAAATTACGTTAAATTTTGAATACTTTGCTTGGCTAATTGGGAATTTATTGCAACTAAATCCAGAAGATGGAGTGCTGCTTGACGATTTTAAAATAGTTGTAGACTCATTTGAAGATGTTTCGGTCTCACTAACCATCAACCCCATTTCCTTTTTGGCTTTTGATAGAATGCCTCTTCTATCTTGTCGTACATTCGTGTACACCACGTCAGCAGGCCATCTGTGCCCGAGCTCCTTACCCATGTCCTTCCATGTTGGAGAACTGTATTTTGGGACTTCATCATTTTCAAAATAAATGATAAATTTTTTTATCACTGCGATCGCGTCCTCCTCAGGAACTGCAGCTTTGCGAGGCATCTTACTAGTCTGCAATAATAAGTAATAATAAGTAATAATAATAATAATACAAATATGGAAACCTTGAAAAATAATATAGGCCTTTAAAAGTTGTATTAATGCAAAAATTGAAAAAGGAGAATTATATTCATTACTTTGATGACCTTCCTTACAAAATTCTACATTAGAAACTTACTTGTTAATTAATGCAAAGAAATTAAGAAATATAATAGAAAGAGCTTATAGTTAGTTATATAACAGTTCACTCACCTTAAAAACAAATGTCTCGAACTTGAAAAGGTTATGTGTAGAATATTTTTCTGCACATATAGCTTCAGAATTGTTTCGCTCTTTATACCTTTTGAATAGAAAAATAAGCAAAAATTAACAGTCTAATAAGCCAAAATAAAGCAAGTGTGCTTAACAATACAATCTAATATCTATATTTAAAATAGTCAAGGTATAAGCTTGATGATGTTCCATTCATCTTCGGTCAATATTAAACTAACTTTGCATGTTCTCTGCTATTAATCATATCTTCATTTTAACTTACTATGGGAGAAAATGAAATGTTACTTGAAGATCTCAAAATATTATTTGCAGATTCATTCAGAGAATCCTTCACTGTTTTCTGTATCAACAAAGTCGATTAATGGCAAACTATTGACGATTGTCAATAAACTGAAACTAACACCATTTCTTTTTCAATTCTAGCTTACATTTATGTAACCATGTCATCAGCCCATTTGTGGTCAAGTTCTTTGCCCATAATTTTCCAAATTTCTGCGCTTTACTTTGACAGTTCACCCTTCTTGAAACAAATTACATAGTTTTTCTTGTTCTTTTCTTATGAAATATGTCTTTTCTTACTTATTTTCACATGATAAACTGACTTCTTATCCTCCCGCCCCCACTCATCAACCATTTTTACAATAATCAAATTTCCCATTGCTTCACCCCTTAAATCCAAATAATTGTATAAGTTATGTTAAAAATTCATTCACATATGAAATATAATAAAAATAATACCTGATCAATACTCATTGATTTATCAGAAGTCCAGGAAGGTTTGCAGGGATTATTAAATCCTTTGTGTGATGTATAGAGCAACTGTCAAATAAAGGTGCCTGCGCACCGGGGTCCGGGCCGGTTGACCGGCACTCGAGGGTGAGACCCCGGACCGGACGGACGCTCGGTGTGCACGCTCTGAAGCCAAATAGTGTGTTAACTGATATTGCCCCAATACCCACCACACACACACATCACGCATCAGGACAAGAGACACTGACGTCAGCCAGCGTCAGTACCAAGGGCAGGACGCTACACTTTGTTTAACAGTTTGTTCGTTCAAAGAGACTCTTACTTAGCAAAAGTGTGCTATCCCTTTTTTCAACTTCAAACTTTGAAGTCGTGTCTGGGAAAAATATATCTAAAAATATAAGTATATATTAATATAATAACAAACTATAAATGGCAAATATTGATTTTTGCTTCTTCTGCAGGGAAAGGAAAGGCATAACGTTGTTGTTTTTGCTTTAAATTAATTTCTTGTGCGACATTGTACGATAATCAGATGATGGAAAGCAATAATAGTGGTTGCGTCAAATCAGGAAACTCAGTAGAGTCCCGTGCCAAGTAAATATACTAACACAAAATTCAATTCTGAAAACAGAAGACCGCATGCAATTTTGTTTTTGGCACTGTCTATACAGCTTTAACATATACCTAAACACTGTGTATGACACGCACAGAAAGAATTCAGAACAAAGAAAAACAGATTATAAACACATGAATCATACAAAACAATTGACACTGCACTTTGTTAATTAGTCCAAGCAACCATATACATATTGCCCAACAAGATATCTCATGAGAAGAGTATTATATGGACAATATGTGGTTGCATCATATCTCGGCTAGAGCAACAAAGTGGTTAATAATCATTGTATCTCAGACACGTACTCTGTACTACTGTATCACCTTTGCCAAACGTAGTATTACCCTTCAAAAAATTGCCAAATTGGAAGATGTGTGGCCTTTTTTTTTTTTTTTTTTTTACATGTGGAAAATCCATTATGGATCCCCCCGCCATCCTGAGGAGATGACGGGGGGTATGTCGGACTCGCACCGACTAAAAACCCCATGGTGGCCTTCCACAATACCCTGCGGGACGGGAAGCCGGGAACGCCCTTCTGGGCACACTTCCGGCTCCCGCCCCAAACGGTCCTAAGAAGCTTGAATGCTTCTTCTCCACAAAGTCCTTAACGGACTATTGTGACTGTGCGGGCCAGGCACAGCCACCTCCCGTCGAAAGCCCCTTTATCTGGGAAGCCCTGAAGCCTTAGTCAGGGTCCCCGGGTCATTCAGTTGGGATTGGGAGGAGTAGGCTCTTCCCGTCTCAACTCTCCCTCCTAGTAAAGAATGTAAGGGCAGCGACCCGGAACATTCCTCCTCCTCCTGGTTCGGCTGATTCCTCTTCTGCTGGGGGCTTGAGAGCGCTCACGCTCGCGTTCAGCTTCTTCCTTCTTTTTTAGGACGGTTTCAGCAAAGGAGCTGATCGCCATCCACATTTCGTCCTTCTCTGTCATCAGGCGAATGACTGTCTCAAAGGTGAGATCCATCCCAATAGTCCGGCGCAACGCTTGTCTCTCTTCGTCCCACGCCGGGCATACCTGCAGAGTGTGATTGGCATCGTCCATTCCTGCCTGGCAATGATGGCAGGCTGAGGTTGCCTCTTTCCGTATACGGGCCAGGTAGCTGCCGAAGCAGCCGTGGCCCGTCAAAAGTTGACATAGTCTGTATGTCACACCATGTTTTTTGCAGCCGGCTGACCATTGCGCCGTTCTGGGGGCAATTGCCTGTACCACACTGTTGTCGCTATTCGCAGGTCTTTGCAGCCAGGCCCTCCAGTCTTCCTCCGTTTTCTCCCTTAGCTTGCGTGCCAGGTCGAGCAACTCTCTTCGGCGATCGTCCCCACGATGCCGTTCCCTGATACGAGTCCTCTCCTCGAAGGCCGCAACAGAGGCCTGGGCCTCGATGACCCAGTGTGGGTAGCCTGCCAGTGCGCTGGCGGTCACGCCGGAGATCGTCCGGTAGCCGCGGATGACGCGTATGGCCATCTTCCTGAATAAGCCGGAGATGGTCCGACGACTTTGGGGGGTTAGACCTCCGCTGGCCCAGATGGGGGCCCCGTACAATGCCATGGATTTTATGACCTGCATGTATAGTGCTCGGGCTGTTCTGCCTGGTCCATTTATGTTGGGCAGCAACCTGCACAGGGCACCAGCCGCCTTTAGGACTCTGGGGGCCAACGTCTCAAAGTGGTCCTTGAAGACCCAATGGCTATCGAGCCATAGGCCAAGATACTTGAGGCGAGGGCCAATCGTCACGTCGGAGTCGCCGATCCTGATTTTTGTCTTCCATGGGGGAGTCGTCATGCTATCCTTCTTGTAGAACCACATGACCTGGGTCTTAGCTACCGAAACCTTTAGGTCTAATCTTCCTATTGCGTCCACAATCTTGTTTGTTGCAGCTTGCGCAGTCTTCAGGAGATGTGTGGCCTGGCATTGTTTTAATCTAGCGATAAAATAACTACCGTTCAAATAATTGATATAAGCTGCATTACCACTTGCTTTTCCATTCTTGAGTGCTGCATTTGCGTTAATCCTGTGATGGCCAGATCTAGCTACGAATTAGACTTGGCACTTAGCAACTTCAACCATGTTGCCTGCTGAACTGACACTTTTTGCCAAAACAAGCATGCTCCGCAGTTTCTGTACCGTATAAAATTAACGCCGGTCGTAGCAAAAACAGCTCAGTACGCGGTAATTTCCTTGGCAGCTGCACACACCGCGGACTGTGATCCCCCGAGTTATTTTTCTACCTGCCACGTGCCTTCCTCCGAATCTCGGGTCGAGACGCGAGACTCGGAGATTTACGTACAGAGAAACGGATAACCACGGATTTCCTTTGACCCACACCGTCAAACGATTTTCTAAAGGAGGGCACCGGAGGATGGTCGATTTTTAACAATAAACAAAAAAAATTACCCGGTGGACGCCTTTTCACGGGAGCGCGGCTGAGGCAAAAATTATCTAGTGTCTACTTTTACAGGTTTTGAGAGAAATAGGAACCGTCAAACGTTCTAACTGGTCTAGTTCGAACCGTCAAACGATTTTCTAAAGGGGGACACCGGAGGATGGTCGATTTTTAACAATAAACAAAGAAAATTACCCGGTCGACGCCTTTTCACGGGAGCGCGGCTGAGGCAAAAATTATCTAGTGTCTACTTTTACAGGTTTTGAGAGAAATAGGAACCGTCAAACGTTCTAACTGGTCTAGTTCGAACCGTCAAACGATTTTCTAAAGGGGGGCACCGGAAGATGGTCGATTTTTAACAATTAGCAAAGAAAATTACCCGGTAGACGCCTTTTCACGGGAGCGCGGCTGAGGCAAAAATTATCTAGTGTCTACTTTTACAGGTTTTGAGAGAAATGGGAACCCTCAAACGTTCTAACTGGTCTAGTTCGAACCGTCAAACGATTTTCTAAAGGAAATACTACAGGGTGGTCGATTTTTGACACTAAATGAAGGAAATTATCCGGTAGGCACTTTTTCATGGAAATGCGGCCGAAGCCAGAACTATCCAAATCTATTTTTACAGATTTTGAGAAAACCAGGAACCGTCAAACGTTCTAATTGGTCTAGTTCGAACCGTCAAACGATTCTCTATCGATTTATGTAGGAAAAAACTTACATTCTCGAAAAAATAAAAAAACGGGGGCCAACTTGATGGTAAATTTTATTTTTCATTTTTCTAGAAAACTGATAACCGTCAAACGATTTTTTTGGACCGTCAATCACCGTCAAACGACCGTCAAACGTTTCCAATCATAAAAATTCAAGAATCCGAAAATTCGGGGGCCAACTTTACGGAGGTATTCGCGTCGCGCTTCGACCAGGGGATATTTCCGCGGACAATTAGATTTTATAACTTGACGCCTGGCACGCAGATGTGCAGCTGCCAGTAGGAATAGCGTGGACAATTAAGGGATTAGGACGCGACGTCTGACTCCTAGACGACTAATCCCTGTAGAAATTGGAAGAGCTTAAAACCCACAATTAAATAATAAACGAATTAAGTAATAAATGCAATCATCGTTCGTGACTTCTTCAAAGACGTTGCCAAGTCTAGACAATAGAGACTTCGAAACTAGCAAGCAACCCTTGCAGCTGTGAGTCCGAACCGGCGTACCCGGCGGACAATACAATCATAAACCCTCGCTCGCCTCGCCCGAACTCGACTAGCGAGGAAGGCCCCGGGATACTCCCGCGCTCCGCCGCCCTTCCTCCTCGCCGCAATCTCACGCGCCGATTCCTCGCACACGAAATAAGGGCCGAGTACCCGAGAACCAATCAGCCGCGTCGGCTGGCCGGAAATACGTCACGGAGTAGGGCTCCTGCGAAGAGCCTCCAATCAGAAATTCAGTAGTACCAGACAGTAGCAGTTTTTACTTTGGAACCTTGAATACATTTCATTCATTTCTTTAACTCCAGCTTTGCTATGATCATTTGATAATTCCAATTTCCCGCAACTCCGCGAGCAGGGTGCCTCAGCACCTCACGGGCACACTTGCTCACGTTCAGCTCTCTGAAACCGCAGAATACGCAACAAAACTGGTGAGAGCGGTGGGATGGCACAATTGAACACAGTGAATATTAAGTGGGATAGCACAATTAGACACAGTGAATATTAGGTGGGATAGCACAATTAAATTCAGTGAAATAACACAATTAGACTCGGTGATACATAAACTTGGTGATTAATTAGACTTAGTGATTATTAAACTCAGAACACTTCTTCACATTTCAATCTTCGCGATATTGTGTTGTGCCGGCTCGCGCATTTGTCATTCCATCTTCACTGGAATAGAAAAAGCAAAGACTGATTAGTTCGGAATCGTCGCCGTCGCTCAGTAATTCCAATCGAGATTCTCACCTCGAATCGTCGCCGTCGCTGAGATTCGGATTCTCTCTGGAATCGCCGATTCCTTGCAATCATCTTCGCCGGAGATAGCAGTTCGGAGGACCGTACGTGCAACGGGGATTTCCAGTTCGAAGGACCGTACGCGCAACGTGGACCAGCTGCTGGAGGACCTGCTCTTCAAATTCTCATCTTGAGGAGCTTTCCTGGTCTTGTGGATCTCAAGTGCATCTCTCTGCTCCCGGTTTTGCACGGTTTCCCTGGAGCCTAAGGACGAATGTCAGAGGAAGAGTGAGATCAGCGTCCGTGCACGTTAAACCTGATTCTCACACGCACAATCCACAATACCTTGCTTATTGGGCCTGGACGACATCAAATTTCTGGAAATTTCTCGAAGGACGACATATCCTGCAGGACTCCATCCAATTAATCGCCAACGAAGGAAGTCCATCCATCCGACAGATCATAGCGATCACTGAAAACTTCGCCCAGGCTTGTGTATTTTCTTTTTCTGCTACTGTCCATCGCTCTGTCCAAATTCAGTACATTTAGTTTAATTTCGCCAAAATGCCGAAGTCTTTGAACGCAATGAAGCGAATTCATGCAAGCGCGCCGCTCGAGCGTTAAAAAATGTTTTGACGCCTTTTACCATTGAGGAAATTCCTGTAGATTCTTCGCCGCAATCAACCTCGGAAACTCCATCGCAGATTCGTTCCGGGACGCCCTTGTCCAATGTCATGAATAATCTGTCGCAAATTCCATCGAATAATTCGCCGCAAGTTCCTTCGCCTAGTTCACTGCGAGTTCCTTTGTCAGTTCCGCCGCAAGACTCACTTTCAGCTCCGCAACAGCAAATTAAATCGGAAATCATGCCAGCTGACCCTACGAATAGTACACCTTTAGAATCAAATCCGACATGCAGGCGCGAATTAGTTTTTTCCCCCGCCTCCAAAAGAACGGCACCTGAATAGTCTCGATTGAGGGATGTCAAGGATCAGATCCCAACATTCGACGGAACAGACTCCGCGCTTTCCAAATTTATCCGTCGCTGTGAAATGGTCGCGTCATGGATTTCCCCTTCTGAAGAACAAAGTCTCCTCCATACTGTTACGCGTCGCGGACGTGGATCGCGTAATAGGCATAAACGAGGCTGTTTATTAGATGGGTAAAGGCGTATATTTAAGAACCGGGAATGCGTGCTCACAGGATGAGATCCAGCATTAGACTGACAGTCGTGTAACATGTTAGATAGTGGAACGACGGGTAGTTAAGGACAATGTTCAGGGCTTCGGACCAGGGATGACAGGTGTTTGATACAACTGGGCGCCAAGGCCGTAACAATACCATAGATGATCGAATTACCGGAATAGCAAAGGAAACATTACGTGGAAACCAGGAATCAACTTCTCTTATTGAACTTTTTGCCATACTACGTCAACACTTCGGCCGGAAATTTAACGTCGGGGATCTCAGAAACAAATTTCGATCTCTAAAACAGGAAAGGGGCGAATCAACAAAATCATTTGGAAATAGAATTAAAATACTCATGAATGACGAATTAGAAGCAGCACGACAAACTTACACCGGAACCCAATTACACCCCTACGAAACACTAATCAGAGCCGAAGCACTCGACACCTTTACTAATGGTATCCAAGACAGGATGATTAGAGTAACTCAAGCACGCGAACCGGAAACTGATTTAACAAAAACAATAGCATTAGTCGAGTCCATGCAGAAAAGTGTAGCTGTAGGCGATCAACAGGCCAGAATCGATTCAAGATCAAGACCCAATACCTACTCAATATAAAGAGTCCAGTTTCAAGACCCGTAAGTAGATAGGCTAGGCCGGTTCTGCGACGGAAGTGGTCCAGCGGCCATTTTGTTTCGGCGGGAAATTCAAACGTGTCGGTAGGGGGTTTTCGGCGCGCTGCGCCGGAAGTGCACCAGCGGCCATGTTGTTTTGGGTGGTGGGTGGCGCAGGTGTCCCCCAGGTGTGTGTGGGTGGCCCAGGTGCCCCCCGTGGGTGGTGGAGGTATTCCTATTGTTTCCGGTGTCCGCGGTGGGTGGATGGCGCAGGTGCCCTATTGTTCCCGGTCCAGGTAGGTGGGTGGGATGCCTCCACCGTGTACTTTTGCTGCGTACCTGTACCCAAGGGTTGAGCTAGTGTCTCAGGTGCCCCAGGTGCCACAGGTAGGCGCGTGCCGCGGGTCCGCGGAGGAGGGGATGCCTGCCCCGGGCCGTATACTCCGCTAGAGGTGGGGGGTGCGTGCCCCGGGCCGTATATTTCGGCGGATATGAGTGGCGCGTAGCGGTATTTCCACTAGGAGGTATGGTATCAAGGTAACTCGTCTTCTTGGTGATATTCTTTATTCGTGGTCTCTACACCTCGCGCGACTCAAGCTAACTGCCCTCCGACCGCGTGGCTCCAACCAAAAACGCCCCTGGGCAGCCGCGCGGTCGCCCCACCTTTCCCAACATCAACAAAAGGCCTTGGTACCTGGCTGGGCCTAATGACCCTCGCCTTACAATCTATCGTTGTTGTTTGTTGTTGGGCTTCGATAGCTGCGGGGCCCTGACATATACTCCCGTCGAGGAGGGGTGCGTGGGAACTTGGATGCTCCGCCAGCGCACGTGTTCCCATAAATACCCCCGTGACAGCGATAATGGGTTTTTTCCCTCCCCTATACATTAAGACGAAGATTCTCTAAACACTTGACATGCCGACCGGCCTAATGCAGCATCATGGTACTTGACCGACCGGACGCACGTGCGCGTGTTTACGTAAACAGCACGTAGCTAAGCTGCTTAGATGCAGTGTTTGTTTACTGCGCCAGTAAGATTTTCTATAAGGTGGTCGCAATCACTGGCGCCCAATCTAAATACGCCGTCGCGACACTCGTCTGTACGTGCTGGTATTTACGAAAAAGAGACATAGCCACAAGTGTCCGCTAGTATTTACGACCCCCGGCAGACATAGGCACAAGTGTCCGTTTCCTGCGACAGCGGGACTTTCCCTATCGTGACTCTTGGCCGCACATGTTGCTGTTTACGAAAATGGCACGTAGCTACAGACTTAGATGCAAGGGCTTGTTTCCTGCAACGGTAGACTTTCTATAAGAAACCCCCTTTAAATGCCCCAGCACCGGCCGCACGTGCCGATCTTTACGGAAAGGGCCCGTCGCCGCCGTACAATTTACAGCCGGCTAATTATCAGGAGCAGTTTACAGCCTAATTATCATAATAAACAGACAAGCCCGGCTGAACATTTTTTACAGCCGTAGTAGCTAGCTGGTAGTGCTTCTTTCGAATTTTCGTGCTGCATCTTCCAAGTCCCGGCTGAAGCATGCGACACACATTTTTTTACAACCGTCTCTTTCTCGCCCCGAGTAACCGCGCTCTCCCTCAGCGATAGCCGTAGAGAGAGTGAGAGAGAGAGGGGGGGGGGGTAGAACCCTTCTTTCGAATTTTCGTGGGTGCATCTTCCAAGTGGGGGGATGCCATCTACCACGCGTACCGGTTCAGAGTGGGGGTATCATAGGATAAAAAGTGGTCCACGGTGAAGTGTCATCATCATTAATCCGGGTACCGCAGCATCCACAAGAACCTTCAACGATTTTGTTTATACAACATGCATATAAACAAGTTCTTCAGAACCAACCCCCAATACCGCAAGATGACAGTAGTATAAGTATCTGAATGCTCATACACAATTTACAGTAGTTTTCCAACGATCTAATAATAATATGTATTTTGCTCCTTCAGACCATCCCCAGCACCATCCGAGAGAACCGCGACGTTGTTGCAGCGAGGACGAGAGCCGCGTTTACTCGGACGGAAGTACCCGCTGACACGAGATTTCTCAAAGTACTTGGAGATCGGGGTGTGCCTCAGCCCCCATTCCTGTTACGTGGAGCTTGCCCTTGGAGATAATCGGGGCAATGAGATCCCATTCGTAATGCATGACTGGAAGGAGCTGATGAACGCCAAGGATCAGATTCTTGCAATGCTCGATGAACCGAGGGAAAAGCTCGAAGTAGGCGTCACATTAGCTTGCGAGAGTAACGCTGCAGAACGGTATGGGAGTCGTGAAAATTTCCAATACAACGACGTCCCTATACATGTCACCAAGGACGATGCGTACGATTTTCGAGTTTGGAGGATGTATCGACCATATGTTCACATGGTTGTCGGAAAGCACTCCAGCACTCATGCTAAAGTTCAAAACATTCGTCGAAATACCACGGGGTGCAAAGAACTCCGATTATAGAGCAGCAATTATGCAGGATGAACGATTTGAGAAACATTGCTTGATCGACTGTGAACTCGTAGCGATGGGTATTGATACAATAAGAGGCGAGGTATTAATGGTGCGGAGTATGGAAAGTAACGGCGCTAATTGGCTTTAGAAACCTGCAGATGTTGTATAGTAACTAATAAATAAAACATCATATTTAACAAATCTCGAGTATTACTCACTGACTATACCGTTCCTACTCATTTCCTAAAATACCCCTTCGAACGACGTTTCCTTCGGCAAAAAGGGTAAATACCTGGCGAAACTCGAGTTTTTTAAGAGGGGATGGGTCATCCCCATTTTTGGAAGGGTTGGGGGTACTTAAAGACGGATGTCTGTCCGGTCAACATCCGCATTCCACCGTTAGAACCGCACAGTGCAGAAGCTTCGTAAAAGTCAGAAAAAAAGTTAGAAGCAGAAAAATGGATAAGGATTACGGACGCCGCATAGTAAGTATCCCGTGTCATGCACATTGTATACACGCATATACACGCGTTACACGATTTTTCCGTATCTTTACAGACCAAGGAATTCCACCAGTACGCCCGGGAGATTAGGAGGCTACGCCCGTGCCTGCGCACCCGGAACGAGGCGCAGCATTACGTGATGCACAAAACCCCTGATTTTTGGGGCATAGGCGCAATGTTTGGTAAGTTCAAGCAGCAGCGACAGCATTCTATAGGATTTTGAACTAATATGTGTTTTTTCTCTCTATGTTATGCAGCACGCCACACGCCGAAGCCGGTAGCGGTGGTGAGGCCCATGAGGCGGGACCCCCCACCGCCTCCACCACCAGCAGTAGCGGAGCCGCCACCACCGGCAGCAACAACCCCGGCATCCCGGACCCGCAGCCGACCGCGATCGAGAGTAATTGCAGCGCCCCAAGTCCCGCTCAGACGACCCCACACACAAGTGGCAGCCCCACAAGCCTCCCTCAGGCGACCCCACACCCTCCCCCCGTCTCAGACGGACGTATAATCTCCCCGCACCCCTTTAAAATAAAAAAGCTTGTATATCTGTAAACATCTCTCTCGCACAATTTCATCTCCTTCAGATCCTCATCCTCATACTTCTCCAGCGAACTTAGATATATGGGAGGGTTTATAAAATCAACTCGGGGTATAGTTTATACATATATTTAACCATGAGATAAAAAGTTGTACAGTTTCAATACGTTTTGGAGCGCGCAAGTCCCTTCATGAAAAGCGCAAGTAAATGTATTCATAGCGGGCATGTTCGTGAATCTTGGTATAGCGCAGCAGCACTCATCACATTCGAGAATTTCCTCAATATTATATATCAACGGTGCGGAACCGATAAGTTTCTCGAGCCACTTTTTCTTCTCGTTCCCCTTGACGATGATGATTGCAGCATCTTGCAGGACGGATCTCAAAAGCGTCTTAGCTCGGGAATACTTGACATGACCATCATTCCAGGAGAGTCCATGATGATGTTTCTCGAGCCACTTGCAATGTTTCTTTGCACCCTTATCGAGCATTGTCCATGGGACCGGCGACGTAAAAATCCAATGCGCTACTTGGCGAGTACTGCCCACAAGTATAGCCGCTTCCTTCATTATGAACTTGCCATCAATCATAAAGCCCTGCACATCAACAACAGTCGTACCCATCTCGTTTTCAGACTTTATGAAATTTTGCGTACAATATTCGTCAGCGGGTTGTAATCCACAATACGGTCGTGTATGATTAGGCAGTAAGCGGTTGTGTCTGCTGGAACGTTCTCCTGACACTCGAATCCACAGTCGAGCTCTTCACAGACTCGTTTTGACGGGAGCAGTCCAACACGACGAATGGGCCGTACTCCATGAACTGGGTAGTGTTTAGGAGCGGTTCACCGGTTCCGTAGTAGGATTCTCGAAACTTGGCGTACATATCGTAGAGTGTAGCATATCGATTCTTTTTAAAATCGATGTTCAAATCGCCATAGGGATACACTTCGGAGTTGAGACGGAGACGGACGTTTGAGAGATTGCAGTGATCGAATATTGTGGCTCTCGCAGCTATATTATTCTTTCGAGCTGTTTACAGGGCGAATATTACATATAGAGGTTTTTCCATATGCGTTGCAGCCTTCACCGACCATGTGTGTCTAGTCGTTGTCTGTAGCAGAGGATACTCATGGATCTCGAACGAACGGAAATTCATCGTAATCGCTCTACCACTTTCCAAAGCACGCAACATACCCAATTTATGCATCTCATCCAGGGTTACATGGGGAATATGCCATTGCAACTTATGCAGCGTAAGCTTGTATGTCGCTCCAGGTGGGCCGTATAGCGCATTCGCATCAGTACGAGCACGAATCAGAATGAGCTCATGACGAGCGTTTATTACGACGCGTTTATAATCCTCACAAAATCCCAATAGCATACGCAGAGGCACACAAAAATTGAAGTGCAGCGGCGTCCCGCGATCATTATTCTCTTTCGCCACCTCATCATCATCGATCCACTTCCAACCCGCATTGTCCAAGGTTCTACACTGTGCAGTTGAGAGAGTCAGATAGTTCTTTAGCGATGTAGTTACACCGGGATTCTTACATCTGTCGATTTCAACGCCGTTAAGTTCATAACGTATCTCATCGAACAGGAACGCCATACAATTATTGTCCAATTTTAGGCGTGCAGTTGGGTCGTTCGAAACATTTGTATGTGTGAGGACTCCCTCCACGTATAGGTAACTACCGGCTATGTAGAGATGCAAGTCTTGCTTCTGAACACCAAGGCGTACCTCATCATTATTCTCCATGGACGTGTTTACATACGAGCTGTACCCATGCGTTTCAATCTTTGTTATACGATTGTCGACCATAGGCCCGCTGCCGATATTCAGAATGTTTGCGCTCATCATCACTGCTTTTCCGTATTAATTCTTCAATCCTTATCTTCTTGCAACACGGTATCCGAGAGATTGTAGAAATTTCACGCTAGATGTGCTTAGTCTCTTTTGACCGCCAATACTGCCACCGCTCTTTACAGATGATTGAAATGTAGATGATCTGCTGCTGCTGCTGCTGCTGTTGCTTCCTAATGCCGTATCGCCGTCCCCAGAGCTGACGTTATAGATGAGCATGCCTATTAGACGCGACGTCGTACATGCAAGCGTACTGTTATCTCCTCTCCGCGGAAATCCACTAGTTGTCCGGACTGATCAACTATTCGAATCGTCAGATCGTCTATTGCTCGTACAACGATCGGCAGATAAATAACTCGCGATGGTGTCTCCGATATCTTATATCCTGGAGTAACTCTGGGTACGAACTCATGAATCACATGTATAAACCGACCGTCATTACTGTACGAACCGGTGGTTACATTGCACTCTACCCGAATCATATTCACGCTTATGATGTTCACCGGGAGGTCCGATTGATGTCGAATATTTGGCGATAGAACACGGTTCGGAGAAAATCCCAACAGGGCTCCCACATTGTCGGGTAGTGTAAAGTTGATTTGGAAGGCGCTTTGAATTTCACTCCTCATCGTATTGTTGTTTGCACGCATAGCCATCGGATAATCATAGCCAACATTATCATTGGAGACATTCGTGCGTGGATATCGACTTACTATCTCGCGTCTCAGATATTCCTCAATAGCCTCCAGCTCGTAAGAACCGTCGGGAATAGTTATCACCTCATCATGATCCCCAAAGTAGAACTTATTATTACCATTTGAGGAACTAATGTTCGGTATTGTATTATAAGTCTCAAGATCCAGTAGACCGAGCTCATAGTGCCCACCGGGCAGATCTACCGGCGGACAGTATGTAGAGCAGAGCTCACAACTTTTACCGGACAGCGTGAATGTGAATGACATGTTTTTTCTTTAGCACTCTTTGCAGGAAACTGAGTTTTACTAATGATGGGAGTACGCTTTATAGGGAATTTTCACATAGAAATTTCACGCACAACTGACCGCAAATGCTTTGATCAAAGTTTTGAAGCCGTTCGTAATTGTATGTGATTCTTGCACGGTCACCATCAAAGTAACCCATCAATTCTGACGGCGGTCGGAGGTTCCCAAAGCTATCAAAGTATTTCACATATGAGCCGCATTTACTGTACGCTACCCAGTGTGTTCCAGGGCCGAGAACATTATCCAAATTGACGATTCCGCACTCCTTAGACCATGCTTTCTTCGACAAGTCGTCACGCATGAAAACTCCTCGAAAATATGGCAATCCTTTACATGCATGTTCAAGCTGATAGTTTTTTGTACCTCGTGCAGTAACATCATCATCATCATCATCTATCTCCCACGATTTTGACGTTATTTTTTTCTTTCCTACACCATTCCCCCGCTTGCATGGTGCAAGGTACAACCCTCGACCCTCCATGGTACGGTTATGACGCTGCATTTCCTCTAGCTGCTTTCGAGCCATTCTTTTATCCGATATGGTCTTGACCACCGATGATGCTCCAGTAACCAACGCGCCTAAAGCGCCTAATGCCGGAAGGAGTAGCGGTATGACTCCACCTCGCTTGGCCGCAGGCAATACGCAGAGATGTTTTCTACCATTCTTCTTCTTTTTCTTCTTCAGGTTATTCTCCGTATTCTTTCTCTTTCTTCTCAACCCCATGCCGAGTTTTCTTTTCACCTTCATGGCAGCTCAGACGGTGGTTGCTGCAGTCTTTTCACCGAACGATGCGTCCTTAGCTCCTATACGTTGTAGCGCGCTTTTGGCTAATATTTTATCAGCCGCGTGACGTCCTTCGAGATCTTTGCGTTGAGAGTATGCGATGTCGTGCTCCCTACAGGCCGCGTCCAAAGGATTGATACCGCGCTCCCCACGAGCCAATCGGCGCACCAAACGGGTACCCGGACCACAAAATTGATATCCTGGTATGTGTAGCTCAAATGGTAGGGAATTTATTTCACGATTCAATAGTCCGTCCCCAATCATCAATATGCCGTGGGAGTCGTACTCATACTGATGCTGAGTATTGCCGATCAAAATCTTATATGTATTTTCTTGGGGGACCGGTTATTATTATTAGTGCGTGCTGTACAATCGGTAAGCGGCTCCCGTTTTGTAGCACATACAGAGCACTCCCTGATCATAGGGGCTGGTCCATCCACATGATCACGCTGACTCGGAAGATTGTAGTGCCATAAACATCGACGATATGTCCGCACTTCAGGATCGGCCTTTATATGATCAGGCAGATTGGCCCAAATTGCGTCCACATCGCGTGCATAGTCGCGTAGTAGCAGGATTTTCGATACATATTCTAGCTCCTCAGCGGTAGCGCCGCGCAGAGTAGATTTGTTGACAACTAGGACCGCCATGCTTTACAACTGACACAGCCGCTCGACTGTCGGATATATAAATATCACATCCCCCTCCACTCCAACCCCATAGTATAACTCCAACGCCATGCGCTTTACACGGCAATCAGGGAATATTCATATCTCCATGAATCGCATGTTTGATGTGGGGGAGCATGAACGGAAGAGACACGGTACATTGTTGCCAAACAGTATACGTTGCGTGATATGTGGCCCGTCTAATTGTGGAAAAACAAACGCTATGATTAGTATGCTTGAGAGTCCGAATGGATTACGATTTGAGAATGTATACGTGTACTCAAAATCCCTGTATCAGCCCAAGTATCAGTACTTGGAGAAAGTGTTGTCATCTGTGGAGGACTTGGGCTACTTCCCATTCACGGAAAATGCAAGTGTGATCCCGCCTGCTGAAGCTCTACCAGACTCAGTATTTGTTTTCGATGATGTTGCTTGTGACGAGCAGAATGTCATGAGGGAATACTTTGCTATGGGCAGACACTCCCACGTGGACAGCTTCTATCTCAACCAATCATACGCAGGAATACCGAAACACCTGATTCGGGATAATGCAAATATGATTATATTGTTTAAACAGGACGGCATGAATCTACGACATGTACAGGGTGATTCGGGTAAGTGCTATCGGCTTTTTACCATCGAAATTTATCGATTTTTGAAATTGGTAATTGTCTCGGCGGCCGTCTAATGTCACCGGTGTCGCGTGGCGGCTTAGGGCCAACTGGCCGAATCACGCCAAATACCGACAGTCTTCCGATTAACCGGCAAGGGCCGAATGAGTCGGTAATAAAACATTTCTGCAGCACAATGGAACGGAAAGTGTGAGCGATGCGTGGCATAATAAACATAGTAAAGAGCGTGTCATCGGTGCACTCTGGCGAGAAATCATTCTTGTTTTTCCTTTTATTATAACTATAGAGCTAAATATTGAAAGAGCCAGTAGTTCTCTCCTTACCTCAAGTCAACAGCCAGGCTTTCACGCTTTTTTGGAAGGCAGAGGCAACACGCCTGCAGCAGCGGCGCGATCAAGGATTGCGGCCGAGTCTTTCAATATTTCGTTTTATAGTTATAATAAAGAGAGAAACAAGAATTATTTCTCGCCAGAGTGCAAGAATGATAGGCTTCCCTATATATTATTTATTATGCATAACACATTTATTATGTCACGCGAATCTCTCGCATTCCCCCCCTGCCAGTGTGCGATTTTTGTAATTCCTCGTAGGCAAGCCCGTTTCGTTGGTAAAACATTTCTGCACTGCACACTGGCAGGGGGGAGTGCGAGAGATTAGCGTGATATAATAAAGATTTGTGCATAATAAATAATATAGGGAAGCCTATCATTCTTGCACTCTGGCGAGAAATAATTCTTGTTTCTCTCTTTATTATAATTATAAAACGAAATATTGAAAGACTCGGCCGCAATCCTTGATCGCGCCGCTGCTGCAGGCGTGTTGCCTCCGCCTTCCAAAAAAGCGTGAAAGCCTGGCTGTTGACTTGAGGTAAGGAGAGAACTACTGGCTCTTTCAATATTTAGCTCTATAGTTATAATAAAAGGAAAAACAAGAATGATTTCTCGCCAGAGTGCACCGATGATATGCTCTTTACTATGTTTATTATGCCACGCATTGCTCACACTTTCCGTTCCATTGTGCTGCAGAAATGTTTTATTACCGACTCATTCGGCCCTTGCCGGTTAATCGGAAGACTGTCGGTATTTGGCGTGATTCGGCCAGTTGGCCCTAAGCAGCCACGCGACACCGGTGACATTAGACGGCCGCCGAGACAATTACCAATTTCAAAAATCGATAAATTTCGATGGTAAAAAGCCGATAGCACTTACCCGAATCACCCTGTACAGGGTGATGCGGATAACTGGAATCAGCTTTTTACCATGGAATTTTATCGATTTTTGAAATTGGTAATTGTCTCGACGGCCGTCTAATGTCACCGGTG
Source organism: Crossocerus cetratus (assembly GCA_963675795.1). Taxonomy (NCBI): domain Eukaryota; kingdom Metazoa; phylum Arthropoda; class Insecta; order Hymenoptera; family Crabronidae; genus Crossocerus; species Crossocerus cetratus. The sequence continues at coordinate 5,762,923 of OY776671.1, forward strand.
TCGCGTGGCTGCTTAGGGCCAACAGGCCGAATCAAGCCAAATACCGACAGTCTTCCGATTAACCGGCAAGGGCAAAATGAGTCGGTAATAAAACATTGCTGCACTGCACACTAGCAGGGAAAGTGTGAGCGATATGTGGCATAATAAACATAGTAAAGAGCGTGTCAGCGGTGCATTCTGGCGAGAAATCATTCTTGTTTTTTCTTTTATTATAACTATAGAGCGAAATATTGAAAGAGCCAGCAATTCTCTCCTTACCTCAAGTCAACTGCCAGGCTTTCACCCTTTTTTGGAAGGCGGAGGCAACACGCCTGCAACAGCGGCGTGATCAAGGGTTGCGGCCGAGTCTTTCAATATTTCGTTTTATAGTTATAACAATGAGAGAAACAAGAATTATTTCTCGCCATAGTGCGAGAATGATAGGATTACCTGTATTATTTATTATGCATAAAACATTTATTATGTCACGCGAATCTCTCGCACTCCCCCCCCCCCCCCCCCCCTCCCTGCCAGAGTGCAGTGCAGAAATGTTTTACCAACGAAACGTGCTTGCCCACGAGGAAAATAATAATATCCCCCAAACGGCTGAACCGATTCGCTTGATTCTTGGCTCATCGGATTCAGATAAATTACAGTTAAAATTCTAAATTCAGATATAAATCCTTAATACCGTAACCTTTTCATAAATCGAGAAGAAATTTTGGAGAATTTTTGGAAGAAATAATAGAGGCTCTGCTGTCGCGCGTCGTAGGGGACTACTACTTTGCGCGAGACTCTACCGAGTCTCATGATTACCGACTCATTCTGCCCTTGCCGGTTAATCGGAAGACTGTCGGTATTTGGCGTGATTCAGCCAGTTGGCCCTGAGCAGTCACGCGACATCGGTGGCATCACACGCCCGTCGAGACAATTACCAATTACAAAAATCGATAAAATTCGATGGTAAAAAGCTGATTCCAATTATCCGCATCACCCTGTATATCATGATCATGTTAATGTAGATATGACACTCGAAAAGTTTACTGAATTGTGCTCAAAATGCTGGGACAAAAAGTATGGTTTGCTCGTCATAGACAAGGATAGTCCCCTGGATCATGGGCGCTATCGACGCGGATTTAATGAGTTCGCCGTAACATCGTAAGCACACATGTCCCTGAGGCGTCATTGGAGAAACATCATGCATACATTGATGATAAGTATTTTGAGTACGGATGATGAGGATGAGGATAATCGGCAGATAAAGAAAAAGAGAAAGAGAAGAAGGAGGAGGAGGCAGATCTCGCCCAAAAGTGATGATATATTTGTGGTGGGTGATGCGGATAATGGTGTTACGAAAAAGTATGGAACTGCTGCTGCTGATTCCCCACCGCATATAATTGAAGTCGTGCCTGAAGAAGTATTGCATGGAAAATTGTCGCGTGGAACAACCTTCTGTGGTATGTTCATAATGACTATACTATCATGGATATGTGGCTGGAGAAGTTCATGGAATTGCGAGCAAAATGATGATATATCAGATGTCAGAACCGGGGGAGATCGCTCGGTCGGTCGATCGGTCGGTAGGTCGGTCGGTAGGTCGGTCGGTCGGTCAGTGGGATCATTGGAGCAGTCAGGCGGTCGATCTGCCTGGCGAGAGACTCATATAAATATAATCCCGAAGGGTGGGGAGTATATGTATTTAACATGCCTATAGCCGCATCCCATGAACACACGTTCTGTGAACATCGCTGAGGTTATATTGGCTATCTAAACTACTACTACTACTACTACTACTCCCCGCTACAATCATCATGATGAAATATATTAAGAAGCAACGTGCCAGGGAAGAAGATGATGATGCCATGCCGGAGATGGCAGCGGCAGGTGATACTACACGCACAAAATATCTTGCATTGAAGGTGGGAAAATATATTCTCAGGATATGTTGTTGGAGAAGTTAACGGAACAGGGGGAGTGAAATGGTGGTGCATCGGGCCTCGGAACCGGGGGAAGATCGCTCGGTCTGTCTGTCGGTCGGTCGGATGGTCGGTTTGATTCGTCAGCCAGTCGGTCGATCTGCCTGCTGATAGGTCCGTATAAGTATGCACCTAATCCCCGAGGGTGGGGCATATGTATTTAACATGCCTATAGCATCATCCTCCACGCATACGTTCTACGAACATTGCTGATGCTGTATCGCTTGCTTAAACTACTGCATCACTACAATCATCATCATCATGGTGAAGAATGAGAAGAAACAGCGTGCCAAAGAGGAAGCTATTACAGAAGAGATTGCGAAGACCAGCGATGCTATACGCAAGAAATATCTGGCATTGAAGGTGGGAAAGATAGACGCCGATGCGGCGTTGGAGACAAATCTACGACCGATTGTCGAGCCGCTAAAGCAATTGGTGGAGACGACGGGGAATACAATGATGCTGCAGCAGCAGCTAAAATCATCGCCACCGCCATCACCACCGCAAACACCCGAGTTCGACGATTCATTCAACATACCACTGAGGCAGATGAAATCGTCCAGCAGGAGGAAACTTTTAGAGGCAAAGAGTATTAAACGATTGCGCACAGACACCGTGACTCCTAGACTTTTGAGACAATTGAAGCCGGACACGACTCCTAAACTTTCGAGAACATTGAAGCCAAAATCTATTCATGGTAAGAAAGTGCGCTATGGAGAATCTAGTCCGCAGGCATCGAAGCAGAGCCCTGCCATCGACGATGATGATGCTGCTGCACGTCATATGCCGATCATTGATGGGGAAATCTTCGAGACCTCATACACATCACCATCAGCTGAAGCTAAGATAAATACAACGATGCGTGCTATTCTACAACCGGGCAACTCCGAAGAGTTTCGTTCAGAAAGAGAAGCTTTGAAGAGGAAATTCGGACCTCTGGCAAAGAAATACATAAAACTACTATACCTTGACACACTAGATACTGTGGACAAAGTATACGGCATATACCATAATGTCAACGTTGGCAAACTCTATATCGGTAGTTGTCTGTTCGATGTGGATGATAAGGACAACATTATGATCGGCACCAGACGATACAAGGGAACTGTAGGACTCTTCGATCTGATATTCTCGAAGACGCCTGACGATTCAAAATATACTGATGCTGATTTGAATGCATACCGAGACATTCTAACACTTTCGAACGCCCATAGAACGAATCATTCGGCATCCGGACAGGTAAAGGGCAACAAGAGTTACAAGTATCAGCATATAATTAAGAAGTTGTTTCAACCAAAAGGAGGACGTGGTATATCACAACGGACATATAATAATAAACTTCCAAACGCTATGATTGCTACGAACAACCCCATCGATTACGTTCACTGGGATGATCCGAACGAGCTGGTGGAACCCATGCAGCTACTGGTTTCTTCGCAAGACGCCGGTCATACTGGTCATGACAATGAGCTAATGTCGATAATCGAGGAACTTCGAGAAGCTGGATTGTTTATAAACTAGCTATGCATACTAGTTACGGGACCAGTACGGCATGCGATGTCGATCAACAAGTTTGGTGCGCCCCTCGCAACGAATGGGACTTCAACAACCCCACAATCATCACCATTATCATCATCGGCAGTGCAATCAATATTTAGAAATGTAATATACACCAGCGCAGTGTGTCTGGAAGGTGAATCTTTCAACGCGCGTGGACGGAAAATATGCTGCGTAGGCGAACCCCTAGCTGCCGACGATGTCGCTTCCATGCGCTATGTGAACAGTTTTGTGAATGAACTGAGGAACGAAGTTGAGGAAACATTGCTGGATCTACAAAGTACAATGTACCGATTGCTGAAGTCGCTTGAAAGACAAATTGAGGAACTATATATACATCCTTACAATAATAAAAGGGGATGACGGATATCATGTCGACTCAGTTGCATATCATGAGTAACGTCAAGGCACAATTGGTGGAAGAGTTGCACGCTGCAGCCCGACGTAACTTTCCACGCAGACGGGTAATCGTGCATGGTTTCGACGATCTATGGCAAGCTGATATCGTGGAGGTTCAACCATACGCAAAGGAAAACCGATGGCTACGGTATATCCTTACAGTAATCGATGTATTCAGCAAGTATGCATGGGCCCTTCCTCTGAAAAGTAAGGGAGCGGTTGACGTGACGAAAGCCTTTTCGAGCATATTGCGTACCGATGGAAGAGTCCCTAAAAACCTACAGACCGATCAGGGCAAGGAGTTTTACAACCGTGCCTTTCAAGACTGCATGAAGAAGCATGGGATCAACCACTATTCAACCTTCAGCATTATGAAGGCCTCCGTGGTGGAGCGCTTCAATCGTACGCTCAAGAATGCTATGTGGAAGTCGTTCTCGCTGAATGGGAACTATCGCTGGACCAACATCCTGTCCACGTTGGTGTCAACCTATAATCATCGGAAACACCGCACCATCCAAATGTGTCCGGCCAACGTGACCCGCAATGATGAAAAGCATCTCCTCGCCACCGGATACAGCAATATAAAAATCCTTGGACCAGCAAAGTTTAAAGTTGGAGACAAAGTTCGAGTCAGCAAATTCAAAACTATCTTTGATAAAGACTATACACCGAACTGGTCAGCAGAGGTGTTCGAGATCCGCACAGTTAAACGAACGAACCCGGTTTCTTATCTCCTAAAGGATTTCAAGGGCGATCCCGTCGCAGGAGGGTTTTATGAACTTGAATTGCATAAGGCCATGCATCCCGATGTGCATTTGGTTGAGAAGGTATTGCGCAAGAAGGGAAATAAGCTATTTGTAAAGTGGTTAGGATTTGATGCGATACACAATTCGTGGATAAATAAAAAGGATGTTATGTAATGAGAACAAAATAAATAAATTTATTGATATTTATATGTAACATGTACAATTATTGCTCTCGAGGACGCGCAATCATTTCCAGAAAATGGGCCACATTGATCTCCGCGTCTTCGTCGGTCAGCCATCCACGAATTGGGAATCTCCCACGCTGAGGAGGCTGCGTGAACATCTCGTGGAGGTACTCGTTGAGCCTTGAGCGCGATGCCGCATCCAACCGAGGGAAAATGATATTCCTGGTCACCATCGCCGGATTCTCTGGACGGCCCATGTTGATCGTTAGCCGTATAGCTGGAGCATCCTCGTCCTCCTCCTCCTCCTCCTCTTCCTCCACCGTACCACAGAGACGCTGCAGCTCATCGATGGCATCTAAATGAGAAAGAGAAGCTGATTAGATATCAATCTTGTATGAGAGAGAGAGAGAGAAAGAAACCTTACCTATGTCACACTCCTCCTCGCTGTCGCTACTGTATACAATTATTGAGTCAGCATAGAGTGACCCATCATCATCATCGGACGCATACATGTCCACATCGTCCTCATTCCATGTTCGTGCTCTATAGAACCAGCTCATGACTCGGTCGGAGGGGATGGTGTTGGATGGCCGACGGAAATTCTGGATATGTCGGGCTTTCTCCTGCAGGACCAGCATTTAAGGAAACTGGTGACATCTCTCTCGCTCCACCGCTGCCGGAAAAATAAGATTTCCATGGCGGAAAGGTGCAGGCCTATCCCTCTCGAGGGCGTAGGATGCTCTGCGCGAAGTCCTCCGCATCTACATCGGCAAGCCCTTCGAATATCTCCGAATCTCCGTTTATCTCAACGAAGTATTCATCCTCGGTGTCGGTATCAACATCATCCATGTCGACGTGAAAGTTTTCTAAATAGGAGAAGCGGATTCGATAAAAATCTTCTATAAGAGAATAAGAATAAGAATAAGACGTATATTTGTCCTAGGGCGTTTTGCCCTCTCAGAACATTACAAATAGTGTTACAAAGAATAAATTAAAATTAGAGAGCTTAAAACTAGAAATGTAAAAGGTGTGGTGTGAGTAACACGGACGAAGCAGCTAGGCACCCCGATAGCCGCACAAAACAGTCGCAAAGGTAGTAGTACCGGGAACGCATAGGAAATTAGGACGCAAGCCAACAGACCAAAAAACCAAAAAAGAGACGCGGATCTCACGCATATCGCCCAGCCAAGTGAGCACATAACGCATTCTTAAACGATACTTCAGAGTCGCACTCCCGAATGACAGCTGGAAGGTCATTCCAGAATTGCGAGCCCCGCACGGAGAAGGAGGCCGCAAAGAAGGAGGTGCGGTGGTTGGGCACACGGAGCAGGGTACCCCTTTGACGAGACGGGTAACCAGCAGAGCCTTCGAACCTAGGCGTGAGCAGATCACGCAGGGGACCCGGCGAGTTCGAGACGACGGCGCGGTAGAGGCAAACGCCTAGGAAAAGTAGCCTCCTCTCGCGAACCTTCAACCACCCCAAGCGGCGGAAGAAAGGAGTAATGTGCGCATCGCGCGGCGCATCGAAAATAAAGCGCACACAGGCATTTAGCGCACGCTGGACTCGGATCTCGTCAGTCGCAGTAATTCCTAGTAAGGCAAGGCAACAATAGTCCAGGTGTGGCAGAATGAGGGAGGATACGAGCTTAACCCTTAAGCTCCGCGGTAACGCAGTGCGTTGGCGCCGGAGACTCGCAAGCACACCATAGATCTTACTACAGATGCGTCCAGCGTGATCGCCCCAGTCAAGAGCAGGCGAGATGTGCAAGCCCAGCGAGACGGCCTTAGAGGCGTACGGGATGGGCGTACCGCCCATCTGAACCAGGGGAGCACCGGAAACAAACTGCAGGCCCAGGGCGCGAGCAGAGCCGAGCATCATGCACTGCGTTTTCGAGACGTTCAAAGAGAGAGAGTGCATTTGGGACCAGCCAGAGACGCCAGCGAGGTCAGAATTGATCCTTGTAATCGCGTCGTCCAACTCATAGAATGGCGCTGAGATATACATTTGTACGTCGTCCGCGTATTTAACCACCTTGGAGAATTTTATAGAAGAGTTCAAATCATGGATGTACAGAGAGAATAGGAAAGGACCAAGGACAGAGCCTTGCGGCACGCCCGAATGGACCGGGGACCAACGGGAAAGAGACCGTCCGATTCTGACTGCCTGTGTCCTATCAGAAAGGTAGGACCAGATCCACTGTAAGACCGGGAGAGAGAAGTTTAGAGAGTGGAGTTTAGAGAGAAGAAGAGAGTGGTCTACAGTGTCAAAGGCCTTGGAAAAATCAAGACACACCAGGATTGTGACCATCCGCTGGTCAGCAGCAAGACGGACGTCGTCCAGGAGTGTCAAGAGAGCCGTCTGACAAGATCGGTTTTTCACAAAACCATGTTGCGAGGGGTCCAACTTACCAGAGCTACTGAGGAAACTCTGCATATCATTGAGGACAACCCTCTCAAGGACTTTGGACAGCTCAGGAAGAAGAGAGATAGGGCGGAAATCGGCAGGAGCAGAAGCATTCGGTTTCTTGGGTATCGGTGTGATTATGGCTTTACGCCAGGCGTCGGGGAAAACAGAGAAGGTGAGCGAAGAATTGAAGATCTGCATTACAGCAGGAAAGATAGCAGGGAGAGAGAGTAAGAGAAATCTCGCACTCAGATCGTCCGAGGGCGAGATAGACGAGTTCGCAAGGCGCACGGCGCGAGCAAGACTCTCCTCCGTAACAGGAGAGAAGTAGAACCGCGAGTCGTCGGAGGTATGGTTAGACAAGGACAGGCATACGGGGAGGGCCGGTGGGGAAGAAGCATGAGCAGAAAGGAAGAAAGAGTTAAGGCTGTCCGGTGACAGGTGAGAAGGGGGAGAGGAATGAGAAGTCGGAACGACACCGAATGACTTCAGCTCGCGCCAGAGAACATTCGGGTGTCGGTGAGTAGAGAAACGATCGAACAGAAAGGTAGTTCTGGCTCGCGCCAGAAGAGCCTGGACACGGTTACGAGAGGCCTTGTAAAGGGCCCAAGCAACCGAGTTACCAGACCTGAGGAAGGAGCGCCTGAGCGAGTCCCGAGAACGCATCTCGGTTCTAATCTCAGGGGTGATCCAGGGAGCAGGAGGCCGTCGGATACGCAGAGGCCGAAGCGGGGCATGCTCATCGAGAACTCCGAGCATTCCCGAATTGAAGTTGTCTACCAACCGATCCACGCTGCTCTCACAAGTGTTCGAAGCAAGTCGAACACAGCTAAGCTGCGAGATGTCATCGAGTAGCGCGTCACGATTGATGGAACCATATCTACGACGAAGATCGGTGGTAGGAATAACCCGAGAAGTTAGGACGTACTCTAGCGAAATTAAGTCGTGATTAGAGCAGTGAGGCTCTTTACTTTGAGAAAAAGAAGCTACCCTGCTAGAGTCATCCACAAGCCCAAGGTCAAGCCAAGTGGAGGAGAAAGAAGTGTGAAAAGTAGGAGAATAGGGGATAGAATAGAGGTTGAGGCGGGAGAAAAGCCCTCCAAGGTAGATCGCATCGAAAGACTGTGAGCCCATGTTCGCGTTCCAGTCGCCCAGAGCAACCTTGTTCGGGAAGTCCGAGACGATGTCGGCGAACACCGGTTCAAAGTTAGCAAGAGGAACATGCGGGGGGCGATAAACAACCCCCACTAGAAGAGTGCCGGCAGAGGGAATGATCACCTACGCAAAGAGATATTCCGGGCCGGAGAGTTGAGAGCGAGGGGAGGACGCGATTATAGAGGTCGAAAAAGTATCGCGAGTATATAGGCAGACGCCTCCGCCCGTTCTGCCATATCTGTCACACCTGAGAAGAGAGTAGCCAGGTAGGAGCAAATCGAGTCGGGAGTGCTAGGAGTCAGCCAGGACTCCGAGACCGCGATGACGTCGTAGTTAGCAGAAGTGAAGTAGGTGTAAAAACTGTTAAAGTGAGCAGCTAGCGACTGGGCATTAAGATGCCCAATGCGTAGTATGGAAGTCGGAGGAGAGAGAGAGCTAGATGGTGGTGCGCGGGGGTCGGGGTGTCACGTGAGCTTAGACTCGAGTTCACGGACCGAGTCGATTTTGACAGGGGGATCGGAGGCGCTCTTCTTTACAAAGATACTCCCGTCCTTGTGCCATACGCGGTAAAAACCACGTTCGCGGGAAATCGCACGGCAGCGTTTTAAGAGATGTCACTGAAGTTAGCCCCGCCTTTTTTCAGAATTAAAAAAATAAATGTTGTGCTGGGTTGTGCTAGAATTGTGCTATATTGTGCCGCAAACCAAATTTGAAAATATTAAATATTACACATTTTACGAAGAAAAAACGATTTTGGAGTGAGATTTAGCCCCGCCTTTTTTCGGAATTAAAAAAACAAATGCTGTGCTGGGTTGTGCAAGAATTGTGCTATACTGTGCCGCAAACCAAATTTGAAAATATTAAATATTACACATTTTACGGGGAAAAAACGAATTTTCGGGCGAGAGTTAACCCCGCCTTTTTTCGGAATTAAAAAAATAAATGTTGTACTGAGTTGTGCTCGACTTGTGCTGCTTTGTGCCGCAAACGAAATTTTTTAATTTCCAAAATTATTGATTTTACGAGCAAAAATAAATCAGTCATCAAGAGGTATGTCGGCCATAAATGCGTCAGTACTGGCAGTACATAAACGAATACACAAGGTGTATACACATTTTTAGGTGTCAATATATACATATAATCTGGAATGCGGGATATGCCACAGCCCCATCTTTCAATACATAGGTATATCCTCATATTTGTCTAGGTATACCAACAGCCGCAAAATCGGAATACCGTGTCTAGTATATAGTCGTATTACTAAACACTTATTCATTGTATGCATCTATGCTTGTATTGGTGTACTTCTGTAGGTATGATCCTATTTATTTTAATTGCAGTATAATGTAGGCTATAGGCAGGACGAGAGGCCTGCCTTAGACAAAGAGTGTCGCTAAACCGACGCGTCACATTTTACGACGCAGGCGAGATAGCGATCTCGACCGCGCTGCGAGTGGTACCCCCCCCCCCTCCCCCCCCCTCCACCCTCCCCGCGAGGTGTACCACACACATGCTCACACACTTCAAATTTAAACACTCGTACCGTAAGATGAACCGCCCTGAAACAAATGACGGCGGTGTTCCTTCGAACAAAATCGAAGTCAACTGGGAGTAACAGTCGGTCATTGATCTGTAGTAACAGCCACAGAACGCATCGTCGAATATTCTGCTGGACTAGTCCCACATCGCTCTTGAATTACACCAATTGTTCAGAACTTCCAACGCACTTACAACGAAACTTTGGACACTTTTCTTAAAAAGTGTATTTTAAGACAGCTTTAATTAAGAGTGTATTGTAAGATAGATTAAGCGTGCGCCTGAAATACAGGTATTTACCATGGTTTACATTTCTCAAAATATATGTATAAGCCATTCCACATCTCATTAATTCCACAGTATGTATAAGTCTTTAGAGCACTACTGTATTAGATCTATCCTTCCCAAGCGGGTCACTTTTATCCGGCTGTGGACGCATTTTCGTGAAACGGTATATGATGTCTTTAAGGTTGCGTTAAAGTGATTCAAAATCCTGGTTTCCCAAAATTTGTTATTACATACTTTCAAAATTACAAGCCCTCGCTTTTTCGAGGTTCTACTGGTATAAATGAATTTTTTTCTCAGATTGTAGAGTACGTACCAATTTCATTTTTATTCATTGGCTTGGAGAAGAGTCAGAAGAACCAAAACCTATTTTGAATACTTTTTTTGGTTTTCGTAGAATTAATTTATGCGTCCAGAAAATGGTAGTTTCTCTTTACATCAAAATCTGTCACATGACCGAAAAAAGGTGATCCGTTTAATGAGAAATGATACATTATTCTATACATACATGTATGTATATATGTATATACGCAATCAAATAGTCTTCGTTTTATTGAAAGTTAACGATGTTTTGGGCACTGCATCAGTGTAGCAATTATATGTTACAAAGTAATCCGTACTTAACATCTCGATTTAATCAGACTTCCATCCGGTTTCAATTTCAAAGTAAAGATAGACGGTGGGATTGTAATTGATTTGGTATGGAAATATATAATTAGTGGAAGTACGTTCATATATATACACACGCATAGATGCATATAATGATTAATTGTTAAACATTTTAGCATTATGAGTAGGAGACAGGCTATTGAGTGTTTGCGGCAATTGTTATACCAAGACAAGTATAAGGATATTATATTGGAAGATGGGTCTGTCACAGTTCCCAAATCCCACATATATCAAGACGTATCAAATACAATGCCACCTGAACTCCGATTAAAACCAAAACATATATATACCATATTGAAATTAAACAGATATGACATTCACGAAGAGCTGCTAAAACATAGAAACATATGCTATGAACCAGTAATGACCCCCAACACCACATTAGAAGAGTCAATGGAAAATGAAATATCATTTTCGATTAATATTAGAGATATATGGGATGATATCGAAACAGAGGATGTCGTATACAAATTCAAGAATCGTGGACCGCGTAGGGCACCAACATTAAAGCGCAAGGCATGGACAAATTTTTTGTTTGGGGAAATATTTGAACGCACACGCATTCCATGCGCGTTGAATTTCAAGAGATGCAAATTATCGAATAGCGGATTTGCCATCGTGATAGAAGGAAGTTGTCCGGAATGCCACTGTTCCTTTAGAGGTTGCGTTGCCAATCAGCCGGAAGACAACATACCCATTATGATGGAGTGCTCCGTCAAAAATTATGATTCGTCCTACCAGCACTCAAAAAAGCGGCAACTGAAGGGGACCAAGAGACTTGAAGTGGCAAAGGAATTGGTGGAGGGAAAGACATTACCATCAATTTGGCGTCGCGAGACCGCAAAAAAAATAATGAAAATCGGTGAGAACGAGCCACCAATCTTATTTTCCGGGCATGTCTTGCGTAAGGCAAAACAAGAAAGACAGGACAAACTGCTCGGTGTGCAATCATCTAACATATGGGAAAGCCTTCGCAATCTAAAATATGCAGCAAACATCCAAGGATCAATCCATTCAATGGGGTTGGACCCCTTGTTTGTCCACTACTGGACAAAAGATCAAGTTGCAGTATACGAAAAGTTCCACGAATGTATCTGCATTGATGCTACGGGTTCGTTGATCAAAAAGCCTAAACTGCCCAACGGCGAATTAGAATCTCATGTCTACTTGTATCAGGCTGTAACAACGGTGGAACAATCGCATGTACCATTTTGCCAAATGGTATCGGCTGAACAGCATACCGACGCAATCAGTAATTGGCTAGGAGCGTTTTTAAGAATAGGATCCACGCATAAACGAAATTTTCCCATAGCAAAAGAAGTTGTAACCGATTTTGATAGAGCACTTCTGGGCGCTGTCGCACGCGTATTTGCCAAAATGAATACGTTGAGCGATTACCTGGTATCGTGTTTTGATTTAATACATAAAAAGCAATGCAGAATACCAAAATCATTACTAAGACTTGATATCTGCCATTTTATCAATATGCTGGCTAAATGGAAATGTTGGGCAACGGTGCCGAATAGAGTACGAGTTTTTTATATTAGGAGTATTGCTGTCTTGCGGCAGCAAAACGATTTTGAGATGCTTGAAAAATATGCACGGGCTATATTTTATATTTCTTTGAATTCCAATTATGCCTCGGGAAATTCTTCACATAGAGCTAAGGAATTTTTGACCACCGCGATAAGGGGAATTCCGGACGAATTTAATGTGGAAACACAAAACGAGAATGAACAAGAAATCGAAGAAGATGACGATGAGTACAACGAAAATATTTTTAAGTGGGCAACAAATTTATATAAGTCATGCCAAGCGGATATAGCTACGGAAGTTGAAACCGATGATGTGAACGGTTTTTACTGCCCAGATATGGCAAAAAGATTCAGAGCCCTCCTGCCGTACTTTCCTCTCTATTCAGAGGTAATGCCACCCATTTTCGGCTATGGGACACCAAGAGCCACATCCGCAGCCGTTGAATCTGAATTCAATGACCTAAAACATAGAACGTTAAAGTCCGAATCTCGCCCGATGCGAGTTGATAAATTTATTTCTCGGCATATTTCATCATTTGATGGAAAACTAAAATTAGCTTTGGCTAATGTGGGCCATGCATCAACTTACCCATTGACTAACAAGCACACCGACAATCCTGCAAATCTTAAGGAAATTTCCGAAGAAAAAGAGCATCATGACGCAAACGATTCAGATGAATCAGGCAAAACTGTAGACAGTGACCGGGAAGAGGAAATGGGCGACTTGGAGGAGCGGCGACAGGAGCAAAACTGGCGGAATAAAAATAAGAAAAGTCGACGCATAAAATATATTGACCCGCTGCCTGGCTTTGATTCAACTTTACCACTGTCGATGAACAGAATAAAGTTGCCGGTTATTGTAAATGGTAACTTCTGTTCTAATGTACACGACAATAAGACGATATTTATAGTTAGAAACACATGCGCATTCGACAGCATGTGTCAAATTTTATCCTTGACAACCCAGCGATATCCTAGTTTTAAGGAAGCTGTACATCAGTTCCAGGATACATTACCAATATATGATTGTGTAAGAACTTTGATTGCAAATGGCCTGTCGAAAATCTTTTACTTGAAAAGGGCACGAATCATGTATGATCTGCCGATTTTACAGCGAGAGCAACAACGGAGATCGATAATTAAAATAAATGCCAATGTTAATATCGGTAATCTAGCAATGGCTTTAGTCCAAAACGCGCCTAGCTGTATATATATTACTTCATGTAATGCATGTGGTAATAATAACAGAAAATTACCCATAATTGGTGCCAATTTAGAAATATTAAAAACCAAAGGATTTCAATTTCTATCCGAAGCCGTAGAAGAAAACTACGCAGTAAATAATAAATGTTGTCCCCATTTGCAAACTCCCAGGCGAAAATATGGACCACATGTATTCGTGGAAACTGATACTGGCGATCGAACGAAGACAAAATTACAAGACGTTCCTCTGGAAATATGCCTCTCAGAAGGATCTGAGTTATGCAACTTGAAACTTGCTGGTGTAATCGGATATGAAGGGACATTTCAATCAGGCACAACTGGCCATTATATCGCGTATTTGAAAGCTATTGACGATCAATGGGAGTATTTCGATGGCAACGGGAAAAAGGGATATTATAATCTAATTTCTGGCATGAATGACATTCATGCACATATGTGCATTTACATATCATTATAATAAATACTACTTCATGTTTTTTAACAGAACCGCATCATTTTATGTTTTAATCCTTTCCCACCATCCATGATTCTTATAAAAATCCTTCATTTCTAACATTTTTTAACCTGTTAAACAGCATACGTCGAGCAGAATGCAGTACAATAATCGGATCTTGCATGTACGAAAAAATGTCCGAGTTCCAACTTGATGGCTACTTGTGAGTTGCGATTAAATCTATAGTTTTAAAAATGTTTAAATTCTATTTGCGGCACAAAGCTGTACACGTTTGCCACAAACATCACATGTTTCATATTCGATAAAATGACGAACATCACTCTTGGCGGCCAAGTGTAAGTGTTATTTAAAACGACTGTGATTTGTTATATCGAAATTTTGTTTGCGGTACAAGGCAGCACAAACTGGGCACAACTCAGCACAACAATTAGATTTTCCCTAACCAAAAAAATGGCCGACATACCTCTTGATGGCTGATTTATTTTTGCTCGTAAAATCGATAATTTTGGAAATTAAAAAATTTCGTTTGCGGCACAAAGCAGCACAAGTCGAGCACAACTCAGTACAACATTTATTTTTTTAATTCCGAAAAAAGGCGGGGTTAACTCTCGCCCGAAAATTCGTTTTTTCCCCGTAAAATGTGTAATATTTAATATTTTCAAATTTGGTTTGCGGCACAGTATAGCACAATTCTAGCACAACCCAGCACAGCATTTGTTTTTTTAATTCCAAAAAAAGGCGGGGCTAACTCTCGCTCCAAAATCGTTTTTTCTTCGTAAAATGTGTAATATTTAATATTTTCAAATTTGGTTTGCGGCACAATATAGCACAATTCTAGCACAACCCAGCACAACATTTGTTTTTTTAATTCTGAAAAAAGGCGGGGCTAACTTCAGTGACATTTTTAAGAGTTCGGACAGGTCTCTCGGCAAGAATTCATTAACATAAACGAATTTGGAAGAGGCGAAAGAGGGATCAATCGCGGACGCGGTGAGATCCCGTTTCTTTCTCTTCGCAGCGAGGAGAGAGTCCCGAGTGGCGGAGGATGCGAATTTCGCATGGATTATGCGCGGGCGATCCACAGTAGGAGTACCGCGCATACGCGATACCGAGGTGATGTCCGCGGCAGAGAGGGGGACTGAGAGTGCGTGCGCAACTCGCAGTGTGAGGTGAGAGAGGTTCTCACTAGGGGACTCTGGGACGCCAGAAATTAGGAGCTCATGACTGCGGCACGCCAGCTCAAGGCGAGCAACGTGCGCCTTGACAGCAGTCAGCTCCGAGGTTAGGGCTAACTGGGCCGACCCGGAGTTGGTGGAGTTAGCGCGGGTGGTATTTACCAGGGTTTCGAGCGAGGACATACGCCCGTCGAGGACCGCTAATTTGGCCGAGTGATCCGCAGTGGTGGCGGAGAGCTGCATCGGGCAGGAGTTCACCTGCTGGAGCTGAGCCTGTTGATCCGCCATGTAGGTCGACAGTTTGGCGCTGAGTCCCTCGATGATATGGGTCAGGCTGGAGACGGCCGCAGCGGTGGCATCGCTCATTTGCGGACTAGGTGCAGTAGCATCGGTAGCAGCAGGAGGAGCCGGAGAGACGGTCCCGACTGTAGCAGCCGAGGAGCGGGTTCCCAGCGGAGAACCACTGGCCCCTGGCCTAATGACCGTCGGTCGAGTGGTCCCGGCGGAGTTCCTGCAAGCCGCTGCGTGGGACGGTAAGCACCCTGGGTGCGTCGAGCCCATACATAGTGGGCAGGTGGAAAGCTCCTTCTTCACGTCCTTTCCGCATTTGATGCACCTGACAGGCATGGAGACTGAGGGTGGCGCTGACGTAGGAGCCCGATCCATTTTAGGTTGGCAATCGTGTGAGAGGCGAGGGTGGTACCCGCGGATGAAGGCGGCACGTAGAGGGCGCACAAGGCGTGTCGATGAGGAAAATTCAAAATTTCCTCCAAAAACGGACAGAATAATAACCGTCCCAGTAATGGGGTTAGAAATTCTGTCAGTAGAGCCAGAGAAAAATAGGCGTATTCCCGTCGGCAGAGAGAAGTGCCGATAAAAATTGATAGGCCAAAGTGAGGCGGGCCGATCGGGAATATGCTCGAAACCTGCAACAGGCCCCACGGGGCAGAGATCGGCAGAAAAAGGTCCAAAAAGGAAGAGACAATGAAGTAGCGTGTGGTGTACTCACGAGAGAGAGAGTGAGAGATTTGATTTGAATGCATACCGAGACATTCTAACACTTTCGAACGCCCATAGAACGAATCATTCGGCATCCGGACAGGTAAAGGGCGACAAGAGTTACAAGTATCAGTATATAATTAAGAAGTTGTTTCAACCAAAAGGAGGACGTGGTATATCACAACGGACATATAATAATAAACTTCCAAACGCTATGATTGCTACGAACAACCCCATCGATTACGTTCACTGGGATGATCCGAACGAGCTGGTGGAACGCATGCAGCTACTGGTTTCTTCGCAAGACGCCGGTCATACTGGTCATGACAATGAGCTAATGTCGATAATCGAGGAACTTCGAGAAGCTGGATTGTTTATAAACTAGCTATGCATACTAGTTACGGGACCAGTACGGCATGCGATGTCGATCAACAAGTTTGGTGCGCCCCTCGCAACGAATGGGACTTCAACAACCCCACAATCATCACCATTATCATCATCGGCAGTGCAATCAATATTTAGAAATGTAATATACACCAGCGCAGTGTGTCTGGAAGGTGAATCTTTCAACGCGCGTGGACGGAAAATATGCTGCGTAGGCGAACCCCTAGCTGCCGACGATGTCGCTTCCATGCGCTATGTGAACAGTTTTGTGAATGAACTGAGGAACGAAGTTGAGGAAACATTGCTGGATCTACAAAGTACAATGTACCGATTGCTGAAGTCGCTTGAAAGACAAATTGAGGAACTATATATACATCCTTACAATAATAAAAGGGGATGACGGATATCATGTCGACTCAGTTGCATATCATGAGTAACGTCAAGGCACAATTGGTGGAAGAGTTGCACGCTGCAGCCCGACGTAACTTTCCACGTAGACGGGTAATCGTGCATGGTTTCGACGATCTATGGCAAGCTGATATCGTGGAGGTTCAACCATACGCAAAGGAAAACCGAGGGCTACGGTATATCCTTACAGTAATCGATGTATTCAGCAAGTATGCATGGGCCCTTCCTCTGAAAAGTAAGGGAGCGGTTGACGTGACGAAAGCCTTTTCGAGCATATTGCGTACCGATGGAAGAGTCCCTAAAAACCTACAGACCGATCAGGGCAAGGAGTTTTACAACCGTGCCTTTCAAGACTGCATGAAGAAGCATGGGATCAACCACTATTCAACCTTCAGCATTATGAAGGCCTCCGTGGTGGAGCGCTTCAATCGTACGCTCAAGAATGCTATGTGGAAGTCGTTCTCGCTGAATGGGAACTATCGCTGGACCAACATCCTGTCCACGTTGGTGTCAACCTATAATCATCGGAAACACCGCACCATCCAAATGTGTCCGGCCAACGTGACCCGCAATGATGAAAAGCATCTCCTCGCCACCGGATACAGCAATATAAAAATCCTTGGAC
This sequence comes from Crossocerus cetratus, assembly GCA_963675795.1. NCBI lineage: Eukaryota > Metazoa > Arthropoda > Insecta > Hymenoptera > Crabronidae > Crossocerus > Crossocerus cetratus. The sequence goes on from OY776671.1 coordinate 5,780,618, forward strand.
CAGCAAAGTTTAAAGTTGGAGACAAAGTTCGAGTCAGCAAATTCAAAACTATCTTTGATAAAGACTATACACCGAACTGGTCAGCAGAGGTGTTCGAGATCCGCACAGTTAAACGAACGAACCCGGTTTCTTATCTCCTAAAGGATTTCAAGGGCGATCCCGTCGCAGGAGGGTTTTATGAACTTGAATTGCATAAGGCCATGCATCCCGATGTGCATTTGGTTGAGAAGGTATTGCGCAAGAAGGGAAATAAGCTATTTGTAAAGTGGTTAGGATTTGATGCGATACACAATTCGTGGATAAATAAAAAGGATGTTATGTAATGGGAACAAAATAAATAAATTTATTGATATTTATATGTAACATGTACAATTATTGCTCTCGAGGACGCGCAATCATTTCCAGAAAATGGGCCACATTGATCTCCGCGTCTTCGTCGGTCAGCCATCCACGAATTGGGAATCTCCCACGCTGAGGAGGCTGCGTGAACATCTCGTGGAGGTACTCGTTGAGCCTTGAGCGCGATGCCGCATCCAACCGAGGGAAAATGATATTCCTGGTCACCATCGCCGGATTCTCTGTACGGCCCATGTTGATCGTTAGCCGTATAGCTGGAGCATCCTCGTCCTCCTCCTCCTCCTCCTCTTCCTCCACCGTACCACAGAGACGCTGCAGCTCATCGATGGCATCTAAATGAGAAAGAGAAGCTGATTAGATATCAATCTTGTATGAGAGAGAGAGAGAGAAAGAAACCTTACCTATGTCACACTCCTCCTCGCTGTCGCTACTGTATACAATTATTGAGTCAGCATAGAGTGACCCATCATCATCATCGGACGCATACATGTCCACATCGTCCTCATTCCATGTTCGTGCTCTATAGAACCAGCTCATGACTCGGTCGGAGGGGATGGTGTTGGATGGCCGACGAAAATTCTGGATATGTCGGGCTTTCTCCTGCAGGACCAGCATTTAAGGAAACTGGTGACATCTCTCTCGCTCCACCCCTGCCGGAAAAATAAGATTTCCATGGCGGAAAGGTGCAGGCCTATCCCTCTCGAGGGCGTAGGATGCTCTGCGCGAAGTCCTCCGCATCTACATCGGCAAGCCCTTCGAATATCTCCGAATCTCCGTTTATCTCAACGAAGTATTCATCCTCGGTGTCGGTATCAACATCATCCATGTCGACGTGAAAGTTTTCTAAATAGGAGAAGTGGATTCGATAAAAATCTTCTATAAGAGAGAGAGAGAGAGAGAGAGAGAGAGAGAGAGAGGGTTGAGCCAATTGTGATACATACCGTCTAAAATTACCGTATTCGCATCGTAGATATCGTCCTCACCCATTTCTTCCTCCTCCTCCAGGGAAATATCTTCAACCGACCGTGCATCATAGAATTCCTCATCGTCATCGTCATCCGACGAATCTATGAGAAGCAAGTCCCGAAACAAAAGATCGTTGATCGCGGGACCCGAAATATAGGCTGCTCGAGATGATGGCATCGTGAACTTCGATGTATTTTGGTCAGCGAAAACTACGCAACTGTGGAACTTTCGCCTTCGAGCCCGCATTGTAAGGGAAAGGGCATCTCCTGCTAAATAGATGTCCGGATATGCGGTGCTGCGTACTGAGACGAAGTCAGCACATGGCCTGCATCCTCCTCCTCCTCTGGGAAACCTGGACTATGGCTAAAAATCTCCAAGAATCTATACTACTACGCGTTGAATGAATAGAATAAACGCTGAATTATATATATAAATAGATGTTTATTTCAATATATATTATACAACAATAAATAAATAAATCAAATAAATACTTAAATAATACACGCTCTTAATACTACTATTCGGCGATCTTATAATGTCTCCAAAGGAGCGTACGTGTTGAACCCGGTATAATGTGGCGCTTATCATCGTGTGGGTTGGTAAGCTTTTCCTCGCTAATCGAATACACGTTATGTTTCGAGGATCGTATGCAGTTCTGCCGAACTTTTTTCTCCGTACTATCCTCGAGACATCGAACATAGTCCTCAAATTCTATGCATTTGGCTGTGACATTTTTCTTGATACCCTTAATCTTCTTGTCACAGCCCTCCCTACCATGTACTCGAGTAGCGTACATCTTTGTTCTCAACCCCACGAATTCGGTCATAATCGTACCGTTATTTTCGTCTTTCATCAGACCGGGTACCTTTTTATTAACGCGTGGAAGTCCATATGGGTTATCCTCAGGATAATCGCTAGTATTGAACCTATCAATATCCTGCTTCATCTGTTCGTAGACATCATCGCACTCTATTTCATATATAAGGCTATCCGTATCCGTATACATTATTCGCGATTTGTCGGCAAACTTCGGAAGCATGTACAGGGTGATGCGGATAATTGGAATCAGCTTTTTACCATCGAATTTTATCGATTTTTGTAATTGGTAATTGTCTCGGCGGGCGTGTGATGCCACCGATGTCGCGTGACTGTTCAGGGCCAACTGGCCGAATCACGCCAAATACCGACAGTCTTCCGATTAACCGGCAAGGGTAGAATGAGTCGGTAATCATGAGACTCGGTAGAGTCTCGCGCAAAGTAGTAGTCCCCTACGGCGCGCGACAGTCGAGCCTCTATTATCCCGAAGATTCGATCGATGCCAACATTTCTTCTCGATTTATGAAAAGATTACGGTATTAAGGATTTATATCTGAATTTAGTATTTTAGCTGTAATTTTTCTGAATCCGATGAGCCAAGAATCAAGCGAATCGGTTCAGCTGTTTGGGGGATATTATTATTTTCCTCGTGGGCAAGCACGTTTCGTTGGTAAAACATTTCTGCACTGCACTCTGGCAGGGGGGGAGTGCGAGAGATTCGCGTGACATAATAAATGTTTTATGCATAATAAATAATATAGGTAATCCTATCATTCTCGCACTATGGCGAGAAATATTTCTTGTTTCTCTCATTGTTATAACTATAAAACGAAATATTGAAAGACTCGGCCGCAATCCTTGATCACGCCGCTGCCGCAGGCGTGTTGCCTCCGCCTTCCAAAAAAGGGTGAAAGCCTAGCAGTTGACTTGAGGTAAGGAGAGAATTGCTGCCTCTTTCAATATTTCGCTCTATAGTTATAATAAAAGAAAAAACAAGAATGATTTCTCGCCAGAATGCACCGCTGACACGCTCTTTAGTATGTTTATTATGCCACATATCGCTCACACTTTCTCTGCCAGTGCGCAGTGCAGCAATGTTTTATTACCGACTCATTTTGCCCTTGCCGGTTAATCGGAAGACTGTCGGTATTTGACTTGATTCGGCCTGTTGGCCCTAAGCAGTCACGCGACACCGGTGACATTAGACGGCCGTCGAGACAATTACCAATTTCAAAAATCGATCAAATTCGATGGTAAAAAGCTGATTCCAATTATCCGCATCACCCTGTACTCATAGTGGAATTCATACAAACACGTTTTGGCTATATCTAAGATGCACATACCTACGTATAAAGGTTTTAAAAATTTGACGGCTAGATTACGTAATTCGACTGCAATCAAATCTTCGGCAAAAATGGTAGAACTATGGAAATTTGGTTTCGAAATCATAGCCTCGGCACCATATCGACCGTCCCACTGGGTGACTAATTTAACATTCGTATGATTGCGCACATTTTCCATAGTTTTACCAAAAAACTGCATTGTTCATTAATTTAAATAGACTTTTACTAAATTCATTGGTTGCAGCCGTACGGAATCTAGTGTTCAGCTCTATATACTCGTGCAGCCATGGCGACTGATTGAATTGAATAACCCGATGTATCTTGGCTAACTTTAACCCATGCTTCAAAGCCTGCTGCAAATAGCGATAATGTAAAATATACCGCGTCTTATTCGTGAACGTCGCGAGCAATTTCTTTTGCCCACCCTTTGAGGTTCTCACCGGAGCGTCCTCATGGTGTGGGCAAAACGGCAAGTCTCCGTGCGAGTCGTGAAGCGCGTGAGGATACTCCAAATCAACTTCCAAAATATATCCGAACGGACCATCCAGCGGAATCGAATTTATCGCGAACTGCGTACGCTCCTCGTCAGTGAGCCATCGAAAGCCTCCATACGGTAATGGTTGAGACATTGCCCAACCATATAAATTATTAACATCTAAGTACATAAGGTACGTGGAAGCTTTCGATGGGTCATATGTGGGTAAATACTTATTATTAGCGCGCGCGTACCAATGCGAGCATTGGCTTAACCCTCCGCGGATACCCTGCTCGACGAACAGGAGCATGTCCACATCCGTCAGCAGTTCGAACACGATACCGGTATACTTAAGCATCGCGTCCCATGTGAATCCGGGGAGGGTAAAATAATGCGCCGGATCCAGATTGTAGCTGGATTTACAATCATCGCGGAAGCTCTCAAAAATATCGGCCAATAACAGTACATCTAACTTCATACAAAGATCACTGTATTCGCCCAATGTTTTGATGCTAAAGCGTGACCATACATCCGCCGCATGCTGATATTCGGCATCGGTTATATTACTATCGTTAAGCCTATTATAAAATTCCACGCGTGTGGGTAATTGCGTGTCATTCAATTTGCTGTACGTAGTCATATAATCGTACGGAAAGACACCCTTTCTTGTCAGAAGTTTAAAATCATCCTCGGACAAGTCTGGGAACATCTTCCGTACGATATGCAACTTTTCGCCTCCCAAGTACGATGACAATTTGTCGAGGCTTGAACTGAGAAATTTGTAAGAATCGATAAATCGAAACTTAACACATTCCGTTCTTTTCTTGGTCAAGCGATTTACTCCCGCCGTGTCAGACACATGGTTTGTGAAGGAGATATATTTCTCCTTCGTAATGGGTAGTAAATTAATCTTGCCGTCGAAAGCGTTAGCTAGCGCCAAAATCACAAAGTGCGCATCGTACCCGGACAGGTTGTGGAAAACAACCGGCACAGTATATGGATTTTGGTATGACAGGTTACAATTTGAATGTGCCGGACCACGATATGCACCGGTTAAGTGACAATGATCGCGAACTTTCTTCGACGAATCATCATCATCACCAAACGGCTTCGAACATATATGACAATGTGTAGCCCCGTCGAATTCCCGTGTTGCCTCATCGGTTTGACGGTCCATCGGAACTACTTTGTCAAGGATGCTCTTGATCCGACAACTTAAATTATATAACTCCTGCGAAAACCAATCCATACACCCTGCCGCGCTGGTATATGAACGATACCCACACAGCGAGGAATCATATGCGCAATGTACATAATACCCGATGCTGTAGGGCTGATGCTGCTGATATTTGGCGGTGGGCACATCGTCCTGCATGGGCGTGAGCAGACACTCCAAGTCCGCATAGACGATGAACGGCATACGCTCCTGATGGCGGTGGTTTTTAAAGTGTAACCACTTCTGCTCATCGGTGGGGAGGATTACCGCACACTCATCAACCTTGGAGCAGGCCTCCGTGTGGATTCCCAGGAGTTGTGCCGACTTGAAATAATGCAGGCATCTGAAAATAGACAAACAGTATGAGATATTGTTTTATCACCGCAATACTGATATTAATAGGAAAAATCGATGCTTACCGTTCGCATATATGTCGGGCATGGTCTTTCCTGCTTAGCTGCGTCGATACCAGCCGCGACAGGTTGGTAATTGTCGCGAAATGGTGCTGGGGCGGCGCGTCCTTCTTCTTCGACTCGATGAGGAGCAAATTGACGTGCCGGTCCATTTTCTTCGCAGTCAGATGTAGTGGGACGCAGCGCTTCTCAGCCCATCCGAACACGTTGATGGAAATATCGTTTTTCCGTTCGAATGGGGCTAGCTGCTTCATGGTCATCGGAAGCTCGATCCCGCTGATGTCGAGCACACTGGCATAATCTGGGTATGATGATGTCCTGCTGACGTTGTGCGTGCGGGTATCGATGACCGGGTACAAGCCTGCCACTACCGACCAAAAGAAGCAGGCATTGTCATTGCATTTAATGTTTACGACAGCCTTTTTCTTCTGCACTTCTGCCGGTAGTGGAATATAACAGCCTGCTCTAAGCGGATTGTACCGGCACATCTTTACAGCCAGCTGTAAAACCGTCCGCAAGGCCCAGCCTGTACAAGATACCTTTTAGTGTGTGCTTTATTTCGGGGGGAACTACTACACTCGCTCGTCTCTGATGAAGGAATGCCCCGTAAGTCGGAAAAATCACCTTATATATTCGGTGGCTATGGGTCGGCCCATTTTTCCCCACTCGTCTGCATCTACGTTCCCAATGAACGTGGCCCGATCAGTGCTCGATGGTTTTTCTGCAAGTCCCAGATTCCTCGGCTTCACCCTGGTAGCCTTGCGGCCCCGGTTCGACCCTATGTCTTACCGTGCACGCGGTGACCTTCAAAACCCGGGAAATTCCCTAACGAGGTCAATATCGGCCTCAGGTAGATGAGAGCATCTCCCTGAGCACGCTGGCTTCTAGGCCTCGATACGTTTAGTATCGCGCACTATGGGTTCTACCGATTTGGAATCCCGCGTCTTGCACATCGAGCCCTGATCGGGCCTTATCAGAAGACTCGACCGTATCCCAATGCCTGGCGGCTTGAAAGCGTATGCGGTAAACGGCATATGCCATTCCCAACCCAGCTTAGGGAACAATAGGTTTTTTTTCTCCGAGGTACAAATTCTCTTTCCGTACTCCTTGCGCATTCCTTCATACTACAAGGTTTACATTGGTTTACGCTCGCATAACAGAAACTATGACATACAAATAATCGTATAGATTAGCAGCTGCTCGCACTAACTTAAGATTACTAACAAACGGAAAAACAATGATAATAATAAGGTGAACAGTAACACAATAATAATAATATATATATAATAATATATATAATAATAATATATATAATATAATATATAATATATAATATAATATATAATATATATATAATAATAATAATAATAGTGCGCAACAATCTCCCCCTCATACAAAATTCATTCAATTTTGTATATCTTCTGCACTAATTAGCTTAATGAGCTTTCGAGTCGGTCGATGAACGTATTTTCGCAACCCTGACTTCGCCATCTTCGCCGGGGTAAACTTCTACAATTGATCCTCGAGTCCACGAGTTCCGCGGCGCTTGTAAATTAATTACGAGGACTAAGTCTCCTACTCGTAATGGCGTATCTGTATCCACCCATTTCTTTCGCTCGATTAACGTAGGCAAATATTCCCGAAGCCATCTTTTCCAAAAGGCGTCGGCCAACGTTTGTGCGATGCGCCATTGTTTTCTCGGATTGATGATTTGAGCTTGGTACCGGCCTAATTCTATCGCGCCTGACGACGAACCGATCAGGAAGTGGTTTGGAGTTAATGCTTCGTTGTCCCGTGGATCTACGGATACGTGCGTCAGCGGTCGCGAATTAACTGAGTGTTCAATTTCCGTCAGCAGGGTGGATAATACTTTCTCGTTTGGGGCCTGCTCACGCAGTACGACTTTAAGAGCGGTTTTTACCGACTTTATCAATCGCTCCCATACGCCTCCCATATGAGGAGCATCGGGTGGATTAAACACCCACCGCATTCGATTCGCTGCGGCGTAATCTTGTTGTTTCCCTTTGTCGATTGCGGTAATGGCTTCTTTGAGCTCCCTACTCGCGCCCTTAAAATTGGTTCCATTATCGCTATATACCACGAGTGGCGATCCTCTCCGTGCCGCGAGCCTTTGCAGTGCCATGATGGTTGATCCACTAGATAAACTATGTGCTATCTCTAGGTGTATCGCTCGCGTAGTGAGACACGTGAACAGGGCTCCCCAGCGTTTTTCTCTTCGTCGGCCGATTTTTACCCACATGGGGCCAAAATAATCCAGGCCGCAATGGCTAAACGGTCTCTGTCTATAGGCTACGCGACCGGCCGGGAGCGCGGACATTAACGGGTTTTGCGGTTTCCCTCTGTGAAATCGACACATCAAACACTTGCTTATCAGTGATCGTAGCGCCGCACAGTGGGACGTGTAATGTAATCTAGCGGGTCAAAAGTATAAAAACCTATATTTCTTATGATGTCAAAATGGCATTACTTGCAAAATAACTTAGTAGTCTAACGATGGATCCATGCATTTATTCGTCAATCTATAAAAGTTTTGTCGGTGTTATCCAAGAATTGCTCCCGAGCGGATCGTCATCCAATCAGAGGCTCGGTTCTTTTGCTTTTGATTGGGAACTTCTCATTTGTTGATTTTGCTCCCAAGAGTAGACTTGGGCAGCTCCGAGTCCGAAGTAACCCCTGGTAGCAACCGGGTGAACTAATGTAAATAAGCTGTTTGAATGGAACTCTAGGCGCGATACTTTCTTGTTTGTATGTCCTGTGTGTTGCATCAATCGATGACTTCAGACGAGCATTGTCTATCAGATAGTGTTTCTTTCCGTTCATTTGCTTACCATTCGATGATTCTTGCATCATTGTAAGTTTTGGATATTTCTATTAATAGATTTGATATGCGTGTAGAAATTATATTGAAACTTGTACCTCTAAAGGGTTGCGAAATGCAGGGAACCTAACAGAACTTCATCATTCTTTGACTTTTGTGTTTTAGAACGAACATTCTTTCAAGTTAGACGGTTTACGTTTGCGACTTTTTGCGACTTCGAAAGTACAAGGGATATGTCGGGGCCGGCAAGGCAAATTACTATGCAGAGGTTAGAGCTGGTTCAAACTCTGCGGGCAGGAAATGGTGGAATTTCCTCATGCATAGAAAGCAAAACTATCCTTTTTGATTTCATCAAAAAGAAGTTTTGTTTACAGAATCCACCAAACAAATTAAAGGAAGCTATTTTTCGAATTTTGGATTCGTTTTTAAAAGTTCTTAAGCGATACTGGCTGCAAAGCTCTCGTAATTTTTCTAAATTATCGACTCGACACGAGCAATGGTTGAATGGTACAGTAGAACTCTCAAATATCGATTTGTCTGGACCAAGTGGTACAGTAGAACTCTCAAATATCGATTTGCCTGGACCAAGTTCTACAAACACAGTCTCTACCGTTGTTGGCCGGCCACCAAAAGAATTTACAAATAGTGGACCAAAAACTAAACGAAGAAAAATAGAATCATTGATACAAAACCGATCTGCAGAAGAACTTTGTTTAGCTGCTGAACAGAAATTGAGGATGACTGGAAGAAAAGATGCTGCGTTAATGGTGAAGACAATCTTAGCTTCTCCCAACCGAGCAAATAAAATAAAAAAAGCCTACAAGGCAAAGGACGAAAATAATTTAATTTGTTCGTACTCTCCCGATGAAGCATTGGCACTTATGGTATCTTCGAAACTGACAAGAAATCAGTATGTTTTGTTGCGAGAAGGGGCATTAGGGAAGGGCGCAACTCTTTATCCATCATACCACATGGTATCGAAAGCAAAAAAATTGTGTTATCCCACCCCATTATATATGGAGATAACAGATATGAAGGCGGAAGTTAAATTGCAAGCGATTGTTGATCTAACGATCAAAAGATTTTTCATGGCTAAACACTGATCTTTACACAGTTTAGCTGCCCAAAATAAAATCTTTGATCTCACTTTTGTTTTCAAATGGGGGTGTGATGGATGTGGTAGCCTGTCTCGGTATAAGCAGAAAAGTTCATTTGCTGACTTCAACGATTCACACATCTTGGCTACGTCATTTGTACCACTACAGATGTTTGGCACAAACTTAGATGGTGGAAGAGAAATTTTGTGGGAAAACCCAAGGTCATCATCAACAAGATTTTGTAGACCGATTCGCTTTCGCTTCGTGAAAGAGACAGAGCAAGAACTTATCAACGAAATGGCCTATATCAAGACGCAAATTGATGAACTGGAAGCAACAGCAATCAATGTAAATAATAACATGACTTCGGTAAAGTCTGAATTCATGCTAACCATGGTGGACGGCAAGGTTTGTAATGCCCTAGCATCTAATCGCTCTACCCAAAAATGCTACATTTGTGGAGCAACGAGCAAGGAACTGAACAATTTAAAGGAAATATTTAAGAAAAAATGCAAGGAGGAAACATTTTCATGGGGCTTGTCAACACTACACGCGTATATCAGGTTTATGGAGTGCCTGTTGCATATTTCATACAAAATAGATATTCAAAAGTATCAAGCTCGAAGTAATCAAGAGAAAGAGATCGTGGCTGCTAGGAAAAAGACCATAATTCAGAAATTCCGCTCAGAAACAGGCCTTCTTTTAGATACTCCGAAGCAGGGTGGTGGTAATACAAATGATGGTAATTCGGCTAGAAGATTTTTCCAAAACGTAGATATATCGTCAAATATAACTGGCGTAGATAAAGATTTAATTGAAAGATTCGCAGTGATACTTGAAGTGTTGGCTTCTGGCATAGAAGTTACATTGACGCATTTAAGAAGTACACACTCGATACTGCAACGTACTATGTGACCATGTACAGCTGGTATCCAATGCCAGTTACTCTACATAAAATTTTAATTCATGGACCTGACATTATTAAACATTTTCATTTGCCTATTGGCCAATTATCTGAAGATGTCCAAGAAAGTCGCCACAAAGAATGGAAGAAATTCAGGGAAGCATTTTCTAGAAAAACCTCAAGAATCGACACAAATACAGATATTTTTAATAATCTTTTGATATCTTCGGACCCAGTGATAAGCTTTCTTCGTCCCCTTTCACTTAAACCCCAAAACTTGAAAGAAAGCGTGCTGAAACTCTTAAACAGGTCAAATGAAACTAATAGTGACGATTCTGAAAGCGATGGCTAATTAATTAGTAATTTTGTAGATATATTATTATATCAAAGATTTTCGTGTAAATATGTAATAAGAAAGAATCAATGTAAATACAAGGACGTAATGAGTTGCATTTAGAATGACTTGTTTATTTTTCCCCAAATGATGCAGCTTAATGAATAGTTCTGTTTAATTACTTTGTTAGAAATAATAATGTTATAATCCGAAAGGTGATATGATTTTAAACGTATTGGTTTTAGAGCTTTCAAATATATACAAAACGATATTCTTATTTCCTTTCTTGTATATATTCAGATAACCTCTCGCCCCCAAACATAACTTTATAAACGAGATGTAGCACCCTCTGAAGTTTCAATCTAGCTAGTACAATGATTTTTTCAACCTGCAACAGAAATTATTAATTTTGTCCAGCTAGATTTGGGATACACCCCACTGTGCGCCGTCCTCAGACCTATTATATAATATTTTTGCCGCAATTCATTGACGACCGCATCGCGGCTCGCGTGGTAGAAACGCCGATGGAATTCGGCTATTAGAAGTTTCACGGCGTAATGCTTAGCGTCGAGTATAATCGGCTGATTGTTAAATTCCGCGTCGATGATCCGCGTCACGCGGCCCGCCGCCCTTAACAATCCGCGTTCGTCGATGAGCGGCTTCAAGCCCGCGATTTTACTTCCTTTTCGAACACTCATGTGGTCTTTTATGTCTCGCAGCTCGTTTTCGAAACAATCTGATTGGATCACGCGGTACCAATATTCCTCCGCCGCGTCTGCATTATCGTCCGCTACTTGTGTTAGCAGTCTTCCTTTCCACCGACCGAACATGGTCCTCATGCGTCTCGCGATGACTAATAGACCACGCCACCCCAAAAGCCTTGCAACTATCGGAAGAGTTTGTACCGACGCGGAAGTTACGTATACGGCGTCTTTACGCATCTCCATGCCGTCTATCGACCTTTTTTCTACATCGTTTAGCGGCTTTTCCTTTGGCCACTTCGTGTTTGATTCCAATAGAAAACTCGGCCCGACAAACCAGCGCGAACCCGCGCAGAGTGTCTCGTTCGCCCATCGCGTTGCATCGTCTGCGGGATTTAATGCCGAGGGGACCCACCGCCAATCTGAACTCGTTGTGAGATCCCCAATTTCCCCCAGGCGGTGTGCCACGAAGACTTGTCGTGTCCGCGGTTCAGACCGAATCCACCGGATGACAGTTGTAGAATCTGACCAAAGATATCGTTGCTCAATTTCAATATCGTGCTCTTTCGCTACTGTTTTTGCGAGTCTAGCTCCTAGCAAGGCGGCTTGCAACTCTAGACGGGGCACCGACAAAGGTTTTAGGGGGGCAACTCTAGTTTTCGCCATAACTAGCGCTACCTGGGCCAAACCGTCGTCGTTTTCAAAACGTAAATATGCTGCCGCGGCGTATGCTTTTAGGCTCGCGTCACAAAATATGTGTAATTGTACTTTTTTATAATTAACGTCTCCCGGTGTGTAACAACGCGGTATGCTGCACTCCGTCATGTCCCGGAGGCTTTTTATCCACGATATCCACCCAACGTGTTCTTCTTCGCGTAATTGATCGTCCCAGCCGATGCCGCTGCGCCAAATCTCTTGCATGAGTATTTTCGACTTAAGTGTAAAGGGAGAGAGAAAGCCCAGTGGATCATAAACACTCATTATTACCCGGAGGAATTCGCGCTTTGTCGGTTTCCGACCGCCGCTTAACAAATCGTTGGAAATTTTGCCCAAACCCATATTGAATCTTAGTTGATCCGAATGCGTATCCCATAGTAGGCCCAATATTCTCTCTCCCCCTCGATCGCATAATTGCATTTCTTTCTGACTACTCCGTTCGGTGTTTTCCGGTACGGCCTTTAATACGTCGGGATCGTTGCTGGCCCACCCGTGAAATTCAAAATTTCCCGCAGCGTTAATTTCGATTACGTCGCGTATGAGATTTATGGCCTCTCGGACGGTTTTTTTACTGGTTAAATAATCATCCATGTAGCTATTTATCTTTATGCTTTTAGACGCGTCGGGTTTAGAATCAGCGAATTCTGCCGCGTTTTTGTCTTTGGTGTAAATAGCGCAACATGGTGACGACTTCGCGCCGAAAATTAAACGTGTCATTTCGTAAACTTGAGGCTCCTTTGATCTATTATTTTCGCGCCACAAAAACCTCAACGCGCCGCGATCCTCGTTTCTTATTCTGATTTTCAAGAACATATCTTTCAAGTCTGCCTTACATGCGATAGCGTATTGCCTAAAGCGCATTAACACCCCGGGTAATGGTTGTAACAAATCCGGTCCGGAATCGAGTTGGTCATTTAAACTCACGCCTTCTGCTTTTGCCGCAGCGTCGAAAACTAATCGTAACTTTTCTGGTTTGTTGGCGTTTTGCACACCGAAATGTGGTAAATACCACGTTGGTGTTCTCGATATCGTTTTATCAACCTTCTCAGCAAACCCGTTACTTATGAGGCGGTTCATTTCTGTGGAATACCGCGACGCATAAGATGGATCTCGGTCTAATTTCCGTTCTAAAGAAAAAAGCCTGTTTCTCGCCATTCTCAAACTATCAACTTCCGAAGCGTAGCTCTCTTTCCACAACAAACCCGTTTCCCACGCGTGTCCTATGCGTCGCGTTGTCTCGCCTAGGATTTTTAAAGCCCGCTCATGTTTGCTGCTGGGTTTTAATGTCGTGTCTACTCCTAGGGAGTCTATTTGGAAGTAGTGTTTCATTAGTTCGTCGAGTCTCACTTCCTCACTATCTAGTTGAGAGATATTTTGATCGGGATTGATTGTCACCCGTTTTATTGCGTACGTCTTTTCATCTTCTTCATTGTCCGTGCGCTTTCGAGCTAATCCATGTACGGTCCAACCCAAAGTCGAGCGTGAAATCGCGAGCCCAGCTATCCCCATCTCGCGAACCTCTCTGGCCGCGATCAATCGCCAGTTATCTTGTCCTAGCAGTATCCGCGGTTGTACGTCTTTATATGGAGCTACCTTTACTTTTTCTGTTGTACTGATATAGTTCGAAAGCTCTTCGGAAACTGACTGAGTCGGCAGGTTTAAATTCTGTATCGCGATTGCATGTCGAATTCTATGTTTTTCAAATGTTCCCTGTACATCTACAGTGACCTTTTCACTATCATTTCTCAGTGATTCTTGTTCTCCAATCCCTCTTAACCTGATGTCCAATCGATCACCTGATACGTCTATATTCCGTGTTATCTCTCGATCAATCAGCGTTATCGTAGATCCCTCATCGAGCAGCGCGAATGTATCCACGTATTTTTTAGGCCCCGACACGCGTACTGAAATTATTTTTAATAAAGTACATTTCCGGTGTAGTCAGCTGCTCTCTGGTGTGACCGTCGCGATGGTCTCGGTTTGACTGGGTCCTGCATTCGACCTAGTTGAAGCTCTCGCGGGATCAGTTTGTTTCGCGGGATTGTTGTTGCGCATCGGTTTATGGAGGAGATTATGGTGACGCTTTCCACATGACAGGCAATTCGCGCACCTACAAGTATCCCGCGTGTGTCCGTGATTTAGGCACTTAAAACACAACCGATGTTTTTTTACTAAGAACCATCTGCGGTCGATCGATTCGCGAACAAGATTTCGGCAATCCGCTGATTTGTGGTTCGCCCTTTGGCAAAAAACGCAATTTGCCCTTCGCGTACCGGAAGGCCCGGCACGAGTTTCTCGCGCATCGACTTCTTGAACCGCGGTATGCATCACGGCCGCTCTCATAGGATGCGCCGACCTTTTCGGGACCGTAATTTTACGTGGTGTGGGAGCGGCCATCGGCTCTAAGTCAAATATCCCGCTTGCTACCGCCAACTCCGCCTCTTGGAACAAAAAATCTCCCAGTTTTTCCAATTCGGTTTTGTCCGCTGTAGCTGTCCCCGCGTGTCTATTATAAGAGTATTTTAGCACGGTAGGTAATTTGCCTCCAATTATCTTTACTAGCTCGGGGCTGTGTAAATATCCAATTAAGTTTAATGACTTAAAGGCTTCGGCCGCATTTCGAACCTTCATGGCAAACTGCGTTAGATTTATTTCTCCGGATCCGAGATCGGGCAGCTCTTTTACTTCCTTTACTATTCTCTCCGCGACCGTCTTGCTGTTTCCGAAACGTAACTCTAGCGTGCGCATAACGGCGCTCGCATCGCGACTCGTGGCTAGCAGTGTGTTTACCGATTCTCGAGCTTCACCTTTCAGGGCTTCAAACAAGCGCATAATGTTTTCCCGGTCGCTATAACCCCCGAGTTCCGATGATAACTCGTACGCCTCATTAAAGTGTCGCCACTCTAGGGGATCGCCGGAAAACGCTGGTAAACTTTTAGCGGACGTTAATCTGTTTATTAATCGTGAATTCTGCGCCCCCGCTGACGCTTCCCTTACTACGCGCAAAGTTTCCACGATCGTTTCGGATAATCGCGTAGCCGGGTCGCTGACTTGATTCATGTTCGAGGGTGACGAACCTGTTGTCTGTGGTCGCTCCATACGTTCCACTTCGTGGTCGATGTCCCTGTTGTGTGATGTCGTCGGGTTTGGCCAATCTTCCTCTCGGATGTTGTGTGTGTCGCAGGGCCGCGTTGGAGATTGCGTTGTCGGATTCGGGTCCTCCGGTGTGTTGCTCGTCCTCGCGCTTCTTCTTTCTGGAGTTGACGAATGGCGCGACTGCGTCGTAAGCGTTCGAGGCCGCTGGTATTTACCCGCTGCTCTTGACGTCGTAGGATGCGTTGGGGTTCTATCGCCTGCAACTTCCTCTCCACTACTTGCAGTCGCAGGCACGCGTTCTCTTCGCTGGCGGTGGATCTTTTTCGACAGCACCCCTCCTATTTTTGGGTGGCATTGTCGAAACGAGCTCTCAAATCGAATCGACTCGAAACTTGATCGTTCCTTTAAGCACACGCTTTCTTGCTTTTCCTCACTCACCGGTCTCGTTAATAGTCCCGGGTTTCGGCACCAAAATTTTGTACAAGATACCTTTTAGTGTGTGCTTTATTTCGGGGGGAACTACTACACTCGCTCGTCTCTGATGAAGGAATGCCCCGTAAGTCGGAAAAATCACCTTATATATTCGGTGGCTATGGGTCGGCCCATTTTTCCCCACTCGTCTGCATCTACGTTCCCAATGAACGTGGCCCGATCAGTGCTCGATGGTTTTTCTGCAAGTCCCAGATTCCTCGGCTTCACCCTGGTAGCCTTGCGGCCCCGGTTCGACCCTATGTCTTACCGTGCACGCGGCGACCTTCAAAACCCGGGAAATTCCCTAACGAGGTCAATATCGGCCTCAGGTAGATGAGAGCATCTCCCTGAGCACGCTGGCTTCTAGGCCTCGATACGTTAGTATCGCGCACTATGGGTTCTACCGATTTGGAATCCCGCGTCTTGCACATCGAGCCCTGATCGGGCCTTATCAGAAGACTCGACCGTATCCCAATGCCTGGCGGCTTGAAAGCGTATGCGGTAAACGGCGTATGCCATTCCCAACCCAGCTTAGGGAACAATAGGTTTTTTTTCTCCGAGGTACAAATTCTCTTTCCGTACTCCTTGCGCATTCCTTCATACTACAAGGTTTACATTGGTTTACGCTCGCATAACAGAAACTATGACATACAAATAATCGTATAGATTAGCAGCTAGCTTAAGATTACTAACAAACGGAAAAACAATGATAATAATAAGGTGAACAGTAACACAATAATAATAATAATGCGGTCCTGTGCGCAACACAGCCACTATTCCGTTCTTGAAACTCGGACATCGCTGCGAGAATCGGATCCTCCCGGCAGCTCGATACCACTGGCGGATGTTGCTGACGGGAAAGAGCTCGACATTTTTGGTGTTGAACGACTTGATGCTTTTCTCGCCGTTCAACTCAAATTCCGCCTCCAGGACCGTGTAGACCTTGATGCTGCCGTTCTGCGTAACGGCATCTGTCACGCGGGCCATCACCATCCTTCGTGCGTCCCGAAGAAAATGCTGCGGCTCGATGTGGCGGGTGTTAATCACAACACCTGTGGCGATGCGCCCCTTGAAGGCCGACTCCGTGTTCTCCCACACGAGGCTGGAAACTGGCGCTCCCGCAGTTCCACTGCCACCAACACCACCACCCGTCCGTACAAACTGATCGCGCATTCGTACACGCAAACCCCTGATGCGGTACTGAATACACTCAATGTGGTGTTTCGTGCCCATCGATGTGGCGCCATCACAATTTTCCATGTAATTGGCTAGACATGCCAATGTGTCATTACACATCTCTAGCCACTTGAGGTATTCAGCCATGTTCCGCACAACATTTGCTGTAGCGCTCAGGTTCTCCAGCATATTCTTAGCGAGCTCCATCTTTGCTATGAGATTCTGTACTTCGCGTCCGGATAAAAACGAAACTTTCACGACACGGGAAAATCGCGTGCTGTGTCCGACGAGCGACGTCTCTACTTCGAAAGATGTAGATACAAATGGTGTGCTCTCTGTGAATACGTTTCCCTTTTATGCACTCTTTTTCACGAAAAGTGGGGATTTGGTCCAGCGCTTTTCCGAAAAAAACGTAAATGAATTCAAAATGGCGAAGTCTATCGTACCGGCATGTTAAGAGTTTCCCGGATGTGCACTCTCGAGCGCCAGCCACGTTTCGGCTAGGTCAGTGGTATGGCAGCCACGTTTCGGCTGGACACAGCGGTATAGAGCAAACTATTGTCATCTCCGACAGATTTCTTATATAATATATGCTTGGAAGGACATCAGCTAGCCATTTGATTGTTAATTATACATGGATATTTATTAACCTCTAATGGTTATACAACAGTTTCAATTTTTGATTCTCTAATCTTTGAACGTAAAACATCTTCCAAGACCACTGCCATCGCACGAATCCGTCTCTTAAACCCAGCAGTATTTTCGGCTATAATATGCCATGTCCCAATTCGT
Source organism: Crossocerus cetratus (assembly GCA_963675795.1). Taxonomy (NCBI): domain Eukaryota; kingdom Metazoa; phylum Arthropoda; class Insecta; order Hymenoptera; family Crabronidae; genus Crossocerus; species Crossocerus cetratus. The sequence goes on from OY776671.1 coordinate 5,798,331, forward strand.
GCGAGTCTTTCGGCTTCATCATAGGGCAAATGATGGACCTCATGGCAATCGTCAAACGATACCCGTTTAGTGTGTGTCTGGAAAATGTGTTGAGCTATACTCTCGGCAGTAGAATTTGAATCTTGTGCATACTGAGGGAGTATTACCTTTTCGATCGTCATGCTGCTGCTGCTGGTGCTGTTGTGGATGCTGTGGTACCCAAATTAATGATCACCACACTCCCTTATGAACTACTTTTACCCGATGGCATCCCCCCACTTGGAAGATGCACCCACGAAAATTCGAAAGAAGGGTTCTCACCCCTCTCCCTCTCCCTCTCTCTCTCTCTCTCTCTCTCTCTCTCTCTAAGAGACGGATGTAAAAAATGTGTGTCGCACGCTTCAGCCGGGGACTTGGAAGATGCACCCACGAAAAGTCGAAAGAAGCACTACCAGCTAGCTACTACGGCTGTAAAAAATGTTCAGCCGGGCTTGTCTGTTTATTATGATAATTAGGCTGTCAACTGCTCCTGATAATTAGCCGGCTGTAAATTGTACGGCGGCGACGGGCCCTTTCCGTAAAGATCGGCACGTGCGGCCGGTGCTGGGGCATTTAAAGGGGGTTTCTTATAGAAAGTCTACCGTTGCAGGAAACAAGCCCTTGCATCTAAGTCTGTAGCTACGTGCCATTTTCGTAAACAGCAACATGTGCGGCCAAGAGTCACGATAGGGAAAGTCCCGCTGTCGCAGGAAACGGACACTTGTGCCTATGTCTGCCGGGGGTCGTAAATACTAGCGGACACTTGTGGCTATGTCTCTTTTTCGTAAATACCAGCACGTACAGACGAGTGTCGCGACGGCGTATTTAGATTGGGCGCCAGTGATTGCGACCACCTTATAGAAAATCTTACTGGCGCAGTAAACAAACACTGCATCTAAGCAGCTTAGCTACGTGCTGTTTACGTAAACACGCGCACGTGCGTCCGGTCGGTCAAGTACCATGATGCTGCATTAGGCCGGTCGGCATGTCAAGTGTTTAGAGAATCTTCGTCTTAATGTATAGGGGAGGAAAAAAACCCATTATCGCTGTCACGGGGGTATTTATGGGAACACGTGCGCTAGCGGAGCATCCAAGTTCCCACGCACCCTTCCTCGTAGGGAGTATACGGCCCGGGGCACGCACCCTCCACCCCTAGCGGAGTATACGGCCCGGGGCAGGCATCCCCTCCTCCGCGGACCCGCGGCACGCGCCTACCTGTGGCACCAGGGGCACCTGAGACACTAGCTCAACCCTTGGGTACAGGTACGCAGCAAAAGTACACGGTGGAGGCATCCCACCCACCTACTTGGACCGGGAACAATAGAGCACCTGCGCCATCCACCCACCGCGGACACCGGAAACAATAGGAATACCTCCACCACCCACGGGGGGCACCTGGGCCACCCACACACACCTGGGGGACACCTGCGCCACCCACCACCCAAAACAACATGGCCGCTGGCGCACTTCCGGCGCAGCGCGCCGAAAACCCCCTACCGACACGTTTGAATTTCCCGCCGAAACAAAATGGCCGCTGGGCCACTTCCGTCGCAGAACCGGCCTAGCCTATCTACTCCCGTAAGGTGGAAATTACGTCTTAACGAATACTATTATGAAATAATCTATATACCTGGCAAAATCAATTCCAATGCAGACGCCTTATCCAGAAATCTAATCCTGTCAGTATCAGAAGTCATTGATCCATCTGTCAGTTCTGAGGAGGAGATATTCAATGTAAACAGGATGATAGTTTTTGCATATGTAATGTTTGGCAAAGTAATGCCCAGAAAGAGTCAGTTATGCCAACAAATATTGCGTACAGTTGAATCAAGGGATTGTGTCAAACAAATACCTCTGGCCAATTCTCAGGTGCTAGCCTTTTGAATCGTGATGGGTTGAAGTCCTTTGAGACCTCATCCAAGGCTTCATCTGGAGTAGATTTAGAGATTCTTAGATGCTAGTCTTTCGAATCGTGATGAGTTGAAGTCCTTTGAGACCTCATCCAAGGCTTCGTCTGGAATAGATTTGGAGGCCCAAATACCTTAAGGGGCTAGGCTACCCGTCTCTGCAGTACGGCAGAGGTACTGTGTTACCGACGAAATCGGCCCAAAATATGAGTTTGCGGGGCCACATCCTGCTCCCTTATATGACATGATTTTGGGTTGGGAAAGCTTTCAATCGAAAGAAGATAGACCAATGGAGCGGAGCCTGGTAGTGGTTTCATGGGATTGTGTTATTTTTGTAGCAAATTAGTCGTCTAAAGTCTGCAGATTTTCCAATATGGTCGCGAAATACACTGGTCTTTTGCTTAGGTCTATTTGTGTCTTTTCCGTGTTTTCCTTGCAAAATAACTACCAGCCTCCGCTACCTTATGAACTGAAGAACACGCCAAGCTGTATTTTATTTCGAGACTGTAAGAAATAGAGCCGTAGGATGTGGCCCCGTCTAACCCTGCTTGTTGCCGGATTTCGCCATAGTGTCGGTCACATAGGTCAATATTGGTGGGTACTTTAGGTCGGCCGCCGAGAACGAGATGGCGCCCTATCGAGAGGGCTGGTCACATCGATCTGCATCGATCGAAAGAAACGTCAAGCTGCTTGTCAACAACTTGCAGGTTAGACATGTGACAGATGTAGAGGCAGGACATTTCAGTTTGATAGGATTTTAGGGAAATGCCCCATTTCGACGTAGGATTAGTTATGAAATATAATAAACATGAAAGAAAAAGAGTGGTATGCTTGTCGTAATTTTGTAGGATATATTGCTCCTTAGCATACAGGACTATTTCAAAGCAGGGATATGAAGAACATTCTTTCTATGAAAATTTGAATGAAAGGAAAGATGCAGCGGCTGAAACAAACTATTGATGAACATGGCTATTCTAGGTGTGAACACAATAGCATAGTATTTTTAGGCTTAGAATCTTTGAGGCTGGCGTAACAAGTTCCCAAAGTTCCCAAGTTCTTGGTGCTGAAACGACATAACAGTCTTCTACAAAGAATTTCTTGGGCATTTTTATGTACACAAAGTTTTTTACTTTCTTGAGTACGTGGCTGTAACAGATATCATCTGAACCATTTTAGGACCTGCTATATCAGATGAGACGATGGATAGTTGTGCAAGAGGAGAACTTACTATTGGAATGGTTCTCACAGCATTTACTAGAATACTTGTTACGCAGAAATAATGTTTCAATACAAACATAAGGTTGAGAATGCATAACGCTTGCACAGGCTCCATCTTTTGGGAAGTTGACTTGAATATAACTGTATTTGGAATGGGATGCTATGACAATACTATTACATAGCTTGGGAAATGCAAGATGTTTCAAATCTGCATTGCAAGCAGATTGCTCGATCAAGAGAGAATGCTCGTGACTCTGCCGAAGCGCCGCGTGCCCCTCGGTCTACGGAGTACATTTCTTTACCGAAGTACGTTATTATTTTATAACTGGAAAAGACGAAACCCAGTTATAAAATAATAATGTACTTCGGTAAAGAAATGTACTCCGTAGACCGAGGGGCACGCGGTGCTTCGGCAGAGTCACGAGCATTCTCTCTCTCACACTTATGCGCTTCGCCACTCGGACATCTCACTCGGCCACGCTCTCGCTCAGCTGGTCGCTCGCACACCAATCATCACTCACATGCATGCGACTCGGCCGTCGAATCCCCCATATACACACATGGGCTCGCCTACAAGAGCTTGAGCGATGCCCGAGCGACGGAGCGACGGAGACATCATTTTTAGAATACACCCCAGTAGGTAATTGAATAAAATTTCACAAATCACAATGTCCCTAACGGATTTCCTCTAAACAATATGCCGTTTTCTGCTTGTTGTCATTTCTTATACTTTCGATGCTAGACTAAGTCTAACCAAATGAGATTTGATCAGGAGACTCGGTAGAGTCTCGCGCCAAGTAGAAGTTCCCTCTCCATATATATATGACACTCCGGCGCGCGACAGCCGAGGCTATATTATCCCGAACACTAGCTGTTATCCTTAGTTACCAAACTTTCACCTCGATTTATGCGAAAGTTAGAGCCCCAAGAATTTATTTCAGAATTTTGTATTTCATCGTTGATTTTTCTGAATCCAATGAGCCAAGAATCATGTGGATCGGTCCCGTCGTTCCGGAGATATGAATTTCCTCTTTTATTTTTCTCGTGGTAAAGGCAAAGCGGATTAAGAGTTTCATCGTCCGGATTAATACAATTCCTAAAAATGTTACTCTCACGTGTTTCACGCGAGATGGCACCACTGCGAAGTGCTGCAGAGCGCTGTGCAGATAACATGGTTTTATACCGACACATTGGTTATGCCATGACTGGTGATGTGTCAAAACAATGATGACGGTTATATGAATGTGGTACAGTCCGATTGTATTTTTCTTCAAAATATGAACAACCAAAAAGGCGTGAAATCCCCCAAAATACATTAAAATGTAAATAAAAGCGCCAAGTAGTTTAATGATCCAAAAATGGAATAGATATCACACAAGAAAGCCAAGTTTTCAATCAAAGATACCACACGTTAATTAATTAATTAACTTGCATCTCAAGCTTTAAAACTTGGCATGTGCAAATTTGTGTCAAGGTAGTCATATGCTAGTAATATTTTTTGATTGGTAATTAAGTATGCACATTCCAAGTTTTAAAGCTTGAGATGCAAGTTAATTAATTAATTGTGGTATCTTTGATTGAAAACTTGGCTTTCTTGTGTGATATCTATTCCATTTTTGGATCATTAAACTACTTGGCGCTTTTATTTACATTTTAATGTATTTTGGGGGATTGAATTCTATTTACGGACTGTATAGGCTATTGTTATTTGACATAGAATAACCCGTAATTTCCCGACGGGCGCAAAATGCCGTTATTGAACTACTGAACTGATTGATCGCGTGCTCTTCCACTTTTTTGATTGTTGCTTTGAAAAAACACGCAAATATAGAGAATTGAAAGCACCAGCAAAGAAAAAATAATATGATTTTTGTCCCGCCCCGGAATCAATGATAAAAAGATGTTTTTTTGTTCTAATATTTTTTCCCCTCATACCGCTGCTTCGTACAGTTACCAAATTTTTGTCCCTCTATCTTTCGACAGACCCCTTTCACCTCGATTTCTTTCACCATTTTCAAACTTATACGCCATAGCGAAAAAATAATAATCACCACTTTATTCCGTTTTTTGAATATCACACAAAATGTATTTGCGTAAATTGTTTTCTGTATACTATTCTTGATCCTTGTAATGATGTATCAAGACAATTCGTTGTAGCGATAAACGGTGCATTCGATTTGGAAGCTCTAACCGCACTAAAGCGTTCAAGACGCCTCCGCGCATGTTTTCCACCATCTGCTCCAGATACACACGAGCGTCGTGAGTGTTTCAGTGCGCTTAGAGTGTCCAAATCGAATGCACCGTTTATAGCTACAGCAAATCGTATTGATACATTATTACAAGGTTTAGGAATAGTACACAGAAAACAATTTCTTTTTCTTGCTGTAAATGCGCTTATGAACTGGTTTTTTGTCAATCTTTTTGAGTGAGTCTCCTTTGCGCACGTTCCACTTTGGACACGGGCCTTTTTTGGAACTTGCGCACATGGAAACAGCGCACGTTGCACATTGCCCACATTGGAAACTGCGCACATTGGATATTGCCCACATTGGAAACTGCGCACATTGGACATTGCCCACATTGGAAACAGCGCACATTGGACATTGCCCACATTGGAAACAGCGCACATTGGACATTGCCCACATAAGATATCGTTACAAGTGGAAACTGCGCACAGTGTATAGAGGACGCAGTGGACTTTTCCCACATGGAAAGTGGAAGTTGGCCACTAAATACTGTGTAGACATTTCTACAAGAATCATACGTAGAATTTAGCCATTGTCAATTAACAATTATCGGAAAATTCTGCGGTTGAAATGTTTCAGGACTAAAGATGGACGTCCGTTAATTTAATTGATTATGTATTGCCACATGCTAATTACAACAGCAAGATATTTTGCTGCATTGTATTTACTAGTGGTAGATATCCTTATCAGTTATGGTTCACGAAAATATCATTCTTAGATTTTATGAGTGTATCTGATATTTTATTTTCAATTTTAGCTCACCTTACTTGCTCACCTTACTAGCTCACCTTACCCATTCCGGGGGGGGGGCATGCTAAGTTTGGTCTCAATAAGAACCACAAACCAACCCTAGTCCGAGGGGGGGGGGGCATGCTCGTTTCGCTCGCCAAACTTAAAAAAACCCTGAATATTATATACTTAACTATTATGTACTTATATTAAATAAAAATGGTTGTTAATAAATTAAAACTCATAACCACCCGTTGATTATATTTATTTAATCATAGTCATATAAGCAATCACTTTTTTCACGAATAAACAACTTTGGTGTTTCTTACAAATCATTAATTATTTCACTGTTATTTATTGCTTTTCAATTAAATGTGTTCTGAGAATACATACTGTCGCAATGTACACATCTTTTTCATCTAGTGTGTCCAAATTCCATTATTCGCGTTATCCTGTGTGTCCTGTTTCTTCTGGGATGTGTACAACTTCCACCGTCGATGTGTCCTGCTTCCACTGGAGTAAATTTCCAACGTGCGCAAATTCCAATGTGTCCAATATCCAATGTGTCCTGATTCTACTGGAGTCAACTTCCAACGTGCGCAAATTCCACCGTGTCCAATAATCCACGTGTGCGCAAGATGGAACGTGCGCAATGTGGACACTCCCATCTTTTTACAGGAGGCGACTGAGGAAAGCGGCTCATCTGCAGGTAAGTGACAACAGTTGTGATATTGCAGCGGACCCGCACCTTGATAAGGTTGCGTGTAGCACGGCAATGGAAGCAGTTGATCACTCATGCCCAGAAGTGTTTTCATCTGCTTCCACGTGCACGTCTGCAGTAGCGGGTAGAATTTTCCCCCTACAGGAATTGCACAGAGACGCAAGAATCAGCGATCCCACAACACTGCAAGTTGACACAGAGAAGGGACTCATCGTTGAAGACATCATCGACGAAACCCAGGAAGACATGGATGAAGAAATCATTGAAGAAATTATAGAAATATTCGAGACTTCCTACGATCAAGAAGAGCGTATTATGGAGAATGCAACCAGCGAAGAGATTGATGATTCCCTTCAAAATCAAGCATTGGAAGCTTCTCCGGAAGAAACAGCCAATCACCGACGATCAGATTGATCGCATTGACGACGACTGCATGAGTGATTGGATCAACGATTCTTCGGAAGAAGGAAGAGAAACACCAGCGCCGGAAGAAGAAAATCTAGAAGAACCCGCTCCCGACCGAATGGGAGAACTGGACGTCGACGAAGACGATTGTTTGGTGGTCGAGAGAGCGGAACCACCGGACCCAGAAGAACCTGTTGTGAAGGGCTTCGACATTGTCGATATGGCCTACCTCTTTGAGAAAATGAAAGATCTCGCCAACCACTCCCCTGCCACGAATTGCGGCCTGGAACATTTCAAAATAATTGGATACCAAAAAATTGGATTGGAGAAGATTTATAAGTTCCAGTGTGAAATGTGTCGATATGTGGCGCGAGTACCATGCTTGCCGAAGAATGAAAGCAGGATGGACCTAAATCACAGCGCTTACTCTGGAACAATGGTGACAGGAGGCGGATTTTGGCAATTGGAGGAAACCATGTCAGCTATGAACATAGAATGCATGTCAAGGGCAATGTTTGAGAAGTGCCAGCAAAACATCATCGACGGATTTGAACTGGCTGCAGAACGCGAAATGGCGGAAGCTGCGAGAGAGGAGAGAGAGTTAGCCATTGCAAAAGGCGACGTTCATCCTGAGAGCGGAATTCCAATGATTACCGTCGTCGCAGATGGCAGCTGGCTCAAGAGAGTATATCGCGGTGGGGTCTACAATTCTACATCCGGCATGGGAGCAATCCTTGGATACGCCACAAAAAAGGTCCTCTACTTCAGCACCAAGAATAAGTTTTGCATGATATGCATTACATCAGCGAAGAAGCACCAACAACCATGCGAACATCGCTGCTATAAGAACTGGGGTCGCGACGTGCCTTCCACGGCTATGGAAGCTGCTGCGATTATAGAAGGCTTCAAGTGCAGCGTTGAAGTCCATGGCCTAATATACAACGTATTAGTTGCCGATGGCGACGCAGCCGTTCACAAGAAGATAGTGGACAATGATCCATATAAAGAGTATATGGTCCGCGTGAAGAAGATTGAATGCCGTAATCACCTCTTACGAAGTTTCTGCAGCAACCTGCGTCAGATTGTAGCAAAAGGCCGTTTCAGAGATTCCAGGGATGTCATCAAGACGAAAATTTATCGTCTGCGGAACAGCATACAAAAAGCTGCGGAATACCAATTCACGGAAATGCTGCCGCTTGTCGATCGGATACGAAACTTCAAAAACGATCTGAAGAATGTACCGAGCCATGTCTTCGGAGAACACAAAGAGTGTGAAAAATTGCAATATTTCTGCAAGAAATACTCGGACCCGAAGAGGATCAATTATGTACCAGAACTGAAGAAAAGAGGACTTTATCAGGATATAGAGAATGCCATGCGGCAGCTTTACATAAACGCCGAGAGTATGCTATACGGCCTCAATAGCAATAGCGTAGAAAATCTGAACGGCATCATTACCAAGTACATCGGAGGAAAGCGACTCAACTTCGGAAGAAAAGGATCTTACACCGGTAGATCTGCGGCTAGCGTCGTTGCGAAGAACACAAAAGAAACGCTGAGCAAGCTGCATATAGCAATGGGTAAGGAACCAACGCCTATATTGCAGAAGATGGAAACTCGTCGCAAACATGCCGTGGCAATGGCGAAGAAATATAAGGAGGCAGCGAAAGCATCGGGATCCAAATATCAGGAGAAGCAATCGTGTGATAGAGATTACGGCCCCGATGCAGACACGCCGGATATAGATCAAGCTGCGTACACTTCTGAGTGGGAGAGACTCATGACGCAGTTCTACGAATGGCAGGCGTCACGTTCTGTCATCGAAGAGGAAACACGCGGTCAAGCCAACAATCTGAGATGGAAGGCATATCGCAGCCAATTATTGACTGCATCCAATTTCGGCACAGTGTGCCAAATGCGCAAAACCACACCGCGCGCGAATACAGTGAAGAGCATACTGTATCGCCAAGAATTATTTTTAGAGGCACTGCAGTACGGAAGAGAAAACGAACCGAACGCGTTGACGGAAGTAGAAGACCAATTCGATGTCCAAGTACGACAATGCGGCCTCTTCATCGATAGCGTTGTGCCATACTTAGGTGCGACACCTGATGGCTTAATTGACGAAGATACGCTTGTCGAAGTAAAATGTCCCTATTCGGCAAGAGATTTGACACCCGAAGAAGCAATTGAGAGGCTTCCAAACATAAAGGCGATCTACCGAGGTGACGAACTCAACAGGAGCCACAAGTACTTCTACCAAATGCAAGGGCAGTTGCATATCACAGGAAGAAGATACGGCATATTCTGTTTGTGGACACCAAAGGGAGCAAAATTTACAGGGGTGGAGAAGGATGACGCATTCTGAAAAAAAGAAATGGAGTCGAGTTTCAAGAACTTTTATGAGGACTGCATGCTTCCCGAACTTATAGACAGTCGGCACAATAGAGGGCAGCCCATCAGAGAGCACCCGTACGTGAAGAAAACAGTACGGAAGAAAAAAGCTGCAGACACCGTCCGGGAGGAAAACGTGTCAGAAAACGATGAAGTCTAAGAAGAGGTATATAATTCATCTCCACAAAATAGCACTAGGAGAATGCTTGGGCTCCGACGTCCAGCTACTGCAACAGCTCGCAATCGCTTGAGCCTGTGGCGTCCAACCACTGCAACAACTCGCAATCGCTTGAGCCTATGGCGTCCACCTTTTGCAACAGCTCGCAATCGCTTGAGCCTATGGCGTCCACCTTTTGCAGCAGCTCGCAATCGCTTGAGCCTATGGCGTCCACCTTTTGCAACAGCTCGCAATCGCTTGAGCCTATGGCGTCCACTTTTTGCAACAGCTCGCAATCGCTTGAGCCTATGGCGTCCATCCACTGCAACAGCTCGTAAACGCTTGAGCCTCCAAATTGATTTTATAATTGCAGGAATAGACCAAGGAGTATACGGTCATTGAACGCATGAATTTCTGGATCTTTATAACTGCGATGGATTGCAACTGTTACAAAACAGATTTTTGCTTGAAGAGATAAGTACATTACATTTCTTTCCATTCGCGTTAAGCGGATCTATTACAAATTGTTTCTGACATGTTTATGTTTATTGCAGGTATTGATATCGCACCACCGAACAAACCCCATGGCTCTACGTGGACTATTCACAGAGACAGAGAAAGAAGGAAGGAAACAGACAGCAGAAAGCTGCAGAGAAATGCCGAACATTCTGCAGGAAGATCGAATGTAAATATTGCATTATTATTTCTCAGCTGTAGATTTGAAATAACTGTCATTCACTTTTCCAGGTCTAACCAATCTGGGGATGAATACTTTTCCACGGAATACCATAACTTTGTGAAAGGTGAAGGCGGTGGCGGCCACCATCGTCATGTCGGTGCACAAGACCTCCAGAGTGAAACCAGGAGACGGGCCAATATCACGGCGTGCATAGAAGCAGCTATTAGGAGCACGATAGAAGCAACATTACGCGAATATCGGCGGGAGTGAAATAAAATAAAATAAAATAATTAATAAAATAATACACATTATATATGTATATATATATATATATATATATATATATATATATATATATATATGACGATGGTGGCCGCCACCGCCCCTTTGCCCCCGAAAGATACCGTGGCCACGGTGCCCACGGTGCCCACGGTACACACCGTTCCGGCCACGGCCCCGCCAGTGGTTGTTACATTCATATCCCCGTCCTCCGCGGTTATTTCGCCCGACTTCTCCCCTTCGCCGTTGCTCGTGATGGTTTTCGTGTTGGCGTCGTCGGGCTGCCCATCTGGCCCTTGACCACCCACCACCTCTGTCTCCTGAAACAATACAAGGTTCAGTCTTATTAATGAATTGTTACATTACACACATAATATGGCAACTGCAACCGAACTGCTACTTACTTGAGGCCCGTGGTGGCGGCGCAGCATTCGATGGTCTGTGTTCCGCAGCGGGTTCGTTCTGTCTTTGGGTAAGCGTCTCGCTGTCCAGACCCGCTATTTCATCTGTTATTTAAACATACAAATGCTTTCTTTAAAATATAAAACACATAAGATAGGTAACTGGTGACACTATACACCTTCACATTATACACACCATTTGGTCGGTCTTCCCTAGTTGAAGCACGAGGCTCCGGGGTTTCCGGCTCTTCGAATAGCCTTCGAAACTGCAGAAAACAATGCGACTGATCATAATGATTTCACCGTTACATATTCCGCAGATCTCGATTGAAAAGGCACAATCCGTAAAAGCTTAGTACGATGTTTGTATACCCCTTTCCAGTCGATATGATATTTACTTTTAGGAATACATATTATTCTTCATGAATTCGACAAGGAACATTCGGTTCAAATGGGAGACAGTGTTTGCTGCATATTCGCCTAATAAATTGATTGATGGGCGCAATTTTTCTGATTTGTTACTGATTTATTAACGTGATGTGTACACTTATAGATTGCACTTCGTGAAAGAGAGAGAGAGAGTACATACATGTACTCTCATACACGTAAATATAAGTTAACGAATCATGTATGTATGTATATGGTTACATACAATTATGTTTACACGAAGGAACTGAAATGCCCACAAAAAGCATTGAAAATGCAAAGACCTGGGCCAAGTACAAATTAGTGTACAGAGTCCATCTATGATTAATGTGAAATCGTAGAAGGTGAGTCAGGTTAGAATGTGGATATAGTATAGGAGGCATGTTTGCACTCTGTTTCCATAAATACACTAAGCGCATTTATATAATTTATATAATATAATATAATATAATATATGTGGACTTCCGTTTCCGGTCGAGCGAGAGAAAGGCGTGTGAAAGGTGTGCGAAGCGTGTGGAGTGAAAGTGTGGAGAGTGAGTGATAGAGGAGTGTAGGGAGAGTGTGGAGGGAGTGGAGGGATAGTTGGAGCGAAAAGGGAGAGATAGGGCGGAAGGGAAGAGTGGGAGGGAGTGGAGAAAAGGGACGAAAAAGAGTGAAGGAGGTTAGGGTCAGAAATAGAGAGGGAAGGTAGGAGAAGAGAGAGAAAGGGTGACAGGTAGTGGGATCTGGGGGCCGAAGGCACAAGTGTCAGAGCGGGAAATTTGAAAGGGTAGAAGAAGGAAGGTCGGGCTGGAAGAGAATCAGGGAAGCGGAAAAGGGAGGCAAGTAGGACGAGTAATAATAAGTAGAACGAGGAATGGGGGATAGCAAGGGGGAGGAGGAGAAGGAGGGGAGGAAGGGGGAGGAGAAAAGGAGAGGAAGGCCTTCAAATGCAGAAAAGCTAAGAAGGGACAGTGTGAGCAGTTTTGGGAGCTGCTCAGGGAGTTTGGAGAGCCTGTGGGGAAAGAGAGGGAGGGAGGAGGAGGAGGAGGGAGCAGAGGGGTGCAAGGAAGAGGGAGCATTCAGGAAGAGTGCCAAAATGGGAAGGTCGCCAGTGAAAAAGCGGGAGGAGGAGGGGGGTGAGAAAGGGGGAGGAAGCATAGCAGGGATGCTGAGGGGGTTATTGATAGAGATGAAGGAGATGAGGCAGGACTTGAGGAGGGAAAGTGAGGAACGGAGGAGAGTGGAGGAAGAGTGGAGGGAAGAAAGGAGGAGGTGGGAGAAGGAGATGAAGGAGGAGAAAGCAAGAAGGGAGAAGCTGGAGAGAAAGGTGGAGAGGTTGGAGGAGAATAGGGAGAGGATAGAAGGGATATTGGGAAGGGTAGAGAGGTGGGAGGAGGGGCGAGAAGAAGGTGGGGGAAACGTCACCAGAGATATGGGAGGGAGGGAGGAGGAGAACAGAAGAAGGATAAGGTGGTTGGAGGTGAAGCAGGACAGGAAGGAGAGAATGGAAAAGAGAACCAATGTGATTGTGAGAGGGATTAAATTAGAAGGAGAGGAGGCAGGGGAGCGGGTAAGGGCATTATGGGAGGTGATGGGTCTGGAGGCAGGAGGGATAAAGGACATAAGGGAGATAGGAAGAAGAGACGGAAAGGGCTGCGGAATGGTGCTAGTGAAGCTAGGGGGAATGGAGGAAAAAAGGAAGGTTTGGAGGGAGAAAGAAAAGCTGAAGGGGAGGAGAGAAATAATAGCAGACGACCTGACGGAGGATGAGAGGAGGACTAGATGGTTGATTGAAGAAGAAGCAGATAAGGAGAGAAGGAAAGGAAAGAACGTAAGAGTGGGATATATGAAGATGTGGGTGAATGGGAGAGTTAGAAGGTGGGATGAGGTAGAGGAAGGGTGGGTTAAAGAGGAGGCGGGAAACGAGTAAGAGGGGAGGGGAGGGGGGAAAGAAGAGGAAAGGGGGTGGGGAATAGGGTGACATTCTGGAATGTGGCGGGGTTAGAAAATAAGGATGAGGATTTTTGGAGAGGGCTGGAAGAATGGGAGGTGATAATCATGTGCGAGACATGGCTGGATGAGAAGAGCTGGAATCGGGTGAGGGTTAGACTGCCAAAAGGTTACAGGTGGGAGGCACAGTGGGCCAGTAGGAAGAATAGAAAAGGGAGAGCAATGGGAGGTATGGTGACAGGGGTCAGGAAAGACATTGTGGTAGGAGAGGGGGGGGGGTAAGGAAAGAGAAGGAGGGTGTGATGGCTGTAAGATGTAAGTTGGGGACGCAATGGTGGGAAGTGATAGGAGTGTATGTGAATGGGGACATGGGGAGGAAGTTGGAAGAGATAGGGGAATGGATGGAGGAAAGAGAGGAAGGGGTTAGGGTGTTGATTGGGGGGGATTTCAATGCAAGGACAGGAACGGAGGGGGGGAGTGGGTAGGTACGGGGGAGGAGGGGGGTAAGTATGAGGTAGGGAGGAATTCGAAGGACGGGAAGGTAAACAAGGAGGGTAAGGTGCTGTGTAGATATATAGAGGAGAAAGGATGGTCTATACTAAATGGGAATATAGAGGGAGACTGGGAAGGGGAATGGACATATGTAGGAGCGAGGGGAGAGTCTGTGATTGACCTGGTGCTGGGGAATGATAGAACAAGGGAGAAGGTGGAGAAGTTGGAGGTGGGGGACAGGATAGAATCGGATCACCAGCCGATAACGGTTTGGGTGGAAGGGAGTAATTTGGATAGAAAGGGAAAGGAAGGAAAGGAAGTAAGAAAGTACAGAGGAGATTGGAGCGAAAGAGGAAGGAAAGAATTTAGGGAAAAATTTGGTAGATGGGAAGAAAGGGAGGAAACGGGAGAGGAAGAGTGGGACAGGCTAAGTAGGAAAATTGGGGCAGCGATGGAGCAGAGAGAGGGAAGGGGGAGGGAAAGGGGGAGGAAGAGGGGCTGGTGGGATGAGGAGTGTAAGAAGGAGAAGGAAGGGGTAAGGGAAGAAATGAGAAGGTGGAGAAAGACAGGAGGGGGAGGGGAGGAGTACAGGAGGAAAAAACAGAGATATAAAGAGGTATGCGAACGAAAGAAGAGAAAGGAAGTGGAAAGATGGATGGGAGAAGTGGAGTCAGCGACGACGGAAGGGCAGGTGTGGAGGATTGTAAATAGGGAAAGGGGAAGAAGGAAGCCAGTGAACGAGGGAATAAGGACGGAGGAATGGGACGAATATTTCAGGGCATTGTTAGGAGGGGTAGAGTGTAGAGTGGTAAGGGGTAGGAAGGGAGAAGGGCATGGAGATGGAGAGGAGGAATTAACGGAAGAAGAGGTGAGGACGGTAATAAGGAAGATGAAGGAAGGGAAGGCAATGGGGAGCGATGGGATTCCAAATGAGGTATGGAAGTATGGGGGGGAGGAAGTGGAAAAGGGGCTATTTGGGGTGTGCAGGAAAGTGTGGAGAGGGGAGGGATGGCCGGAAGCATGGAAGGAGGGGTTGGTAGTCCCGGTAGTGAAAAGGGGATCAGGGGAAAAGGTGGAGGACTACAGGGGGGTGACGTTGACGCAGACGGGGTATAAGGTGTACGCGGGGGTGTTGGCGGAAAGGCTGAGAAAGGAGGTAGAAGGCAAGAACATCCTGCCACCGAGTCAGACGGGGTTCAGGAAAGGAATGGGGACACTTGACAACATATATGTCCTGAACTATCTGATTAACAGACAGGTGATGAGGAAAGAAAGAAAAATGGTGATCTTGTTCGTGGACCTGAAGGCGGCGTTTGACTCGGTGAACAGGGATGTGTTAATAAAAACGATGAGGGAGAGAGGGGTCAGGGAAGGGTTGTGTAACAGGTGTGAAGAGGTGATTAGGGAGACGACGGGAAGGGTACGGGCAGGGGAGGAAGTGGGGGGTAGGTTTTGGACGGGAAGGGGGGTAAGACAGGGGTGTCCACTAAGTCCATGTCTTTTTACGCTGCTCCTAGCAGACATAGAAGAAGAACTAGAAAAGGGGAGATGGGGAGGGGTAAAGGTGGGAGGCGAGAAAATATACGCGCTGGCTTATGCGGACGATCTGGCCTTGCTGGCGGAGGATCAGGAGGGAATGAAGGGGATGATAGCAAGATTGGAGAAGTACATGGAGAGGAAAGGGCTAGAAGTGAACATAGCGAAAACAAAGGTGATGAGATGCAGGAGAGGGGGTGGAGGGCAGAAAAAAGTGGATTGGAGGTGGAAGGGGAAGAAGATAGAGGAGGTGAAAAAATACAAATATCTAGGGTACATAGTGAGGAGGGATGGGGGGCAGGAGGATCAGGTTAGGGATAGGATCAGGAAGGGGGTAGCGGTAATGGGAAAGGTATGGGGAATAGGGAAGAGGAGGTTTGGGAAGGATTGGGAGAGGAGGTTATGGCTGTTCGAAAAATTGGTGTGGCCGGTGCTAAGTTATGGGGTGGAGATTTGGGGGTGGAAGGAGAGAGAAGGTGTGGAGAGGGCCCAGGAAAGGTTTATGAGGTGGGTTTTGGGATTGGAGAGGTGCACGCCGGGATACATGGTGCGGGAGGAGGTGCAGAAAGAAAAAATGGCAGGAAGGGCGGGTATGAGGGCATGTGGGTTCGAGAGAAAGTTGGTGGAGGGGAAAGGAGGGGAACTAGCGAGGAGGTGCTGGCAGGAAATTAGGGAAAGAGCAAGAAGAGGGAAGGCGTTGGAAGGGTGGGAGGAAGAAAGGAAGGTGTTTTATGAAAGGAAAGGGTGGGAGATAGAGGAGGTGGAGAGAATAAGAGAGAAGGGGGAGGGGCTGAAAGGGGAGGAAATGATAAGGCGGGAAAAGGATGAGCAGGAAAGGGAAAGGTGGGGGAAAATAGGGGAGTCAAAATACAACGTGTGGTACGGGAGGGTGAAGGGTAAAGGAGTGCCGGGGTATTTGAAGAAGGGGTGGGGGGAGAGCAGGTGGAAAAGGGTGATGAAATTCAGGCTGGGAAACGGGATGAGGGGAGGTAGATACTGGGAGGACGAGAGGGAAAGGGAGTGTAGGATTTGTGGAAGGAAGGAAGAAACGTGGGAGCATGTATGGGAGGAGTGCGTGGGATGGGGAAAGGAAAAGGGCTGGAGGGAGATGGCGGATGAGGTGCTAGGAGATGGGGGAGAGGGAGAGGGGTGGCTGAGGAGGCTAGAATGTATGAGGGGAGAAGAAGAATGGAAGGACTTGGAAGGAAACGAATGGATGAAAAGAGACGGAGCGGAAATGGAAGTCCAAGGGCGTGTGTATGAGAGAAATGGAGGGATGAATGTGCGAGAGGGTGAGGAGAGTGTGGACGGATGTGTGGAATGGAGCGGAAGGGGAGAGGGCGAGCGTGGCGCGCGAGAGTCAAAAGAGTGGCGAGAAGAGAGCGAGTGGCGTGAGGCGAGCGGATGGCGAGAGTCAAGCGGATGGCGAGAAGCGAGCGGATGGCGAGAGGCGAGCGGGTGGCGAGAGGCGAGCGGGTGGCGAGAGGCGAGCGGGCGGCGAGAGTCGAGCGAGTGGCGGGAGGCAAACGGGTTGCGAGAGGCGTGCGAGTACCGAGAGGCGAGCGAGGAGAGAGATGGAGGGAGGTAGTGGTTAAGATAGGGTTAAGATAGGCTAAGGTAGTGAGTAAGGATTGTACAGAATTATAACCCTAAGGGGAATAATAAAACTAATTAATTAATATAATATATGTACAATATAAAAAATAACAATTAGTGTGAAATATACATCAATTGCTCACTAATGTTAAAGTCTTCTTCAACAAAGAATATGAAATCCGAGAATGTGTGCACGTACAAAGCGCATAGATGCACATACGCGACGACGGTAAAGAATCTCTAAATCATCATGCCCCTCCCTTTGAATACAAACAGGTGTCTTTGCATTAAGATTTACATGTACAATTAGATTCACCAAGATCGAGGGAACAGTGTTTCCCTTCGATCAATAAACCTATGTGTTGCATGAGAAGTACTTCTCAGCCTACCCATAGCGAAGTGTTCCCGCATCACATTCTGATCATCACAAGCAACGTCATCAAAGATGAATACCGAGTTCGGTAACGCATCGGCTGGTGGTATCACACTAGCGTTCTCTGCAAAGGGGAAATACCCCAAGTCCTCCACAGATGATAGCACTTCTTCCAAATATCTGTATTTAGGTTGATTCAGCGATTTTGAGTATACATACACATTCTCAAATCGCAGCCCGTTTGGACTCTCGAGTAGTCCTACCATAGTGTTAGTCTTTCCGCAGTTTGATGGACCATATATTACGCAACGTATACTGTTGGGTAGAAGTGTGGTTCTGCGGGGTGACCCAGCAGTTCGGCAGACCTGTTAGTCTCAGGTTAGCAGTTCAACCGATCGGTTTAGCAGTTCAACCGATTGGTTTTAGCAGTTCAACTGATCGGTTTAGCAGTTCAACCGATCGGTTTAGCAGTTCAACCGATCGGTTTAGCAGTTCAACCGATCGGTTTAGCAGTTCAACCGATCGGTTTAGCAGTTCAGCCGATCGGTTTAGCAGTTCAACCGATCGGTTTAGCAGTTCATCCGATCAGTTTAGCGGATCGGTATAGCAGTTCAACCGATCAGTAGACTTGTTGGGGTATCTATTAGCGGAAGACTGGATATATAATACGGTTGAGAACTAGCTGATATTTTAGTTCAAGGGCAGCTATGCTTGAGGAATCATCTCTATGGCTGGACTCCTGAATAAAGTAATTGATTCCCTACCAATCGAACTGCATGTGCCTGGGTATCAATTTTGTGGTCCTGGTACGCGTTTGGAGCGCCGATTGGCTCGTGGAGAGCAGGGAGTTAACCCTTTGGATGCCGCGTGTAGAAGACACGACATTGCATATTCTCAGCGGAAGGATATAGAAGGTCGTCACGAAGCTGACAAGATATTGAGTGAAAGCGCACTGCAACGTCTAGCAGCTAAGGATTCTACACTTGGTGAACGGGCAACAGCCGCGGCTGTCTGGACGGCTATGAAGACGAAACGTAGACTAGGAATGGGAGTAGGAGGAAAGAAAAAACCACAAGACGGTAAAAAGAAAAAGAAGACAAAACAGTGTAGGATACTGTTCAAGATTCTTAAACTTAGCGCGCGGTGACGGCAGACAGCGCTGCGTCTCATGTTTGACAGGGGGGGTTAGGTGTGACAGCGGTCACTCACCTGGCCCACCCACGAGGCAAATCAGCTTACCGGCAATTAACGAACATTACGTATTAGTTTTTCTGTCGCATGTCACTTCCTGATTAGAACCTTCTGGAATGCTCCAGAACCGGAACTTGCGTGGGTGAAAGGAGTAGGGAAGGGAGGTTTATAAATAGGAGTGCAATTAGGCGCACTTCCTCTTTCCTGCTTGGCAACTGCGTGAGAACTGTGTAATTGAGTGCTTGCTCAAATTTCTGATTCGCTTCTACTGAGTGCTTGCTCTGCTGGTAACCAACTTTCTGAGTGCTTGCTCAAATATCGCTTGCTGCTACTGCTTGTTGCATGTTCGCTAGCGAATAAGTGTACAAAATTAACGACTCTTTCTTCAAGAATACAAGGATATATTTGACTCCAGTTTCCACGTGTCGACTACAATCCAAATATCCATCTCCACCGCTTCGAAAGCATTCTAGCCGTAATCCTCTTCCATTCTTTTCTTACACAGATACTGTCAATAGCCAGGCGTGGAGGCTTTTTACTGCTACTATTTCCTGCTTTGGGCGCCCTAGGAGCATTGGCTACAGGAGCCTCATCTATAGCCAAATCCGTCGCTGCTAAGAGAGCTGCTCAGAAACAGCTTGAGGAAATGCAGCGACACAACCGTGTGATGGAGGGGCAAGGCTTGTACCTATCACCGTACAAGCGGGGAGAAGGGGTAAAGACCAAAAAACGTTAAGCAGGTGGGGGAGTTTGACTACTAGTATGGGCACCTCAAATTACCAGCTGGAAGACTGGTGCAAAGACATACCACACTTCCGAGCGGTGTTCATGCGTGACTTCGCCATTTTGAATTCATTTACGTTTTTTTCGGAAAAGCGCTGGACCAAATCCCCACTTTTCGTGAAATTGAGTGCATAAAAGGGAAACGTATCCACAGAGAGCACACCATTTGTATCTACATCTTTCGAAGTAGAGACGTCGCTCGTCGGACACAGCACGCGATTTTCCCGTGTCGTGAAAGTTTCCTTTTTATCCGGACGCGAAGTACAAAATCTCATAGCAAAGATGGAGCTCGCTAAGAATATGCTGGAGAACCTGAGCGCTACAGCAAATGTTGTGCGGAACATGGCTGAATACCTCAAGTGGCTAGAGATGTGTAATGACACATTGGCATGTCTAGCTAATTACATGGAAAATTGTGATGGTGCCACATCGGTGGCCATGAAACATCACATTGAGTGTATTCAGTACCGCATCAGGGGTTTGCGTGTAGGAATGCGCGATCGCTTTGTACGGACGGGTGGTGGTGTTGGTGGCAGTGGAACTGCGGGAGCGCCAGCTTCCAGTCTCGTGTGGGAGAACACGGAGTCGGCCTTCCAGGGACGCAACGCCACAGGTGTTGTGATTAACACCCGCCACATCGAGCCACAGCAATTTCTTCGGGACGCACGAAGGATGGTGATGGCCCGCGTGACAGATGCCGTTACGCAGAACGGCAGCATCAAGGTCTACACGGTCCTGGAGGCGGAATTTGAGTTGAACGGCGAGAAAAGCATCAAGTCGTTCAACACCAAAAATGTCGAGCTTTTTCCCGTCAGCAACATCCGCCAGTGGTATCGAGCTGCCGTGGAGGATCCGATTCTCGCAGCGATGTCCGAGTTTGAAGAACGGAATAGCGGCTGGGCCTTGCGGACGGTTTTACAGCTGGCTGTAAAGATGAGCCGGTACAATCCGCTTAGAGCAGGCTGCTATATTCCACTACCGGCAGAAGTGCAGAAGAAAGGGGCTGTCGTAAACATTAAAGCAACGATAATGCCTGCTTCTTTTGGTCGGTAGTGGCAGGCTTGTACCCGGTCATCGATACCCGCTCGCACAACGTCAGCAGGACATCATCATACCCGGATTATGCCAGCGTGCACGATATCAGCGGGATCGAGCTTCCGATGACCCTGAAGCAGCTAGCCCCATTCGAACGGAAAAACGATATTTCCATCAACGTGTTCGGATGGGCTGAGAAGCACTGCGTGCCACTTCATCTGACTGCGAAGAAAATGGACCGGCACGTCAATTTGTTCCTCATCGAGTCGAAGCAGAAGGACGCGCCGCCCCAGCACCATTTCGCGACAATTACCAACCTGTCGCGGCTGGTATCGACGCAGCTCAGCAAGAAGGCGAGCGACATATATGCGAGCGGTAAGCATCGATTTTTCCTATTAACATCAGTATTGCTGTGATAAAACAATATCTCATACTGTTTGTCTATTTTCAGATGCCTGCACTATTTCGCGTCGGCACAACTCCTGGAAATCCACACGGAGGCCTGCTCCAAGGTCGATGAGTGTGCGGTAATCCTCCCCACCGATGAGCAGAAGTGGTTACGCTTTAAAAACCACCGCCATCAGGAGCGTATGCCGTTCGTCGTCTATGCGGACTTGGAGTGTCTGCTCACGCCCATGCAGGACGATGTGCCCACCGCCAAATATCAGCAGCATCAACCCTACAGCATCGGGTATTATGTACATTGCGCATATGATTCCTCGCTGTGTGGGTATCGTTCATATACCAGCGCGGCAGGGTGTATGGATTGGTTTTCGCAGGAGTTATATAATTTGAGTTGTCCGATCAAGAGCATCCTTGACAAAGTAGTTCCGATGGACCATCTTACCGATGAGGCAACACGGGAATTCGACGGGGCTACACATTGTCAGGAGACTCGGTAGAGTCTCGACGCCAAGTAGTTGAAAGCGCAAGCGTCAACCGACTGGCCGGCGAGATCGCCGAGGCTCCTTTTCCCGACCCAACTCAGGTAACAATAGATTTTCGGAGGCACGAAAAATTAAATTAGAGTTTTGCAGTTAAATGCAACATGTATCAATTTTATTATGATATCATATGATTCAGTAGTTTTTCTGATGCCAATGCATGGTGAAATATTCAAATCGGTCCATTCTTTCAGGAAATATACAGCTTTGAAGTTATCGTTTTTGTAGGTAGAGTTTCATTTTTCATTTTCTTCTTTTAATAAGAACACCTCGGAATGTCGGTTTCCTACTTTCGCCGCTAGGTGGCGCTAGTGTCGCAAGTAGCGGTAGTGGCGTTCGATTTGAAAATCCACTTTCTCAATTGAACTTCTACTGTCTACCACTGACTGTCTATTACCGTATACCACCGTCAACCACTGTCTACCATGACTTTCTATACTACAACAATCTACCACTGTCTACCACTGCCATTGTCACTCTGCCATTGCACACCTGCCGTTGCCACTCTGCTATTGCCATTCTGCCATTACCATTCTGCTATTGCCATTCTGCCACTGCCATTACCACTCTGCCGCTGTCACTCTGCCACTTTACCATTGTCAGTCTGTCATTGCCACTCTGCCATTGCCACCCTGCCATTGCCGCTCTACCATTGACAGTTTCAGAATTAGTTATAAAATATAATAAAATAAAATAGAACGGAACGGAACGGAACGGAACGGAATAGAATAGAATAGAATAGAATAGAATAGAATAGAATAGAATAGAATAAAATAGAATAAAATAAAATAAAATGCCATTGTTTCATTAGTAATTCTATTAATTAGAATTTAGTTTAGGGCGAGAGAGAGAGAAGAGAGAGATTGCGGAAGCGCGGAACCCCTACGTGTGGCCTAAAGGAAATTTCGCAGCAGTAGCTATCTCTTGATAATTGTAAAAATCAAAACGAAGATCGTATATTTGTTTCATCACGATCGAAAAAATTTAATCTTGGCACTACCATTGAATGCATTCGGCGGAAAGAGCACAAACATTCAAGAAATTTTAAAAATGTATTGCGACTGGCATATGATAGATGGATCTTCGTGTATTCACTGTGGAAGCAATGAAGTAATTTTTAAAACTGATATTACCATGGCTGGTCATATTATATTAATTCAGTTGTTGCCTTTTACAAGCAGCAAGCAAGGCATTATAAGGCTTCAAAACTATAGTATTGTAGGCGTTCATACAACAAAAATACAAATCGCGCAAAAACCATATAAAGTCATAAGCGCTATAGTTTATCAAGGAAAACATGGTAATAATAACAGTGCACATTACACGTGTTTCGTAAGGGATAAAAAGAATATGTTCATTTATATTGATGATGATAAAGTTGCAAACAAAAAACAGTGGCCTAGAGGAGCCAAAGATGCCTATTTATTATTTTTCGAACAAAATTAATGTTGTTACTATTATTAAATTATATAAATACAATCATATATTCGCTTTTAATCACACACGGTGTAATTTGAATCTGTACCAAATTATCCCACATCATACGTATGCACTTTATCTTCTTAACAAAGAAGAATGATACCCACAAAAGTATTTCGCTCTTAACATAAGCCCTACATTTTCCAACTAGTACCGATCAAAAAGATGTGAGATCCCCTACACTAACATTAAAATGTAAAAAGAAACGCCAATTAGTTTTCTGCCCACACTTCTTAACCCAAAAAATCTATGAATCCCACAAAAGTATTTTTCCTTTAACAAAAGCCCTACATACGCATTAAAATATAGCGATAAAGGTTAACTATTCCAAATTGACCAAAAATATAAAGATATCATTAGAAAGCCAAGTCTTCATTCAAACATTCAAACACTTTAATTCCACAAAAGAATTTAATCGTAGTGTAGGACACAAATATTCTGTTTAATTGAATATCCTAACAAAATTCGTTCAACTTATCAAAGAAAACGTAATACTTGGCCCGCCCGGTTCTTCACAAATCGAGTTTCAAGCCTTTCGCACCCAAACGCCTGGAATGCATATATATTTTATATCTGTTATTTAATTACATTCAATATTTATATGTAATTTACATCTCAAGAAACGCCTATATTTACCATTCAAGCAATCATTAAGAAAGTTACGTTCTCTAAAAAACATTGGGCAGCTTACATTCCAGCATTAACAATACAATAGTGATTAGCCATGATGAGAGGTATAATTTGAATAATAATTTACCATCTGAGCGATCACTAAGAAAGTAATTAATTTTCCTAGAAAGACATTAACATTAACAGTATAATAGCGATTTGCGATCATGTGAGTAATCAGTTGAAAAAGGTCACTCACATCCACTTGTGTGTAGGCTTCAAACTCGATTTGTAAAGAACCGGGCGGGCCAAGTATTACGTTTTCTTTGATAAGTTGAACGAATTTTGTTAGGATATTCAATTAAACAGAATATTTGTGTCCTACACTACGATTAAATTCTTTTGTGGAATTAAAGTGTTTGAGTGTTTGAATGAAGACTTGGCTTTCTAATGATATCTTTATATTTTTGGTCAATTTGGAATAGTTAACCTTTATCGCTATATTTTAATGTGTATGTAGGGCTTTTGTTAAAGGAAAAATACTTTTGCGGGATTCATAGATTTTTTGGGTTAAGAAGTGTGGGCAGAAAACTACTTGGCGTTTCTTTTTACATTTTAATGTTAGTGTAGGGGTCATATATGTTCGAAGCCGTTTGGCGATGATGATTCGTCGAAGAAAGTTCGCGATCATTGTCACTTAACCGGTGCATATCGTGGTCCGGCACATTCAAATTGTAACATGGCATACCAAAATCCATATACCGTGCCGGTTGTTTTCCGCAACCTGTCCGGGTACGATGCGCCCTTTGTGATTTTGGCGCTCGCTAACGCTTTCGAGGGCAAGATTAATTTACTCCCCATTACGAAGGAGAAATATATCACCTTCACAAAGCACGTGTCTGACACGGCGGGAGTAAATCACTTGGCCAAGAAACGAACGGAATGTGTTAAGTTTCGATTTATCGATTCTTACAAATTTCTCAGTTCAAGCCTCGACAAATTGTCATCGTACTTGGGAGGCGAAAAGTTGCATATCGTACGGAAGATGTTCCCAGACTTGTCCGAGGATGATTTTAAACTTCTGACAAGAAAGGGTGTCTTTCCGTACGATTATATGGCTACGTACAGCAAATTGAATGACACGCAATTACCCACACGCGAGGAATTTTATAATAGGCTTAACGATAGTAATATAACCGATGCCGAATATCAGCATGCGGCGGATGTATGGTCACGCTTTAGCATCAAAACATTGGGCGAATACAGTGATCTTTATATGAAGTTAGATGTACTGTTATTGGCCGATATTTTTTAGAGCTTCCGCGATGATTGTAAATCCAGCTACAATCTGGATCCGGCGCATTACTTTACCCTCCCCGGATTCACATGGGACGCGATGCTTAAGTATACCGGTATCGTGTTCGAACTGCTGACGGATGTGGACATGCTCCTGTTCGTCGAGCAGGGTATCCGCGGAGGGTTAAGCCAATGCTCGCATCGGTACGCGCGCGCTAATAATAAATATTTACCCACATATGACCCATCGAAAGCTTCCACGTACCTTATGTACTTAGATGTTAATAATTTATATGGTTGGGCAATGTCTCAACCATTACCGTATGGAGGCTTTCGATGGCTCACTGACGAGGAGCGTACGCAGTTCGCGATAAATTCGATTCCGCTGGATGGTCCGTTCGGATATATATTGGAAGTTGATTTGGAGTATCCTCGCGCGCTTCACGACTCGCACGAAGACTTGCCGTTTTGCCCAGACCATGAAGACGCTCCGGTGAGAACCTCAAAGGGTGGGCAAAAGAATTTGCTCGCGACGTTCACGAATAAGACGCGGTATATTATACATTATCGCTATTTGCAGCAGGCTTTGAAGCATGGGTTAAAATTAGCCAAGATACATCGGGTTATTCAATTCAATCAGTCGCCATGGCTGCGCGAGTATATAGAGCTGAACACTAGATTCCGTACGGATGCAACCAATGAATTTAGTAAAAATCTATTTAAATTAATGAACAATGCAGTTTTCGGTAAAACTATGGAAAATGTGCGCAATCATACGAATGTGAAATTAGTCACCCAGTGGGACGGCTGATATGGTGCCGAGGCTATGATTTCCATAGTTCTACCATTTTTGCCGAAGATTTGATTGCAGTCGAATTACGTAATCTAGCCGTCAAATTTTTAAAACCTTTATATGTAGGTATGTGTATCTTAGATATAGCCAAAACGCGTTTGTATGAATTCCACTATGAGTACATGCTTCCGAAGTTTGTCGACAAATCGCGAATAATGTATACGGATACGGATAGTCTTATATATGAAATTGAGTGCGAGGATGTCTACGAACAGATGAAGCAGGATATTGATAGGTTCGATACTAGCGATTATCCCGAGGATAACCCATATGGACTTCCACGCGTTAATAAAAAGGTACCCGGTCTGATGAAAGACGAAAATAACGGTACGATTATGACTGAATTCTTGGGGTTGACAGCAAAGATGTACGCTACTCGAGTAGATGGTAGGGAGGGCTGTGACAAGAAGATTAAGGGTATCAAGAAAAGTGTCACAGCCAAATGCATAGAATTCGAGGACTATGTTCGATGTCTCGAGAATAGTACGGTAAAAAAAGTTCGGCAGAACTGCATACGATCCTCGAAAAATAACGTGTACTCGATTAGCGAGGAAAAGCTTGCCCTCAGCCCACATGATGATAAGCGCCACATCATACCGGGTTCAACTCGTACGCTCCCTTGGGGACATTATAAGATCGCCGAATAGTAGTATTAAGAGCGTGTATTATTTAAGTATTTATTTTATTTATTTATTTATTGTTGTATAATATATATTGAAATAGTTTACTCCCTCACAAAAATATATTTCTAACTATTAAACCTACCACCTATACCCCTACTGGATCAAAAATATAATTGATATCATTGGAAATGGAAAGCCAAGTCTTTATTCAAACACGAACCCAAAAAAGATCTTGCCTCACAAAAAAACGTGTGCTGCATTCCGCTAATGCCCCACAAAAATTATAATTATCAAAGAAACCGCAATACTTGGCCCGCCTGGTTCTTGACAAATCGAGTTCCAAGTCAACACACAAATGGATTTGTGAAGAACTGGGCGGGCCAAGTATTGCGGTTTCTTTGATAATTATAATTATCAATAACGTGTCTCGTGTGCAAAGTTTGCCTCGTGTGTAGTCTCCGACTTCCCCAATCGCTGTTTTGTTTACATCGTTCGTAAGGGACCAAGAGGGACAATGGTAATAAGATATAATTCTTCCCAAGAAGATTCATTCAATTAGCCTGAAACCAAGTTCCTGCAGCGATTAGTACCGTCTGCATCACGAGTATTGTGTGTCGTACGATATATTTTTCTCATTAGTTTACATAGTTTCGCAATATCTGGCGTAGAAACATGTCAGGCAGCTCGATAAATATGTCCAAGCGGTTCCTTGCGACATTAATAAAAGACAAACCTGGGAAAAAGGCGGCAACGGAAGCCATTATTTCCTATGTCGAGAACCTTGGTAAAAATATTGACAGAGGAATAGTTCGAGCTTTTGTTACTCTGTATTTGAAGCGATGGAAATCGTGTCACCGTTCTAAACAAAGCATGGAGAATAGGCATCAAAACTGGCTATTTTCATAATCGTCCTTTTTGTATGGTTTATATCTTAAGGATAAGATAAAGCGAGGAAGATCTATCCTTATTTTCTACCATTTTCTCCTTTCTATCAGTACTATATTCCTCGGTCGCACCGATTTCATTTATCCTTCATCTTTCACCCCATTCTAGTGTCCACACCTCATTTTGACTTCCATTCTCGCTGTTCTCCTCATTTTCCAACCTGTCTTACCTCCTCCTCCCCCACTTCTCCTCCTCATGCTTCCTCTCTGCCAAATGCTTCGTTTCTTTCGATATTTTCTTCACTAAAACGCAATTTTATAATTGTATTAATTCATAACACAGGTTTATGCAACTTCATGCAGATGAAACATATGCCAAAAGACGCGGAAAAAAAATCTAGTTTCAGGAAAAAAATACACCATGCGGTTCCATTAGGGTCCCGAATCAATATACAAAAGTTAAAGTTCTCCATTTGAATTCATAAGAACATACTATACTAAACTGTCGTTAACTTCAAAACTATTTGAGATAAAAAATTAATTTACTAATATTTTCTGTGCTCCATACTATCCAGAACAAGGATATAATGTTCAATTTTCATTCTCGTGACTCTGAATTTTCATAAAATCCGATGCGCGCGTTTTATACCCAAAGCGGCCACTGTGGCACTGTAACAATTTATTAAAAAGCTAATTATGGGCTATTATTAATCCTTATGTCACAAGGATGAAAACAAACCAAAAAATTGAGAATCGGTTCAGTGGAACCTGAGTTAATGGCCATGCGCGCATATTAGATCCAAATCGGCCACTGTGCGTCGTAGCACAGTCTTCACGTGTTGTTCGTGTTCGATTGCGTTCGTGGATGCTATAAGCACGTCGTCGAGGTACACGTGACAAAAGTCGAGATCGCGGAGGATTGAATCCATTAGTCGCTGGAATGTCTGCGCGGCGTTACAGAGTTCGAACGTCATCACCTTGAATTCAAAAAGACCGAACGGCGTGATCACGGCGGGTTTCGGTCGGTCCTCCGGGGCAACGGGTACCTGGTAGTAGGCGCGGTGTAAGTCGAGGGTCGTGAAGATTACCGAGCCGCGCAGTCTGTACATAAAGCCTGCGAGTCGCGGTAACGGGTATTTGTCCGGCACGGTTACACTGTTCAGTCGGCGGTAGTCACCACACGCACGCCACTGCCCGTTCGCCTTTTTCACTAGGTGTAGCGGGCTAGCCCATAGGCCGTTCGATGGACAACAAATTCCTTGTCGGAGCATCTCGTTGAACGCGGCTTTCGCGGCGGCGAGCCGGTCGCCGGCGAGTCGACGCGCACGTTCGGATGTCGGTGTTCCCTTGGTGATGATGTGGTATTGCACGCTGTGCCGCGATCCTCGCGGCCGCGGCTGGTTGTGTCACCTGCGCGTATTCGCGTAGCCAGCGTTCGGCGATCGGGTCGCGGCGGACGACAGTGATGGTGGGTTGGCTCGAGCTGGTAGCTGCGACGGCGGTACATGATTTGGCTTGTGGGTCGATGAGTCGCTGCTGTGCGAGGTCCACCAGGAGTCGGTGGTGTCGGAGGAAGTCGGCTCCGAGTATCGGCCCTTGGACGGCGGCTACGGCAAACGGCTGGTTGTGTCACCTGCGCGTATTCGCGTAGCCAGCGTTCGGCGATCGGGTCGCCGCGGACGACAGTGATGGTGGGTTGGCTCGAGCTGGTAGCTGCGACGGCGGTACATGATTTGGCTTGTGGGTCGATGAGTCGCTGCTGTGCGAGGTCCACCAGGAGTCGGTGGTGTCGGAGGAAGTCGGCTCCGAGTATCGGCCCTTGGACGGCGGCTACGGCAAACGTCCACGGGTATCGTCGGCCGAGCCCTAAGTCGAGGCTCAGCCTGCGTGCTCCGTAAACGGCGATGGGTGTTCCGTTCGCGGCTTGAAGTCGGATGTTCGCCAGCGCGCCCAGCGGTGCGGAGACGCCCGGTGCGTCGTGTATCGGCAGGATCGAAATATCGGCTCCAGTGTCGATGAGGGATGTAGAGACGTTGCGTCGTCGTGGGCGGACCTGGTGTCGCCTCCCTTACGCCAGGTCGCCGTTTTGGTTTTCCGCCGTTTGGACCGTTGACGCGGTGTACTGCGGCGCGGCGGGTGGTGCAGGTTCTCGGCTCGGCCAGGTGCACGGTGCTCGGCACTGTCGGGCTCGCTGCCCGAAAGTCGCATGGTAGAAACACAGGCCGCTTCCGGAAGCCGCCGGTGTTTCTCTGGCGTATCGCGCGTTCGAAGTCGAGGGGCCGCCCTCCCTTGCGAGCGTTCTTTCGACAAGTCTTCCGACTTCTCTCTGCAGGAACTCGAGGGTGGACGGGCGGAGAGTAATCCCGGCGAGTTCCGGGGGTTCGCGCCACGCGTCGGCGTGCGACTCGCGGGTCGCCGTCACGTTTGCCGACCACCTCCTCTCATCCTGCAGGCGGTCGGCTATCTTGGCGACGGATTCGGAGTCGTTTGGCTCGGCGATGAGGAGGAGTCGTCGCGTATCCTCCGATAGGGCCTCGAGTAATAGGGTTCGGACGATGTGGTCCGGAGTCGCGGGGCTGACGAGCGAGCGGATCGAGCGCAAGATTTGCGTCGGCTTTTGCCCCTCCATGCTACTTGAGCGCAACGCTCGTCGGAGCTTCACGTCTTCGCTCTCTTCGTACGCGGCGATTAGGCGATTTTTTGCTTCGGCGTAACGGTCGTTATCCGTAATTATATCGGCCGCCGCGCTAGCGTGGCCGACGTCACGTCGGCGGTGAAGTTGGCTGGCCTGCCGTCGGTCTCTCGCAGTCGATGGTGAAGTTGGCTGGCCTGCCCTCGGTCTCTCGCAGTCGACGATCGAGTCGGTTGGCCTGCCATCTGTCGCCCACTCTCTCGGACGCCCGAGGCCGCCATACATATACTCCCCACCCTTCGGGATTATATTTATATGAGTCTCTCGCCAGGCAGATCGACCGCCTGACTGCTCCAATGATCCCACTGACCGACCGACCTACCGACCGATCTGCCAACCGACCGACCGGCCGACCTACCGACCGATCGACCGACCGAACGATTTCCCCCGGTTCTGACATCTGATATATCATCATTTTGATCACAATTCCATGAACTTCTCCAGCCACATATCCATGATAGTATAGTCATTATGAATATACCACAGAAGGTTGTTCCACGCAACAATTTTCCATGGGATACTTCTTCAGGCACGACTTCAATTATATGCGGTGGGGAATCAGCAGCAGGAGTTCCATACTTTTTCGTAACACCATTATCCGCATCACCCACCACAAATATATCATCACTTTTGGGCGAGATCTGCCACCTCCTTCTTCTTCTCTTTCTCTTTTTCTTTATCTGCTTCTCTTTCTCTTTTTCTATTCTCCAATGACGCCTCAGGGACATGTGTGCTTACGATGTTACGGCGAACTCATTAAATCAGCGTAGATAGCGCCCATGATCCAGGGGACTATCCTTGTCTATGACGAGAAAACCATACTTTTTGTCCCAGCATTTTGAGCACAATTCAGTAAACTTTTCGAGCGTCATATCTACATTAACATGATCATGATATACATGTCGTAGATTCATGCCGTCCTGGTTAAACCATATAATCATATTTGCATTATCCCGAATCAGGTGTTTCGGTATTCGTGCGTATGATGGGTTGAGATAGAAGCAGTCCACGTGGGAGTGCCTGCCCATGGCAAAGTATTCCCTCATGACATTCTGCTCGTCACAAGCAACATCATCGAAAACAAATACTGAGTTTGGTAGAGCTTCAGCAGGCGGGATCACACTTGCATTTTCCGTGAATGGGAAGTAGCCCAAATCCTCCACAGATGACAACACTTTCTCCAAGTACTGATACTTGGGTTGATACAGGGATTTTGAGTACACGTACACATTCTCAAATCGTAATCCATTCGGACTCACAAGCATACTAATCATAGCGTTTGTTTTTCCACAATTAGACGGGCCACATATCACGCAACGTATACTCTTTGGTAACAATGTACCGTATCTCTTCCGTTCATGCTCCCCCGCATCAAACATGCGATTCATGGGGATATGAATATTCCCTGGTTGCCGTGTAAAGTGCATGGCGTTGGAGTTATACTATGGGGTTGGAGTGGAGGGGGATGCGATATTTATATATCCGACAGTCGAGCGGCTGTGTCAGTTGTAAAGCATGGCGGTCCTAGAGTCGTCGTCAATGCAATAGGCGGTCCCAAGGCCGAGAATCCACCCCTCCCGTCGCCCGAAGTGCCTTTCTATTTTCCCTTTCCTAGGAGCCCGGCGGCTCGTCACGCCGCACAGCCCCTCAAACCGTATGCCACGATAGCACAGGGGTAGCGTGTTGAGATTTCCAATCCTAAGATCCACGTTCAATCCCGACTGCGTGGAGTATATTTTTTTGTTTTTATTACTATTGCTTTCCATAGTACCAACGTTACTTTCTATAATGATCGATAATAAATTGCCTTATCAAAGAAATTGGATATCTTCGCACACTGAACAAGCTTTCCCAAGACGTCGGTTTTATTCTGAGCGTCTTTGCAGTAATTCGTGTCGATATTAAAATATGGATTAAATGAATATATTTACAGCACATATTTACAAATATTTGTACAAATAAGGAACGCACGCACGCACGCATACACGCATACACACACACACGCGCGCGCCGCAAACATATTAGGAGACTCGGTAGAGTCTCGCGCCAAGTAGAAGTCCCCTCTTCATATATATATGACACTCCGGCGCGCGACAGCCGTGTAATTCCTTAATCGGAATCGTCGAGTGCGACCGCATCTTCCTCATCCTCCTCATCTTCCGCGATATCCTCGTCATCTGACTCCGTGCCAACGAGGAGCTCCTCGAGGATGTGCTGCCGCAATCCTTCCTTATGGAAGTCCTCTTCCTGCAGACGTTCTGCGTGCTCCACTGCTTTTTTCCAGTTTTCCACTGTTACGTTTTCGATTGCCTGGTCAAACAACTTCTCGACATCCTTCATATTGAAGGTTTTGTTGCCCTCTGCCACTTGGTGTTTGAATTGGGCCCAAATCAATTCAATCGGGTTGTATTGACAGTGATACGGAGGCAGCCGCACTACTTCGTGCCCCTTTTCAAGGGCCAACTCGTCTAATTCGTATTTACGGTACAAATAACCGTGCTGCCCTACGATTTGCAGCAGTTCGGGCTTGCTGTAAAGCGGACTGCACGGAATACCCTTTCCGTTTAACCACCGGATAATTTCTGGCTTCGTCGTTTTCGTTGTGGGGATCTTCTCCATGAACATCGAGTGATAGCTCGCCAAATCCATGACGATGATGGACGCTTCCTCCAAGCTGTCGAGCGGATTTGTGAACCCGTCCGAAAAACCTCGCCGTTCATTTCCTCGTGGTAGTCTTTGGTTTTTTTGGAACGGAAGACCAGCTTCGCGTCTTCAATAAAACCATATTTGGCACATCCAGCATGTACCACAATGAGGCGCTGACCCTTGCCTGTTGGTACTCTGAGTCCACCAGAATTATCGCTCGTCTGCCAAATGTATTTGAGCGTGTGGTTTTGATTCACCCACGTCTTGTCCAAATAAATAATAGGACGACTGTTCTTGGAGCTCCTCAATGTGTGCATGGTCCGCAGGAATTTGCACCTTGCTGCCACGACATCGATTCGTTCCATAAGGAACTTACGTCCGTCGTTCCCTTTGCGGTACTTGTACCCCAGTTTTTTCATGATTCTCCGCATTGATGAATCCGATCCTTCGAATTCTCCAGACTCCCTCAGACTTTGAAGTACTTTCTCCACAGTCGGGTATTCTCGGCGGTCGTAGAAGGCGGAAATAGCATTTTTGATGCCTTCCTTCTGTCGGTCGGTCAACCCGGTCACCCTCTTGTGTTCGCCTCGCTTTTGGGGCGACGTAAAACACGGGCCTGCACCCACGTCCGTTACTTGTGCTTCGGCACAAATCCTCTCCACGGTCCGAAGAGACACCCCGCATGCTTCGGCCGCAGCTTTTCGCGGGTGATTAAGGATATCTCGATCCTCCTGGATCGAGAGTTTCTCAAAGAAATTGAGCACCTTGGCTACCACGCTCTTTCCTTGGCTTCTCATGTCTTTTGGTGCCATTTCGACTGAACACGAACGCACTTCGACAATCAGGGAACTTGGAATAATAGTGTACGTACTATGACGGCTCCTTAGAGACTTTGGCTTCAACATCTTAAGAAGAGGAGTATATATACTGTGCAACAGAACTTGGAACCTCCTACAAACGCTTTCGGGGTAGTTTTTCCATTTTCCCAATTGGCTGGACACTCTGGAAACTCCGGAGGGCGGACTGAAAGAACCACCCCCGTAGAAGCCAAAAATTGAAATATGCAGGGTGCATATTTCACTGAAAATATACAGCTTGATTGCTGAAAACCCCCTAGATATCGCCATAAGGTTTGAAGTCACACGAAAAGTTGTGCAATGAAATACTACGGGTAATAAACCTTCTACTGAATACACTTTCCTTCCGATAAATATACAACTTAATTGCGGAAGCTTGAACTTCGTCAAACAGCACCGAGTCGACCAAATATTCACGCTACCCACGATGGTAATGATAAATCTTCTACAGGGCGCGTCTTTAGCTGAGAATTATACAGCTTAATTGGTAAGGACTATATTGCATCGAAAGGTGCGGCCTGCCCAACGCAGCTGCAGTGGTGTAAACCGATTTAGGCTTGCCACGAGCCTTCTTTTACTGTTTTACTGCTCACGGCGAATTTGGGATATTCCCCTTTGGAGGGGTCACGGTCGGTTGCTCGTGCACCCGCATTCGAGGAGCTGCACCGAGTCGGCCAAAGACTTCCTCTTACCGTGTCGTAAACTTTCTCGCGTAGGGTAATTCCACCACACACTTGTCCTGCACTGGCCACATTTCCGAGGACGCGATTGAACTTAGGCGAAAAGCTCACGGTACCTCATTCAAGTGAGCCCGTCAAAATGAGGGCAGTGATTTAAAACAGCGATATGATCCGAATGCTGAAAGTGAAATTTGGCGTGCAAGGAAATAAGTGTCCAATATTGCCCTCATTTTGAAGGGCTTACTTGTATGAAATTCCGTCGGAAATGGGGCCAGTGCATGCCAAGTGTGTGGTGGAATTACCCTACGCGAGAAAGTTTACGACACGGTAAGAGGAAGTCTTTGGCCGACTCGGTGCAGCTCCTCGAATGCGGGTGCACGAGCAACCGACCGTGACCCCTCCAAAGGGGAATATCCCAAATTCGCCGTGAGCAGTAAAACAGTAAAAGAAGGCTCGTGGCAAGCCTAAATCGGTTTACACCACTGCAGCTGCGTTGGGCAGGCCGCACCTTTCGATGCAATGTAGTCCTTACCAATTAAGCTGTATAATTCTCAGCTAAAGACGCGCCCTGTAGAAGATTTATCATTACCATCGTGGGTAGCGTGAATATTTGGTCGACTCGGTGCTGTTTGACGAAGTTCAAGCTTCCGCAATTAAGTTGTATATTTATCGGAAGGAAAGTGTATTCAGTAGAAGGTTTATTACCCGTAGTATTTCATTGCACAACTTTTCGTGTGACTTCAAACCTTATGGCGATATCTAGGGGGTTTTCAGCAATCAAGCTGTATATTTTCAGTGAAATATGCACCCTGCATATTTCAATTTTTGGCTTCTACGGGGGTGGTTCTTTCGGTCCGCGCTCCGGAGTTTCCAAACTGTCCAGCCAATTGGGAAGATGGAAAAACTAAACGCAAGGCGTTTGTGGGAGATACAAGTTCTGTTGCACAGTATATACACTCTTCTTCTTAACACGTTGAATTATTTATTATTACTATTATTCGAAGTTCTGATTGTCGAAGTGCGTTTGTGGTCAGTCGAAATGGCGCCAAAAGACATAAGAAGGCAAGGAAAGAACTTCGTATCCAAATTTCTCAATTTATTGTGAATCTCTCGATCCAGGAAGCTCGAAATTCTTAACCATCCGCGAAGAGCCACAGTATAAGTATCCAACCAGTAGAGTCACTCTCTGAAATTTGTGAAGCTCGTTTGCGTTTGGCCAAGGGAATGTTTTGATTCATGCCAGGATCCGACGCCAGAGGCGCGACTGTGGCACCATGACAGCATGACAGGTCAAGCAAGTCAGACATAACCCGATTTCAATCATATCGGCGAGCAAGACTGTGTAGTACTCATTATTGTCAAGCATTACGGTAGACGCCAGTAAAACCAATAAATCAATTCGTGGGCGGTGTTCCTTTATTAATAATCGAGCCTAACGTTACACCATACAGGGATGCCACTAAAGAGCACAAAAGCTTAATGATGCTTTCCGAAGAGAAGATTACAGAAAGTTATCATGACAAAATGAAAATACTCTTAAAGAATACTATTAAATGAGTTTTGCGATGATTAACCATTCCTGCTATTGTGAAAGGGATGCCCTTTTGTAATGTAAGGTTTATTATTCACAGCGCTGGTGTGCAGGCTGATAATCCACTCTGGGGGGTTCTGGCTGAG
Organism: Crossocerus cetratus; assembly: GCA_963675795.1. NCBI lineage: Eukaryota > Metazoa > Arthropoda > Insecta > Hymenoptera > Crabronidae > Crossocerus > Crossocerus cetratus. The sequence continues at coordinate 5,834,089 of OY776671.1, forward strand.
GACCAGGCCCCTCCCCAGGGGACCAGGACTGAGGGCGGCTCCATGCTGAGGCTCATGCAGTCGCCGAGGTGCTTGCACCTAGTGGGTAAGTGGACGAAATTGACTGTCCTGTGAGACAGGGGCAGGCCGGAAGCATGCCGAACAAGGCGTTCCTGGCCTGGCCCCAGGTATGTCCGAATGGTGACCTCCGAGGGGGTTTTAGTCGGTAAGAGTCCGACATACCCCCGTCCTCTCCTCAGGAGCATGGGGGATCCATGAGGATTTCCCCCACGAAAAAAAAAAAAAAAGGCTGATAATCCAGTTGCACTACTTTGCACACCACCTGGATCAGGGTTTGTACAAGGCTGTACAAGGCTGTCAAAACGTGCAAGTACGTATTCATCCCAGGGGCTGGAAGTATACTCCGGTTGGGGAATGAAATGAAGGACGGAAGGTATTGGGAATGTGAGGAAGAAAGGAAGTGTAGGGTACGTTCCCTTTCATATTGAACTACGTTTCTATATCGATATACTGGCAAACCACATTTGTTGAAATTAATGTGTTCTGTTGCAGATTTCATTTTACCCGTTGTTAGTGAATGAAAAATAACTATTGGAATCCTTGGCAAGAATTCCCGAGTCCACAATTTGTTCTTCATAATGGATGGTACAAGGTGATCAGGGTGGAGAAGGAACCTGAATATTTAAAGAGAAGCGAAGGAAACGAAGCGGAAACGTGGGAACATGACTTGGAGAGATGCAGGGAAGCACAGGGTAGCGATGAGGGTGTACAGGAGAGTATAAGGAGGATTCCGGCGGAGGACGGGAAGGGTGAAGAGTGAATGGGGAGATTAGACAGGGAAAGGGAAGAGGGGCTTGGGAGATAGAAGGAGGGAAGGAAGAGTGAATGGAAGTATGAAGAATCACGGAAACGGAAGCCTAAGGAAAGAATGAGGGAAATGATGAAAGTATGAAAGGAATGAAAGAATGTGTAAGGAAGGCAAAGAAGGGGATAGGATACGTGTATGTAAAGGAAACAGGCAATGATGTGATGATAGATTAAGGGTGTGAGTGTGCAAGGGTGCTGATGTGTGTGTAAGAGCGGAAGAGTGTAAATGTGTAAAAACGGCTAATGATCCGAAGAGTCGAAGCCAATTCTTTATAAATTAAAATGTGTAAATAATATTGTAGTATAGATTATCGTAGAATAAGTATTAGGATAAATGTTTGGTGTGTGAGGCAGCACAAGATGTGAGAGGAACAGAGCCAGGATGTATATGAAATGGAATAAAAATAAAATGAAGTAACTTAGTCGAAGGCTGTATTATTTATTTATTGGTCAGTGGGGAGCTATGTGAGGAGCTCCAGGGAGAGAAAAGAAGGTGGAAGGCAGGACAAAAGGCGTGGTACTGGGAGAGTAGGATGGAGGAAGGAAAAGCAAGCGGGATTGCGAAGGACTGTTCAAGGAAAGTAAGAATAGAGGGATAAGAGGAAAGGGGGAAACTAGAGGTGAGGAGGAAGGAAAGGGCTTTTTTGAAGAGAGAAGATTCATAAGCGGGGATGTGCAGCTCTACGGGGAGGAAGGGAGGGAATTGCAGGAGATGGTGGAAAGCATAGCAGGATAAGGGCAGTGAGATTCAATAGGTGATGGTGGAGTGGTGAAAGCGAAAGGAGTGGAGGGATACCTAGAGAAATGATGGGGAGCAAGTAGGTGAAGAAGAGTCGCGAAGTACAGACTGGGTAATGGGACCAGGGAAGGAAGGTACTGGGAGGTGGAGGAGAAAAGGATCTGTAGCATCTGCGGGTGGGAGGAAGAGACGTGGGAAGAGAAGGAGAGAGGCGAAAATCCGCGAGGGAGGGTTGGATGAAGTGGAAAAAATTGAATAGTAAGAGAAAGGCTAAGGAAACGGAAGACCGAGGGAGAGAAGCAGGAGGAGGAGCGAGGTAAGAGAAAGTGGAATAAAGGAAAGAGAGAGAGAGGATATGTGGGAAAGGCGGGGACGAGCGAACAAGTAATATATTAGTAATAAAAAGAGCGATGATACATTTTATTCTTTTATTTTTTTTCTAAAATACAACTTTTATTTTCTTGTTTTCGGCCTTGCCTCCCAGCCCTTGTCCTCCAAAAACGCGAAGACCGCATCCCAGGTCTGCAATAAAAAACTTATCTTTAAACTGAAAAAAGTAGAAAGAACAAAATTCATATTAAATGTGAATATTTACCAAAGCCTGCGCCGGTGCCGCTCCCCTTTTCTCGAGGCGGTCGAGGCGGGCGAGCACCTTCTCAAACTGTAAAAAAAATGTAAATTGTATGAAAGGCGCATTTCAGAGGTAGCATAATTACAAAAAAGAACTTGCCGATTTCCAGGTCACGGGTTTGTGAGAATTATCGCGCGAGGCCTCCCCGCGCGATCTTTTCCCGGCTTTCTGTAACAGAAAAAAAACATTACATGTCAAAGGGTTCTATAAAAATTATAATACACAGATGGGAGCCGAGCCGTATGTTTAATGCAGATGATGATAAACTTACGGATGGTTCGGCCTTTGTAGGCGCGGGTGCCGCGGCTTCGCCGCCCTTTTGGGCGAGCTGCTTGACCAGCTGCAGCAGCTCATCAATATTGTTGCTGCTGCCGCTGCTCGTCTCCATTGGTGTCGACATCTGCGAAAAGTAAGACATATAGGATGATATGCGCTTTGAATTAGAAGAATTAAAAAAAGAGAATGGCAGTGAATATGAGATAGGCCGAAAAACAAGGAGTGAGAAGCATACGACAGATCAGGGAAATATGGGAGAGAAAACGATGGACCGTTGTAAATCCGATAGAGCCACCGTGAAGAGGGCAAGATAGCATGCAAAATAACAAGAAAATGCCAAAAAATACGACGGATCGGAAAACGCCGGAGAAAAATGCAATGCGGAGAGAATGCAAGATCATCCCGCAAAGCTACGAGGGAGTGTGCGGAGACGGAGGGCCGGGAAAAAGCCGAAGAGAACGCGAGAGAAAAGATAAAGGTGTCGTGAAAGAACGAAAGAGCGTGCGAGAGGACGTGAGAATACGCGGGGCCGGCAGGAAAACTCGGGAAAGAGTATGGAAAACGCGCAAGGCAGGAGGCCACGATAGATGAGAGGATACACGCAATGAACATGAATTTCTCAAAGAATGCCGAGAAAACACGGGATAGCATATGCAAGAGACAGGGCATTGCTGGATGTTCTAAAAAGCTGGGCTAGTGCAAGAAGCTCTAGAGTCAAATAATTCATTGTAAAAATGTACCTTTTTGGTTGTTTTTGAGCTGTTGACTTTATCGTGCTGGCCGCGGCGATATCGATCGGATAATGGGATGATTCTAAAATTGAGGAGGCGACACAGAAGAGGAACAGAAGAAGTTCGTCGATGCTCACTTGAGCGATAGCACGACACGCTCCAACGAGGCACGAGTCCATTCGAGAACAGACACGCGAACACGTAGCCAGTGCGCATCAGATTTGATTGATTGATTCTGAAATTGATTCTGGTGTGGTGTGGCTGCAAGTGCGAAAATGTCATCGAATTTTGTTTGTGCAGTGCCATTTTGCAACCGAACCTACGCGTCCCCGGGAAATCCGCGCCTGTTCCGCTTCCCGAAGGACCACGACCGGTGAGTACAATAACTTTCATCTTGATTTTGTGTGTCTTTGAAAGCTCTTCAATTCATGTTAATCGCGGTAAATCAGTTCGGTCAGTAAAACGGTGGGTGGGATTCTTTCGACTGAGGTCTGCCAAGTTTCTCGTAAAATTTACCCGTCATGATGTTCGTGCTGTAGTACAGCTGAAAAACATTTGTCCGAGGAACGAATGAATGGATGGGGCAGTACTTTAACGTAGCGTCTCCTAAAATTAATTTCGCGGTGCGTGCGAATCGATGTTTCGACGCGAAGTGCTCCGCGTCCTTGCTATATTGTGTTGCGGGCAGACCGGCGCCCCAGCTGAGCCTCGGATACAATGTAACATGCCGGCATATTCCCAGATTGAAACAGCTATTTCCGTCTGTTTGCGTCTAAACTTGGTGCTGAAATTAAAAAGTTATTTCACCAAAAGGTATTTCAAATACAGATGCTTTCTCGGATCTGCTTTCTCGAACACGCTCGCCGCTGACCCAGGATCTAGCTCCGCAATGTTGATACGAGTGCTGCGTGCAAATCCAATCATAATAAGTTTATTTATTATTTGAGCTAGAGATTGTTCTCGTTTTGAATGATTTGTGGTTCTGAGAAAAACCGTTTTTCTTGGTCCTCTACTATAGTATACTCAACTACCATACTATATGGACCAGTATATTTCGGAGTTAATTTCCTAGAATTTGTCACGTGTTTGGTTTCTAGATAAACCTTGTCGCCAATGCTATATTTGATGCAATTAGTCCTTTTATCGTAGTATTCTTTATTCCTTTCTTTTGAATTGATATTATTTTTCCTCGCTTTTTTCGTGATTTAATTAGTTTGAGCGTGAGATTATCTAAATACGCACAGTATCTGTATTTGAATTCTCGTTGGTAATTCCAGTTCAATTCCAAAAACTAATTCATAAGGGGAGGAATTGGTGGAAGTATGTGGAACCGTGTTGTACGAGAACATCGCGAAATCTATCCATTTATCTCAATCTGTTTGGTCTGGTTTAACATTTGTGGGTGGTAAGCTGTTTTTTGGATTTGTTTTATTTTGAACAATTTTGCTACGTCTTTTAGCAGATTTGACGTGAAGTCTTTACCCTGATCTATTAAGGGGCTAGACTCCGCATGGTAGAGGCGCTACTTTACCGGCTCAAATGGCCGAAAATATGGGTCCGCGCCGTGAAATCCTACGGGCTTATATGACATGATTTTGGATTGGGAATGGTCTCAATCGATAGATAAAAGATCAATACAGGTGGCTACGTTGGCGGTTTTCCAAGTTTATGTCGCTTTATAGTCATATCAATGTGCTAAAAGTTGTCAAAACCGCGCTGAGGAAGCCTTTTACACAGGGGTTTTTGTAACACAGTAAGGGGATTTTTCAAAAATCCGCCAACGTAGCCGCCTGTACTAATCTTTTATCTATCGATTGAGACCATTCCCAATCCAAAATCATGTCATATAAGCCCGTAGGATTTCACGGCGCGAAGTGGGATTTTTGGTGTGCTGAAGCCATGTTGTTGATATGCAGAGCGGTATAGCTGAGTACTTTAGTTCGACGAGCGCGAACGAGATGGCGCCTAAGTGAAAGGGTTTTTCTGCTAAACCAAAGCTGTCTGACAGCAACTTGTGGGGTTAGGCATATACGCGACACATAACGGGCATTCTTATGAAATATGTTTTTAGAAGAACTCCTATTCTTGCCAGCATATAGTGATTTGTATTACGATCCTGACGTTTTCTGATGTTATGAAATTGTGTTATTTTTCAGTAATACTAATGTTTCAATAAAGGGCCTGGTGCTACACGTATTCATAGTACTTTTCAGATGCAGTGGCTTATGACAATGAAAGGTTCATTTTATAATTTTGGTGTCTGTAATTATAGTATAAAATGTTAGAAACTTAGTCGTATCCTCCCCATGTACGGATTTAGTTGGTGTAATTCTTATACAGTCACTTAGTAATTAGGGTTCCAGAAATCTAAATTCAATGAAATTATAACAGCACTCCTAAAACTGAAAATTCTTCCAGCGTTTCGGTGTTTGACATTGGGTATCCCTGCACCGGATACTTTGATCAAGATTTCATCTTGCTTTATAATACGACTAATACTGTGATGATGAATCAGTATTTTTATTCAAAGCTGTGTCTCCGGACCTGAAACATCCTTATGGATGCATTGAAAAATATCCATAGGTTTGAAACTATTGTGCATTTATGTATTGCATGCAACTGGAGCACCAAAGTTCACTACGCAGCGGGCATTCAGTTCTTGTTACCCCATCTCTGATACAACACACACAAATTGAAAAACTAACTATTCTGCATCTATGTAGCAAAAAGCCTTTTGTGCTCTACTCAGGTAGAACTGACTTTATGTAATTGATTTGATTCTACATATATGCCAAATCATATACACAGGCAGGTGTCTATGTTACAGTCGCTGTAATACCAAAAGAATGTCCATATCGAATCACACATCAAAAATTTATATATACACACACCTATGTCTGAGGTACTATGGTGCATTTCGATCTTATAGAAGCATTTGATGTGTGCTTCGATGGGACATTCAAAAGGAGAAAAGGAAAAGGAGGGAGAGGTAATTGAAAGAATCTTTTCTTATATGAAACTTATATTACTAAACACACATACAAATAAAAAAACACGCACGCACATTATACAAATAAAAAGCCATGCACACACATTACACAAATAAAAAGACAGGCACACACACGCACACATTCATACAAATAAAAATGCACACACATTAAATCTTATAAACTAGTTTATATACATTTCCCCCAATGCCGCCGACTTGGGGCACTTGGGGCACTTGGGGGACTCCACCGCCGCTTCCACCTCCACCGCCCGATCCGCCTCCGCCCCCGCTTGGACCTCCGCCACCGCCTCCGCCTCCGCCTCCGCCTCCGCTTCCGCCTCCGCCACCGCTTCTCCCGCCGCTTCTCCCACCGCTTCTATTACCGCCGCCGCGGTGCGACCTCTGGCCCCTCCGGAACCGCATGGCCCTCACCTCCCGCTGCAAGCTTCTGACCTGTAATGTAAAATATCAAACAACATTACATATTTGATTTGTCGAAACACAAATTTGGAAGGAATGCATTGATGGAAGTGTTCACGTACCATTCGTGTCAGTGATTGATCACGCCGGCGTGGGGGTGTGCGCTCCCGTCGCCGCTCAGGTGGCCGCACATCCACCAGCCGGGGTTCACCGGCTGTCCCCCGATCCCTGTGACTCGACGACGGGCGCCTGTCGCCCCTTGAGCAGGAGCGGGTGCGGGGGCGACTTCGCTCGCGGCGCAGGTCGCGATGTTGCTCCCGGCGCCGGTCACGATGGGCATCCCCATGCCGGTCGCGATGGGCATCCCCGTGCCGGTCGCGATGGCGTGTATGCTCGCCGAGAGCCGGCCACTCACTGGGAAGTGTCCGGGCTCGGGAGCGCGAGTCGCGCGAACAGCGTCTGCAGGTATTCATCTGAAATCGAAGAAAGAAGTATAATTAGTTATTGTTCGCAAAAGGAACTTACAATAAGTCAGAATGTAAGATCTCTATGTAGGGTTATTTGCACCATGCTTTATTGCGTTGTTTGCCATCGCGTAGAAAGAAATATTGTATGATTCCTCAGCATACGAGCATACCCTCAATAATGCGCCCGTGGAGAGTCTTACATAGTTCATGAAACAGCTGTACCAAGAGTTATAGGACAGAAATTGTAAACCTCCGTTCTTCGAAGAGTATTTCCCGGGGGCTTTCCTTCCTAATTATTTCAAGACGTCTCGTTCCCGAGATAAGAGACATGAACTAACAGTAGGCATGGCCACGTGCATGAATCGTCCGAGAAAGCAGAGAATTCGGATAGGCCGCAATAAAGAAGTCTTCACGAACAGGAATGAATGAATGACTTTGCGAGGTGTCTTCGACTCCCGTGCTAGCCGGGGCGATTCATGCGCTCGGCCATGCCTGCTGTTAGTTCACGTCTCTTGTTGCAAAAACGGGGAAAGTCTTGAGAAATTTAGGGCCCCCACAGACGAGAACGTGTTTTGGCGGCCGGCTCGACGCGTTTTCGCTGGTCGGCGCGGCACCGCACGCCACTGCATGCCACGCCGTGCCAACAAAGGAAAACGGGCGGGCGTCAACACATGGCCGCTGTTGCTCATCTGCGGGGCTCTTAGGAAGGAAAGCGCGGATAAATGTCGAAGAAGGGGTTTATGATTTCTATCCGATGACTCTGTCCCTAAGACTCTCTATCGTATCACTGAGAATAGCATGCTGAGGAATGATATTTCTTTCTACGCGATGACAAACAATTCAAGAATGCTTCGTACAAATAATCCAAAACCGAGATTTTACATTTGAGCAGGAGCCCTAGAGCTAATTAGAAATGTACTGAGATGCAGCGAGAGATTCGTTACTGAAAGTAGAAGTCCCACAACAGGAACAGTAAGTGTACTTACGATGTGTCGGCTGCGGCAGTCAGGACTCTTGTGAGGCTGGGACCCACACATATACACACACAAAGGGGCTGGTCAACGTCGCCTTCACTTGTCGAATTAGCGCGACACGCAACTGATATATCAGTGGACACGCGCCAACGCAAAAGGCGCCACTAGACTTTGGCTATTGCGTGAAGTCAGCGCGCTAAGCCCGTGATGCATTTGTGGCAATTGAGGCAGATTTTCAAAGAAAATCACCCTAAAAATGCTGATGTTTTGGCACTTCTCCACAGAATCATACATTGTGCATTGATTTCAAATGCATGCAGCTTTGCAGATCATTCCTTGTGAACCCTTTCATATCCTTTGAATGGGAGGGTGAAGTTCGCGAGGCTCGCGCGCTCTCGATTTTGTTCACAACAACGATCTATAGTCGATGCTTGAACTGTATCGGTTTCTCAGTTCATTGCCGGGCGCGTTACTGTGAGCACGCAGTTCTCAGCAAGCGAACTTGCGATTTTTTGTTGAGAGTTTTAGAAATAGAGTCGGTGCTAGGTTTAGTTTTTAGTAGCGTGATTGTGTGTGTCTGAGGTTGCTTGCTTGAGTCTGAGCGTGGGTGTGAGAGAGAGAGTGTTAGATTTAGAACTAATTAGTTTCCTAGCTTTTGTAAGTCAGCAGGTATGGCAGATAGAGAAGACAACGAGAAGAACGACAGCAACGTACCCAAAACGGACAGGACTCTGAAATGCAAAGCAGGAAGCAAAGTTCTGCGACTCAACACTGCACGGAAATCCAAGCGTGCATTTTGGCGAAAAAGGTAAGTTTTATATCATATTGAAGTTCCATCGGAACGCATCACCTGTTGCGCATCATCGACAAAGCATGCTAGAGCTTTGTTTCAGTATCTGTAAAATTGACGACATTCGTATTCCTCTTTGTCGACGATGCACTCTTCGCCATTGTTCTTTTCTCGCTCGCCCAGTCTCTCTCTTTCTCTCCTACTGTGATTGTCGCGCTGTTCCGGCCGTCCGTTTTCAAGTGTATACAGATACAATGTAGACGGCTAAGAGATTATCAGTAGCGTAAGGCAGGCGTATACTGGGTGGCCCGGTGACGCACACTATATACATAGCCGCTATCAGACCGTTAGCGCAGCAGCGCGCCTCGGCCGCCCGGTATACGCCACGCGGCCTTGCGGCTTTTATCCGCCTCTCTATGTAGGTGCAAATGCAAAGCGTAGGAGTAGCAGTAAACCCACCCCTTTCAAATTTCATTCCTAAGTCATGAATGATTCGAGAGAAGTATCCTCGGCTGACGCGCGCCGTTCTACATATGACTCTACCAAGTTTTCTGAATTGCGCCCTATCTTTTCAGATTTTTCAACATATGGTACGAACATGATTTTCTGAGTTCATTTTTGAAGGAATGTGTAATTCTTTTGGCACCAGTATTTACGCGAAGATCGGCTGATTCTGGAAGGGTTTGCGGTCTGTAAAAGTTACAGAAATTAGAAGTTAGGAGAGTTGTTGGAATCTCAGTAGGGGGTGGGGTACGTTACAAAACACCTCGGGAACGCCAACCTGCTCTCATTTGCTATCGCGGAACTCGCCGCCGAATCCCATTCACGCTCGCATTGGTGCCTCTCTCTTGTTCACGCTCGTGCCTCTCTCTCTTTCTCGCTCACGCTCGAGCCTGTTCTCTCCCGCGCAAGCTTGACCTACCCTCCCGCTCGAGTCTCTATCTCTCTCTCGCTCACGCACGTGCCTATCCTTCGCGCGCGCTCGAGCCTCTCTCTCTCTCGTTACCGCTCATGCTTTCGTTCAGTTGGGACCTCCCGCCGACGCTCTTATACAGTTGATCTCGTATCCTCTAATGCATCGTTGCATTTCGGAAATGAATTTCAATCGTCCTGTACCCGCAGGCATAAATGAGACTGTAGTTTGGATTCAAATGCATACGTATAAATGTCGCGATTTTTCTTGTCTGGAAAATGCTGAGCACCAAATGTACTTTCGGGCCAGTCGCGCATCAGCGATCCTCATCATAAATGTATCACCGAACCGATTTTCACATCTTATTATCGTCCAATCAACTACGGCCCTCGATAAAATTCTTTTGCGCGAATCCAGGCGCATAGATATGTACATCTGGCAATGCTAGTCACGCTGAATAATAGGAGCTTCAAAAATAATGCGCACGGTTCTGTGTTACCGTACCGGGCGCGATGACCTTCTACCGCGTTGCTTTGCATGTAATTCCCCTCCCTCACACGATTTATTGCGGGATTGTCAAGTTGCTTGTATCTGTGCCCGCAGGTCGCAGCTCTCGCAGCTGGAAAAGGCAGCTCATCAGCGGGTAAGCAATAATCATTTCAAGGATAATGCGGCAGGCGTGCAGGAAGAAAATGGTGCATGCAGCGCGATGGAAGTTGCGAGCACTCCATCTGCTGCTGAGAGTGGCCCATACACGTCTGCTGCTGCCGACGTTCTTTTCCAGCAATTACGCGGTGAAGATACCGAGCTCGTCGCAAATACATCATATGAAGACAAAGAGGAAATCATCGTCGAAGAAATTATAGAAGTAATCGACGAGAGCATTCCCTTCGAGTCTTTGTACAAGCAGCAGGAAAGAGGACACACGGAAAATGACACTGCTGCCGGTAGCACCAAGAAGACAATGTCAAAAGATTTGCACGAAGAAATGGAGTGTCCAAACGACGAAGGATTAGGGAAATACGAGAACGAAAAGCCGAAGAAAGTCCAGCACGATGAGCCGCAACCAAGTACTTCTTCAGGACTAGCTTCTACAGATCCAATATATTCGGCGCGTATCCCAATGCAAATGGTGCAAAGCGATAGCGACAGTGACGCGTAGGAGGACGATTGGAAATTGCGAGGGGAAAATTGGATAGGACCAAAAAGGATTCCGGAGCCGGAGAAAAATATTCAGCCCAATTGTTCAACAGCTTCAGAGGCTCCTGCTTTGGAAGAAAGACAGCATAACGACTCGGACGATCATGACTGGATCGATGATTGGCTCGAGGATTGCTTGGATGAGAGAGCAGTTGCATCAGATCCAGAAGATCTACCGGAAGACCCTGGACAAGCACTTGCTCCAAAAGTTCGGGAACCACCCATTCCAGAGAGAATTGCGCAATATGACCAGGATGAAGATTATTTTTGGGTTGAAGAGAGACTGCCGCCACCAGAGCCGCAAGAGCACGAGTCAGATGGTCTGAGTATGGCGGATTTCCGCTACGTATTCGAGAAGATCAAAGGTCTTGCGAATCATTCTCCACTTACCGGGTGTGGCATCGAGCATTTCAGTATACTCGGTGCACCCCAATGAGTCGGACTCCTCAAGATCTACACAGTCCAGTGTGGAATGTGTCAGCACACCGAGCAAATACGATGCCTGTCGGAAGACGACACCGTGATGGACATCAATGAAGCCGCCGTCTCAGGTACAATGGTGACGGGTGGCGGATACAACCAATTGGAGGAAATGCTGGCTGCGATGAACGTCCAGTGTATGTCGAAAAAACTCTACGAGAAGTGCCAGCAGACGATAATCGATAGCTTAGAAGCGGCCGCGAAGGAGGAGATGAAGCAGGCTGGGGAAGAAGAGAGATCATTAGCTATCGCAAGAGGAGACATCGAGCCACGGTCCCAACTACCCATGATCTCAGTTATGGCAGATGGTAGTTGGTTGAAGAGGTCATACCGCGGTGGACTGTACAACTCCTCCTCCGGCGTTGGAATTATCGTCGGATACGCTACGAAGAAAGCCCTATTCTACAGCGTGAAGAATAAGTTCTGCGCTATATGCATTACAGCAGCAAAGAAAAAGCAACCACCACGTCAGCATCGGTGTTACAAAAACTGGGGCCGAGATGAGACCTCCACGAGCATGGAACCCGCAGCAATATTGGAAGGTTTCATGTGCAGCGTAAAAATGCACGGACTTATATATAATGTATTAGTTGGTGATGGCGATAGCTCCGTCTACAAGAAAATAAGGGACGCTGACCCGTACAAGGATTACAACATCGAGGTGAAGAAGATCGAATGCCGGAACCACATCATGCGTCTTTTCTGCCGGGATCTACGCGACATGACGTCTAAAGGTCCCTACAAGAATTTGAGAAACATCATCAAGAACAATATTATGCGGCTGCGCATCGGCGTACAAAAAGCCGCGCAATACCGCTACCTGCAAAAGCTGCCAATGGACCAACGAATCCGTAACTTCAAACAAGACGTGGAAAACGTACCTAGTCATGTCTTCGGGGAACATAAACACTGCAAGAAACTTGGATATTTCTGCAAGAAATACGCGGACCCCAACGAAATCAATCACGTGAAGGAACTGGAGAAGAACGGACTGTTGGAGACTTTACAGAACCCATTTCGGCGAATCTTTGCACATGCCGAGAGTATGTTATATGGGCTGAATACGAATGTCGCTGAGTCCACCAACAACATCATAGCCAAAAACTGTGGTGGAAGACGGATCAATTTAGCAAGAAAGGGCTCTTATCAGGGCAGAGTTGGTGGATCTATCGTCCAATTGAACCACAAGTCAGTACTGAGCAGGCTGGCTTCGGTGCTGAATAAGACACCGTCGGCTATTTTGCTGCAAATGGAAGCACGACGTACACAAGCCGTGGAAAAGGCAAAGGAATATAAGAAAGCAGCGAAACCCACTTCGTACGGACAGAAGATTCATACATGTGACAAAGATTACGGCCCTAATGCAGAGAAGCCAGACATGGGTGAAGCGGAATTCAATTCGAAATCGGAGAGACACATGACGTTGCTCTTGGAATGGCAAGAGTCACGTTTGCAAATTGAGCAGGATACCCGTGATCAAGCAAACAATCAACGATGGATGCAGTTTCGCAAGAAATTGCTAACTGCCTCTAACTTCGGCAAGGTATGCCGACTGAAGGACGACACGCCACGTGGGAATATGGTGCGGAATATGCTCTACCCCCAATTATTGACTGCGGAAGCACTGGAATACGGGAGAGAAAACGAAGCACTCGCACTGAGAAAGCTAGAAGAGGAATTACAAGTTGAAGTGCAACGGTGCGGGTTGTTTATTGATTGCGACGAGCCATATTTAGGCGCAACACCCGATGGCCTCATAGGGGAAGATACACTGGTGGAAGTGAAATGCCCGTCATCAGCGAAGAATTTGTCACCCGAAGAAGCGATTGAGAAGCTCCCCGATATAAGAAGGATCTTCAAAGGCGACGGAATGAACACAATCCACCATTATTATTATCAAGTGCAAGGACAGCTGCACATTACTGGACGGCACAACGCTTTATTCTGCTTGTGAACGCCGAAAGGAATGAAGATTACGGAAGTTGAGAAGGATGATAAGTTCTGGGAAAGAGAAATGGAACAGCAGTTGAAGAAGTTTTATAAGGACTGTATGCTTCCGGAAATTGTAAACAGTCGGTTCAATAGAGGAATGCCAATCAGAGAACCGCATTACATACCGACAGCAGAAGCGAAGGCCGAAAAGAAGAAGCAAGCAGAAGAGAAGAAGAAAGCGGAACAGGAGAGGAAAGCAGAAAAGAAGAAGGAAGTAGAGGAGAAAAAGAAAGTTGAACAAGAAAGGAAAACAGATAGAAAGAGGAAAGTGGAAAACAATAAGGAGTCGGAGAAGAAGAGGAAACTAACACGCAGCACTGAGTAGGAGAGACCGCCAAAAGATAACCGGGAGGTGCAGTTCAGCTCATATGAAGAGAGCTGCCCAACGCATATGAAGCGCGTTGCCCAATAACATACTGTTATTGGAGAGTGCGATTGCACATAACTGCACCGGCACGTGCAGTTCAGCTCATATGAAGAGAGCTGCCCAACGCATATGAAGCGCGTTGCCCAATGACAGTATGTTATTGGAGAGTGCGATTGCACATAACTGCACCGGCAGGTGCAGTTCAGCTCATATGAAGAGAGCTGCCCAACGCATATGAAGCGCGTTGCCCAATAATATATTACCGCATACTGTGTGCCACTGGGAGGAAGGCGCCTGGTTTCTCTGCAAATATAAATACGAGTGCCAGGCGCCTTCTTTCTAGCGGCATATCGTAAACGCCTTCACCTAACGAAGACATCTATTATATATGCGCAAGAAAGAACTGCTGCCTACTAGTTATCAATTTATTATTTATCATAAGTAATGAAAGGGACTGTCTTTGAGGATGGTGGTGATGGGTCTCTTCATACGCTTTTACTCATCACATCCTTTTTTGCAGGAAATAGGAACAAGGAAGTGCGACCACACTATTTCAAACGATAAGTATATCATACATATTTCAATGCAGTAGAGTTGAAACGATTGCAAATCTATATCGTTGTGTGCAAATCTTTTCGCAGGTCATGATGCCACCACACTTTCAAGAGGACAATAATTCTATAACACTACAAGAATATTTTCACGGAAAAGATGATATCAAGGGAAAGGGAGATTATTTATCGAAACCTGTTGCAATGTAAATACATTATTTCTCCGTTAGTTTTTGTAGTCTGTAAGATCTGTAGTCATTGACGGTTTGTTTGTTTTGCAGTGCCTTGTTCTGGAGCTACGGGACATCTTGCAGGAGGTAAGGCGGTTTATATGGAGCATATACTTTTGACTTTGGTATTTTTATCTGACCAGTTTAGTTGTCTTTTTGCAAATACTAGATTACATCTTGTGAAATTTCTTTCTGAATTCAAGTATTGGTGGTCACATTCATAATAAGAATGTTTTTCCAGAAACACTTCCAGAAAGCTATTCCACGTATACTTTTCATGTTGAGCAATGTTCATCTCCAATATGAGAAATTGAAGGCAATCGCATGTTGTATATAAAAAGTTGCTTCCTGTATGGAACTAACAAGTTCCTAACTCTTTACCTACAACACGCAGTTACTTTTATTTTCACCCGCAAGGGTTCATTTCATGTATTGGAAGTGAAGATTGCTCTACAAGAAAAATATATGTGGAATAGCTTTCTGGAAGTTCTTCTGAAAAAACATTCTGCTTACAAATGTGATCACCAATACTTGAATCCAAAAGGAATGAACATTGCTCGACAAAAAAAATATACGTGGAATAGCTTTCTGGCAGTACTTCAGGAAAAACATTCTGCTTACAAATGTGATCACCAATACTTGATCCAAAAGGAATGAACATTGCTCGACAAGAAAAATATACGTGGAATAGCTTTCTGACAATACTTCAGGAAAAACATTCTTATTATGAATGTGACCACCGATACTTGAATTCAGAACGAAATTTCACAATTCTTACTTTGGAGAACCTATTAGTTCCTTTCTGTAAATATTGTAGTATACCAGAAAAATAGCAAAGTCTGAACTAAATTGGCACAAAATATCACTGATTACAATCTGAATTATTGATGTTATGTTCCAATTTTGTCCACAGAATATGGCTTGTCAATGCAAGGACAGTGTGGACCTTGGACAAGGAAAACGGTGCCAAGTATGTACAAGAAACTGGAGTACTGGCTAACGCAGGGATTATCAAATATTCTTGTGGTATTCATCATGTCTGCAACTATTTATCGAATAAATAAGCACATAACCATAATAATACAGAATCCATGAGTCCAATTTATGGCCTTCACTCCATACTCTTCCCCTGTTCTAATTGTGCATCAGTTTCTCTTTTCGTAAAGTCCAATCAAAACAGTAAAATCAAAACAGAGCCCACCAATCCCTAGCGAATTGTCTTTGATTTTCAATCAAATCTACTCTAAAACTTTAGTAAGCAGTATAATTGTCCAGTTGTAGCTTCCCCTATAATTCCATATATTGCATACGCTTGGTAGTATAAACATATCCCGAGTAACCTCATTCTATTTTGACAGCTGTATTCCTGTTTCAATCTTGGTAGAAAACTCTAGTGGCTCCATCTCGCGTTGTGTTCGGTAATGAATGTCTGTGGGTAATAGCATCGCTGCAATTACCACTCACAATCGGTGGTAATAGAAAATCAGCCAAAACTCTCGTGACGTCACGCGGGAGTCTAGCCCCTTAATATCGATTTAGGAATTCCAAATTTACAAATGAAGTTTCTCGTAAAGGTTTCGGCAATTGTCTTCGCTTCATGATTTTCAATTGGATAAGCTTGCGAAAATATTGAAAGATCGGAACGCACATTCTGACAAAAGCCAGAGTAAGCGCCACTTACACACGCACGCCTGGTCACACCGACGCACCACATATGCAGCACGAAGCGTGCGTGAATTTTTCAAGTTAATTGAATATGTTATCAAATTTGATAAATCTAGCTACACTGATCGAAAGAGCATGTCATAATACTCCAGTGCATATAATAGTTTCCATTTAAAATATGCCGAAGGTTCATAAAACCTGATTCAAGTACTGTCGCCAGTAACCACATCACTGTCACGTAAGTACGTAACCAAACTGACAGGCCGGTAGAATTTGAATCAGGTTTTATGAACCTTCGGCATATTTTAAATGGAAACTATTATATGCACTGGAGTATTATGACATCCTCTTTCGATCAGTGTAGCTAGATTTATCGAATTTGATAACATATTCAATTAACTTGAAAAATTCACGCACGCTTCGTGCTGCATATGTGGTGCGTCGGTGTGACCAGGCGTGCGTGTGTAAGTGGCGCTGTGCGTTACCCCTTAAAATGTATTTGTTTCCATCTTCAGTTAGAGGCAGAGTCCTACTATGTCTAAAGTTATTCTTTCAAACGGTTTCAGAGATGTTGTCGTGATTTGCATCGGCATGTGATTTTTCTTCCTAACTAACTTATTCTTTTGGCATGACAAACAGTTCTTAACGAATTGTGCTATGTCCTTTTTCATCGATGGCCATAAATATTTTCCTTTAACGGAGTATTCCCCTTTGTTCATACTTTCCAATCGAGGTTTTTTGAATTTTGTAATAATAATTAAGTAACAATTAATTTAAAAAAAAAGATTCGTATATTTGCATATTCATATACAACTTCCATGATTTTTTGAAAGCCGTTTCATGTTGTAGTCCAGGAGTAACGTGGACCGTCATTAATATCCTCTTTTCCCATGGTGCGCACGATAACTAAATTTTCACTTAATGTTTGTCTTTCAACACGACGCCATTTTGTCAAAACCAATTGCAATTTTTTCCCCCTAATTCAGCCGATAGCCACATTCATACTGAACATTAATAACTTTGTTTTTTTAATTTCCTATAGCTTTAGCGGAAGTTATCGTGCGCACCATGGGAAAAGAGGATATTAATGACCGTCCACGTCACTCGAGGACTACAACATGAAACGGCTTTCAAAAAATCATGGAAGTTGTATATGGATATGCAAATATACCAAACTTTTTAAAAAAAATTAACTGTTACCTAATTATTATTAGAAAAAATCCAAAAACCTCGACTGGAAAGTATGAACAAAGGGGAAAACCCCCTTCATTCTTTTATAAGTTCGATGAAACCCTGAATGTCCCGCGGAGGGTGAACAATGATATTCATAAAGAATTTTAGGAGCTTCGTCTAATTTTTTCGTGAATATAATGGTATCTAACATCAATATGGGCTTCCGTTTCCGGTGACGAAGGATTAAGACGTGTGAGTGAGTGCCGGAGAGTGAATGCGGTGAAAAGGGTGCTAGGAGAGTCAGAGGACAGGAAAGAGGAGTGAGGAGGGAAGGGCGGAGTGTGAAGGGTGAGGCAGAGAGAGAGGTGAAGGGAAAAAAGGGCAGGATCGGAGAGGGAAGGTAGGAAAAGGGGGAGGTAGTGTAGGTTAGGGCGTTGAGAAGCGTGGACAGTGGGAAGGAGGTAAAGAGGAGCGACAAGGGCGGTGCGGCGGTAGGCGATAGGTGGCGGTGGCGTCAGCGCCGATAAGATAGAGCGAGGCCGCGGGCGAGCAGCTGCTGGAAGTTGGAGAGAAGGATAGGGAGAAAGGAAGTAAGAGGTGCGAGCAACGGGGAGGGATGATTAAAGGATCGGGAGAGAGTGGGGGGGCGGAAAGAGATGAGGCAGGGAGAGCGAAGAAGAAAGGCAGGCCCAGCAACGCGGAGAGGCTACGGAAGGACAGTGGAGGAAGCACGTCGAGCTGGGGGAGTGCGGTTGAGGCGCTGTGGGGGACAAAAAGAAAGGACAGGGAAGGAGAGGATGGGGGAGAGGAGAGTGACCAGGCATTTAAGCGGAGTGCGGTGACAGCGCGGTCTCCGGAGGGAGAAGGGGGAAGAGGTGTGGGGGAAAGGGTGATGAAGGAAATGTTTGGGGAACTGGTAGAGGAGATAAGAGGATATAGGGAGGAGATAAGAGGATACAGGGAGGAGATTGGGAGATTGACGGAGAGGAGAGAGGAGGAGGTGGAGATGCTTAGAGGGCTGCAGGAGGAATTGAGAAGAGAAAGGGAAGTGAGAAGGAAGGAGATGGTAGAGTGGAAGGAGGAGCGCAGGAGGTGGGAGGAGAAGGAGAAAAAACTAGACGAGATGATGGAGAGGATGGGAAGCTGGGAGATAGAGAGTAGAAAGGGACAGGAGCTAGAGGACGGGGGGAAAAGAAGGATAAGAGAGCTGGAATTGAGGCTGGAGAGAAAGGACAGAGGAGAGAGGAGAAATAATGTCCTAATTAGGGGCATAGAACTGGAAGGGAAAGCTGCGGAGGACCAAGTGAGGGAACTGTGGGAAGTAATGGGGTTGGGGGGAGGCATAAAAGAGGTGAGGAAAGTGGGGAAGGTAAACGAAAAAGGGAGAGGATTGGTGGTGGTGAAGATGGAAAGTTGGGAGGAGAACAGAAAAGTGATGGAGGCTAAGAAAAAGTTGAGAAAGAGAAAGGAAAGGATTGAGGACGATTTGACGGAGGAAGAGAGGAGGGTGAGGTGGGTGGTAGAAACGGAGGCGGAAAGAGAAAGAGCCGGGGGGAAGAGAGTGCATGTAGGCTATATGAGAATATGGGTGGAGGGAAAAGTGAAACTATGGGATGAGGTAGAAGAGAGGTGGAAGGAGGGCGCGGGAAACTAACTAGGGGTGAGGAAAAGAGAGGAGAGAGTTGGAAAGAAGGGGAAAATGAGGGGATAGTGGAGTGTGAGGGATGTGAAGACAGAACGTACAAGATAGGTTTCTGGAACGTGGCGGGGCTGGCAAATAAAGATGAGGAGTTTTGGGAAGGGTTGAAGCATTGGGATGTGATAATCCTGAGTGAGACGTGGGTGGAGGAAAGAGGATGGGGGAAAATTAAGGGGAAGTTGCCTAAAGGGCACACATGGGAAAGACAGTGGGCAAGAAGGAAGAATAGGCTGGGCAGGGCAATGGGAGGGATGGTGATGGGAGTGAAGAAGGGACTGAAAATAGAAAAGGAAAGAAGAGAGGACAGCGAAGGACTTATGGCGAGGAAGATATGGCTAGGGAAAGAGAGGTGGAGGGTGGTAGGGGTGTATGTAAGAGGGGACTTGGATGAGAAGCTGGAGGAGTTGAGAGAATGGATGGAAGATAGGGAGGAAGGGACAAGGGTGATTGTTGGAGGGGACTTCAACGCGAGGACGGGGGAAGAAGGTGGTGAGATACGGGGGTATGAAGAGGAAGAGAGAGGGGGGGAAGGAGGTAGGAATTCGAAGGACTGAATAGTGAACAAGGAAGGGAGGAGGCTTGGAGAGTTTGTGGGAGATTTAGGGTGGTGGATATTTAACGGCAATACGAGGGGGGACGAGGAAGGAGAATGGACTTACACAGGCAGTGGAGGGAGGTCGGTGATAGACTATGTGATAGGGAATGAGGGGACGAAAGAGAGGGTGGAAAGAATGGCTGTGGAAGAGCATATCGACTCGGACCACCAACCAGTGTCAGTATGGGTAAGAGGGAACGAGAGGTATGGGAAAGGAAGGGGAGAGATAGAAGGACGTGGAGAACGGGGTGTATGGGATGAGGGGGCGAGGGAGGAATTCAGGAGAGAGTTCGGGGAGATGGACCTAGGGAAGGAAGGGGTAGAAGGGGATTGGAAAGGGTTGAAGAGTAGGATAAAGGAGACGATAAAGAAGATGCGTAAAGGGGAGAGAGGAAAGAGAAGAGGAAGGAGAGGGTGGTGGGATGAGGAGTGTAAGGTCTCCAAAAGGAAAGTGAGACAGGGGTTGAGGAGATGGAGAAGAGAGGGTGGGGAGGGGGAGGAGTACAGGGAGTTGAAACAGGAGTATAAGAGGCTATGTGAAGGAAAGAAGAGGAAGGAGTTAGAAAGATGGATGAAGGAGATAGAAGGGATCAAGACAGAGAGACAGATATGGGAGGTAGTGAACAGGGAGAGGAAGAGAAGGGGGATGAATGAGAAGATAGAGATGCAGGAATGGGACGGGTACTTTAGGGAACTGTTAGGAGGGGTGGAGTGGAGGGTCAGAATGGGGTCAAGGGTGGAGGGAGGGGTGGATGAGGAGGGGGAGATAAGCAGGGATGAGATCAAGGGCATAGTGAGTAAGATGAAGGATGGCAAGGCGGTGGGGAGCGACGGGATTGCGAACGAAGTGTGGAAGTATGGTGGAGAAGCGGTGCAGGAATGGCTAGGAAGGATTTGTAACAGGGTATGGAAAGGGGAAGGGTGGCCGGAAGACTGGAAGGAGGGAGTGGTGGTGCCAGTTGTGAAGAGGGGTGATGGAGAAGAAGTGCAGGACTACAGGGGAATAACGCTGACGCAAACAGCGTACAAAGTGTACGCTGGGGTGCTGGCGGAGAGACTGAGGGAAGAAGTCGAAAACAAAAAGATTCTGCCACCGAGTCAAACGGGCTTTAGGAGAGGGGTGGGTACAGTAGACAACATGTACGTGTTGAACTACCTAATAAACAGGCAGGTGGGGAGGGAGAGGAGAAAGATGGTGGTCCTGTTTGTGGACCTCAGAGCCGCGTTTGACTCGGTGAACAGGGAAGTTTTGTTTAGGTCGATGAGGGAGAGAGGGGTAAGAGAAGGGCTAGTAAGGAGGTGCGAGGAGGTATTGGGAGAGACGGTGGGGAGGGTGAAGGTCGGGGATAGAGAGGGGGAAAAGTTCTGGACAGGCAGAGGGGTGAGGCAGGGGTGTCCGCTAAGCCCGTCGCTGTTCACTCTGATGATCGCGGACATCGAGGAGGAATTAAGGAAGGGAAGGTGGGGGGGGAGTAAAGCTGGGGGAGGAGAAGGTTTATGCGCTGGCATACGCCGATGATTTGGCGCTGCTGGCGGAGGATGAAGATGAGATGAGGGGAATGATGAGGACGCTGGAGAGATACTTAGATAGGAAAGGGCTCGAGGTTAACACGGAGAAAACAAAAGTTATGAGGTGCAGGAAGGGAGGAGGTAGGGAGAGAAAGGTGGAGTGGAGGTGGAAGACGAAGAGGATAGAGGAGGTGAAGAGGTATAAGTACCTAGGGTATGTGGTGACGAGAGATGGCAAGCAGGGAGCGCAGGTGCAGGAGAGGGTTAGGAAAGGGGCGGCGCTGCTGGGGCAAGTCTGGGGAATAGGGAAAAGAAGGTTCGGAAAGGATTGGGAGAGGCGGCTGTGGCTGTTTGACAGATTGGTGTGGCCGGTTGTAAGCTATGGGGTAGAGCTATGGGGGTGGGAGGAAAGGCAGGGTGTCGAAAGGCTGCAGGAGAGATACCTGAGATGGGTGTTGGGAGTAAGGAGGCACACGCCTGGCTATTTGGTGAGAGAGGAGCTGCTGAGGGAGAAGTTGAGAGGAAGGGCAGGGAGAAGGGCATGGGGCTTCGAAAGGAAACTGGCGGAAGGGAAAGGGGGAGAGCTGGCGAGGAGGTGCTGGGAGGAAGTCAAGGGGAAAGCGAGAAGAGGGAGAGTGTTGCAGGGATAGGAAGAGGAGAGGAAGAAGTTTTACGAGGATAGGGGCTGGAGGTTAGACGAGGTGGAAAAACTAAGGGAAGAAGGACGAGGGATAAGAGGTGAAGAATTGATTGAAAGGGAAAGGAAGGGACAGGAGAAGGAGAGGTGGGAGAGGAT
This sequence comes from Crossocerus cetratus, assembly GCA_963675795.1. Lineage (NCBI taxonomy): Eukaryota > Metazoa > Arthropoda > Insecta > Hymenoptera > Crabronidae > Crossocerus > Crossocerus cetratus. Next base: position 5,856,143 of record OY776671.1, read on the forward strand.
AGGGCAATCGAGGTACAACAAGTGGTACGGAAGAGTCAGGGGAAAGGGGGTGCCGAAATATCTCATGATGGGGTGGGGGGAGGGGAGATGGCAAAGAGTGGCGAGAGCGAGACTGGGAAATGAGATGAGGGGAGGGAGATACTGGATGGAGGAAGAGAAGACGAGGTGTAGGATGTGTGAGGGAGATGTAGAAACATGGGAACATGTTTGGGAGGTGTGCACGGGATGGGGTGTTGAGAGGGGGTGGCAAGAGATGGTAGGAGAAGTGCTGGGGGAGGAAGGGGAAGGAGAAGGATGGCTAAGGAAGCTGGAGCAAATTAGAGGGGAGGGAGGAGGTATGAATGAGGAAGGAATGGATGCAGTTAGAGAACAAAGTGCAGCGGAAACGGAGGCCCCAAACGAGGATGGATTGGAAGGAAGGAGGGAAGGAGGGTGGAGTGAAGGAGGAAGTAAGTGGAGAGAGGTGGAAAGGAGAGCGGGAGAGCGCGGTAGGAGGGAGCAGAGAGAAAGGGAAAGCGAGCGAGTGTACAGGCGAGAAAAGAGGAATGAGTAGAGGACGGAGACACGGTAACGGCGATGGATAGGTTGCGAGCGACTAGAATAAGGATTAGGTTAAGAGACTTAAGGTTTAAGGAAATTGTAACCCCAAGGGGATCAATAAATTAATACATACATACATACATACATACATACATCAATATGTTTCGATCTCCTATTAAATATGCCATTTTCAATCAATTTTATTGAACGTTGGTTGTCAATTTTAAGCGTTATATGTACTTTTTCGCCAATTAGTTCTTCTATTATTGCTTTTATATATAGCAATTCTTTGGTACATTCTGCAGCAGCTATGTATTCCGCCTCAGTGAATAACATTGCTGCTTCCTTGAACACCACGATATAGGTCCCTCGTTATAAAGGCTGACATACCCTGTTGTGCTTTATCTCGTTTTTTGATCTCCCGCGAAGTCCGAATCACTATATGCTATTAATTTGTTGATTTCTTCCGAATTATTGTAGCATAAACCATGGTTGATTGTCCCATTAATATATCTCAATGTTCTTTTGACATCCGTAATGTTTCTCTTCGACGTATTGCTGATATATCTGTTACCGTATGCTATAGCATATCCAATGTCTGGCCTCGTTTTGCTAGACAAGTATAATCCCCCAAAATACATTAAAATGTAAAGAAAAGCGCCAAGTAGTTTAATGATCCAAAAATGGAAAAGATATCACACAAGAAAGCCAAGTTTTCAATCAAAGATACCACACGTTAATTAATTAATTAACTTGCATCTCTAACTTTAAAACTTTGCATGTGCATACTTAATTACCAATCAAAAAATGTTACTAGCATATGACTACCTTGACACAAATTTGCACATGCCAAGTTTTAAAGCTTGAGATGCAAGTTAATTAATTAATTAACGTGTGGTATCTTTGATTGAAAACTTGGCTTTCTTGTGTGATATCTATTCCATTTTTGGATCATTAAACTACTTGGCGCTTTTCTTTACATTTTAATGTATTTTGGGGTTGTTGGGGTAAGTTGGGGGTTAGTGAGAGTAACATTTTTAGGAATTGTATTAATCCGGACGATGAAACTCTTAATCCGCTTTGCCTTTACCACGAGAAAAATAAAAGAGGAAATTCATATCTCCGGAACGACTGGACCGATCCACATGATTCTTGGCTCATTGGATTCAGAAAAATCAACGATGAAATACAAAATTCTGAAATAAATTCTTGGGGCTCTAACTTTCGCATAAATCGAGGTGAAAGTTTGGTAACTAAGGATAACAGCTAGAGTTCGGGATAATATAGCCTCGGCTGTCGCGCGCCGGAGTGTCATATATATATGGAGAGGGAACTTCTACTTGGCGCGAGACTCTACCGAGTCTCCTGATAAACAGCCTATAATTTCTTGATAAGGAAATTGTGTATATTCTAGTATCACGCTTTCTTCTCCGCTGCATATGGGAGTGGGTACCTTCTTTGATTTATCCATATTATACTTAGCTAAGATTTTTGTAATGAATTGTTGCTGAAATAATTTTATTTCATTACTAGATAATTCCAACTGAATCCCTATTAATGAACTAAGATTCCTGTTTATTGTTATTTGAAATTCGACTTGTAATTCTTCAAGTAATTTGTCTATATGTTGTTCATCATTGCTCAATATGATTCCGTCGTCTACGTAAATTGCCAGAATCACAGACCTATCTTTACTTCTAAATCGTTACTTCGCTCTGCTTTAATTGTATCTAGTCCCATCTTATTAATGAATGATGTAAATCTGTGATTCCATCTTGTGGGTGCTTGTTTTAGTCCATATAAGGCTTTTGTCAATTTACACACTTTTTCTTTTAAGTCATAACCTTCTGGTGAATGCATGTACAATTCTTCTTGTATATCTCCATACAAAAAGGCCGTTTTAATATTAAATGTGGTAATTTTGTAGCCTTTTTTTGGTATTAATGAAAATACTATTCTTAAAGACATGGCATTTACTACAGGACTAAATGTTTCCTGATAGTCTATACCAAATTTTTGTTGATTGCTCCTTACTACTAACCTTGCTTTGTATATGCCATTATCCTTTTTCCGAAATATCCATTTACTAGTTAAACATTTTTTTAGCCTCTGATTTATCAACCTCTTCCCACGTTCCATTTTGCTGCAGTGAATCTTTTTCACTTTGGATTGCCGCAAGCCACAATTGTTTGTCTGAACCTGATATAGCTTGTTCATATGTTAAATAGATATTTTCCCCATATCTTACTAACTGAGTTCTATGACGCTCGGATTTTCTTAGACCAGATCGAATTTCTTGCTGAGATCTTTCTTTTGGTTCTTCGTTCTCTGATCTACTTGATGCAGGTTCTGTTTCTTGTCTTCATTGTATATAGTTTGATTGTTTATATTTATTTCATTAGAATCCATATTTTCTAGTTGGTCCATTTCCAATTCAAGTTTTTTTGTTGTGATTCATCGTCGGAATCTCCACTTCTATCAAGTTTTATTACACTTATATCTACAAGTTTATTCACGTGAATCGCGATTGTTTAGGTTTTAGTACTGTGGCATCGAATATTTTGGCCGAGTTTTATTATAATAGGTATAATAAGAAACAGTATATAAATTAACGTCGTCAATCGAGTACAATCGGTGCGGATTTTAATAAGAAGTACTAAACTAAATGTGATACGACTAGTGGCTGTAGTCAATTATTGCTCTTTATCTTATAAACATATAAATCAAGGTAAGTTTTGCTTATGATTTATTTAGATATATCTGTTATATTTTTACTTTGATATTTCGGGGAAGAAATAATTCACCCAACTCACATTTATCACTTTTCATAACTCAAACAGAATATAACTCTCTATTTGTTAATATAATAGTAATAAATGATAAACAAAGGAAGTTTCGGAATGTTGCTCTATCACACTGGCCCCAAAACATGTTTCGCAATCCACGGGCCTCTGAGCACAGACTGTGCGACTCACAAGGGACATTACCCAAGCCATACACGCCGATTCTGTTGAAATTTTTTTGAAAGTTAGTTTTCGAAATTTCATTTGACACGTATTTTTTGTATAGGCCATCATTTACTCTGAGGGGGTCTAAAAATTCGCAAAAGGTGGGGGTAAGCAGGTGAGTCGCAAGGGACATTACCCTGGAGTTTTCAGGTTTTCAAAGATGTTTCACTGTTAAGTAATGAATTAGCTGCCGAAAGAAATTCCGAATGTTCAAAAACGAAGGAGGTTCATCATTTTGCTTATGTCAGTCTGTTAATAAAGGGCAAGATTGTAAGCCTGCCCTTCTATCATGAATGTAATGCATACGGGAGACTCGAAACTCTGTTTAAATTAATAGTTTTAAAATCCCTTTCGGATTTTTCTTTACGTGTATATAGCGATAATTTTCTGTAATTATTTTCTTCCTTGGCTGCATTTAACCCATGTTAGATATTGTCCCAATAATAATACGAATAAAAATAAAAAGTCAGCAGTTATATTTTTCTTAAAAATGTTATAATAGAGCCTAGTTTATGCCAAAAGACAAGAAAATGTCTCTAATAACTGTTGATATTCTCTGCTATTTTTTCGAAGATATAAGGATTTTGTTGATTTATATTTTAAACTGTCATATTTTTTTGCTTTGAAGTCAATGACAGCCGCTAAAATTTTCAAGTTTTCCATCTATTTATGGTATGACTGTTCTCGAAAAATTGTTTAAAATCGATATGTTCGAGATGGATAATGTCCCTTGCGAGTCACCTGCTTACCCCCACATTTCGCGAATTTTTAGACCCCCTCAGAGTGAATGATGGCCGATACAAAAAATGCGTGTCAAATGAAATTTCGAAAACTAACTTTCACAAAAGGGTCTAACAGAATCGGCGTGTATGGCTTGGCACTTAGCTTGCTTTCCTCTCACATATATTCCAACAATATCAATAACTAGGTTATATACTACATAATTGGAATGCTTTGTTGGTTGCAGGTGCAGGCAATGGGCAATTGCTTGCAACAAGCTGCGATGGTTCGAGGCTGAGCTTGCGAGGGGGCGTCTTCTCTTTAACCTCTGCTACAGGGTATGCGAAAGACATTTCGCCCCTGAGTCCTTCTGCAATGCAGCAGGTAGGAGGTTAAAGTTAAGGGCAGACGCCATCCCCAGGCTCAATCTCGACCGTCCAGTGGCAATTGCGGATGAGTACCCAGGAAACCCGGGGATCGACGTTCCCCATGCCTTGCCGGTTCTCGACGATCCTCCCACTGCTGCTGCAGTAGCAGTGCAACAGCTCGCCGCCATTGTCCTTCCAGTGGAGGAACAGCCCGTGGGTCCGAGGTACCAAGGCATGGTGGAACCCATGGAAATTGATCTGTTGCCAGGTATGTCTCATCATCGATAATTCGTCATACGCTCTTCCGATGTTGTTGGAGTTATAAGCTCGTTGTTTGAATAATTTGTTTCGCTTCCAGTTCCAGATCAAGCGGATGCCATTGCTCTTCCTGGAAATAGGGTAGAGCCTGGCGATTTCGACCTGGTGCTTCGCGAACTGGTCAAGACCCAGGTACAACTCGACGAGTTTCGGAAGCGTGTGAGGTGGTCGGAGCAACTTAGACGGCGAGACGCGGAACGCTTCCGCGCGTACAAGCGGGAGGCCGAACGCAAACGAGCCGAGGAAGTTGCTGCGGCGAACCCCCTCAACTCTTTAGAGCCGCGGTTCCGCTCCATCCTGGAGGCGCAGATCGAGCTGGCTAAGAAGTCAGCACGAGGTAGGCGCTATCCTGATTGCATCAAACGGGCTGCTCTGGCGATTCGGTATTGTAGCGCTAGCGCCTACCGGCAATGTCAAAAAGAGCTGTTGAAATTGCCTAGTTCTTCGACACTCGCGCGACTAACTAGGCCTTTCAAGTTTGAATCCGGGGTGAACGATTTCGCATTCGATATTCTTAAAAGGAATATCGATGTCGATGATCCCCGAGATAAATACTGTACTCTCTCCTTTGATGAAATGGGGTTGAAAACCAACTTATGGTATAACGCTCCAGCCGATGAAATCGAGGGGTTCGAGGACCTCGATGGCGCTAGCCGCAGTTCGAAGCCTGTCACGGCCGCGTTTGTTATGATGGCCAGGGGTGTGCGCCGTAACTGGAAACAACCCTTGGCCTATATTCTACCGAACAGAACAGCTTCGGTAGGAACGATCGAGCGGTTTGTTACAGCGTGCGTACGCAAATTGTTCGAAATCGGATTGGAAGTATGCGCGGTCATTTCGGATATGGGCCCCTGCAATATATCGTTCGCGAAGCGTATGGGTGTCTCGCCGCAGACACCCTGTTTGACCGTCGATGATCGTCGTATTTTCTTTTTGTACGATCCTCCGCACTTGATAAAGGCGACGCGAAATCACCTGTGCACACGCACATTCCGTCGTCCGAGTACCGGAGGATCGACATCGTGGCAGTACATTCGGCAATTATACGCGTCGACAAGAGGGTCCATAATAAATTGGCACCGAAATTGACGGACGCTCATGTCTCCCCCGGTACGCATCAGAAGATGAAGGTGCGATACGCGACTCAAGTGCTCAGCGCATCGGTATCGGCTGCGCTGGGTGTCTTGATAAGCACCGGGCAAATATCGGCACTAGCGTCGGAGACTCAAAAAGTCATCGAGATGTTCGATGGTCTTTTTGACGTGTTTAATTCTTCGCGCATACGCGACGCACCCAAGCCGCTTAGTCGTAAATTTCGAGGCACCGAGGCGCAATTAGAGTTTCTGAACTCGGTGAGGCGGTATATCGGCTCGGTGGAGGTGCTCGAGGCCGACGGTACGAACGTTACCAATAAGCTTAATGTTTTGCGATGCTGGACCATCAGCATCAGCGGTCTCATAGAGCTGTGGAGGCATCTCCACGGAGTGGGTTTCGAGTATCTCCTCACTCGACGTCTCAATCAGGATGCCCTCGAAAATTTTTTTGGAAGCGTGCGCAAGCAGGGGGGCAATTGCTTTAATCCGACGTCCATTCAATTCAAGAATGCGTTCAAGAAACTTTTTATAAGCAAATTCTTGCACGTTGGTAATGGCGCGAGTTGTCAGGATGATCTGGGTGGTTCCATCTTTCAATTCGGTAACGATGCCGCGACGTCGCGACCCCAAAATGCATTGCCTCCGTCGACCGCCGCTTCCACTTGCGCGAGATCGGAACCACAGCCGAGTACGAGCGGTACTCTGGCCGTAGTCCGACACTCAACCATTGGGATACCGAGAGATTATCGTGATCATTCGCTAACCGAAAAAAATGTTCTGCGATTTATCACTGGGTATCTCGTGAAGAGTTGTCTAAGCGTTCAATCCTGCGAGGTGTGCCGGGCATATAGTAACGCTTGTCAAGAACTTGATGATGATACCACTCTTCTGATTTATTTCAGAGAGTACGACATCAACAATAGGAGAAGTTTGCTAACACCGCACAATAACTTCTTCTTTTATGTGTGCGAGCTCGACCAAATTTTCGAAAGGGAATTTGAACCCATAGCGCACATACCCAAAGTCGGGCACCAGTTGTTGCGGACGTTTCGTGCGGTTGATTTCGAACATCCCTGTCCGGAATTTCCGTATGAACACCTCCTACAACTGTTCACCCGAATGCGAATATACTACACTGTCAAATTCGCAAACCGAAACTTTGTAACCAGAGACGATAGGGGACGCAGGAATCGAGCTCTTATTTGGCGCAATGGCTAGAGTGGTTTGTGTTCCAACAACCCTTTGTGTATCGAGTACTCGCTCGCGCAAAGGTGTGTGTACTTCTCTGTCGCATGTGCAGAATCCGAAAGCGCGGCAATTGCTGAGTTGCGTGAATTCGCATACGGCACGATGACCTGTGCATGCATCGAAAACGGTGTATGTACGCCCAGGGTCGCGTGTACGTCAATTGCTGCTTACTACGCTTCGGTTCTTGTATATTCGTCCAGAGTGCGTAAAGGTGCTCTCGCAAAGGTGTGCGTACACCTCTCTGTCGCATGTGCAGAATCCGAAAGCGCGGCAATTGCTGAGTTGCGTGAATTCGCATACGGCACGATGACCTGTGCATGCATCGAAAACGGTGTATGTACGCCCAGGGTCGCGTGTACGTCAATTGCTGCTTACTACGCTTCGGTTCTTGTATATTCGTCCAGAGTGCGTAAAGGTGCTCTCGCAAAGGTGTGCGTACACCTCTCTGTCGCATGTGCAGAATCCGAAAGCGCGGCAATTGCTGAGTTGCGTGAATTCGCATACGGCACGATGACCTGTGCATGCATCGAAAACGGTGTATGTACGCCCAGGGTCGCGTGTACGTCAATTGCTGCTTACTACGCTTCGGTTCTTGTATATTCGTCCAGAGTGCGTAAAGGTGCTCTCGCAAAGGTGTGCGTACACCTCTCTGTCGCATGTGCAGAATCCGAAAGCGCGACAATTGCTGGGTTGCGTGAATACGCATACGGCACGATGACCTGTGCATGCATCGAAAACGGTGTATGTACGCCCAGGGTCGCGTGTACGTCAATTGCTGCTCACTACGCTTCGATTCTTGTATATTCGTCCAGAGTGCGTATATACAAACACAAAAATTCACTGGCCAATGTCATTGTTATTCCTTGTGCGTCATTCCTACGCGTCCTCTGGTTACGTGCCTTTTGCGACTCTCCTCTCTCCATCGGGGGTGCGATTCTCCCACCCCCGAAGTAACATATCAATAATGTTCTGCTTGCAGGAATACTTCAGGCTTCAGGCACCCACTGAGATACCGCGGTCGTATGCCGCGGGATCCCGTGGCCTAGTCCGATTGCGATTGGGATTTCGTCAGATTGAAAGAAACTCTATCGCGATCGGTCTCGGCCAATATTCATAATCAACTGGACGAATTCATCGATTGCAACGCCCTGATATCACTGACAACCACAGTGGGTACACCGCAGCATCGGGAGGAATGCAAAACTGCCAAGTTTCCAACGACATTTAACAACATGAGGATATTTGTATATCGATATTTTTAAATTCAATGCAAAGAAGTTTCCAAGTTTATAAATCCATAATTAAATAAAATTGGAATTTAAAATAAAAGTTGGAGGATTTTTGGGCGGTGGAACGGAGTCAAATATTGCAAAACCTTTAACATACTACAGTCGACATTTTTTTTATTTTACTTTCATTTTATCATCATTGTCGAGATATTTATCTATTTTATTTCGTTTTAGTTTTATTTTCATTTTTAGTTACAGATTTATAAACTTGTAAACTACACTTTGCATCATTAAGGGGGGACGCTTACCTAGAATCATGAAAAAGAAAAGCAGCTGTAACATTTTTTTTCGACACCGCTATGCGCGATTCTTAAAAATTTTTCAATAATTCGAGAAGCATCTTTCAGCGAAATGGTGGTATTGTTTTTAAGTGTGCAGATAATGAAAATTGCCAAAGCTATTACCAATTTGATGTATTGAAAAAATTTTTGGGGTGACCGCTGATGTGCGATGCTAGATGGGCGAAAATTTTAAAGAATTATATTTTTTGATAGCCTATTAAATTACCTAGGACCCCTATAGATTTAGTATTTCTTTTAATTGCCTATAATTTTTACTTGACAGGCGAAAAACGACCCATTTTTGGGTCAAAAATCGGTTTTTCAACATTCACCTAGCGATATTCTGAAAGAATGTTGTTTTTAAAAAATCGGGTTCTATAGGGTCATAGACAATCTAATTATGGCTATCCAAATATGTCAATTTTTTTCATCTTCGATGACCGAGCTCGAAAGACCATAGTGGTCACCGCAAAACGTGTTAATAATTAGTTAAATACCTTGGTAATTTTCATTATCTCTACGCAAAAAAATTACTAGCATTGCACCAAAAGATGCTTCTCGAAATGGAAGAAACGTTTAAGGATTTCGAGCATATCGTTTTCGGGGGGAACAAAATCGTAAAGCTGCGCCCTCTCTCTTTTTGATGCTCCTATAGGCACTAGGCGGCCCCCCTTAAATGTAAATCCTAATATAAAATCAGGTCAAAATAAATTTTACAATAGAAATGAGATCGCATAATACATTTTTTTGTATTATGGATCCCGGTTTTTGTATGACTCGTAGTTTAATGTATTACTCAGATACATGCGCTCCGATACTTTATGACCAATATATTATATCACAGTTGTATAGGAAGTTGGTGTCCCGGGCGGCCGCCACGTTAGCGTTGTGGGGTAGCCTTCGGGGTATCTCCTGCGCTAAGTTCGGATCGTCGCGCTCGCCTGCGACTGATGTCAGGTTGTTCAGCTCTGTGAAGGGACTTGGCCGCCACAGCTGAGATGTAGCTGCCGGCATCTAGCGGATGAGCCCGGAACCCTATCTTTCAGACCTTCAACAAACTTCACGCCGAAAGCAAAGTGGCTTCACCGAGATCAAAGGGATCGCCGCCGAGTGACTCTACTGTATGGTACTTATACTGTGCGAAGAGCAGACTGTGCCAAGAATTTGTGCCGAATCACAAGCAACGGAGGTGCGTGCGTGCGTGTATGAGTGTGTGCGTGCGTTCCTTATTTGCACAAATATTTGTAAATATGTGCGGTAAATATATTCATTTAATCCATATTTGAATGTCGACATGAATTACTGCAAAGACGCTCGGAATAAAACCGAAGTCTTGGGAAAGCTTGTTCAGTGTGCGAAGATATCCAATTTCTTTGATAAGGCAATTTATTATCGATCATTATAGAAAGTAACGTTGGTACTACGGAAAACAATAGTAATAAAAACAAAAAAATATACTCCACGCAGTCGGGATTGAACGTGGATCTTAGGATTGGAAATCTCAACACGCTACCCCTGTGCTATCATAGCATACGGTTTGAGAAGCTGTGCGGCGTGATGAGCCGCCGGGCTCCTAGGAAAGGGAAAAGAGAAAGGCATTTCGGGCGCCGGGAGGGGTTGAAACTCGGCCTTGGGACCGCCTATTGAATTGACGACGACTCTAGTTGTCAACAAACCTACTCTGCGCGGCGCTACCGCTGAGGAGCTAGAATATGTACCGAAAATTCTGCTACCACGCGACTATGCGCGCGACGTGGACGCAATTTGGGCCAATCTGCCTGATCATATAAAGGCCGATCTTGAAGTGCGGACATATCGTCGATGTTTATGGCATTACAATCTTCCGAGTCAGCGTGATCATGTGGATGGACCAGCCCCTATCATCAGGGAGTGCTCTGTATGTGCTACAAAACGGGAGCCGCTTACCGATTGTACAGCACGCACTAATAATAATAATAATAACCGGTCCCCCAAGAAACTACATATAAGATTTTAATCGGCAGTACTCAGCATCAGTATGAGTACGACTCCCACGGCATATTGATGATTGGGGACGGACTATTGAATCGTGCCATAAATTCCCTACCATTTGAGCTACACATACCAGGATATCAATTTTGTGGCCCGGGTACCCGTTTGGAGCGCCGATTGGCTCGTGGGGAGCGCGGTATCAATCCTTTGGACGCGGCCTGTAGGGAGCACGACATCGCATACTCTCAACGCAAAGATCTCGAAGGACGTCACGCGGCTGATAAAATATTAGCCAAAAGCGCGCTACAACGTATAGGAGCTAAGGACGCATCGTTCGGTGAAAAGACTGCAGCAACCACCGTCTGGGCTGCCATGAAGGTGAAAAGAAAACTGGGCATGGGGTTGAGAAGAAAGAGAAAGAATACGGAGAATAACCTGAAGAAGAAAAAGAAGAAGAATGGTAGAAAACATCTCCGCGTATTGCCTGCGGCCAAGTGAGGTGGAGTCATACCGCTACTCCTTCCGGCATTAGGCGCTTTAGGCGCGTTGGTTACTGGAGCATCATCGGTGCTCAAGACCATATCGGATAAAAGAATGGCTCGAAAGCAGCTAGAGGAAATGCAGCGTCAGAACCGCACCATGGAGGGTCGAGGGTTGTACCTTGCACCATGCAAGCGGGGGAATGGTGTAGGAAAGAAAAAAAAACGTCAAAATCGTGGGAGATAGATGATGATGATGATGATGATGTTATTGCGCGAGGTACAACAAACGATCAGCTTCAACATGCATGTAAAGGATTGCCATATTTTCGAGGAGTTTTCATGCGTGACGACTTGCCGAAGAAAGCATCGTCTAAGGAGTGCGGAATCGTCAATTTGGATAATGCTCTCGGCCCTGAAACACACTGGGTAGCGTACAGTAAATGCGGCTCATATGTGAAATACTTTGATAGATTTGGGAACCTCCGACCGCCTGCAAAATTTATGGGTTACTTGGATGGCGACCGTGCAAGAATCACATACAATTACGAACGGCTTCAAAACTTTGATCAAAGCATTTGCGGTCAGTTGTGCGTGAAATTTCTACGTGAAAATCCCCTATAAAGCGTACTCCCATCATTAGTAAAACTCAGTTTCCTGCAAAGAGTGCTAAGAAAACATATCATTCACATTCACGCTGTCCGGTAAAAGTAGTGAGCTCTGCTCTACATACTGTCCGCCGGTAGATCTGCCCGGTGGGCACTATGAGCTCGGTCTACTGGATCTTGAGACTTATAACACAATACCGAACATTAGTTCCTCAAATGGTAATAATAAGTTCTACTTTGGCGATCATGATGAGGTGATAACTATTCCCGACGGTTCTTACGAGCTAGAGGCTATTGAGGAATATCTGAGACGCGAGATAGTAAGTCGATATCCACGCATGAATGTCTCCAATGATAATGGTGGCTATGATTATCCGATGACTATGCGTGCAAACAACAATACGATGAGGAGTGAAATTCAAAGCGCCTTCCAAATCCACTTTACACTACCCGACAATGTGGGAGCGTTGTTGGGATTTTCTCCGAACCGTGTTCTATCGCCTAATATTCGACATCAATCGGACCTCCCGGTGAACATCATAAGCGTGAATATGATTCGGGTAGAGTGCAATGTAACCACCGGTTCGTACAGTAATGACGGCCGGTTGATACATGCGATTCGTGAGTTCGCACCCAGAGTTCCTCCAGGATATAAGATATCGGAAACACCATCGCGAGTCATTTATCTGCCGATCGTTGTACGAGCAATAGACGATCTGACGATTCGAATAGTTGATCAGTCCGGACAACTATTGGATTTCCGCGGAGAGGAGATAACAGTACGCTTGCATGTACGACGCTGTGGATGGCTCTGGGGACGGCGATACGGCATTAAGAAGCAGCAGCAGCAGCAGCAGCAGCAGCAGCAGCAGCAGCAGATCATCTACATTTCAATCATCTGTAAAGAGCGGTGGCAGTATTGGCGGTCAAAAGAGACTAAGCACATCTAGCGTGAAATTTCTACAATCTTTCGGATTCCGTGTTGCAAGAAGATAAGGATTGAAGAATTAATACGGAAAAGCAGTGATGATGAGCGCAGACATTCTGAATATCGGCAGCGGGCCTATGGTCGACAATCGTATAACAAAGATTCAAAGATCGTATAACAAAGCTCATATGTAAACACACCCATGGAGAATAATGATGAGGTACGCCTTGGTGTTCAGAAGCAAGACTTGCATCTCTACATAGCCGGTAGTTACCTATACGTGGAGGGAGTCCTCACACATACAAATGTTTCGAACGACCCAACTGCACGCCTAAAATTGGACAATAATTGTATGGCGTTCCTATTCGATGAGATACGTTATGAACTTAAAGGCATTGAAATCGACAGATGCAAGAATCCCGGTGTAACTACATCGCTAAAGAACTATCTGACTCTCTCAACTGCACAGTGTAGAACCTTGGACAATGCGGGTTGGAAGTGGATCGATGATGATGAGGTGGCGAAAGAGAATAATGATCGCGGGACGCCGCTGCACTTCAATTTTTGTGTGCCTCTGCGTATGCTATTGGGATTTTGTGAGGATTATAAACGCGTCGTAATAAACGCTCGTCATGAGCTCATTCTGATTCGTGCTCGTACTGATGCGAATGCGCTATACGGCCCACCTGGAGCGACATACAAGCTTACGCTGCATAAGTTACAATGGCATATTCCCCATGTAACCCTGGATGAGATGCATAAATTGGCTATGTTGCGTGCTTTGGAGAGTGGTAGAGCGATTACGATGAATTTCCGTTCGTTCGAGATCCATGAGTATCCTCTGCTACAGACAACGACTAGGCACACATGGTCGGTGAAGGCTGCAACGCATATGGAAAAACCTCTATATGTAATATTCGCCCTGTAAACAGCTCGAAAGAATAATATAGCTGCGAGAGCCACAATATTCGATCACTGCAATCTCTCAAACGTCCGTCTCCGTCTCAACTCCGAAGTGTATCCCTATGGCGATTTGAACATCGATTTTAAAAAGAATCGATATGCTACACTCTACGATATGTACGCCAAGTTTCGAGAATCCTACTACGGAACCGGTGAACCGCTCCTAAACACTACCCAGTTCATGGAGTACGGCCCATTCGTCGTGTTGGACTGCTCCCGTCAAAACGAGTCTGTGAAGAGCTCAACTGTGGATGTGCGGATCGAGTTCGAGTGTCAGGAGAACGTTCCAGCAGACACAACCTCTTACTGCCTAATCATACACAAACGTATTGTGGATTACAACCCGCTGACGAATATTGTACGCAAAATTTCATAAGGTCTGAAAACGAGATGGGTACGAATGTAGTTGATGTGCAGCGCTTTATGATTGATGGCAAGTTCATAATGAAGGAAGCGGCTATACTTGTGGGCAGTACTCGCCAAATAGCGCATTGGATTTTTCCGTCGCCGGTCCCATGGACAATGCTCGATAAGGGTGCAGAGAAACATTGCAAGTGGCTCGAGAAACATCATCATGGACTCTCCTGGAATGACGGTCATGTCAAGTATTCCCGAGCTAAGACGCTTTTGAGATCCGTCCTGCAAGATGCTGCAATCATCATCGTCAAGGGGAACGAGAAGAAGAAGTGGCTCGAGAAACTTATCGGTTCCGCACCGGTGATATCAAGAGACAAGGTCTTGTCTCGGGCCAAGTGCAAAGAAAGACAGACCTTGTATCTTTTCCAGAACCAATAAGTACGGGTTTTTACAATGTTCAAACTGCATAAATAAATTAAAAATTGAAATTTTTGCAAACATTGTTTGAAAGACTATGTCAGGGCGACAAATTTCCATATTTGTTATTAACAATTGGTTCAGCCATTGTGGAGATATAGGACCTTAAAAATAGCTGTTTTTATTAAGAAACGTCTTCTCCGTCTCCGTCTCCGTCGTCTCTGTCACAAATTTAAACAATTTATAATTTCTTCATTTATTTGCATTTATTCGTGGAAATTTTTGGTGGAATAATAATTTATACCTGTAAATTGATCAATTTTTATTGTTATAAATTAAACAATGTGTTTTTTTATTGATACAATTAAACAATCTCCATTCATTAGTCAAACTAAATTAAGCAATTTATTTTGTTTATTTATCCTCTCTCCTCTCCCTTGTCCCCTCTCTCTCCTCTTCTCTTTCTTCTCCTCTTTCCTCCCCCTTTCCTCTCTCCTCTCCTCTTTCCTCTTCTCGCCCCTCCCCTCTCTCCTCTCCCGTGGCCGCTCCCTCGACTCTCCTCTTTCTCCTCCTTCCTCCCTCCTCTCTGCTCTTTCCCTCGCTCTATTCCATTCCATTCTATGTAGATCTGGTTGAAGTTATTACTGAGGGATTAGATAGGAAAAGCTGTAGGGAATACAGGGGTAGGGCTGCGCAGCGCTCGTTGCCATCAGCTAATCGAGCGATCCGCAACGGTCGTTCAATTGGGCTCGAGCATGGTGCGCTGTGTACTGTAAAGGAATTTCTTCGGCCGCGGAATTTGGTTCGCCGGAAGAAATTCGGGAAGCAAGAAAGACACAGACAGAAGCAAGAACGTGACACAAACTAAAGACAGTCTCTATTTTACTTTTTGATGGAGACTCGACTCGAGATTATTTTCTCTCTTAATTTCCCGATTCCCCTACACTTCGGCCGGGAAGTCCTTCCGATAATAATGAACTCGTACTTAAACCAAAATCCGAACGAAACCGCGAAATTGGGCGCCAGGCACCAAAGTGCCAACAACATTGATAAACTACTGAAAGTTTTAGTCAACGCGAAAATAAAGTTCAATCGGCAAGAAAATCCTCGGGCGGATTCCCAGGCTAGTCAGGAACGCGAGGAGAGCAGGTGGATTCGGCGAGAGAGCTAGGCAGAACGATTAATTGCGACAATAGTTTCTTTATTCGAATATTCGAATACTTGGACAAAAAAAGATTAGAGGCGACGCACGAGGCCGGTGTACTGCGGCTCGTGCGTGGCACGCGTCCGTTAGGTGATGACGCAACAGATATTTGGTCGCAGAAGTCGCAAAGTTATAATACGCAGGTGGTCGGCACGAGCCTAAATCGCGATAATTAAACAGAAAGTAGTTTGCACGAATACGCCGCGATAGATGAAGTGAAGCAAATGGGCTCGACAATAATAACGATAATGAGAATGGCCCGTTGTAGACGGCACATAAACCTGCAGCAAGGTCACCTTTTCATGCACAAACCAAAGTAGAAATCGCGAGAAAGCCCAAGATTCGCTTGCAGTCAGCGTAAAGAACAGAAATCGCCAGAAGGGCGGAAAGGAAGCGAGTATCGGGCTGAGACTTCTTACAAAAGGGAAGTCTCACGCAAAAGCCCGCCGGTACAAGATTCGCTTACCGATAATATCTGATTATTAGCCGGGCCGCTAATATAACTCTCGAACTGAGACAATCCTGGTACGCTAGTTCGTCCTTCCTTCCTTCTCTATGGCGCTAGTTCGATATTCGATAATGGGCCCTAATTCCGACAGTTCAAGATTGCGACTGCTCGCACGCACGCTTCTACAACGAGTGCCGGTCCTAAAGCGCTTCGCTAGCCGTTCGCTTACGACCCCTTTGTCCCCGAAAACCGGCCTGTCTATTGGTCCCTAACTCCCCGCCGATCCTAGTGGTCCTCGCTGTGCCCTGAGCCGAGTAGGCGCCAGGGCCGTCGCCCCGCGCCAAATTTTCCTCGCCGAAGTTCGATCATCGTAGATACTTGTTCTTCGGCTGGAACCCACAAGAGCGCCTGCGGTCGTCCAGTCGTCTAGGAAGATGACCAATCCCTCGCTGGAGTTCCTTCTGATGCTGCTGCTCCTTATGCTCAGCGCTCCAGGCCGGGTCCACGGGATGCGAAGTTGAATCGGTTGTTCGAAGGTACCAGGAGCCCTCGCTCCTGACGGGCGCTAATAGGCTCGCGCAAATAAAAGAAGCGTTAGGATTGGCTACTTATGCTTAGCGAGAACCTGGCTGGAGACGTTCCCATACGATAGATGGCTCTTATAGCCCCAATTCTAATTTCGCGAGAGATATTCCTTTACGGGAAGGCGAGGAGTTGTCTCGCCCCGCGAGTTACATTACAGTATAAACTATACCCCGAGTTGATTTTATAAACCGTCCCATGTATCTAAGTTCGCTGGAGAAGTATGAGGATGAGGATCTGAAGGAGACGAAATTGTGCGAGAGAGAGAGATGTTTACAGATATACAAGCTTTTTTATTTTAAAGGGGTGCGGGGAGATTATACGTCCGTCTGAGGCGGGGGGAGGGTGTGGGGTCGCCTGAGGGGGGCTTGTGGGGCTGCCAACTGCCTTGATGACGGTGGGAGGGTGTGGGGTCGCCTGAGGGGGACTTGCGGGGTTGCCACTTGGCGTGGCCGCTGCCTGCTGGCGGTCCGGGGCGTCGGGGTTGCTGCTGGTGGTAGCGGCGCCGCTTCTGCTTGCGGTGGCGGTGGTGGTGGGGGGTCCCGCCTCATGGGCCTTACTATGGCCACCGGCTTCGGCGTGTGGCGTGCTGCATAACATAGAGAAAAAACACATATTAGTTCAAAATCCTATAGAATACTGTCGCTGCTGCTTGAACTTACTAAACATTGCGCCTATGCCCCAAAAATCGGGGGTCTTATGCATTATATAATGCTGCGCCTCGTTCCGGGTGCGCAGGCACGGGCGCAGCCTCCTGATCTCCCGGGCGTACTGGTGGAATTCCTTGGTCTGTAAAGATACGGAAAAATCGTATAGCACCCGTACATGCGTGTATACAATGTGCATGACGCGGGATACTTACTATGCGGCGTCCGTAATCCTTGCCCATTTCTGTTTCTGACTTTTTTTTCTGGCTGACTTTTTCCTCGGAACTTCTGCACTGTGCGATTCTAACTGTGGAATGCGGATGTTGACCGGACCGACACCTGCCTTTAAGTACCCCCAACCCTTCCAAAACGGGGATGACCCATCCCCTCTTAAAAAACTTGAGTTTCGCCAGGTATTTACCCTTTTTGCCGAAGGAAACACCGTTCGAAGGGGTATTTTAGGAAATGAGTAGGAACGGTATAGTCAGTGAGTAATACTCGAGATTTGTTAAATATGATGTTTTATTTATTTACTTACTATATACAACATCTGCTGGTTTCTAAAGCCAATTAGCGCCGCTACTTTCCATACTCCGCACCATTAATACCCCGCCTATTATCGTATCAATACCCATCGCTACCAATTCACAGTCCATCAAGCAATGTTTCTCAAATCATTCATCCTGCATAATTGCTGCTCTATAATCGGAGTTCTTTGCACCCCGTAGTATTTCGACGAATGTTTTGAACTTTAACATGACTGCTGGAGTACTTTCCGACAGCCATGTGAACATATGGTCGATACATCCTCCAAACTCGAAAATCGTACGCATCGTCCTTGGCGACATGTATAGGGACGTCGTTGTATTGGAAATTTTCACGACTCCCATACCGTTCTGCAGCGTTACTCTCTCGCAAGCCAATGTGACGCCTACTTCGAGCTTTTCCCTCGGTTCATCGAGCATTGCAAGAATCTGATCCTTGGCGTTCATCAGCTCCTTCCAGTCATGCATTACGAATGGGATCTCATTGCCCCGATTATCTCCAAGGGCAAGCTCCACGTAACAGGAATGGGGGCTGAGGCACACCCCGATTTCCAAGTACTTTGAGAAATCTCGTGTCAGCGGGTACTTCCGTTCGAGTAAACGCGGCTCTCGTCCTCGCTGCAACAACGTCGCGGTTCTCTCGGATGGTGCTGGGGATGGTCTAAAGGAGCAAAATACATATTATTATTAGATCGTTGGAAAACTACTGTAAATTGTGTATGAGCATTCAGATACTTACACTACTGTCATCTTGCGGTATTTGGGGTTGGTTCTGAAGAACTTGTTTATATGCATGTTGTATGAACAGAATCGTTGAAGGTTCTTGTGGATGCAGCGGTACCCGGATTAATGATGGTGACACTTCACCGTGGACCACTTTTTATCCTATGATACCCCCACTCTGAACCACTTTTACCCGATGGCATCCCCCCACTTGGAAGATGCACCCACGAAAATTCGAAAGAAGGGTTCTCACCCTCTCTCTCTCTCATTTAGAGCAGACAGTTAAGTCGTGGGAGTTGATTGTTATGTTTTGTGCTAAATATATGAGAAAGGGCGCTAGTGATCGAACCTATCACTGGGCTCGTATTGTTCATGACGGATATTTTCCAGAGTATGCTCCGAGAAACAATCCTTATCTATGTGGCGTATTCGCAGGAATAACATCCAAATCTCAAACATCTGGATCAATTCGCGATGCTAAATGGTACTCCGACAATTCCGCCTTAGCTGAACCAGGATATCAATTCGGGTTGGGAGTTAAGGCTTATACTACACAATCTAAACCAATGGCGAAGACAAATCTTGCTAAACTGATCCTTCAGAGCATAAATGCAGATTCATCATCGAGAGAAACCTCCGGAGATCAGCGGGATCCGGATGCAGATCCGTTCGGAAGCATAGAGATGCCCAGGAGTTAAAGTGATAGTTCCCCTCGAGATTAAGAAAAAAAAAAAAAAACGGAAGCGTGGAAGACGTCAATTATAACACCATATAAAAAGGTGAACAACCCTAGACTTCCCAGTGAGCTACGACCAATCAACCAGCTTCCGTTGTACGAGAAAGTACTGGAGCTCGTTGTAAAAGAACAGCTGGAGGATTTCCTGGAAATAAATAAAATACTCGATGAGTCACAGGCTGGTTTTCGGAAGGGTTATTCTTGCGAAACGACACTTCAACTTACCCTCGATGAATGGGTGACTGCAACAAGTGAGCGAAAGTATGTAGGAGTCATATTTATTGACTATCGTAGGGCATTTGAGACTGTAAACCAAGATTTACTGTTACATAAATTAGAAACATATGGTATTAGACACAAAGCGCTAAGCTGGTTCAGAAGTTATATAAAAGTCAGGGAACAGCAAACATGTATTGACGGGGAAATATCCGACAAACTTACTGTGCAATGGGGTGTACCGCAAGGATCAGTCCTAGGTCCCCTTTTATTTATTTTGTATATAAACGACCTCAAGGCGTACCTGAAAAATGATTGTAGTGTAAGAATGTTTGCTGATGACACGATATTATATATTACGGAAACAAATATTAATACTTTAGAAGTGAAACTGAACCAAGCATTGACGAAACTTGACAAGTGGATGAAGCGAAATAATATGATTTTAAATGTAAAGAAAACTTACCATATGGTGATTAGGAGTAATAGGATGCCATGCAGTAGGGAACTAGACATTTTATATAGAAACACAAATATCGTAAAAGTGGCTGACATAAAATACCTTGGAGTATACATTGATGAATGCCTGACGTTGAAGAAACATGTGACTGTGCTACAGCAGAAAGTAGGAGCGAAAATTAGTTTATTAAATAGAGTAGGTAGGCTGGTTTGTCCGCTCACAAGGGGTCACATTTACAAAGTCATGATAGCGCCTATTATGGAGTACTGCGTATCGATCTTGACGTATGCTGACTCTGAGTCAATTAACAAGGTCCAAGTCCTACAAAATAGGGCTATGAGAGTGATACTACAATGCGACATATACACATCTGTCGATGAAATGCGTGAAGCGCTTAATTTCATGCCCATAAATGTAAGAATAAAAAGAAAAGTACTCACGATGGTGGATAAGATGGTACGCAAAGAAATAGCCAGTGAAATGTCTGACAGAATTGAGTACGTAGGATCACAGTCTCACAGATTAACACGACAATGTAATAACATAAAAATTACAGCTACAAATTCGACGAAAGCCCGAAAAAGCTTGTTTTACAGCGGATTCGAGGCATATAATAAACTTCCACAAGAAGTGACGGATGCCGAAAATGTAGGCACCTTCAAGAGACGTGTAACTGCGTACTTGATGAATGAACGGTGAAGCGTAGTACACCAGTGGCGTCACCGCAGACTATGAATGTATAGATGTGAAGCTTGGTGCGTGAGAACTGAGGCATGAACTATGTATATGGTATGAACGTGGCGGAGCGTGGCGCGAAATTTAAGACCGGCGTAAGTGTGAAAGTGACAAAATGAATGTGAAAGGACTGAATGGTTGAAGCGAAGAAGAATGTATGTATGATATACTGTAAATTGTATGCAACGAAATAGCCGAGGAGGCTAAAATAGACGAATTCTCTCTCTCTCTCTCTCTCTCTCTCTCTCTCTCTCTCTGTAAGTACCTGCACACGGTTCTTATCGCTCCTGCTTTTCGACACTTTGCTGCCGCTTTTCTGCCCCGTGGGGCCTGTTCTAGGTATTGAACTTGTTCTCGATCGGCCTGTGCTCCTTTTGGCCTACAAATCATATCGGCATCACATTCAGCCGACGAGAACTCGTCAATTTTTCTGTGGCCACTATTGACAGAAATCCTAACCCCCCTTTGCGGTGCGGTTAATTTTCTGTTACCCTCGAGAAAATTTGAATTTTTCTCCAACTCTTGGGCGCCCTCACACCGGCACCCACGTCGCCAGGTCTACCACCCGTGCCTAGCCCGCCTCCTTCGCCACCTACAGGGATGCCAACCCACCAGGCTTCCATGGACAGCGTGACAGTGCCTGTGCCTGTCAAATGCATCAAGTGTGGAAAGGAGATAAAGCGGGACATCAGCTCCTGCCCATCCTGCATGGGATTTACGCATCCGGGATGCATGCCGACGCACCTGGTGGCCTGCAAGTCTGCCGCCGCCCGCTCATCTTCTGCTCCGGTTTCTACTCCTGCAGTCCCGGCCACCTCTCTGCCTACCGGCCAGAGTCTCCAGCGACAGAGTGTCATTCGGTCCGGCTGCTCTCCTTCGCCGGCCACGTCGTCTGCTGTCGCCCCGCCGCTTTCGCTGCCTACCGCCCCCGCGACATCTGCGGATATCGGTGCTCTAACTGCAGTTATTCAGGGCCTCTCCACTACCTTGGCCAATTTCATTGTGGAGCAACGCTCGCAGTCAGAGGAGGTCCGGGCCTGTCTGGACAAGCTTACGGCCGCCTCGGCCCTGCACACTGACAGGCTGAACAAGCTAGACTCCCGCGCGAAGGCCCTTGAGTCCAAGGCCTCCACCAGCTCGGCGCAACTTGCCAGCCTATCGGCCACCGTCGACAGCCTCCGAGCCGATCTTACGGAGGTTCGTACCGGGCAGTCTAACCTAACCTCCGAGGTTGACTCCGCTACCGCGTCACGTTTCGCTCGGCTTGAGCTGCTAGCGCGATCGGCGGAGCTCACTATATCCGGCTTCCCTGAGTCCCCTGGTGAGAACCTGCGGACCCATGTTTTCCGTGTCGCGCAGGCGCTGGGAGCTCCGCTCGCTGACGGTGACATCGTGTCAGTCTCGCGCATGCGCGGGACCCCCACCGTAGAGCGCCCGCGTATGATCAGGGTTAAGCTCTCGTCGGCCGTGCTGCGTAATGCCATCCTTTCCGCCAAACGCGCGAAGCGGGTCCTTCCTGCTTCGACCCTTGACCCCGCGTTCTCCTCTCGTCCGATCAACGTGAACGAGTTCTTGCCGCGCGAAATCTCGTCCCTCCTAAAGCGATGCCGAACGCTCGCACGGGACCGAGGTTATTCTCGCGTATGGCACCGCGACGGGAGCATCTTCGTAAAGAAGACCTCCGCCGACTCCCCGATCAGGATAGACTCGGCACGCGACGTCGAGTCTAAACTCGCATGATGCCTTACTTCCCGCGCGTTGCCCGTTAGCGCCCCGGCCTTTACTCCGCCCTCCCTGCGACTCGGGCATGTTAATGCCCAGTCTCTTCTCAGCCATTTCGACCGCTTCTCGTCTTTCTTTTCATTCTCCAACTATGATGCCATTGCGGTTTCGGAGTCATGGCTCACCTCCTCTACTCCGGATACACTCTGCGTACTTCCGGGGTACTCCCTCACTAGGTGCGATAGGGATGGTAGAATGGGTGGGGGCGTTTGTCTTTAAATTCGCGATTCCTTTCCTTCCTCTGTAGTTGCGTCGTCCTCCTCCACTCAACCTGCCGGTCCAGAATACCTCTTTGTTGAGGTGTCTATTCCCTCTATGGGTACTCTTCTGGTGGGGGTCGTCTACCGCCCCCCACATGTTCCTCTCTCTTCCTTCGAGCCCCTGTTCGCTGACATCGTCTCGGACTTCCCCAATAAGGTTATCCTTGGCGACTGGAACGCGAGCATGGGCTCACAGTCTTTCGACGCGATCTACCTTGAAGGACTTTTCTCCCGTCTCAACCTCTATTCTATCCCCTATTCTCCTACTTTTCACACTTCTTTCTCCTCCACTTGGCTTGACCTTGGGCTTGTGGATGACTCTAGCAGGGTAGCTTCTTTTTCTCAAAGTAAAGAGCCTCACTGCTCTAATCACGACTTAATTTCGCTAGAGTACGTCCTAACTTCTCGGGTTATTCCTACCACTGATCTTCGTCGTAGATATGGTTCCATCAATCGTGACGCGCTACTCGATGACATCTCGCAGCTTAGCTGTGTTCGTCTTGTTTCGAACTCCTGTGAGAGCAGCGTGGATCAGTTGGTGGACGACTTCAATGCGGGACTGCTCCGAGTCCTCGACGAGCATGCCCCGCTTAGACCTCTGCGTATTCGACGGCCTCCTGCTCCTTGGATTACTCCTGAGATCCGAGCCGAGATGCGTTCTCGCGACTCACTCAGGAGATCCTTCCGACGAACTGCTAACCCGGAAACTGGGGCTCTTTACAGGGCCTCTCGTAACCGGGTGCAGTCCCTTCTGGTGCGAGCCAGATCCTCCTTTCTTTTCTCCCACTTCTCTACTCCTAGGCACCCGAATGATGTTTGGCGAGAGCTGAAGTCATTCGGTGTCCTCCCGCCCTCTCACTCTCCTCTTCCCTCTCACTTGTCTCCGGACGATCTTAACTCGTTCTTCCTCTCTGCGCACTCTTCCTCCCCACCGGCCGTCCCCGCATGTCTATCGCTCTCTAACCGTGTCTCCGACGATTCGCGCTTCTATTTTTCCCCCGTTACGGAGGAAATTCTTGCTCGCGCTGTGCGCCTTACTAACTCATCCATCTCGCCCTCGGACGATCTGAGTGCGAGATATCTTTTGCTCTCTCTTCCTGTCTTATTCCCTGCCATTTTGCAGGTCTTCAACTCCTCTCTTGCTTTCTCTACTTTCCCCGCTGCCTGGCGAAAAGCCATCATCTCTCCGATACCCAAGAAACCGAATGCTTCTGCTCCTGCCGATTTCCGCCCTATCTCTCTTCTTCCTGAGCTGTCTAAGATCCTTGAGAGGGTTGTCCTCAATGATATGCAGAGTTTCCTCAGTAGCTCTGGAAAGTTGGACCCCTCGCAACATGGTTTTGTGAAAAACCGATCTTGTCAGACGGCTCGCTTGACACTCCTGGACGACGCCCGTCTTGCTGCTGACCAGCGGATGGTCACAATCCTGGTGTGTCTTGATTTTTCCAAGGCCTTTGACACTGTAGACCACTCTCTTCTTCTCTCTAAACGCCACTCTCTAAACTTCTCTCTTCCGGTCTTACAGTGGATCTGGTCCTACCTTTCTGATAGGACACAGGCAGTCAGAATCGGACGGTCTCTTTCCCGTTGGTCCCCGGTCCATTCGGGCGTGCCGCAAGGTACCGTCCTTGGTCCGTTCCTATTCTCTCTGTACATCCATGACTTGAATTCTTCTATAAAGTTCTCCAAGGTGGTTAAATACGCGGACGACGTACAAATGTATATCTCAGCGCCATACTATGAGTTGGACGACGCGATTACAAGGATCAACTCGGACCTTGCTGGCGTCTCTGGCTGGTCCACAATGAACTCTCTTTCTCTTAACGTTTCTAAAACGCAGTGTATGATGCTCGGCTCTGCTCGTGCTCTGGGCCTGCAGCTTGTTTCCGGTGCTCCCCTGGTTCAGATGGGTGGTACGCCCATCCCGTACGCCTCTAAGGTTGTCTCGCTGGGCCTGCACATCTCGCCCACTCTTGACTGGGGTGATCACACTGGGCACATCTGCAGAAAGGTCTATGGTGCGCTTGCGGGGCTTCGAAGTCACAGCACTGCGTTGCCGCGGAGCCTTAAAATCAAGCTCATATCTTGCCTCATTCTGCCACATCTTGATTACTGCTGCCTAACTCTACTGGGCATTGGTGTAACTAGCGAGTTGCGCCTCCAGCTTGCGCTGAACGCCTGCGTGCGCTTCATTTATGGCGTTCCTCGTGACGCGCGTATCACGCCCTACTATGTGCGACTAGGCTGGCCGAAAGTTCGGGAGCGAAGGCTCCTCTTTCTCGGAGTCAGCCTTTTCCGGGCTCTGAAGTCGAGTCAGCCGCACTACCATCGGGGCTGGCTCACGCCTAGGGTTGCGGGGTCGTCTGGGCGGCCCTCTCGTCAGAGGGGCCCCCTCTTTGTGGTGCCAACTCACCGCACCTCCTTCCTCGGGGCCTCGTACCGCGTTTGTGGGCCCCAGTTCTGGAATGGCCTTCCACCTGCCATCCGGGAGTGTGACAGCGAGGCAGCCTTCAAAACTGCTCTGTGGGCGTTCCTCATGGAGCAGTATACGTAGGGTTCTTTTAGTGTTTTAGTCATTTAATCTTACATTTAATCTTACTTTTTCTACCTACGACGTGCGGGGCTGATTGCTCTTCTCTTTATTATTATGCGTGCGCTCATTCTTGTATTTATTTTTCCACTTATGTACATTAACTAGTCTCTGTTCTTGTAATGCGTTCTGAGAGGGCTACTTTGTTGCCCTAGGACGAAATATATTCATTCATTCATTCAAGTAGCCGCCCACGCTTTACTTCGCTCCTACTTAGAGACCATCTTTCTGCCGTATTCTGCCCTGTGGGGCCTGTTACAGGTATTTCGGCGTTATCTCGGTCGGCTTGCCTACATTTTGGCCTATAAGACCTTTCGGCTCTCCTTGTAGCCGACGAGATTTCGCCTACTCTTTCTGTGCCACATTAGACAGAATTTCTAACCTGCCATTTTTGGGCAGTTAATTTTCTGTCCCTGGGATAATTTTGAAATCGTCGGCACGCACTGTGCGCCCTCTTCGCTATCATCCCACGGCTACCACCTGTCACAGTGCACCCAACTCTACTATGGAGCGGGAACTCCCTTGCGCGAGATGTCACAAGGACATTGCCAAGGAGTCGGCCCGCTGCCCCTATTGCAAGGCTAAGATGCACCCAGGATGCCTCAAAACGCATGCACCGGCGTGTAAAGGTGCCCAAAGACCCACCGTCATTGCGGTTGCGTCGCCTCCGGTCGCCTCCACCTTGGCCGCTGCCTCACCGGTGCCACTGCCTCTGCCTGTGCCCAGTATATCTGCGGGGGAACCTTCGGACATTACATCTCTGACAGCAGCAGTCCAAACCCTAGCTACAACGCTGACCAGCTTCATGGCTGACCAGCGTGCTCAGATGGACAAGCTGCAAGCCTGTATGGAGATGTTGGCCACCACTTCTGCGCAGCAGGTGGACAAACTGACGCAGCTCGACAGCCGCACCAGCTCTCTTGAGACCCAGGCCAGCACCACCAGCACTCAACTTACTGGACTCTCCACCGCAGTTAAGTCCGCGCACACCGAGTCCAAGGCTGTTGCGGCCAAACAGTCCGCCCTAACCTCCGAGCTTCACTCGGCGAAGGCGCGTATCGCCCGGCTGGAGCTCGCTGCTCGCTCCTGTGAGCTCACCATCTCGGGTGTCCCGGAGGCCTCTGGTGAGGATCTCCGAAGCCACGTTCTTCGTGTGGCGCTTGTGTTAGGAGCTCCCCTTACTGCGACTGACGTCATTGCCGTATCGCGCCTGCGTGGTACCCCCTCCGTGGATCGGCCGCGCACAATTCACGTTAAGCTAGCCACCACCGCGGTCCGCAACACGCTCCTAGCCGCTAAGCGTGCGAAGCGGGATCTCCCCGCGTCTGTCGTCGACCCGTCGTTCACCTCTGGCTCTCTCTATGTCAACGAGTTCCTGCCGCGCGATATATCCTCGCTCCTCAAGCAATGTCGCTCGCTCGCCCGTGAGCGCAATTATGTTCGCGTCTGGCATAGGGACGGGAGCGTCTTCGTCAAGAAGACTGACTCATCTGCCCCCATCAGAATTATTTCTGACAATGACATAGCAGCCAAACTTGCGTGAAGCCAGGGGTCCCCTGCGTCGCCGCTTAATCGTCCCCCCACCGCTCCCTTACTCCGTCTTGCGCATGTGAACGCGCAGTCTCTCGCCGCGCATTTCGATACTTTTGCTTCGTTTTTCTTACCCTCTACTTTTGACGTGGTCGCGGTATCCGAGACCTGGCTATCTCACACCAGCCCTGGTACCAGCTGCGTTTTGCCCGGCTACTCTCTATATAGGTGCGATAGGTATGGTAGAACGGGCGGAGGCGTCTGCCTGTATATTCGTGATTCTTTCTCGGTCACTGTAGTCGCGTCCTCCTCTCGCTCTCTATTTTCTGGTCCTGAGTTTTTATTTCTTGAGGTGATCATTCCCTCTGTCTCTTCTATTCTTGTGGGGGTCGTCTACCGTCCCCCACACGCTCCTCTTTCTGACTTTGAGCCCGTGTTCGCCGTCATCGTCTCGGACTTCCCAAACAAGGTCGTTCTTGGCGACTGGAACGCGGACATGAGCTCTCAGTCCCCTGACGCGAACTACCTTCGAGGACTTTTCTCCCGTTTCAACCTCTACTCTATCCCCTATTCTCCTACTTTTCACACCTCTTTCTCCTCCACTTGGCTTGACCTTGGGCTTGTAGATGACTCTAGCAGGGTAGCTTCTTTTTCTCAAAGTAAAGAGCCTCACTGCTCTAATCACGACTTAATTTCGCTAGAGTACGTCCTAACTTCTCGGGTTATTCCTACCACCGATCTTCGTCGTAGATATGGTTCCATCAATCGTGACGCGCTACTCGATGACATCTCGCAGCTTAGCTGTGTTCGACTTGCTTCGAACACTTGTGAGAGCAGCGTGGACCGGTTGGTAGACAACTTCAATTCGGGAATGCTCGGAGTTCTCGATGAGCATGCCCCGCTTCGGCCTCTGCGTATCCGACGGCCTCCTGCTCCCTGGATCACCCCTGAGATTAGAACCGATATGCGTTCTCGGGACTCGCTCAAGCGCTCCTTCCTCAGGTCTGGTAACTCGGTTACTTGGGCCCTTTACAAGGCCTCTCGTAACCGTGTCCAGGCTCTTCTGGCGCGAGCCAGAACTACCTTTCTGTTCGACCGTTTCTCTACTCACCGACACCCGAATGTTCTCTGGCGCGAGCTGAAGTCATTCGGTGTCGTTCCGACTTCTCATTCCTCTCCTCCTTCTCACCTGTCACCGGACAGCCTTAACTCATTCTTCCTTTCTGCTCATGCTTCTTCCCCACCGGCCGTCCCCGTATGCCTGTCCTTGTCTAACCATACCTCCGACGACTCGCGGTTCTACTTCTCTCCTGTTACGGAGGAGAGTCTTGCTCGCGCCGTGCGCCTTGCGAACTCGTCTATCTCGCCCTCGGACGATCTGAGTGCGAGATTTCTCTTACTCTCTCTCCCTGCTATTTTTCCTGCTGTAATGCAGATCTTCAATTCTTCGCTCACCTTCTCTGTTTTCCCCGACGCCTGGCGTAAAGTCATAATCACACCGATACCCAAGAAACCGAATGCTTCTGCTCCTGCCGATTTCCGCCCTATCTCTCTTCTTCCTGAGCTGTCCAAAGTCCTTGAGAGGGTTGTCCTCAATGATATGCAGAGTTTCCTCAGTAGCTCTGGAAAGTTGGACCCCTCGCAACATGGTTTTGTGAAAAACCGATCTTGTCAGACGGCTCTCTTGACACTCCTGGACGACGTCCGTCTTGCTGCTGACCAGCGGATGGTCACAATCCTGGTGTGTCTTGACTTTTCCAAGGCCTTTGACACTGTAGACCACTCTCTTCTTCTCTCTAAACTCCACTCTCTAAACTTCTCTCTCCCGGTCTTACAGTGGATCTGGTCCTACCTTTCTGATAGGACACAGGCAGTCAGAATCGGACGGTCTCTTTCCCGTTGGTCCCCGGTCCATTCGGGCGTGCCGCAAGGCTTTGTCCTTGGTCCTTTCCTATTCTCTCTGTACATCCATGATTTGAACTCTTCTATAAAATTCTCCAAGGTGGTTAAATACGCGGACGACGTACAAATGTATATCTCAGCGCCATTCTATGAGTTGGACGACGCGATTACAAGGATCAATTCTGACCTCGCTGGCGTCTCTGGCTGATCCCAAATGCACTCTCTCTCTTTGAACGTCTCGAAAACGCAGTGCATGATGCTCGGCTCTGCTCGCGCCCTGGGCCTGCAGTTTGTTTCCGGTGCTCCCCTTGTTCAGATGGGCGGTACGCCCATCCCGTACGCCTCTAAGGTCGTCTCGCTGGGCTTGCACATCTCGCCTGCTCTTGACTGGGGCGATCACGTTGGACACATCTGTAGTAAGATCTATGGTGTGCTTGCGAGTCTCCGGCGCCAACGCACTGCGTTACCGCGGAGCTTAAGGGTTAAGCTCGTATCCTCCCTCATTCTGCCACACCTGGACTATTGTTGCCTTGCCTTACTAGGAATTACTGCGACTGACGAGATCCGAGTCCAGCGTGCGCTAAATGCCTGTGTGCGCTTTATTTTCGATGCGCCGCGCGATGCGCACATTACTCCTTTCTTCCGCCGCTTGGGGTGGTTGAAGGTTCGCGAGAGGAGGCTACTTTTCCTAGACGTTTGCCTCTACCGCGCCGTCGTCTCGAACTCACCGGGTCCCCTGCGTGATCTGCTCACGCCTAGGTTCGAAGGCTCTGCTGGTTACCCGTCTCGTCAAAGGGGTACCCTGCTCCGTGTGCCCAACCACCGCACCTCCTTCTTTGCGGCCTCCTTCTCCGTGCGGGGCTCGCAATTCTGGAATGACCTTCCAGCTGTCATTCGGGAGTGCGACTCTGAAGTATCTTTTAAGAATGCGTTATGTGCACACTTGGCTGGGCGATATGCGTGAGATCCGCGTCTTTTTTTTTTTTTTTTTTTTTGGTTTTTTGGTCTGTTGGCTTGCGTCCTAATTTCCTATGCGTTCCCTGTACTATTACCTTTGCGACTGTTTTGTGCGACTATCGGGGTGCCTAGCTGCTTGGACCGTGTTACTCACACCACACCTTTTTACATTTCTAGTTTTAAGCTCTCTAATTTTAATTTATTCTTTGTAACACTATTTGTAATGTTCTGAGAGGGCAAAACGCCCTAGGACAAATATACGTCTTATCTTATCTCTATGGCAATCGCTGAGGGAGGGCGCGGTTACTCGGGGGCGAGAAAGAGACGGTTGTAAAAAATGTGTGTCGCACGCTTCAGCCGGGGACTTAGAAGATGCACCCGTGAAAAGTCGAAAGAAGCAGGGTTCTCACTACCAGCTAGCTACTACGACTGTAAAAAATGTTCAGCCGGGCTTGTCTGTTTATTATGATAATTAGGCTGTAAACTGCTCCTGATAATTAGCCGGCTGTAAATTGTACGGCGGCGACGGGCGCTTTTCCGTAAAGATCGGCACGTGCGGCCTGCGGTCGGTCAAGTGCCGCGCTGGGGCATTTAAAGGGGGTTTCTTATAGAAAGTCTACCGTTGCAGGAAACAAGCCCTTGCATCTAAGTCTGTAGCTACGTGCCGTTTTCGTAAACAACAACATGTGCGGCCAAGAGTCACGATAGGGAAAGTCCCGCTGTCGCAGGAAAGGGACACTTGTGCCTATGTCTGCCGGGGGTCGTAAATACTAGCGGACACTTGTGGCTATGTCTCTTTTTCGTAAATACCAGCACGTACAGACGAGTGTCGCGACAGCGTATTTAGATTGGGCGCCAGTGATTGCGACCACCTTATAGAAAATCTTACTGGCGCAGTAAGCAAACACTTGCATATAAGTCGCTGTTTACGTAAACACGCGCACGTGCGTCCGGTCGGTCAAGTGCCATGATGCTGCATTAGGCCGATCGGCATGTCAAGTGTTTAGAGAATCTTCCTCTTAATGTATAGGGGGAGGAAAAGAAACCCATTATCGCTGTTACGGGGGTATTTATGGGAACACGTGCGCTGGCGGAGCATCCAAGTTCCCACGCAACCCTCCTCGTCGGGAGTACACGGCCCGGGGCGCGCACCCCCCACCCCTAGCGGAGTATACGGCCCGGGGCAGGCATCCCCTCCTCCGCGGACCCGCGGCACGCGCCTACCTGTGGCACCTGGGGCACCTGAGACACTAGCTCAACCCTTGGGTACAGGTACGCGGCAAAAGTACCCGGTGGAGGCATCCCACCCACCTACCTGGACCGGGAACAATAGGGCACCTGCGCCATCCACCCACCGCGGACACCGGAAACAATGGGGATACCTCCACCACCCACGGGGGGGCACCTGGGCCACCCACACACACCTGGGCGACACCTTCGCCACCTACCACCCAAAACAGCATGGCCGCTGGCGCACTTCCGGCGCAGCGCGCCGAAAACCCCCTACCGACACGTTTGAATTTCCCGCCGAAACAAAATGGCCGCTGGGCCACTTCCGTCGCAGAACCTGCCTAGCCTATCTACTAGTCAAACAAGTAAAAATTTATATTGTTATGCTTGTAAACTGTTTTCAAAACAAACAACATTAACGTCGAAAGGCACAAATAACTGGAAAAATAGAGTGAGTCTCCTTTACGCACGTTCCACTTTGGACACGGGCCTTTTTTGGAACTTGCGCACATGGAAACAGCGCACGTTGCACATTGCCCACATTGGAAACTGCGCACATTGGACATTGCCCACATTGGAAACTGCGCACATTGGACATTGCCCACATTGGAAACAGCGCACATTGGACATTGCCCACATAAGATATCGTTACAAGTGGAAACTGCGCACAGTGTATAGAGGACACAGTGGACTTTTCCCACATGGAAAGTGGAAGTTGGCCACTAAATACTGTGTAGACATTTCTACAAGAATCATACGTAGAATTTAGCCATTGTCAATTAACAATTATCGGAAAATTCTGCGGTTGAAATGTTTCAGGGCTAAAGATGGACGTCCGTTAATTTAATTGATTATGTATTGCCACATGCTAATTACAACAGCAAGATATTTTGCTGCACTGTATTTACTAGTGGTAGATATCCTTATCAATTATGGTTCACGGAAATATCATTCTTAGATTTTATGAGTGTATCTGATATTTTATTTTGAATTTTAGCTCACCTTACTTGCTCACCTTACTAGCTCACCTTACCCAGTCCGGGGGGGCATGCTAAGTTTGGTCTCAATAAGAACCACAAACCAACCCTAGTCCGGGGGGGGGGGGGCCTGCTCGTTTCGCTCGCCAAACCTAAAAAAACCCTGAATATTATATACTTAACTATTATGTACTTATATTAAATAAAAATGGTTGTTAATAAATTAAAACTCATAACCACCCGTTGTTTATATTTATTTAATCATAGTCATATAAGCAATCACTTTCTTCACGAATAAACAACTTTGGTGTTTCTTACAAATCATTAATTATTTCACTGTTATTTATTGCTTTTCAATTAAATGTGTTCTGAGAATACATACTGTCGCAATGTACACATCTTTTTCATCTAGTGTGTCCAAATTCCATTATTCGCGTTATCCTGTGTGTCCTGTTTCTTCTGGGATGTGTACAACTTCCACCGTCGATGTGTCCTGTTTCCACTGGAGTAAATTTCCAACGTGCGCAAATTCCAATGTGTCCAATATCCAATGTGTCCTAATTCTACTGGAGTCAACTTCCAACGTGCGCAAATTCCACCGTGTCCAATAATCCACGTGTGCGCAAGATGGAACGTGCGCAATGTGGACACTCCCGAAAAATATCCATTATAAACTCTCAGAGCATGAAAGCTCTCGAGAGCATGTATCTGCTATTTGTACACTGTTAGATAGATCTAAAATTTCCGCTCGTAATGATTATGCTCAAGAAAAACAAATATTGGACGAACGAAGATATTGGAGAGAGGTCCTCAAGAGGGTTATTGCAACAATTAACTATCTTGCAACAGATTCACTTGCTTTCCGAGGTACTAACGAAGTGTTTTTTAAAGAAAGTAGTGGCAATTATATTGGTGCACTTGAATATTTGGGAACTTTTGATCCATTTTTGAAAGAGCAGTTGAACAAATACGCCAATTCGGGGAAAGGAGCTGTCAGTTACATGTTATTAACAATTTGTGATGAATTTATTAATTTGATTGCACGTAACTCGAAGAATCAAATAATTAAAGAAATTACAGAAGCCAAATACTACTCAATAATCATTGATTCGACACCTGATCAAATCCACATTGACCGATTAACAGTTGTAATTCGCTACGTTCTTCCGAGCGGCAAAAAAGAAAGATTTTTTGTTTTTTGCCAATAACTTCCCATACAGAGAAACATCTTGAAGAAGTAATATTAAATTGTTTCAGCAAATTAGGAATTGATATACAAGGCTGTCGTGGTCAAAGTTATGACAACGCGTCCAACATGTCCTGAAAATATAAGGGGCTTCAAAGTAGAATCAAAGAGCATAACCCGTCTGCGTACGTCATACCATGTGCAAGTCATTCCTTAAATCTTGATGGAAATACGGCTGCTGAATGTTACTTGGCAGCTAGTGTGTTTTTTCAACTATTCAACACATATACGTGTTCTTTTCCTCTTCAACGCATAGATGGAATATGTTGGAAAGTTGTTACAAAGCCAAACATTTAACAGTTAAACGCATATCAGATACGAGATGGTCTGCTCGTGCCGATGATGTAACATCACTGCAACTGAATTATGATGCAATTAAAAACGCTTTACATTTATTTGTAGAAAAAAGAAAGGAAAAGCTTATAGTTCAAGCCAAAGCTGCCGGCCTTCACGAAAAAATCGATAATTTTGAATTTTTGTTCTTATTAAATGTGTGATCACACATCTTGGAAGGAATGAACCAAACAAGCAAATCACTTCAAAAAAGGAATTGTTCTCTCGATACAGCGGTAATATTATACGACAGTTTAGTTGATGTCATTACAAATATTTGCAAGAACTTTGACGCTTATGAAAAAGAAACCGAAAATACAATAACTATATGCTATAAAAGTGATAAAATAAGGGAAAAAATTCGAAAACGCTTTTTTGCCGAAAATTCGGAAAATGATATCAGCGACATCCTAACAGCAAGAGATGCGTTTAAAATTGACGTTTTTTGGTAATATGTGATTCGTTAATCAACGATCTGAAAAAGCGTTCTGAATTATACAAGCATATTATATCGAAATTTTTACCAATTTTAAATTTAAATAGTGAATCTGTTCCCGAGTCGTTTGCAGAGATAGAGAAAATGTACTCACGTGATTTTAATGTAGATGAACCCTAAAAAACATTAAAATGTAAAAAATAGCGCCAAGTAGTTTAGTCCCTCACAAAAATATACCCTCACAAAAATATATTACCTACCACCTATACCCCTACTGGACCAAGAATGTAATTGATATAATTGGAAATAGAAAACCAAGTCTTTATTCAAACACGAACCCAAAAAAGATCTTGCCTCACAAAAAACGCGTGCCGCATTCCGCAAATGGCCCACAAAAATTATAATTATCAAAGAAACCGCAATATTTGGCAAGCCGGGTTTTTCACAAATCCATTTGTGTGTTGACTTGAAACTCGATTTGTCAAGAACCGGGCGGGCAAAGTATTGCGGTTTCTTTGATAATTATCATTTTTGTGGGACATTT
Source organism: Crossocerus cetratus (assembly GCA_963675795.1). Classification (NCBI taxonomy): domain Eukaryota; kingdom Metazoa; phylum Arthropoda; class Insecta; order Hymenoptera; family Crabronidae; genus Crossocerus; species Crossocerus cetratus. The sequence continues at coordinate 5,890,815 of OY776671.1, forward strand.
GCGGAATGCGGCACACGTTTTTTTGTGAGGTAAGATCTTTTTTGGGTTCGTGTTTGAATAAAGACTTGGCTTTCTATTTCCAATGATATCAATTACATTTTTGGTCCAGTAGGGGTATAGGTGGTAGGTAATATATTTTTGTGAGGGACAAAACTACTTGGCGCTATTTTTTACATTTTAATGTTTTTTGGGGGTGATAAAGTCTTTATAAAGAAGGTCCACCGCTTACTTTAAGGTTTTTTTCAAGAAAATTCATTAGAGATTACTCGATGTCCGGTGAAAATTAAACATTATAATTACTATTTTCCGAGCCCGCAAATTAACTTTACAAAAAAGGACAAAATATATTCAAGAAGCCTAATTCTTTCCAAAGCCAATGAACAAAAAGCAAAATTTACATGTTGTACTCTTAAGCCTCCGATAAAAATTCATTGCGGCGCGACTCTCCGCTTCCGCTTCGCTCGCGCGACGCGGTCAGGGATGCGTAGGACAAGTGCGTCGTGGTTGTTCATGACAACGGTACGCGAGTGGGGGAGCTCTTATTGCTCGCGAACCGACCTTGGACAGCCCTGACCTAAAGTATAGATCAGGCCTATCTACGGGTGGGGCCCCTCACGCGCCGTCTTCTGCTTCCGCGCTACCCGACGTTGTAACTTCGCGTCGAAGCCGTCACCAGTAGCAGTCGGCTACTTGGTGCTATTGCGGTGTTTTGAATTTGGATCGGAGATGCAGCTTATACCGGGTTGCCGGAGCGCATATAGCGCGCAGCGAGTATCGGGCCAGCGAGGCTGCGAACGCAGCCGGGCTACCCAGTATAAGTTGCGTGTCTCCGATCAGGCGTAGCGACCGGTATCGCGCTTTGGTTATCACTAAATATATCCGTTACTAGGTCCCGGACCACGGTGCCAAATAAAGTCTTTATAGACGGAGGTCCACCGTTTATTTTAAGGTTTTTTTCAAGAAAATTCATTAGAGATTACTCGGTGTCCGGTGCAAATTAAACATTATAATTACTATTTTCCGAGCCCTCAAATTAACTTTACAAAAAAGGACAAAATATATTCAAGAAGCCTAATTCTTTCCAAAGCCAATGAACAAAAAGCAGAATTTACATGTTGTACTCTTAAACCTCCGATAAAAATTCATTTCGGCGCAACTCTCCGCTTCCGCTTCGCTCGCGCGACGCGGTAAAGGGATGCGTAGGTCGTAGGACAAGCGCGTCGTGGTTGTTCATGACAACAGTACGTGAGTGGGGGAGCTCTTATTGCTCGCGAGCCGACCTTGGATAGGCCTGGTATAGATTATCCACTTCGGAAATTCGCGAGCTGGGAGAATCGCGCCGTAGAAGTCAAGGCCGCCTTCGATCATTGATGATGGGACTGAGTATGAACTGTTAAAAGCCAAAGGGACAACCTGAATGGAAGCTGGTATTTGGGAGATAGACTCTGGAAGGCTGACCCGAGCAACTCGGTCCAGTTGCCGCTGGGAGGAGGATTTGTAACGAAGCGTCAGGCGCTTCGTTATGAATCGCGGCTAGTGGCTCTCAGTGGTCAGCTGGATCCGATGTATGGAGAGTACCCCGGGCTCGGGGTAGGGCAGCAGAGCCAGGAAGGGTTCCCTTGGGCTTCCGAAATAAAGTTGAGACACGAAATTGGCTTGCGCGTTCTTTTTGTATGAGAGATAGGGCAAAGGAAAAGAAGGCCTAGCTTGGAGGGCCGGCAAGACGAGGAAGGAGGCGAGACGGGCCGCAGTTAGCTGGGACAAGGCGAGAAACCTCCTGACTCCCCACCTTGAGGCAATGGCAACGTGAAGCCGGATGGATAGGCCGGCAAGCGGCGGGGAGCACGCGGGACCAGGCACACGGGCAGTCACCAGCCCGAGCAGTCGACGCCTATGCATCGACTTTGCCCCAATTGCGCCGCAATGAAATTAGGCCATTCTACGCCACCTGTCAACCCACGTGACTCTAAGACCGCCGCTACCAGACTCGCGCATGAGGATAGCGCACCTGCCAGGAAGGGTACCCACCTACCCAGGGAAGGGTAAAACCGAGTCTACGAGCGTGCAAACAGAATATCGATCGTTCTCTTGCTGTTCCGTCTACCCCGAGTCCAGATCGATTAGGAATACAGTCTCTCTAAGCTGACTTTGATCAATTTATCTCCGGTAAGCCGACCAAGTGTCTCCACGTTATTACGGACTTCTACCCCGGATAAGTCAGCCCTTCCTGGTGTCCCTTCTGGGCACAACGGGTTAGGGCCGAATAGCGCAAATGTTATAATATTGATTAAGATTCTTCCGACTATTAATTTGTGAATCGGGAATGCGTCCCGATAGATTAAGAATACGGGTCGATCAGTAACTCCTTGGATGGGATACCACGGGTAGCTTCAGCATGTAATTGATTTATAATTGCTCGGATATTTATGCTTGGATAATAATGGCTATGTGATCTATGCTTATGCTTGTTATGAATGAATATCTGATTGTGCTTTGAATTGCGGCGGACTTATGGTTCGACTAATGTAGGGACAGCGCGTGTGACCAGGCGTTTCGCATTGATATTGTTATAGAAAAGTGTTAACTGGATTTGTCTTTATAGACTGGATTTGGCCCTTCTGGCCCGTGATTGGTATGCTTTAACTTCGCAACATTGGATTGCTTTCACTCACATCTCTTCTGCTTATTGTATGTATGATGTTTATTGCTTCCCCTCAGGGTTACAGTTTCTTCCTCCATCACAACCGCTTCCTATCCTAATTCCTTAACCTAATCCTTATTCTATCCGCACGCCGCCGCCCTGCTCACCAGCCACCGCACTCCACTCTCGCCCGCTACCTCCCCGGATCTCCACCGAACTACCGTCTTCGCACGCGTCTTTTCCACACTCCACACTCTCCCTCTCTCCCTCCCACTCATCCATCCACTCCTCTCTCACATACTCCTTGGACTTCCGCTTCCGCTGCTCTTTCCCATGCTCTCTATTCTCATCCACACCATCCATCCCCCCTTCCCCCCTCTTGACCTCCAACCTCCTTAACCATCCTTCTCCCTCTCCCTCTTCACCTAGCACTTCTCCCACCGCTTCTTGCCACCCTCTCTCCCATCCCCACCCCAGACATTCCTCCCATACGTGCTCCCACGTCTCTCTCCCTACCCCGCAAATCCTACAGTCCCGGTCCTTCTCCTCCATCCAATACTTCCCCCCTCTCATTCCATTCCCTACTCTAAACTTCAACACTCTTCCCCACCTCTTCTCTCCCCAACCCTTTCGAAGGTATCCCGGCACACCTTTCCCCTTGATCATCTTGTACCACACATTGTACCGAGATTCACATATCTTAGCCCATCTCTCTCCTTCCTGCTTCCTCCTCTCTTCTCTTATTAATTCCTCCCCCCTTAACTCTTCCCCTACCTCTCTCCTTTTCTCAATCTCCTCCACTCCCCACCCCCTCTCCCGGAAATAACTTTCCCTTTCCTCTTCCCACCCTCCCATCACCTCACCCCTCTTCGCCCTTCCCCTCACCTCTTCCCAACATTTCCTCGTCAATTCTCCGCCCTTGCCCTCCACCAACTTCTTCTCGAAGGCCCATGCCCTCATTCCTGCCCTACCCGTCAGTTTCTCTCTCTGCAACTCTTCCTGCAGCATGTACCCCGGAGTACACCTCTCTGCCCCCATCACCCACCTGAGGAATCTATCTTGTAGCCTCTCGACCCCCGCCCTCTCCTTCCACCACCATATCTCCACCCCATAGCTCAGCACTGGCCAGACCAGCTTTTCAAAGAGCCAGAGCCTTCTCTCCCAGTCCTTCCGAAACATCCGTTTCCCAATCCCCCACACCGTTCCCATCACCGCCGCCGCTTTCCTCACCCTGTCCTTTACATGCTCCTCTTGTCCTCCATCCCTCGTCAGCACATATCCCAAATACTTATAGCTCCTCACCTCTTCCACTTTCCTCCCGTTCCACCTCCAATCCACTTTCCTCTGTCTCCCCCCTCCCCTTCTGCATCTCATGACCTTCGTCTTACCGATGTTGATTTCCAACCCTTTCCTCCTCAGATACCTCTCTAGCTTTCCCATCATCCCTCTCATCCCATCCTCATCTTCCGCTAGTAGCGCCACATCATCCGCATACGCCAACGAGTAAATTTTCCGTCCCCCCAGTTTCACCCCCCCATCCTCCCACCCTTAGCTCCTCTTCAATGTCCGCCAACAGTATCGTGAATAGGGTTGGACTCAGAGGACACCCCTGTCTTACGCCTCCACCTGTCCAAAACCGCTCCCCTTCCTTATCCCCAACTCTCACCCTACCTATCGTCTCTGCTAGCACCTCTTCGCACCTCCTCACCAATCCTTCCCTCACCCCTCTGTCCCTCATTGTCCCCACGAATCTCCCTGTTTACCGCATCAAATGCGGCCCTCAGGTCGACGAACAGGACCACCAACTTCCTCTCTTTCCTCATCACTTGTCTGTTTATCAGATAGTTCAGAATGTATATGTTGTCCAGGGATCCCATTCCTCTCCTGAAGCCCGCCTGATTCGGCGGTAAAATCTTTTTTTCCTCCACGTCCACCCTCAGTCCCTCCGTCAGAATTCCTGCGTACACCTTGTACGCCGTCTGTGTTAACGTCACTCCTCGGTAATCCTCCACCCTTTCCCCCGCACCCTTCTTTACCACTGGCACTACCACCCCCTCTTTCCAGACCTCCGGCCACCCTTCCCCTCTCCATACCTTCTCGCACACCCTCCACAGCCCCATCTCCACTTCTTCTCCCCCAAACTTCCATACCTCCCCTGGTATTCCGTCGCTCCCCATTGCCTTCCCCACTTTCATTTTCCCCACCATTTTCCTCACTTCTGCCCTCGTGATGCCCTCCTCGCCATCTTCCCCCCTTCTCCCACTACCACCCCTCCTGACACTCCACTACACTCCACCCAGCAACCCTTTAAAGTACTCATCCCACTCACCCATCTCTATCCCTTCATTCACACCCTTCCTCCTTCTCCTCTCCCTGTTCACTACTTCCCACACCTGTCCCTCCGTCTTCACACCCTCCACTTCCTTCATCCACCTCTCCGCAAGCTGTCTCTTTTTCGCCTCACATAGCCTATTGTACTTTCTCCTCTTTAACCTGTACACCTCCGACCCGCCTCCTGTCCTCCTCCAAATCCTTAATTCCTTTCTCAGCCTCTCCTTCTCTTTCTTACATTCTTCGTCCCACCATCCACTCCTTCTCCTACTCTCTCTTCTTCCTTCACAGCCCCTCATTGCCTCCTTCACCCTTTTCTTCAACCCTTCCCACTCCCCCCCCCCTTCGCTGTTATCCTTCCACTCTCCAATTCTTCCTCTAAACTCCGCCTTTCTCTCTTCATCCCACAACCCCCTGCCTCTTCTAACTATGCCCATCTTCCCGTCTGCCCCTGCCCTCTCCCTCTTGCCTGCCAGCTCCACCACTAACGGCTGGTGATCCGAGTCCACCTTTTCCCTAACCGTCACACTCCATACTTTTTCCCTTGTCTTTTCATTACCTATCACGTAGTCTATTACCGACTCGCCCATTCCTCCCACATACGTCAACTCCCCATCCATATCCCCCCTTATATTCCCGTTGAAGATCGACCAGCCCCACTCTCCTAAGCGCTCGCATAGTCTCCTCCCTTCCTTGTTTACTCTCTTATCTTTTGACTTTCTTCCACCCTCCTCCCCACCTCTTTCTTCTTCGCCCACTATCTCTCCTCCTTCTTCCCCGGTCCTCGCATTCATATCCCCCCCTATTATGACCCTGACCCCTTCCTCTCTCTCCTCTACCCACTCCCCCAATTCTTCCAGCTTCCTCTCCATATCCCCATTTATATAAACCCCTACCACCCTCCACCATTCTCCTCCCAACCATACTTTCCGAGTCATCAGCCCGATTCTCTCCTCCCCTTCCTCTTTCTCTACCACTATGTCCCTCCTCACCCCCATCAGCATCCCTCCCATCGCCCTCCCTTTCTTGCTCCTTCTCTTCGCCCATTGAACCTCCCAGTAATACCCTTTTGGCAACCTCGGCCTTACTTTTCCCCAGTTCCTCTCGTCTACCCACGTCTCACTGAGTGAGATTATATCCCATTCCTCTAGCCCCTTCCAGAATTCCGCGTCTTTATTTATTACACCTGCCACATTCCAGAACGCTACCCGTCTCCCTCTTCCCTCCTCCCTCCCCTTCCTCTCTTTCTGCCTCCCCCCCCCCTCCCGCCCTCCCTTACAAGTTTCCCTTCCTCTGCTCATGCCATTTCTCCGCCACTTCATCCCATCTCATCATTTCCCCATTCACCCACATCCTCAAATATCCCACTTGCACCTTAATCCCTTTCCCTCTCTCCTTGTCCGCCTCCACTTCAATCTTCCAACGCGCCCTCCTCTCCACCTCTGTCAGGTCATCATCTATCCTTACCCTCCTGTCCTTTAATTTCCTTTTCGCCTCCATTACCCTTCTTTTTTCCTACCAGCTCCCTAGCTTCACTAACACCATCCCTCTCCCTTTGCCATCCACTCTTCCCACTCTCTTCACCTCCTTCACCCCCGCCCCCTCCAACTCCATTTCCTTCCACAGACCACTCACCTGGTCCTCTACCTTTTTTCCCTCCAGCTCTATCCCTTTAATTAACACATTATTCCTTCTCTCCTCCCTTTCTTTTCTATCCACTTTCACTTCTATCTGCCTTATCCGTCTCATCCCCTCCTCCCCTAGCCCCTCACCTCCCGCTCTCTCCCCTTCTCCCCTTCCCACCCTCGCCACAATCTCCTCCACCCTTTTCTCCTTCTCTTCCCACCACTCCTCCAACTCCTTCTTTCTTCCCTCTCTCTCCCTACGTAGCTCCTCCTGCAACCCTTTCACCATTTCCATCTGCCTTCCTACCTCCTTCCTTAGTTTCCTAAATTCCTCCATCATACCCCTGAACATCTCCCTTACCTCGCCTTCCCTCACCCATTCTTCCTCGCTGTCCAACTCCTTTGCCTTCTCTTTTGCCTCTCCCCCTTCCCCAACGTGTCTTTTCGGCGACCTTTTCGTTTTGGCGCTCTTCTTAAACGCCTTATCCCCCTCCCCTCCCTCCTCTCCCTCTCTTTCCTTCCTCTTCCCTCCCCCCCACATATTCTCCAGGGTGCTCCCTACGCTACCCACACTCCCTGCACTACTAGTGCTGGCCCTCCTCATCCTTCCCACGTTTGTCGGTCTCCCCTTTTTCCTCGTCCCTTCCTCCGGCCGCCCTTCCTCCTTCCCTACCTCCTTGCTTCCTTCGTCCGACATCCCCGTCTTTCCTCTCTGAGTTCTCCTTCCTTCTCCCTTGCCAGCTGTCGCTCCACACTTCTCTCGACCGTACTCACTTCTTCGTCACCCGTCCTACCTTGCCGACACCTGCTTCCCTGCCACCTGTTGCCCGTCCCCCTCACTAATTTCTACCCTACTGCGCCTTCCCACGCTCCAACTCCCCTCTAGGCTACGGCACTGCCTAACCTCTTCCCAGCCACACACTTTTCTCTCCCTTTTTCTCCGACCCCTACCCTTCCGCCACACCGCCTTATTTACCCACTCACTCGTCACCCTTCACCCTACTCCCCAGCCCTACCAGACCTCCTACCTCTCCCGCTATCCCTTCACAAACTCTTCCACACCACACGCTCTCCACACACAGCTATCACACCAGTCACCGGAAACGGAAGTCCTCTCTTCTGCTTATTGAATAAACTTATTTTCTTATAAGTTCACATTAAATAGTGCATTTATTGTTGGGCTCCTTGATAACCTTACTGTGCTTCCTTTTGGCGTCCCGCCTGTTAAATCTTTGTGAGATAATTGGCTGGACCAAGGACCTACCGTCGGGCCCAGCTCGCCTGCCAGTTTCGAAAACCCAGCTTTCGAACGTACTCACTACCGGCCCTTTTTAGGGGCTAGGTCTCCTTACTGAGCAGGGCGAATTGCCCGACGAAGGTGCCGAGAGTCGCTCACCCAGGAACCGTACAAGTGCTCGCTCGTCACAATACATATGCTCCCTTTTTTCATTTTCGTAAATCTACGATCGGAAGTAATAGTAAACATCGAACGAACATATCAGGAGACTCGGTAGAGTCTCGCGCCAAGTAGAAGTTCCCTCTCCATATATATATGACACTCCGGCGCGCGACAGCCGAGGCTATATTATCCCGAACACTAGCTGTTATCCTTAGTTACCAAACTTTCACCTCGATTTATGCGAAAGTTAGAGCCCCAAGATTTTATTTCAGAATTTTGTATTTCATCGTTGATTTTTCTGAATCCAATGAGCCAAGAATCATGTGGATCGGTCCAGTCGTTCCGGAGATATGAATTTCCTCTTTTATTTTTCTCGTGGTAAAGGCAAAGCGGATTAAGAGTTTCATCGTCCGGATTAATACAATTCCTAAAAATGTTACTCTCACGTGTTTCACGCGAGATGGCACCACTGCGAAGTGCTGCAGAGCGCTGTGCAGATAACATGGTTTTATACCGACACATTGGTTATGCCATGACTGGTGATGTGTCAAAACAATGATGACGGTTATATGAATGTGGTACAGTCCGATTGTATTTTTCTTCAAAATATGAACAACCAAAAAGGCGTGAAATCCCCCAAAATACATTAAAATGTAAATAAAAGCGCCAAGTAGTTTAATGATCCAAAAATGGAATAGATATCACACAAGAAAGCCAAGTTTTCAATCAAAGATACCACACGTTAATTAATTAATTAACTTGCATCTCAAGCTTTAAAACTTGGCATGTGCAAATTTGTGTCAAGGTAGTCATATGCTAGTAATATTTTTTGATTGGTAATTAAGTATGCACATTCCAAGTTTTAAAGTTAGAGATGCAAGTTAATTAATTAATTAACGTGTGGTATCTTTGATTGAAAACTTGGCTTTCTTGTGTGATATCTATTCCATTTTTGGATCATTAAACTACTTGGCGCTTTTATTTACATTTTAATGTATTTTGGGGATCAAATATTATATTCCTACTGTGAAGTTTAAGATTATTTCGTCGTTTCTTCCTGAGGGTTTGGTCTGATCTTACAGAAATTCACGTCCCGTGCCATTGCAGGTTTTGCCCACTGATTTCTGAGGTATTCTGCGCCACTGCGTGCCACATGATCTGACGTCGCTTGGGTGACGCTACATCACATAAGGATGAGTGAATCGCTTAATTCATTGCTCCGTAGCGTCAACCCCATTTCTCTATACAGGGTGTTCCAAAACCAGGCGTTTCGGAGATGGCCATCTTGTGGGGTGGGCCTTTCTAAGGACTATAGCACTTTCCGAATTTGAAAGCGCCAACGAACTTTGGGAGGTATTTGCGAAAAGGTGTAGCCAATCTGCGCTCGAGCCTGAGAGCGGTCGCTGTGACACGGCGCGAAGCGGTGGGATGGGGCGAGCCGCCGAAGACTCTCGCCGCCTCGCTGGCCGCGTCATCCGCGCACGTCGCACGCTACCGAACCCTACGCGCGAATAAGTATTGGCGCGGAGCAGGCTCGCAAGTGGCTCTAGGGCTAGAGGGGCTATCCAAGGTGCCCTTTTGCGCCAAAGATGAGCGGGCGTATTTCGGCGGCACGCCTCGCCGATCTTGGGGGCGACAACCGTACTGCTGGTTGCAGGTAAACCAAACTCGGAGAATCTTTCAAAAAGGCTTCAATGCATCTACCAATTTAATTTCAGCAGGATAATGCCAAGCGAATCGGATTTATTCCCGATTTCGCCAGATAAATTAGTGTAGCGAGAATTTAGCTCTGATTCGATTATTAGAATTTTGTTATGAAAACCTAATCCTTTGCCAACAATACGTCGCTTCCCGATTGCCGATATCTGACGCAGGTTCCGCGTTATGATTTTTTAAAGGAGGGTCGGTGTCGCGCGAGCGACCACGTTGCCGGCGCGGCGGTCGTGACCGGTCGGGCAGTATCACGCGCGACACCGGCCCTTTTTTTTTTCGTGGGGAAAATCCATCATGGATCCCCCGCCCACCTGAGGAGTGGGCGGGGGTATGTCGGACTCCTACCGACTAAAAACCCCACGGTGACCATCCATGAAACCCTCCAGGGCTGGGAACCGGGGACACCGGCCCTCCTTTAAAAAATCATAACTCGGAACCTGCGTAAGATATCGACAAACGGGAAGCGGTGTATTGTTCGCAAAGGATGAGGTTTTCATTAAAATAATACTCTAGCAATCAGATCGCCATTAATTTCTCGCGACACTGATTTATCCGACGAAATCGGGAATATCTCCGGATCGCTTGGTATTATCTTGCTGAAATTAAATTGATAGATGCATTGAAGCCTTTTCAAACGATTCCGCAAGTTTGGTTTACCTGCACCCCCCGTACCCCGAGTTAGCCCCTTCGAACCCAGGCCGGTCACGATCGCCGACTGCGTGGCCGCGCGCGCGACACCGGCCCGCCTTTAAAAAATTCATAACTCGGAATCTGCGTTAGATATCGGCAATCGGGAAGCGACGTATTGTTGGCAAAGGATTAGGTTTTTATACAAAAAATATTCTAATAATGAAATCTGTGCTAAATTCTCGCTACACTAATTTATCTGGCGAAATCGGGAATAAATCCGATTCGCTTGGCATTATCTTGCTGAAATGAAATTGGTAGATGCATTAAAGCCTTTTCGAAAGATTCTCCGAGTTTGATTTACCTGCAACCAGCAGTACGGTTGTCGCCCCCAAGATCGGCGTGGCGTGCCGCCGAAATACGCCCGCTCATCTTTGCCGCAAAAGGGCACCTTGGATAGCCCCCCTAGCGCTAGAGCCACTTGCGAGCCTGCTCCGCGCCAATACTTATTCGCGGGTAGGGTTCGGTAGCGTGCGACGTGCGCGGATGACGCGGCCAGCGAGGCGGCGAGAGTCTTCGGCGGCTCGCCCCATTCCACCGCTTCGCGCCGTGTCACAGCGACCGCTCTCAGGCTCGAGCGCGGATTGGCTACACCTTTTCGCAAATACCTCCCAAAGTTCGATGGCGTTTTCAAATTCGGAAAGTGCTATAGTCCTTAGAAAGGCCCACCCCACAAGATGGCCATCTCCGAAACGCCTAGTTTTGGAACACCCTGTATTAGAAAGTAACCTTTCTACAAAGCACTGATATTAGAAAGAGAGAGAGAGATATTTGAAATTAGAAAGAATAGATTTATGTAAAGTAGACAAAGCATATAAGGCCAGTTTCATCCGAACGCCCAAGAAAAAAGAAAAAAGGGAGAAATATGACTGCGAACAAAAATGCATTTAAAAATACAAAAATTACGGGGATTCGAACCCTTCCCAATAGGAGCTATTGAAGCATTCGGCAGGCAGCATTTACTAAATAATATTCTTTACCTATATTTATGTTATTGTGCCCCGGGTGGAATCAGGATGAGGAGGAATCGGGATAAGGTTTGGATGGAGAATGAAGCTTGATCGGGTCCGATTCAATTCAATCTGAATAGGTTTCTAATTCTAAGATATCAGGTTTAATTAAAAATGCCATGGTAAAATGCCAGGCGGCATAGGGGTAAGCGCTATCCGTGCTGTGACGTCAGATCATGTGGCACGCAGTGGCGCAGAATACCTCAGACATCAGTGGGCAAAACCTGCAGTGGCGCGGGACGTGAATTTCTCTAGTATCAAACCCCCCCCGGCAGAGCTGTCATGGCGGCCCCAGGTAGGGGTCAAGCCATTCCCATAGCCGGGGTAGGCCATGTTCTATCCAGTAGTTATATATATCAGTGAACGGATCAGGGGAACGGATACATATATTCTTTCCAAGGCATATGTATGTGTTTGTAGATCGAATCAATCGGCAGACATCGTGCGCAGCTCAATCCCGTTCTTATGTTACCCTGAAAATTTCTAGATAACAGCCAACGTTCAACTTGCGAAAAATCACGTGGGTGGTCGAGGCTCTTAACAAGTTCAAAAATCCCGCAATAGTGGCCGAACGGTCATTGGTGTAGTTTGAACGATGCAAGAGTAAACTTCAAATCTCCCGCACTTGCGGTGGTCTTGCGACTTGAATGTCTCCATAATGCTACGAAACAGTATACACGGTGATTCAAAACAAGTGCGACCCAGGGTGTTTTCCGTTTACGACACAGAGAGACACTGTGGGTGCGTTCGTTTTTGTACTGCGAGTACTGGCGATGTGACGTCATTAAGTATACTGCGAGTAGCGTTCGGCTATTGGGAAGTATACTTTCCGTGCAGAATACGGCCGTAAAGCCGAACGGCGTTGCAGTATACTGCAGTACTAATCCAATTTAAAAATAGCATCCGAATATTTATGAGGGTTATGTATATACACATCGATAGAAATTATCCACAGTTCATAAACAAATGTAAAGAGTCACAAATGTACCATTTCTTGCTCTCTCAGCATCTTCTACAGGCAGCTGCATAATATATTCTTTATTAGATTCTGCATCTAAAAGACGCAATGTTTCCGTGGGCGCTGCCATTTTGGATTTTCTGATCTTACTGGCGTTACACCACCTCCCCAGCCGTAGTAACCGCAGTAGAAAGTGACGTCAGAATCCGTGACGTCATGAATCTTCGCGAGTACTGACAAAGTATACTTTGGCCTATAACCGAACGCACATTTAGTACTGGCAGTACTCGCAGTATAAAAACGAACGCACCCTGTGTCGGCTGTGCTCAGCGGTGCTCAGTCAAATGCAACACTGAGGAGTTTTACCTAGTCTTCGACGGGTAGTACATTCCGATACGAAATACATGACAATGTTACTAACCGTCGAAGCCTAGGTAAAACTCCTCAGTGTTGCATTTGACTGAGCACCGCTGAGCACAGCCGACACAGGGTGCGTTCGGATATGTACTGGCAGTACTGCCAGTACTCCAATGAGCGTTCGGCTATAGGCCGAAGTAAACTTTGGCAGTACTCGCGTAGATTCATGACGTCACGGATTTTGACGTCACTTCCTACTGCGGTTACTACGGCTGGGGAGGTAGTGTAACGCCAGTAAGATCAGAAAATCCAAAATGGCAGCGCCCACGGAAACATCGCGTCTTTTAGATACAGAATCTAATAAAGAATATATTATGCAGCTGCCTGTAGAAGATGCTGAGAGAGCAAGAAATGCTACATTTGTGACTTTTTACATTTGTTTATGAACTGTGGATAATTTCTATCAATGGGTATATACATAACCCTCATAAATATTCGGATGCTATTTTTAACTTGGATTAGTACTGCAGTATACTGCAACGCCGTTCGGTTTTACGGCCGTATTCTGCACGGAAAGTATACTTCCAATAGCCGAACGCTACTCGCAGTATACTTAATGACGTCACATTGCCAGTACTCGCAGTACAAAAACGAACGCACCCACAGTCAGACACAGTGTCTCTCTGTGTCGTAAATGGAAAGCACCCAGTGTCTCTCTGTGTCGTAAATGGAAAACACCCCCAATTAACCATCAATTCTTAATCCATGTCAAAGCGAAAAGTAAGTATTATTGACATTTCGCAAAATTCGGCTTAGTTATTAATTATTTGAAAAATTGCCCAATGTGAATTATCCTTCTATAACAATTATTCGGACGGATTGTAATATGCGATCCCGAATTTCACAAAATGTCATTCACATTTACGGTTTGATTTGGCATGAAATATCGGTGGTTATAGTTCTACATTTCCTTTTAATTATTAGTTACTTAATATAAGCAGTATTTAAATATAATTATAATTAACCATATTAACTCGATTTTTGCAAATTGTTATTTAACATTTTTTATTTCGTTTTACATGAAGAATCGGTTATTAGATTTATTTCTATTCACTTTGAATCACCCTGTATAATGTAAAGCAATTTTCAAATAATATCATCCGATTTGACACGGGGAATCGATAGGTAAAATTCGACTGATTTTTTTGTGAAACGACCTGTAGATGACCAATCGCTAAGTTCAAGTAGTCAGGTTTGCAATCGCGCAAGCCACACAAGCAATAAGCGAACACTGAATTTTAAAAAAAAAACTTCTACAATTATTTACACCGCAAGACCGTAGACAGAAGGTTGTTGCGGGTGTGACAGTCGATTCTTTCCGTTTCCAACGAACAGGTTGCTATTCCGGCTGTTCTAGCTATTCTAAGAGTAGTGGTGAGTACGAGAAATCCGTGCACTTCCCGAAAGTGGGTTACAATCTCGACGTATCCCAAATACATACGCACATTTGCCGCAGTATTCCTGGTACCTCAATGTTTATGCTCAATGCTAATGCTAAGTGGGTTCATTCATTCTTTCTTTTGCAATTCACACGGACGGTGTTCGACTGAAACACGACTTATGCAACGTCATCAAATCCTACGTGTCATTTGACTACCACTTTTGATTTACTTCGCAATCTGCTCGCCGGTTTTTCACCGTAGTTCTGGGCCCTGCGATGTTTCCTACCGCTCGTTTTCCTCGCGGCGACGGACTCTCTTTTTCGCCGAGTAGGATCGATGGAGGATGGCATCACATACTCTGCCAGAGATATTCGAGGGAAATCTATAAAGCTAAAGCTTCCCGTCCGTCCTCGACTGGACAGGCCTCTTATTCGTTAAGTGGCTGATGATAATTTATCTCTCTCCCTCAATTGAATCAGCCAGTGTTGAATCGCTTGGTTGTGAAGGGTTGCTCGCGATAGAAAATGTAAGTGCAAGTTCATTATTTCACTCTTCCTGCGAATCTTGCTGTTCCATTTTGAGCTCCTCGTGCCTCCGAAATCTTTTCTGGGAGGATAACTGCTGTTCCACTAACTCACAATGTTCCGACACACACACAGCTGGCTGCCATCTAAATTCCTATAAAAACTCGTGAAAGTGTGCCTCGAATCGTCCGACCGCCAATTTCCTATAGATTGCTGTAGCACTTTCTTCAATTCGAGGTTGTGTATGTCTTGAATACGGGTTACAACTTTGTCCATATTTCCTTCCACAATACAATCATTTTTACATGGAAACTAATCGGACGCATTGAAATGCTTGGCTGACGTCAACTTGTTATAAAGTAACTTTACATTTCTTAACAATAGAAGACCTGATAGATTTGGTACATTTCCATATACAAAAATGGATATAAATTCCTGCAAGGAATGTTAGGACTCAATATTGAGAACTCTAAAAGCACCAAGAATCTTTTCACCATAACAATAATACAGTAATTAACACACGCATATAGCGAGGGTGCGTTTAAGCCAACATACTTTCTGTTTACATGCTCGCCCGTGTGTGTATCGCATAACAGAATCTTCAACCAACTTTGCCCAATCTTTCTATACAGCACATTGCATTGTACATCATTGCCTTTGCTTAATTAAAACTTGCCTGTACTTTCTCATCCATGCTCGGTAGCTGTATATTAATAAAATGCACCTGGTGTTTCTGTCCTGATAACAACATACGGTGAATCACAAGTTGGTTCGCATTAGTAGTAAGTAAATGTTTGTGCTATGTTAAAAAAGAACCTCGGGCGATAACAGTCATACTTACAAAAATCCGATAGGATGTGTCTTTTTGTGAATTAGGATGATAGGATGTGTCTTTTTGTGAACAAATTTGTGAATTACTGCATTTGAATCTAACAGAGAATCTGCTTGGGAACTTTAAATGACTGAACGAGTTTAATGCTTTTAAGTTTTCATTATCTGCTTTGACCCCTGAAGGATTTGGTATGTAATGAGATCTCTTATCTGAACTTTCTACTATTCTAAATACTCGGCCGTTTTATAATTTACATTGGTACTGATCCTCATGCATTAGAAGAAGAACCTTAAAAGTGGTGTAACAAATGATCAGACAGAAGAAAATTTATATGTAGTAGAGTATACTTTATTCAAATATCTTGTTATATTACTATTATCACTTTTTTTATGTAGCTAATGATAAGTATTAAGACAAATAAGAAAAATTATACAAATAGTATTGGAGTATTTGTGTAATGGAAAGTTGTTTAACACAATTTGAGTGAAGTCTTATCGTAACCAAATATTTTATTATTAGATCATTCTGTTACACCATTTTTATGGATCTCTTGAGATATAACATGATTTGGATAAGAGTGGCTTCACTGTATATAACATTATCAAGTATCAGTGAAGCTGCCCACTCAAACAGTTTGCCTTGGCAATTATCTAATCTGACAAGTTATTCTTCCGCTATCTGGCAGTATTTTCTCTGGCAAATGTGTCTGAGATATTGGAATGTTGTGGGTGTCGTCCATTCTTCATGGATGTTCTAGTGCAGTCAATAATTTCTGTTATTGTTTTAGGAAGTGAATCCAGGGAATAGGATGTCTGATATCGAAGAGGACGAGGTATGAAAAATTCACATGGTATTATTAGTTCTTGCTGCGGAGCAAGCACGTTAATTACATTCCTATTATTGTTTCAGTTCCAAGATGCGCAGGAATCTTTCTCCGAGTGAGTAGAAACCAGCTATTTTTGTACACCCAAACTTCCACTTATGCCAAACGAAATTACACAAATGCCTTGTTAGAATATGCTGTTTCGTAACAGATTAGAAACTGTTTCAGTTGAAACCCTGTTATAAAGAATCTGTATTATTAGAACAGTCTGTTATTAGAACTCTGAATTATCTGAATACTATCTATGTATACAGTTCTATGTACAGCCTGCTCAAACGATTCTGTTAGAAATGCCCATGTAAACAGAGCGGAGAAACTAACAGAATCAATTGCGCCCAGGGTACAAGTTAAGTGTTTTGCCTTTGAACCAGCATTGTAGTGTTCTACTTCTTCTCAGACGTATGCAGTGGAACTTCTTTTATTCAGAATCGCTACTTCCCAAACACTTAATTAGTGCTGAGTTATCCGAACATCATGCATGTGCTGTGTGATTTACTTGGTTTTTTATCCTTGCTATTATCCACATGGTACAAGTTATCAAATATTCTATAGTATCATATTCACTGATTTAAATCACTAGATAATTTAAAATTATCGTACTGCATATATCTCATCTCAGCTAATATTAACAAATATCATACAGCAAGTGAATCATACTGCTTTTTTAATACTTATTGGGGTGCAAATAACAATTTTCATTATTATTTGCAATATAGTGGCTGGAAGAAACGTATTGGACACTTTGTTTGTGTGGAACGCATAGTTAGTTGACTTGAATGCCGATGTTGCTCGGTTTTACAAAAACTTATAGATTTTACGGAAAAAAACCTTATAGATTTTACCCGCCTTATTTGTAGAGAAATCCGCAGTCTGCCGATTAATGACGATACAACTTTCGCAGCCAAAAAGATTGTTGGCCCATAAACCTTTAATCCAATCATATTTAATTTCAGGATGTCTCATTGCTATTATCAATATTTGTGTTTTTATGTGACTTACTATTATCAAAAAAATTTCGATCATTTCGCGCAAATTGAGGTTCTGCTGTATGCATATTATATTATATACATTGTATGTTACATATAATAGGTTCGTTCTGGCAGGCCAGGTTGGTCAGGACCCAACTCATATGCAATCGGGTTTTCTTACAAGTTTTGCTTTGTGTTCCTTTGTGTCAGATGGTTAGAAATGAGTTGGATCCTGACCAAACTGGCCTGCCCGAACGAACCTAATATTATACTTGGTGCGTGGGAAGTGAGGAAAGCGTGGATGAAATTCGTGTAAAACACATCTACCGTTTAATAAGAAACGACCGGAAAGAGTGAAGATTGGTATTTTTGAACTAATAAGAGTGTTGAGAGAGCAAGAGTTGGGCTCACCCTAACTCACCGCTATGAACATCACACTCATAAAGATGATTGGTGAAAAATAGATAATTATGAATACATTGACCCGTTTGATCCATATACATTATTTTCTAAAAAAATCGCTTCAAAATGTAAATTAAAGTAAACAGTATAGAGCGTATTATTATAAATATTTTTATGTATTCCGCATGACTGAATGAGTTAATCGATTTGGCAAGGGAAAATAAAAGGAACATGATTCATATTATTGATCGACGTTGCTGTTATGGTCCGGGAAAGTTGCTTTTATCAACGAATAAATACATGTTATATGTTGGTACATCACCAGTAATATGAGAATGCATAGGAATACAAGGTGAAGTAATCCGTACGAAGGTCAAAAGAGTTATAAATAAGTTTTCAGTTAAATTATTTTTATATGACGCGATAACGGGAAACAACTTTTTGTTATCGGCTATGCTACTGTTGGATTAAACTATTGCTCAACCAAATACGTATAGGTGCATGATTTACATTATTGCAACGATGATATAATATGAGAACGTGGAGTTAATCTCATTGGCTTCTGAAATGAATAATTTTTTGTATTACATTTTGCGGTGAACCTTATTCCTTTGAAATGCTTTGTTTGAAATAAGAAACAATAGAGACTTTAAAAATTGATCTTATTTTTCTAGATATTTATTTTTTTAAATGTCCGATATTTTAAAAAGTTTTACTATACTTTTTGCAAATGTAAATAATTGATCGAATCATTTATTTTAGAATTACTAATATTTTTATTTTGTGGGTTTAATTATCGCCCCACATGGTTTAGGAAGGGTTGGTATTTTAAAATAAAAATGTTTGCAATTTCAAAATAAATGATATGTCTAGTTAAACAATTAAAACGTGCATATTTTTTGTTGGGCAACCCTTTATAAATTCCAAACCAATCTATGGATCAGTCTTCAAGAAATCATGTCCACCGACTTTAAAATGAGTGATTCGCGAAAAACGCCCATGAAGGTTTTGGGTCTTCTTTTATTGTAAGTCTATTAACAAGTTTTCTAAGTCAAGTGTAGCGTCAGTATTATTAAAACCCATCGGATTGAATTTTTTTAGCATATTGGCAGATGCTTGCCAATAACGCGAAAAAATCAAAATTCTAGTATTTACAACTACCTGCGTTGAATGTCTCATTTATCTCGTTGGTCTCTTTTTACATGGTATGCTTTAACAATTCACACTTACAGAATTTTTCAACGCATTGTTCTTGAAGATATTTCGAGCAACGAAATTGATTTTATCGCAGCAGTACGAAAAGCAAATTGGTTGTGCTATAATTGCAAGCAACAGTCAATAACTCGATTTTTTTTAACAAATATTTTTGTCTCATTTTCCTTGGCACATTCACTTTTTTGTATGTATTTAGTCAAACAGTATCTGTGGCAAATGCCTTTTAAAGTTTGTGCATTGTGGCCAATGCGAACTATACTAAAAGAAATAAAAAAAACACTACTAAGAAGTACTTGGGTAGTTTTCAGTACGCAGTAATCCCAGTATGTACAAACTACTAGGAAGATATTATTGCACACTAATATACTGCCAGTACTGCAGTATTATATTACTAAAGTTCAAAGTACTGATCGGTAGTACTACAGTATTGCATTACTATAGTCCACTATTTTCTTCCAAGGGGTATTAAAAGTGCCAGTACTTCAATACTGTTGGGTACAAAGAACTGCGCACCTAGTGGATTTTGACTTCGAATACCAAGTAACAATACCTGCAGTACTTCGACACTGTTCATCTCAGTACTGAATTACTGAGAGTATTAGGACCGCACCGGCAGTATTAGTCTTAAGGGGCTAGACTGCCGCGTCACGTCACGAGGTTTACCGGCTGAAATGGCCGAAATATGGGTTTACGGGGAGTAATCCTACACGCCTATATGACGTGATTTTGGATTGGAAGTGGTCTCAATCGAAAGATGAAAGATCAATAGAGCGCGCGATGTTGGCGGTTTCCCAAAATTGCGTTGCTTTCTAGTTATATCAATGTGCTGAAAGTTGTCAAAACCGCTCTGAGGAAGTCTTCTACACAGGGGTTTTTGTGACACAATAACGGCATTTTTAAAAAATCGTCAATTTTCAGCGCAACGTCGCGCGCTCTATTGATCTTTCATCTTTCGATTGAGACCATTTCCAATCCAAAATCACGTCATATAGGCGTGTAGGATTACTCCCCGTAAACCCATATTTCGGTCATTTCGGTCGGTAAACCTCGTGACGTCACGCGGCAGTCTAGCCCCTTAAGAGTAGTAAGTACTGGCAAATACTGACCACTACTCAGTTGCTAGTACTACTATATTACTCATGTTCTGATACTACTATTACTGATATTCAGTAATAAAGTACTGATTATTACTGGCACACTAGTAATATTTTTCTGTGAGGGAATCTGTCGATTTGTATGGAAGTATCAATTTTTGTTAACACATTGTGCATTGGAATATTATTTTCTGCCAAAAGTGAAGAGAAAAGAAACTTCTTTTTCCGCGTAAAAGGGTTCGCCGAATAGAAAAGTTACTTTTTCACAGCTGTTTTTTTGTTATTTTAATACAAAGAAGGATTTTTCGCCGTTTTTCTTATTAATCGCGAGGAAAGAAAATTCAAAATGTCCAAGGCAAAGCAGTGATTAACAGTGTAAGCCATTAGGCCTTGACACAACAATATGCTAATTTCTGGTTAGTCCACGATGACATATTTACTATTGTACAGTACAGTAAATGATTACAATAATCCCATTTAAACTTCCTTTGATATGACACAAATCAAGAATGTTAAAAATATGCTTTATAATTTTATATTAACAACTAAAATGTCGAAAATAAAAAAGTACGGTCAAAAACAAAGTAATGTAATAAGAACTTACAAAAACATTTAACGTTTCCATTGCAGAATTTGAAAACAGACGTACGAGAGATAAATCATATAATAAGTATAAGAACTGTGAAGTTTTACTTTTACTGTAGTTTATTTTCAAATTCGTATATAACAAAATGTATCAGTCTGGCAATGCACATTTTCTGAGAATACTGTGTGTGTTGGCAAAGCACGAAATAATAGGAGTACAAAAAATAAAATGAAAATAAACAAAAATGTTAATATTCGAACAACCAGGCTGACGGGTTTCAGATTGTTTTAAGGGGCTAGGCTACCCGTCTCCGTGGGATGGCAGAGCTGCTGTGTTACCGACGAAATCGGCCCAAAATATGAATTTGCGGGGCCACTTCCTGCTCCCTTATATGACATGATTTTGGGTTGGGAAAGCTTTCAATCGAAAGAAGATAGGCCAATAGAGGGGAGCCTGGTAGTGGTTTCATGGGATAGGCCGGTATTCATAGTCAGTTCTTATATCTAAGGCCGTGGTTAAGACCTCCTTAAGGGGCTAGGCTACCCACGTGACTTTTCGCGAATTGGTCGCTGGCCGTGTTACCTACAAATTTTGACGGTAACATAAGAGCGAGATGGAGCTGCACGCGATGTCTGTCGATTGACTCGACCACAAACGCATTTGTGTTGGGGTGAATGTATGTATGTGTTCGTCTGGCGACAACTTTGTGGTAAGGCTTGCGATGCTCGCTTGTCGCTTTGCCGATCTCGGACTGGGATACTGCCGACTCCCGAGATTCCGAGACCGGGGCTAGAATTGTAGGCATATATTTATATGTGGGTACATATGTATATGGGAATCGATGTTTCGGTTTCGCTTTGGATACAAAAAGTGAGGTAGACTAGTTGATTTTCACTAGTGTCAAGCCTGTCGTATCCTGGACCGTACTCCAAAATCATGTTCTAAATATCAAATGTATTGTGAATCAAGTACTAATAATGCAAAGCAAAAGAAAAAGCTAAGAGTATCAATAAGCTCACGCCTCACTGGGTGGAATCGAACTCGGTCCTTCCAAATGTGGATCCATTGCTTTACCCATAGCATCACTTGCAAGACTGTTGTCAAATCTCTCCATTTCAATAAAAGATTTGTGATTCTTCTCATCATTTTGTTTACTATGATTGGAATTTTATGGGAAATGAAATATGGTATGACAAAAACTTATAGCTTTGGTTTGAGTGACTCGTATGCCTTATACAATTGCCTCAAAATACAATAATTTTTTTGATGTAATACTACTTGGTGTGTAGAGAAAAACTAGACCATTAGCCAGAGCTGTTTCGATATTGTCATAATAATTGAGTTTGTAGAGAGTTTGAGTTTGAGTTTTTAGAGAGGAAATACACCATGAGAACAGATAGTGTCTTAGGAAAGGTACCTATGTTACTAACTATGTTACTATATTACTAACTCGATTAGAACATCTATGAAAAATCGTCTACAGTTATGGTCAATACACATCGGGAGCTATTTTATCGAAAAAGTATTTGAATAGTCAAATAATTATGTACGTCATAGCAGTGATTCAAATCCAAATTATGTATCCATGCCATAGCACAAAGGGCTCGAATAATAATTATGTTACATTTTGGATATCAATGTATATAGTGAAAGAGGAAAGTTGACATACTATAAATACTTGTTTGTCCAAAAGCACACAGTATTAGAAGCACAATGGAGAGCCACTATTCTTGTAGTGGAATGGTGAGATTTTACTTCTAGTTATGCAAATAGTGTAATGAGTAAGGCGATAGATTTGCATTTGAAAAGAAGGGGTTCGATTCCGCATAGTACGTAGATTTTTTTGATATCCATTTTGTTGTTTTTTTCTTTTACTTTACATTTGTACAAAGACGATACACGATCAAATTCAATGAATCACTTTACTTTTGGCAATATATGAATGAATGAACTTATCAAATTATTTGTAATATATGTAGGTTTGGTAGTAATCAAAGTGAGGCAGTCTACTTCATTTTGCTTATCTGAAATGAAATCGATAGACCCCGGTCTAATATGAATGTAACATACGTATGCCTGTACATATATTCATCATTCATTTATCGTATTATAATGAGCGTAGCTTTAGAGGCTCTTAGGAATAATGCGAACGGCTCAAAAAGTTACAATGGCGAAGCATCGGATAAACGCGTCGAACGATTACTGCACCTATATCCTTATGTTTTGAAACAACACTATTTCCTAGGCAAAATCACAATCCCATAGAACGGCGGCAAGACCGGTTTATTGAACATTCTTCTTTCCACTTATATATTTCATAGCTAAAGTTCGTGAATCAGAATAGAGGATTCCTCCTCCAAAATCATATGGTTATGAACTGTCCCTGCATCTCGTCAGCATGCCTAACCCCACAACACGCCGCGCTGCCAAGTTTTGGTCTGACGTTTGTCGCAAATAGCCCTCTAAATTAGGCGCCATCTCGTTCTCGGCGGCCGACCTAAAGTACTCACAAATATTGACATATGCGATCGAACTATGGCGAAATCCGGCAGAAAACAGTGTTACACGGGGCCACTTCCTACGGCTTCATTTCTTACAGTTTCAAGATAGAATATAGCTTGGCGTGTTCCCTAGTTCATAAGGAAGACCGCTCTGGTGGTTATTTTGGAAGGAAAACACGGGAATGACACAAATATACCTCAGCAAAAAGCCAGAATATTTCGCGACCATATTGAAAAATGTGTAAACTTTAGACGACTAATTTGCTTCAAAAATAACACAATACCATGAAACTACTACCAGAGCGGTCTCTATTGGACTTTCCTCTTTCGATTGAAATCTTTCCCGACCCAAAATCATGTCACATAAGCGAGCAGGAAGTGGCCCTGCGAACTCATATTTTGGGCCAAAATCGCCGGTCAAACAGCGACCCTGCATTACCGCGGCAGACCGGAGTCTAGCCCCTTAAGGGCGCTGTTTTATCGGCACACATAGCCCAAATCATGCTTCCGGATTCCCGCTCTCACTCGCTTATATGAAATGATTTAGGGTTGGGAAAGGTCTCAATCGAAAGATGAAAGATCAATACCGGTAGCATGACTAGTGGTTTTGCAAGATTACGATGCTTTTGAGTCATATTGATATGCTAAAAGTTGTAAAAACAGCGTTGAGCTTACAACACTTAGCACACCAATACGACTAAAAAGCATCGTAATCTTGCAAAACCACTAGTCATGCTGCCGGCATTGATCTTTCATCTTTCGATTGAGACCTTTCCCAACCCTAAATCATTTCATATAAGCGAGTGAGAGCGGGAATCCGGAAACACTATTTTCACTGATTTTCACCGCACCGTGGCCATGTTGTTGATATGCAGAGCGGTCTAGCTGAATACTTTAGTTCGGCCAGCGCGATCGAGGTGGCACGTAAGTGAAAGGGCTATTCTGCACCTTATCCTGTCAAAACATAGCTATTTGACAGCAAGCTATCGGGTTAGGTTAGTCACATGCTGACGGGATGCAGAGACATTCTGCAATGCAGACTCATTCTGATGCATGATTTTTAGCTGCAACATATATAAATGCAATGAAGAACGGTCCGGTTGGTTGTGCTTTTATGGGATTGCATTGTTCCTTGGTGAATAGTAATGTTTCAAACCTGAATAAGTGCAGTAATCTTTGAACTCATTTACCAGATGCCTTGCTATGGAAATATTTGTATGCCATTGTAGCAATTTGAGTCCTTTTATACCTAAGAGCCAGCAGAAATATGTTTGCTTGGATACTATAAACTGTAGTTACCAAACACTTGGCAAGTGTAGTCGTTCGCAGTATAATTTGATGTTTGAGAATCTTGGTAATGCATAGGCAGTACATGCAGGTCCCCTCAAACATACCTTTGAAAGATGCTGTGTAACAGTATATACTTTGGAGATGATTTTTTTCTAGAAGAGACGCTCCAATCAACATCTTCATTTGCACATTTACTTTTTGGGATATTAGCTGTACAATAAACTAGATGCAAGTACAATTGTCTATATGTTTGGTAGAAAATGCCTTTCACTGGCTTGATTGTTTGTCATCCAACAGCCTATGTCACGTATTGATGTCATCAATCATGCTAGTTTCCATTACACATATCAGGTACTAGGGCTGGTAACTGCGTAAATACTTGTAAGAGCATTGTTATGCAGAATTCATATTTCAACTCAAAGGTATGGTTGAAAACCTGCCACGCCTTTGCAGTTTCTAAGATCCATAAGTCTCAAATTATTGTGCACATGTGTACTGACTAAAGTTGAAATGGCTGTGCTTACCAAGATTTTTATTTTATTACCATCAGTTTTTTGAAACTCGCAAACAGTGAGCGAAGCGCTCTTTCAACATTTGAAACAGTCCTACTTATATTCTCATAAACAATGGTGCCAGAAAATATCATACATCATGCCTGTCATTCATCAGTGAAATGAAGTAGACTGTCTCATTTTGATTCCTAATAAGCCTATCTTAGAAATAATTCGATAAGTTCATTTATATTGCCAAAACTATAGTAATGCATTGAATTGATCGCATATCGGCTTTATAAAAATGTGAAGAAAAAAAGTGTAAAATACATGAACGAGGCGGAATATCGAACTTGTTCTTTTCAAGTGCAAATCCATCACTTTACCCAAAGCACTACTTGGGCGACTACAATAGCGATCGAAACAGCACCGCGCCGCTTAATACATCTGTGTGCGTGCGAAGTATGTGTGTGGCTACGGCTCGAGCCACAGTATAGACATTCGAGCCTTGGCCGGAACATCGGGAGTCAGGAGCAGCCCGCAGCTCGAGATCGCAGAAGCGATAAGCGGGTGACGCAATCAAGGGAGTCAAAACAAATGAACCCAAGCTGGCCGCTGGGTCGCGCGATAGACTTTGAGTGCAGCTCCATCTCGACCTTTAAAAACTGTCGGTAATACAGCGAGGGGCCAGATCTCGTGACGTCACGCATGAGTCTAGCCCCTTAAGCATGCGTTTATGTCGACTTAAGTCCACCTTAAGACGGTCTTAGGTATAAGAACTGACTATGAATACCGGCCATAGAGTCATTTTTGTACCAAATTAGTCGTCTAAAGTGTACACATTTTCCAAGATGGTCGTGAAATACTCTGGCTTTTTCCTGAGATATATTTGTGCCATTTCCGTGTTTTCCTTGCAAAATAACTACCAGCTTCCCCCGCCTTATGAACTAAGGAACACGCCAAGCTATATTTTATCTTGAAACTGTAAGAAATGGAGCCGTAGGAAGTGGCCCCGTCTAACCCTGTGTTTTGCCGGATTTCGCCGTAGTGTCGATCACACAGGTAAATATTCGTGAGTACTTTAGGTCGGCCGCTGAGAACGAGATGACGCCCTATCGAGAGGGCTATTCGCGTGAAATCAAAGCTTGACAGAGTAGTGTTATGGGGTTAGGCATGGGGTGCTTTCCATTTAGACACAGAGAGACACAGAGAGACACTGTGTTCGACTGTGTACGACACAGAGAGACCCGGCCGTGCACACTGGGTACATACACGGTGTTCCATTTGATCTAGCTCAGAGCGACACAGTAGTGTCTCTCTGTGTCTCTCTGTGTCTCTCGGTGTTGCATAAATGGAAAGCACCCATGTGCTGACTGACAGGATGCAGGGACACTTTATAACAATAGGATTTTGGAGGAATCCTCTATTCTGACTCACGGATTGTAGCTATGAAATATATAAACAGAAGGAAGAATGTTCAATAAGCCGGGCCTGTCGTGGTTCTATCGGATTGTCATTTTACCTAGTAAATAGTAATGTTTTCAAAGGAAGGATAGGTGCAGTAATCGTTCAACGCGTGTATCAGACGCCTCGCCATTGTAACAATTTGAGCCTTTCCCATTATCCCTAAGAGCCTGCACAGCTATGCTCTTTATAATACTATAAAAGGGTGATGAATACTGTATGCACAGGCATTGTATGTAGTACATATATATCGGACCGGTATCTTTCGATTTCGGTTCGGATAAGCAGAATGAAGCGGGCTCTCTCACTTTCATTACTACCAAACCTATATTATAAATAATTTGATAAGTTCGTTTATTCCTATATTTCCAAAAGTATAGTGATTCATTGAATCTGATCACATATGGACTGTATACAAATGCAAAGTAAAAGAGAAAACAGGAATATGTATATCAAAAAAATCTACGTACTACGCGGAATCGAACTCGTTCTCTTCCAATGCAAATCCATCGTTTTACTCATTGCGTTATTTTCATGACTAACTGTAACATCTCCCCATTCCACTACAAGAATTGTCGTTCTACTTTGTGTTTCTAATAATGTTTCGGACAAACAACTTTTTGTATGATGCCAAATTTCCCGTTTCACTATAGTATACATTGACATCCAGAATGTAACGTAATTGGTATTTGAGCCCTTTCTGCTATAGCATGGAGTTTCGATTTGAATGACGCCCATAACGTACACAATTATTTGATTATTCAATTAGTATTTCAATGAAATAGCCCTCGATGTGCAATGACCACAACTAGACGATTTGCCATAGATGTTCCATTCTTTCCAGAAAAATTGAGTTAGTAACTTACTAAGGTACCTTTACTATGACACTATCTGTTCCCATGGTGTATTTTCTTTCTGAATTCGGAGCTACAAGCACAATTTTATGAAAATATCAAAACAGCTATGGCTAATCGTCTAGTTTTTTGTCTGCAGATCGAATAGTATTTCAACAAAAAAATGATTGTATTGTTAGGCAATTATATACGTCATGCGAGTCATTCAATCCAAATCTATATGTTCTTGTCAGCTCGTATTTCATTTCCCATCAAATTCATGTGCCTATGTCATATAGTAAACAAAATGATGAGAAGAATCACCTATCTTTTAGTGAAATGGAGAAATGTGACGATAGTCTTGTAGATAGTGGTAGGAGTAAAGCGATCGATTTGCATTTGAATGGACCGAGTTCGATTCCACCCAGTGTGCTCGTTGTTTTTTATACTTTTTGCTTTTTCTTTATTTTTTATGTACAGGGTGATTCGGATAAGTGCTATCAGCTTTTTACCATCGAAATTTATCGATTTTTGAAATTGGTAATTGTCTCGGCGGCCGTCTAATGTCACCGGTGTCGCGTGGCTGCTTAGGGCCAACTGGCCGAATCACGCCAAATACCGACAGCCTTCCGATTAACCGGCAAGGGCCGAATGAGTCGGTAATAAAACATTTCTGCAGCACAATGGAACGGAAAGTGTGAGCGATACGTGGCATAATAAACATAGTAAAGAGCGTGTCATCGGTGCACTCTGGCGAGAAATCATTCTTGTTTTTCCTTTTATTATAACTATAGAGCTAAATATTGAAAGAGCCAATAGTTCTCTCCTTACCTCAAGTCAACAGCCAGGCTGTCACCCTTTTTTGGAAGGCGGAGGCAACACGCCTGCAGCAGCGGCGCGATCAAGGATTGCGGCCGAGTCTTTCAATATTTCGTTTTATACTTATAATAAAGAGAGAAACAAGAATTATTTCTCGCCAGAGTGCAAGAATGATAGGCTTCCCTATATTATTTATTATGCACAAACCTTTATTATATCACGCAAATCTCTCGCACTCCCCCCTGCCAGTGTGCAGTGCAGAAATGTTTTACCAACGAAACGGGCTTGCCTACGAGGAAAATAATTATAGCCCCCAAACGGCTGAACCGATTCGCTTGATTCTTGGCTTATCGGATTCAGAAAAATTACAGCTAAAATACAAAATTAAGAAATAAATCCTTAATACCGTAACCTTTTCATAAATCGAGAAAAAATTATGGCATCGATCGAATCCGCTACACTTTGGGATAATATGTAGAGTCTCGGCTGTCGCGCGCCGTAGGGGACTACTACTTTGCGCGAGACTTTACCGAGTCTCATGATTACCGAACGCATACATATATTCACTCCAACACAAATGCGTTTGTGGCCGAGTCAATCGACAGACATCGCGTGCACCTCCATCTCGCTCGTATGTTACCGTCAAAATCTGTACAGGGTGATGCGGATATTTGGAATCAGCTTTTTACCATCGAATTTTATCGATTTTTGTAATTGGTAATTGTCTCGGCGGGCGTGTGATGCCACCGATGTCGCGTGACTGCTCAGGGCCAACTGGCTGAATCACGCCAAATACCGACAGTCTTCCGATTAACCGGCAAGGGCAGAATGAGTCGGTAATCATGAGACTCGGTAGAGTCTCGCGCAAAGTAGTAGTCCCCTACGGCGCGCGACAGTCGAGCCTCTATTATTTCTTCCAAAAATTCTCCAAAATTTCTTCTCGATTTATGAAAAGGTTACGGTATTAAGGATTTATATCTGAATTTAGTATTTTAGCTGTAGTTTATCTGAATCCGATGAGCCAAGAGTGCAGTGCAGAAATGTTTTATTAGCGACTAACCGGCCCTTGCCGGTTAATCGGAAGACTGTCGGTATTTGGCGTGATTCTGCCAGTTGGCCCTAAGCAGCCACGCGACACCGGTGACATTACGCGGCCGCCGAGACAATTACCAATTACAAAAATCGATAAAATTCGATTGTAAAAAGCTGATAGCACTTATCCGAATCACCCTGTACAATCACGATTTGTGCAAAGTTTAGTGAAAATTAATTATTTTTTAAGTAATTCCGCCCACCGATTTTGGAAAAGTGATTCTGAGAAAAACGCGTTTAATGTTTACCGTATCGCAGGTAACGGCTATGTTATCGGTTGGATTAAACACATACAACTTTGGTAATTTTTTAAAATTTGACTAATCTTTTTTGGGTGAAATTTTTAAGGGTCAGTAATTCCAAAAAATGCAAAAAACCAAATTGATTTTGTTGAAAATTTTCGAAAGTAAAGGTAAGTTTGGATAATACGCCACAATGGCTCATTGGATAAAACTACATATGACAAAACAGTTCGACAGTTTTAATGATCAGAAATTTGAAGTATTAGATAACAAACCGATTTCAACCGAACATTTGAATCAGCAGACTCGGTAGAGCCTGGCACCAAGTAGTAGTCCCCTGCTCTAGCTGTTATCCTTAGTTACCAAACCTTTGCCTTGATTTATGCGAAAGTTAGAGCCCCAAGAATTTATTTAAGAATTTTGCAATTCATCATTGATTTTTCTGAATCCAATGAGCCAAAAATCATGTGGATCGATCCAGTGGTTCCGAAGATATGAATTTCCTCTGTTGATTAATACAATTCCTAAAAATGATACTCTCACGTTTTTCACACGAGCGGGCGCCTCTGCGGAGTTCTGCGGAGCGTTGTACAGATAACATGGTTTTATACCGACACATTGGTTATGCCACGGCTGGTGACGTATCAACGATAATGTTTATATGAACGACCAAAAAGGCGTGAAATCCCCCCAAAAACATTAAAATGTAAAGAAAAGCGCCAAGTAGTTTAATGACTCATATAAAAGGCATCTTCTTGAACCACGTTGTCCAAAAATGAAATAGATATCACACACAAGAAAGCCAAGTATTCAATCCAAAATACCACACGTTAATTAATTTTATACATACTTGGCATCTGCCAATCAAAAAATATTACTAGCATGACTACCTTGACACAAATTTGCACATGCCAAGTTTTAAAATTAGAGATGCAAATTAATTAATTAAATACGCGTGGTATTTTTGATTGAAAACTTGGCTTTCTTGTGTGTGATATCTATTTCATTTTTGGACAATTCATGCTATTTCCACGCGTTAAAATGCATTATTCCCTTTTAATGGCAGTTTTCTCTTAGGCCCTCATTGATGGACTTGGACACGTCCCTCGTCGACGCGAGGAAAGCTGCGGAACTGTTTTTTAACAATGACTTCAAGCAAGCAAAGAAAATGTTGGAGCCATGGGCGAATGTTAGCATGTACCATTCGTTGGGTGCGAGTGTCTTCGCGTTTCTCGAAGCTTTGTTAACGTTTGAACAGGTATATGTTTGCACTATTCTTGTACTTACAAAAATTGTTAAACTGTACTCCCACACGGAGGTGTTACCTGGTTGACAAGTTTTAGAGTTAAAACCGAAAACGTACCATCGGATGGAAAATTTGGAAATATTGCATATTTGAGGATATTTAAAACAAAAAAATACACTTAAATTTGTATCCCATTCTCGATCTCTGACATTTAGAATGATTAACTCGTTACCAATTATATAGGGTGATTCGGATAAGTGGTATCAGCTTTTTACCATCGAATTTTATCGATTTTTGAAATTGGTAATTGTCTCGGCGGCCGTCTAATGTCACCGGTGTCGCGTGGCTGGTTAGGGCCAACTGGCCGAATAACGCCAAATACCGACAGTCTTCCGATTAACCGGCAAGTGCAGAATGAGTCGGTAATCATGAGATTCGGTAGAGTATCGCGCAAACTAGTAGTCCTCTACGGCGCGCGACAGCCGAGACTCTATTATCCCGAAGTGTAGCGGATTCGATCGATGCTAAAATTTCTTCTCGATTTATGAAAAGGTTACGGTATTAAGGATTTATTTCTGAATTTAGTATTTTAGCTGCAATTTTTCTGAATCCGATGAGCCAAGAATCAAGCGAATTCGTTCCGTTTGGGGGATATGATTATTTTCCTCGTGGGCAAGCTCGTTTCGTTGGTAAAACATTTCTGCACTGCACACTGGCAGGGGGGAGTGCGAGAGATTCGCGTGACATAATAAAAGTTTTATGCATAATAAATGATACAGGGAAGCCTATCATTCTCGCACTCTGGCGAGAAATAAATCTTGTTTCTCTCTTTATTATAACTATAAAACGAAATATTGAAAGACTCGGCCGCAATCCTTGATCACGCTGCTGCTGCAGGCGTGTTGCCTCCGCCTTTCGGTAAATATTTACAATCGCTACTCATGTGAAATTGAATGAATACTTTATTTGTTTTAACATAAATGTATATGTTGCCATCGAACACACACATCCACATAGGGGGAGAACCATAAAACCCCATAAAGACACCATAGAAACACCATAAAATGAGAGAGATCAAAATTAATTTATTTGCATTTGTTAAGTTATTTGACTATTGTTCTTTCTAGCCTAACCTAACCTAACCTAACCTAACTTAACCGGAGCAATAGCATAGTATTCTGTTTGTTGTAAATAAAAGTGTGTTCAATCTCAATGAGTTTCTGGTGTTTCTATAGTGTTCTTATGGGGTTTTATGGTGCTCCCCCAATTTCAATGTATGTAGAGTATGGTAATACATGCATTTCCGTCAAAAAATATTTAATAAAACCAATACATCACATGAGTAGCGATTGTAAATATTTACCCGCCTTTCAAACAAGGGTGAAAGCCTGGCAGTTGACTTGAGGTAAGGGGAGAACTGCTAGCTCTTTCAATATTTCGCTCTATAGTTATAGTAAAAGAAAAAACAAGAATGATTTCTCGCCAGAATGCACCGCTGACACGCTCTTTACTATGTTTACTATGCCACATATCGCTCACACTTTCCCTGCCAGTGTGCAGTGCAGAAATGTTTTATTACCGACTCATTTTGCCCTTGCCGGTTAATCGGAAGACTGTCGGTATTTCGCGTGATTCGGCCTGTTGCCCCTAAGCAGCCACGGGACACCGGTGACATTACACGGCCGCCGAGACAATTACCAATTTCAAAAACCGATAAAATTCGATGGTAAAAAACTGATACCACTTATCCGGATCACCCTGTACAAATCTGGCTCGAAAACTTCTTTCCTTCAGGCACACATAGAGAAAGCATCCGAAGCTCTGAAGCAGTCCATTAATCTCTGCTCAAAGTATCGTAAACACAACACTCTCACGGAAAACATTGGTAAAATAGTGAAGAAGATCAATTACGATGCTTACACCTTAGGTAAGGTATATCAATGTGTTTTGGAAACTTGGCCTTAATCATAATTAATGCACAAATTCTACACATTATACTCATCAGAAGTGATTCACAGGCAAGTGAATCAGCATTGCGCATTGTAACACTGTAGTTCTAGCCTGTGCAAAATTTGCTCGCGGGCACAACATGTACAACCAACCCTCCTGTGTAAGTTAGTGCTCCTCGTTCAGGAGGTCGGTGGTAAGCATGAAACTAGTTAGATCCAACAGAAATGTATGCATAATAATAATTATAATCACCGCCAACTCAATAAGGTTTCAAGGTTGCTTTTCTGATTTTACTCCGAAAATGATAACACAGAAAGAATAAGAACATATCCAACATATATAATTTGGAACGAAAAATAGTAGAAGTTCGACGAGTTGCTACCAAATCATAGAAATGGAATGAGTTCGTACCAAAACATATACGTTGAAATGTTAGTACGGAATTATAGAAATTCGATAAATTGGTAATAAATAATACAACTCATCCAACTTATATTTTATTTTTTGAGAAGTCAATATTCAAAGTTCCGATATTATGCATAAACGTTTATAGCGATGAGATCAAGGAGTGGTCTTACCAGGTTAAAAATTTGTGATACAATAACTTCGTATGATAAATAAGGTAATTGAAATAATCGGACGAAGTTCCAAAAGCTTGGTCTGTGCGGTTCGAGAGAAATTTAAGAAAATCTGAAAGGGAAATTGATTCTTTCGAAGGAGTAACGCGGTAGAAAGTAAGAAACTAAAAATAATTTATGAAAGGATATGTAATATGATATTAACTTTATTAGAAATGGACCTTTCGAGACAAAACATTTGTTTCATTGCAGTTGGTAAAAGTTTCAGAATCCTAGATAGAAGCACAGGAATTTGATATATAATAGAAGCACAGGAAAGAAATTGTCCCGCGTACCAAAGACGACACCAACCTCCTGAAAGACGAGGATGTAACATGTAACCGCTCATTAATTCACGCGTTTAGACAGTCAGATGAGAACGATCATATAGCAAGGTCTAGTATTCTGGATGATGTATGTGCAAACTGCTAAACTAAAAATCTGTGTGCTAGACAGGTTTATTGAGTTCCAAATTGAATGTTGATACTAAATAGTGTATACTAAAATAGTTGATACTAAATACATTTAGAAGACATAAAATCCTCAAGAATGTTAGCATTTGTTAAATAGTAGGAAAAGTAATGTTATTTAACGTTTATCGAACATACATAAAAGTGCATTCATTATTCTGATAAAGTGATGCATTAATTTAAGTAAAGTATCTGTAACAGTAAGAAACTTATAATCATATATGTGCTGGCCTTTTTAAAAAATGTTTTGCGGTTGCCATTCTGGGTTGCAAGTCCGAATTATTTTATCCGAAAGAAAGGAAACAATTTTTATTAGTAACTAGACATTCAAACCTAATGAATGCCGAAATTGATTTTAAAACTTTCAATGGTAAGCCACGCAGTGGCTCAGGGGGATAAGTGCTCCACCCGCAATTAGCAGGGCGGGGGTTCGATCCCAACACCTGCCATCGCTGATTTTTCAGCACGTTCACGCGCTACGTGAGGGGTGGTTCTGGATCCACCTTAAAAATTGTTAAATTGTTGTGCGTCCACCGCTATGAGTATAAATTTGGTGTTCCCCCTGCCTTATCGACTCTCATACCGGGTCGGTAGGGGAATAGAGGAGGTATTCCATACCGCCGCGAACCCTGATGGGGGGAGTCGAGTAACCAATGAATCAATTAAACCTTCAATGTTCAATATAACTACTGTTTTTACACTCGAATATAGCATTTTAATCCCCAAAACGACAGTACTTTGATCGCGGGAAAAGAGTAAAGAGCTTATCGTCAAAATGCTTTAATATTCAAACAGGAAGTTACGATGGCCACGGTGAAAAACCAAATTCTAACTTCGTTATGGTTGTAGATTTAACAAAGTTAATACATCACTTTCTCGGAATAATGTACTTTTATACATATTCGATCAATTTTAAATCATATACTTATTTCTATTTTTCTCAAAAGCTAATTTTTTGGAGAATCTTTTGCTTCATAGGAAATTATTCAGGACTAATGTTACAGTGGAAGTACACGCAGAGCTCTGTTATGCTGAGGCTCTACTCCTAAAGTCGGTGCTTGCATTTGTGGAGGACGAGACTTTGGTCAGCTTTGTCAAGGCTGGATTGAAAATTCGTACCTGCTTTTTGTCATACAAGTAAATCGCGAGTTACAGTAGTTGTTCCATCGAGGGACATTACCAAATGCATACTCGCGGATTTTCTTGTAACTATTCCGGGAAATCGTCAGACTTTGAAACTATTGTAGACGATGAAATAGTATAAGTACAAAAGTTTAGTGTTTCTACGTAAGGGAGAAAAGAGCAATGGTTCTTCCCAATTGTTATTGATGTTTGTTTGTATTCCTTTTTTTCAGATATCTAAAAACTTTCGCGAGATGTATGCAATTTTTATCGCGTTCGGCAGAAATTTACTGCAAACCATCATAATGCAGAACTGACTATTTTAAATTTATAATCATTTCGTGTTTAATGATCTCCCGAAATCTAGCATTCAAAAAAGTTCTCAGATTTGTAAAAAATTTTTCAGACCCTTATAGTGAATGTCAGTCGAAAAAGTACGTGTCTAAAGATCTCTCGAAACCCAGCTTTTAAATTAAGTTTCTTTAACTTTTTAAGTTTCAACAAAATCGGCGTGTGTGCGTTAGCTAATGTGCTTTGAAAACCCCGGACGAATTATGTGGTTTGCTACATCAACGCATTTATTTCAGAGAATGCCTTGCCATACTAAAGAATCGCCAGTGGGAAGAAAACTCCACACATAAGCTGCATTTCGAGAGTGGGGTGCGCATGGGCATTGGCGCATTTAATTTGGTTTGTTGAATTTGTTAATTATTGGCCTTGTTCGATCAGGCAGTTTGGTCAGGACCCAATTCATTTCCAACTGGGCTTTCCTGCAAGTTTGCCTGCGTCATGCGATTGGCAATGAGCTGAAGCCTGGCAAACTGCTTGTTTGAACGAACCTATTTACTATCATATTATGAAATGTAACATCCTTAACAGCTAGAATATTTTTTTATAGATGATCTCATTGTTACCTGGAAGAATTATCAAATTATTAGAATTCATAGGTTTCTCTGGCGATAAGGTAACTATATTTGTGGCGTGTCACATTGCAATTCCATTTAAAGAGCGAGATTCTGAACAAAAGTCAATTTTTCGGATTTCGACTCTCAGAAAGTTTCAGTTCTAGAAAATAAGCTATAAGCTACACTTAACTTGCAAAACTTAGGTGTCTCACAACAAAAAGATATCCGAAACTTCGTGCACATTGTCATACCACATCTTTTAAATTCCACATTTCCAAAAAACCGTGCATTGTCCTCTGCAAAGCACTTCCTCCGATACCGGACTTCGAGTTCAGGCTTTAAATTTTCTAAACTTTTAATACAAAAATATAAAAATAAGTACAACTATAGTTGCCGCCGACTGAATAGGCAATTTGAAGGACGTTTTTCTTCCCATTCTTCCTGTCTTATTATTCTCGGTATAATATTTGGTACCAACTTGTCCAACTTCTATTATTTTTGGTACCAAATTATACAAGTTGGATAAATTACTATTTCTGCTATGTTATCATTTGCGGAGAACAATCGGAAAAGCGACATTGAAACCACCTATTGAGTTGTTGGGGACTATAATAAAAAATGTATACACTACTCCACAAAATTAGCGGGTCACTTTATTTTGCCCAAAAATTGCCAATGTTTGCGCAGCTGTGACTTCGTGAAAAAAAGTCGTACAATGATGTGCATATGCTCATTTTAAAGCGCCAAGGTTCTACTTGAGAAGCCTCAGATTACAATTAGTCCAGCATCAATTTTTCTTGTATATAATCGCGAAAGTTTGAGGGTCCTTTCTCTCCTCCGAAATTACGTAATTTCAAAAGACTCTGCGGAGCTTCTAGATTTTTTTCGGATTTCCATTTACGGGCCCTTGTAGAGCGAAGCATCCTCTTTACAAAGAGCTACGAAAAGTCGGTTTGCGATTTTTTTAGCCATTTTATCGCAAGTTGAATAAAAAGTGTGCTGCCAGCATTAGAGTAACCCAAGGTACACCTCGTGGAGGTTGCATGGTCTGACTTGTACCTCGTGTGTGATGTGTATGTGTGTTTAATGCATTTTTTGTGAATGTGCTTAAAAGCTGGTGTTACCACCCCGCTGCCACACAACTTCCTGGTATCATTCGCGCATTTTGATGCACCGACGCATTTCCTCCTGAGGAATTTCATTTCACAGCCTCCGCAAAGTTGCAGCCATGCCTGTAATGTTAATGGCGGTCTCTCCAGTTGTCTTAATCTCCGGCCTAACATGTCCCAGACATGTTCAATCGGGCATTGTCCTGCACCACGAGAAAGAATGGGACAGGGATTCATTCAAATGCAGGACAATGCCAGACCGCACTCCGCGCAACATACGCGTCGATTTTTGGAAGCACAGGACGTCGCAACTCTGGATCATCCACTAGTGAGCCCGGATCTGAATCCGATTGAACATATCTGGGACATGTTAGGCCGGAGATTAAGACAACTGGAGAGACCGCCATTAACATTACAGGCATGGCTGCAACTTTGCGGAGGCTGTGAAATGAAATTCCTCAAGAGGAAATGCGTCGGTGCATCAAAATGCGCGAAAGATGCCAGGAAGTTGTGTGGCAGCGGGGTGGTCACACCAGCTTATAAGCACATCGACACTAAACACACACTACACAAACTCTGGACGCACATTCACAAAAAATGCATTAAACACACATACACATCACACACGAGGTACAAGTCAGACCAAGCAACCTCCACGAGGTGTACCTTGGGTTACTCTAATGCTGGCAGCACAATTTTTTATTCAACTTGCGATAAAATGGCTAAAAAAATCGCAAACCAACTTTTCGTAGCTCTTTCTAAAGAGGATGCTTCGCTCTACAAGGGCCCGTAAATGGAAATCCGAAAAAAATCTAGAAGAGAAAGCACCCTCAAACTTTCGCGATTATATACAAGAAAAATTATTGCTGGAATAATTGTAATCTGAGGCTTTTAAAGTAGAACCTTGGCGCTTTAAAATGAGCATATGCACATCATTGTACGACTTGTTTCACGAAGTTACAGCTGCGCAAACATTGGCAATTTTTGGGCAAAATAAAGTGACCCGCTAATTTTGTGAAGTAGTGTATTAAACAATATATGATAAATGTACCATTGCATAGAGACAAGAATGGGTTGGAAGAATCCGTAAATTTGTGTTTCTTTTGCCACCTTGACGCTCTATTTATTACCTGTAACTACCCAAACTGTGTTTAACGTATCTTTCGATATATCGAACAGGAGTTTGGTATATCCGAACTAACGGCGGGATACGACGAGAGGAGAGGATTGCGCCATGTACTGTGTGGTCTAACACTTCTGAGCTACAATTTAATTATCTCGACTGGGCTCAGTTACACGGACGGCGACCTGGAGTGGTGCGAAACAGCTCTTAAAACCGAATTGACCCTCTTCCCGAACGGAGTGTGGTTTCTGTTCTTTAAAGGCAAGCTAGAATTCACACGGGGGAACTTCGAACAGAGTGTCGAATGGTATACACAGTCATGGAAAAGCCAAGGCTTGTGGCCCCAATTCCACCATATTTGTTTCTGGGAATTAATGTGGGTCCACTGTTGCATGCAGCAATGGAACGAGTCTGTAAAGTTCTCTGACATGCTGGCTAAGGAATCGAACTGGTCGCGGACTATCTTTTACTACCAAAAAGCCGCGCTCCTCCTCATGGAGAGGCCGCAAGTGAACAGTGAAAAAGAAGAGCTTGTTGACCGACTTATGACACAAGCACCGGCATTCAAGCAGCGAATAGCCGGCAAATCTTTACCCATGGAGAAGTTTATAATTAAACGATGCCAAAGATATTTCTCGCAAAAAAAGTCCTTGGTTTTGCCGATATACGAACTTATGTACCTGTGGAATCATTTTAAGATAGTAAGCAAACGTCCCGAGTTATTGCTCCAAATGTTTAAAGAGATCGAGGATGCAGAGAAACAACTACAAAGCAACTTGTAAGCATTTTTTAGTCTTTACCATACAAATGGCATTTAATTAAAATGCTCACGCGGATAAATCATTTGTGAGCAACAATGATACTTCTACCCTCAACTATATCGTACTTTTGGTTGTAAATTCCCTGTTAAAAGGAAATATTCGATGGAAGAACGAAGTTTTGCATACCTATTTGGTAATGTTTCAAGAATACGCAGTAATAGTGCCGCATTTTACAGTGGGAAATTAGATAATGGCCTAGGCTCCCTACTTAGGCTGATCGCCAATTTTCTTTTAACTAAAAAATGTAACGCTAGAATTTATTTCGTGCGAACGGAGGGTTATAGAATCGAAGTTCCAAGATCCGAGGGTCATAGTATCGGAGTTCCAAGATCCAATGGTAATAGAGTCGAGGCTTTAAGAAAATGATTAAATTTTGATATTATAAAATAAAGGCCCCACATTATATTCTGCTTAGAACCCCTAATGGGTCGAACGCGCCACAGTGTAGCAACATTTTTATGCAATTATGTCCTATGTGCGAAAAATTATTAGATATGCTTATTCACCCTACCGCTGCTGTCCAACTTATACGTTGGAAGTCATATAATCTTATTGATCAGAATCTTTTGTTGCAGAAAAACAGAATTTCACAAAGACAATGAAGCTTTAGTATTACTTTTGAAAGGCGCCTGTCTCCGGGAGATGAAGCGGCCGCATCTGGCGGAAGAATGTTTGAAACGGGTGCTATGTTTAGAGAAATCTATCCAAGAGGACACCCACTTGATTCCTTACGCAGTGGTTGAACTTGCTTTACTTACTGAAGACCTAGCAAAACCACAGTTAGCAATGAAACTACTGGAAGATGCAAGGCAAGCGCTTAGTAATATTTCTACCCGTTTATTGAATACGATTACTTTTTTCGAAATACCTGACGTGAATATTGTGTTCGTTCTACTCGTTTCAGGAAGAACTATACTAGGTACCATTTAGAATCGAGGTTACACTTTCGAATTCACGCTGCTCTAATGAACCTCACTGAGAAACATTGCAATTAGTGACAAAATTGACGTGAAGCCGTGACACAGGAAATGACAGACAAGGGATAACACAATTTCCAAGATGAGTTCATTAACTGATGCACGCGCCAAGGCCTCTGCAAATACAGTGATATGAAATGATCGATGGGGTTATTTTCAATTAAGTTTTATGGTTTGATGTACCGCTTAATAATGCGTAATTATCATCTACAATTTTACACCGTTATTTATGGGGAATGGGGGTCTATTAATATTTGTCTGGGTGCAAATCATTTACAATGGCAAACTCTACGACACAATTATTTCATAATAATTTGTTGTCCACTTCCACTTAATTAGGTTTAAATACGAGAGTAGTGTTGTATTCCTTTCTTAAAACGAATGCGAAATAAAACAGTAATTACTTTGGTTATAAAATAAATTTCTAAATTTGTATAAAAACAATCATTCACGAGAATTATTGAACCTGTTTTTAGACGAAATATAGTACGAAAGTGCGTGTAAGGATAAATTAATTAGCGGTTTCTTAAACAGATTTAGAAAAACTCCCGCTGGGTAAGCCAGCACAAGCCTAAGATGATTGACAATGAAAATGAAAAATGTTGGATCGGACTGGGATTTATATGTAAAGGTCTTCAAATTGTTATCTTATCTATTGTTTGCATAGTGTTTGAGACCAATATTTTTATTTTTTTAAAATTATATATGTCATACTCTTTCGACCATAGACTCACAATTACATACAATTCTGATAGTACAGTTTTATAGGAGGCGATAAGGAGTGACCTATCTGGACTCCCCAGACCAGCGCCTCCCCATCCAGCAATGAGGGAAACGCTCGCTCCTCCAACGAGTTCGGACATATCCCCCCTGTTTTACAGTTTTCATCTTACGCATTTAGGAGTAATTCGCTATCTTGTTAGATATACAGGGTGTCCCATTTTAACTTGCGCATTGGAATATCTCTTCTCTTATTACCGAAATTGGGCCAGTTCCTCGGACAAGCTCTTTTGGTTTCCTGAATGATTGGTCTCTTAATTTCTCGCTGGAAAATTTCGTGATTTCGGTCAGGTTTGAAGTCACCATCGAGTTGGTCTCTGGAAATCCTTCACCTTTTGTATTGGTAATTTCTTAGTTTGATGTAATTACTTTAGGGGAATCGAGAGAATCCGGTATTATCTAAGTTCGACCTTTAAATGACCTTGAAAAGTTGCTATGAAAAAGTTTAACAATATATCTGAACGTAAAATTTTCCGCTCTTTCATATTTCAAGGTGAAAATAGGGGTTTCTATTCAAAATATTAAAGTTGACCATCAAATAACTTTGAAAATCGAGGTCATGGTCATGTCTGAGGTGACCGTCGGGATCGCTGCCCGAAATCCTTCAACTTTTGTGTTGATCATTTTTTTCGATTTCGCTTTCCTGAAGAGATATTCCAATGCGCAAGTTAAAATGGGACACCCTGTATACATTGTTTTGGTTCATAATACTTTATTTGTTCCCCTCGGGGTTACAATCCTTTAACATATAACCTTAATCCTAGAAACCTTACATCTACTTCCTTAACCTACCGCTACGCTTCCTCTAACTTTTCGCTCTCCCTATTTCGCCACATCTCGCCCTCGCCGCACGCCTGACCTCTCTCTACCCCAGGCTTGCCAGACGCTTGCCACCGCTCCCCTATTGTTATCCCCTCCTAATCTGGCAACCCTGCTCTACCCTCTCGCATCCTCGGTCTCCTCTCCACCTCACCCTCTCATCCATCCACTCCTCGCTCTCCCGCTCCTTTCTCTTCCTCTCCCTCTCATCTGGGCCTTCGGTTCCGCTGCACTCTCTCGTTCATTCCATTCATTCATTCCCCCCTCCCCTTCCACCCCTTTGCCCTCTCCTCTCCACCTCTCTATCCTCTACGGCCATATCTCCCCCTGCCCTTCCTCCCCCAAAATTTTTCCCATCTTCCCTGCCATCCTTTTTCATGCCCCCATCCCGTGCAAACCTTTGAAA
This sequence comes from Crossocerus cetratus, assembly GCA_963675795.1. Lineage (NCBI taxonomy): Eukaryota > Metazoa > Arthropoda > Insecta > Hymenoptera > Crabronidae > Crossocerus > Crossocerus cetratus. The sequence continues at coordinate 5,932,559 of OY776671.1, forward strand.
CATGCTCCCACGTCTCTTCCTCTGCCCCACACACCCTACATTCCCTCCACCTGTCCTCCATCCAATATCTCCCTCCCATCATCTCGTTCCCCAGTCTGAATCTGGCCACCCTCTGCCATCTCTCCTCTTCCCAACCCTTCTTCAGGTAACCTGGGACACCACTTCCCCTTATCATGGCATACCACCCATTATACCTTGATTCCCGTATCCTCCACCACCTTTCCTCTTCCTGTTCTGTCCTCTCCCTTTCTACTATCTTCTCTGCCCTTATCTCCCTCCCTTCCTCTCTTCTCCTTTCCACCTCTTCAATTTTCCATCCTTTCCCTTCGTAAAACCCCTGTCTTTCCTCCTCCCAACCCTCCCATGCCTTCCCTAACCTTGCTCTCTCTCTCTCATCTCCAACCAACACCTCCTTGCTATTTCTCCACCTTTTCCTTCTTCCAGCTTCCTCTCATAGCTAAATGCCCTCAGAGCCGCTCCCCCCTTTCCTTCTCCTTCTGCACTTCCTCCCTAACCATATACCCTGGGGTCTCTCTCTTCAGTCCCAACACTCACCTCAAGAACCTGTCCCTAATCCTCTCAACTCCCTCCCTCTCTTTCCACCCCCATATCTCCACCCCATAACCTATCACTGGCCAAACCAACCTGTCCCACATCCATAACCTTCTCTCCCAGTCCCTCCCAAACCTTCTCTTCCCTATTCCCCACACTTTCCCCATCACCGCCCCTCTTTTCTTCACCCTTTCCCTCACGTGCGCAACCTGCGTCCCATCCCTCGTGACCACATATCCCATGTACACATATCTCCCCACCTCCTCTACCCTTTTCCCTTTCCATCCCCAGTCTATTTTTCTCCACCTTTCTCGTCTTTCTGATGTTTACTTCCAGACCTTTCCTGTCCATATACCCTTCCAACCTTCTCATCGCACCCTTCATTTCTTCCTCGTCCTCTGCCATTACCGCCAAATCATCCGCGTATGCCAGCGTATATATTTTTTCCCCACCAAGCCTTACCCCTCCCCACCTCCCCTTCTTCATCTCCTTTTCCATATCCGCAAGCAGGAGTGTGAACAATAGGGGGCTCAAAGGGCACCCCTGCCTCACACCTCTCCCCGTCCAAAAGCGTGCTCCCGCCCTATCTCCCACCCTGACCTTCCCTATCGTCTCTCCCAACACCTCCTCATACCTCCTCACCAGCCCCTCTCTCACCCCCCTTTCCCTCATCGTCCTTATCAGTACTTCTCTATTCACCGAATCAAATGCCGCCTTTAGGCCGACGAAGAGTACGACCAACCTCCTTACCCTCCTATTTACCTATCTATTAATCAGGTAATTAAGAGAGTAGATATTATCGATCGTTCCCATCCCCTTCCTAAAGCCGGCCTGATTCGGCGGTAGTATCCCCTTTCCTTCCACCTCTCTCCTTAGCCTCTCCGCTAATATCCCCGCGTATATTTTATACCCCGTCGCAGTAAGTGTAACTCCCCTATAATCCTCCACCTTACTGCCGTCCCCCCTCTTCCTTACAGGCACCACCACACCTTCCTTCCACCCTCCCGGCCAGCCTTCACTTCTCCACACGCTTCCTCTTTCGCTTCCAACACCCAACTCTCTACTCCCTCCCCTCCATATTTCCAGACCTCGTTTTCTATCCCGTCGCCTCCCGTCGCCTTGCCGTCCTTCATTTTTTCAATGACCGCCCTCAGCTCTTCCCTTGTAATTTCCTCTTGATCACCCCCCACTTCCCTCCCCCTCCCCTTCTTATCCTCCACTCCACTCCTCCTAGAATTCCCCTGAAGTGCTTGTCCCATTCCTCCATCTCTATCCCTTCATACACCTTCCTTCGTGTTCCTCTCTCCCTGTTAATGATCTCCTACACTTGTGAATCCGTCCTAATTCCGTCCACGTCCCTCATCCACCTCTCCCGTTCCTCTCTTTTCTTCCGCTCGCACATTTTATTATATCTCCCCCTACTCTCTCTATATTCTTCTCCGTTTCCACCGTTTCTCTTCGACCTTCTCAATTCCTCCCTCACTGCGCAAGCCCTCTCCTTTTCCTCTTTACATTCCTGATCCCACTATCCCTTTCTTTTACAAAACTTCCTTGAGCTCTTCATCTCTTTTACCACTTCCCATACCTTTTCTTCTAAGCCTTCCCATCCTTTCTTTTCCCCGTTCTAACCTTCGTCGTAAACTTCCTACAAAATTCTTCCTTCTTCTCTTCGTGCCACACTCCTCTCATTCCCTTCCTTCCCTCAGTCTTCTCTTCCTTAGCCTTCGCCCACCTCTCCCCTCTTATCACCACCTTAATTGGTTGGTGATCCGATTCCACTCTCTCGTCCACCGTTATCTTCTCTATCCTCTTCACCGTCTCCTCGTTCCCTAGCACGTAATCTATCACAGACTCTCCCCTGCCTCCTATATACGTCCATTCCCCCTCTTCATCACCCTTCGTATTCCCATTCAAAATCCATCAGCCTCTTTCTCCTATAAACTCACACAACCTCCTCCCCTCCTTATTAATTGTTTCATCCCTCGAGTTCCTGTTCTCTTCTCCCAACCTTCCCATCTCCTCTCCTCCTTCTATTTCCCCTCCCACTCTTCCTGTCCTCGCATTGAAGTCTCCCCCAATTATAGTGTATATTCCCTCCTCCCTATTTTCCATCCAGCCTCCCAATGCGTTTAACTTTTCCTCCATGTACCCGTTCACATATCCCCCCACAATCCTCCAGCACTCTTCCCCTATCCATACCTTGCTCACCATCAATCAATCCTTCCTCCCCCCCTCCTCCTCCTTTTCCAGTCTTATCCCTTTTCTTATACCCATCACCATCCCTCCCATTGCCCTTCCTTTTTTATTCCTTCTTTTCGCCCATTCCATCTCTCACCTGTGCCCCTTCGGCAGCTTTCTTTCCACTCCCCTCCACCCTTTTTCTTCTACCCAACGTCTCCGACATGAATATTATGTCCCACTCCTTCAGGCCTTCCCAAAATCCCTCATCCTTGTTACTGAGTGCTGCCACATTCCAAAAAGTCACCGCGTATCCTTCTTTTCTCTTTAATCCTCTCTCTCCCCCAGTCTCACCCCTCTTTAGTTTCCCTGCTCCCCAAACCACCTCTCTTCCACCTCGTTCCACATTTTTACCCTTCCATTCACCCATATCTTCTGTAACGAAGCGTCAGGCGCTTCGCTATGAATCGCGGCTAGTGTCCCTCAGTAGTCAGCTGGACCCGATGTACAGAGAGTATCCCGGGCTCGGGGTAGGGCAGCAGAGCCAGGAAGGGTTCCCTTAGGCTCCGAAATTAGAGTGGAAACACGAAATTGGCTTCGCGTTCTTTTTGTATGAGAGATAGGATAAGGAAGTATCAGGCCGAACTTGGAGGGCCAACAAGACGAGGAAGGAGGAGAGACGGGCCGCAGTCATCTGAGACAAGGCGAGAAACCTCCTGACCCCCCACCCTGAGGCAATGGCAGCTGGAAGCCGGGAGGATAGCCCGGCAAGCGGCGGGGAGCACGCGGGACCAGGCACACGGGCGGTCACGAGCCCGAGCAGTCGACGCCAATGGATCGACTTGCCCCAATTGCGCCGAAACGAAATTAGGCCAGACTACGCCACCTGTCAACCCACGTGACTCCAGGACCGCCAAAGATTCGCGTATTAGGATAGCGCACCTGCCGAGATCTAGGATCCGCGAAGGGAATGGGGGGAAGGGAAGGGTAAAACCGAGCCTACAAGCGTGCAAGCCGAGTATCGAACGCTCTCTTGCTGCTCCGTCTACTCCGAGTCCGGATCAATTGTGTACCTTTCTCTGTGGGTGGATCGTGATCGTTAGAACTTCGGTAAGCCGACCAAGTGTCTCCACACATTAGGGCCTTCTGCCCCGGATAACCAGCCCTTCCTGGTGCCCCTTCTGGGCACAACGGGTTAGCATAGAACTAGCGTAATGGATTAGCTGATGAAGGATTATTTCGCATGTTAACGCGTGGACCGGGAATGCGTCCCGATAGTATGAAACTCACCGTGAGCTTCAGCATGTAATTACAGTACTTGCTTTATCATTGTTGCATTCTACTGCTTGGATATAATTGCTTGGGCATGAATGATTGATATAATTGCTCTGGGATATATGCTATGCTACTGCGGATAGACCTTGATTGTGTAAGAAAGTGCGGAGGACCTAGGGTCCGAGTAAAATAGGGACAGCGCGTGTAACGAGGCGTTATATACTGACTGTGTCATAAATATTGTGAATAAGAATTGTCTCTATAGACTGGAATTTGGCCCCTCTGGCCCGTTATCTGATTACAACTCATTTTCTCTTTTTCTACTGACTTCACTGATATTTTCTGCAATACTGAATAAATCTATTTTCTTCATTTATCCTTAACTACTGCTTTGATTATTGGGCTCCTTGGTTAACCTTGCTGTGCTTCCTTTGGGCGTCCCGCTTGTTATAATTTTGTGAAACAACTGGCTGGACCAAGGACCTCCCGTCGGGCCCAGCTCGCCTGCCAGTCTCGAAAACCTACCTTTCGAACGTATTCACTACCGGCCCTTTTCAGGGCCTGGGTCTCTTTACTGAGCAGGGCTAATTGCCCGACGAAGGTGCCGAGAGTGCTTACCCAGGAGCCGTATAAGCGCTCGCTCGTCACACTTCATATACCCCACTTGGACATTCTTTCCCCTTGCCCTTTCTTGCTCGGCCTCCCTGTCTATTTTCCACCTCGTTCTCCTCTCCTCCTCAGTCAGGTCATCCTCAATTCTTTCCTTTCTACCCCTTAGCCTCCTCCTTGCTTCCATCACCTTCCTTTTAGCCTCTACACTCCCCATTCTCACAAGCACAACCCCCCTTCCTCTCCCATATACTTTCCCTATCCTTCTCATTTCCATCACTTCCCCCATTGTTCCTCCATCCCGATTACACTCCATAGCCCCTTCACTTTTTCCACCACCTCTGCCCCCTCCTCTTCCACTTTTAACCCTCTTATCACCACCCTCTCCCTCCTAACTTCTCGTTCCTTCTTATCCACTTTCAATTCTACAGGGTGTCCCAAAAATGTGGTCGGGCCGATATTCATCTTGTCGAGAATTGAGCGGAGAAGCGAAATGGTCATTAGCAATTTTTTGATTCGAGCTCTCATTTTCGTAAAAAATCCAAAAAACTGAGGTCCAATGAGATCCTGTCGCGGAGCTCCGCGGCGCACAGTGGGGTGTATCCCAAATCTAGCTGGACAAAATTAATAATTTCTGTTGCAGGTTGAAAAAATCATTGTACTAGCTAGATTGAAACTTCAGAGGGTGCTACATCTCGTTTATAAAGTTATGTTTGGGGGCGAGAGGTTATCTGAATATATACAAGAAAGGAAATAAGAATATCGTTTTGTATATATTTGAAAGCTCTAAAACCAATACGTTTAAAATCATATCACCTTTCGGATTATAACATTATTATTTCTAACAAAGTAATTAAACAGAACTATTCATTAAGCTGCATCATTTGGGGAAAAATAAACAAGTCATTCTAAATGCAACTCATTACGTCCTTGTATTTACATTGATTCTTTCTTATTACATATTTACACGAAAATCTTTGATATAATAATATATCTACAAAATTACTAATTAATTAGCCATCGCTTTCAGAATCGTCACTATTAGTTTCATTTGACCTGTTTAAGAGTTTCAGCACGCTTTCTTTCAAGTTTTGGGGTTTAAGTGAAAGGGGACGAAGAAAGCTTATCACTGGGTCCGAAGATATCAAAAGATTATTAAAAATATCTGTATTTGTGTCGATTCTTGAGGTTTTTCTAGAAAATGCTTCCCTGAATTTCTTCCATTCTTTGTGGCGACTTTCTTGGACATCTTCAGATAATTGGCCAATAGGCAAATGAAAATGTTTAATAATGTCAGGTCCATGAATTAAAATTTTATGTAGAGTAACTGGCATTGGATACCAGCTGTACATGGTCACATAGTACGTTGCAGTATCGAGTGTGTACTTCTTAAATGCGTCAATGTAACTTCTATGCCAGAAGCCAACACTTCAAGTATCACTGCGAATCTTTCAATTAAATCTTTATCTACGCCAGTTATATTTGACGATATATCTACGTTTTGGAAAAATCTTCTAGCCGAATTACCATCATTTGTATTACCACCACCCTGCTTCGGAGTATCTAAAAGAAGGCCTGTTTCTGAGCGGAATTTCTGAATTATGGTCTTTTTCCTAGCAGCCACGATCTCTTTCTCTTGATTACTTCGAGCTTGATACTTTTGAATATCTATTTTGTATGAAATATGCAACAGGCACTCCATAAACCTGATATACGCGTGTAGTGTTGACAAGCCCCATGAAAATGTTTCCTCCTTGCATTTTTTCTTAAATATTTCCTTTAAATTGTTCAGTTCCTTGCTCGTTGCTCCACAAATGTAGCATTTTTGGGTAGAGCGATTAGATGCTAGGGCATTACAAACCTTGCCGTCCACCATGGTTAGCATGAATTCAGACTTTACCGAAGTCATGTTATTATTTACATTGATTGCTGTTGCTTCCAGTTCATCAATTTGCGTCTTGATATAGGCCATTTCGTTGATAAGTTCTTGCTCTGTCTCTTTCACGAAGCGAAAGCGAATCGGTCTACAAAATCTTGTTGATGATGACCTTGGGTTTTCCCACAAAATTTCTCTTCCACCATCTAAGTTTGTGCCAAACATCTGTAGTGGTACAAATGACGTAGCCAAGATGTGTGAATCGTTGAAGTCAGCAAATGAACTTTTCTGCTTATACCGAGACAGGCTACCACATCCATCACACCCCCATTTGAAAACAAAAGTGAGATCAAAGATTTTATTTTGGGCAGCTAAACTGTGTAAAGATCAGTGTTTAGCCATGAAAAATCTTTTGATCGTTAGATCAACAATCGCTTGCAATTTAACTTCCGCCTTCATATCTGTTATCTCCATATATAATGGGGTGGGATAACACAATTTTTTTGCTTTCGATACCATGTGGTATGATGGATAAAGAGTTGCGCCCTTCCCTAATGCCCCTTCTCGCAACAAAACATACTGATTTCTTGTCAGTTTCGAAGATACCATAAGTGCCAATGCTTCATCGGGAGAGTACGAACAAATTAAATTATTTTCGTCCTTTGCCTTGTAGGCTTTTTTTATTTTATTTGCTCGGTTGGGAGAAGCTAAGATTGTCTTCACCATTAACGCAGCATCTTTTCTTCCAGTCATCCTCAATTTCTGTTCAGCAGCTAAACAAAGTTCTTCTGCAGATCGGTTTTGTATCAATGATTCTATTTTTCTTCGTTTAGTTTTTGGTCCACTATTTGTAAATTCTTTTGGTGGCCGGCCAACAACGGTAGAGACTGTGTTTGTAGAACTTGGTCCAGGCAAATCGATATTTGAGAGTTCTACTGTACCACTTGGTCCAGACAAATCGATATTTGAGAGTTCTACTGTACCATTCAACCATTGCTCGTGTCGAGTCGATAATTTAGAAAAATTACGAGAGCTTTGCAGCCAGTATCGCTTAAGAACTTTTAAAAACGAATCCAAAATTCGAAAAATAGCTTCCTTTAATTTGTTTGGTGGATTCTGTAAACAAAACTTCTTTTTGATGAAATCAAAAAGGATAGTTTTGCTTTCTATGCATGAGGAAATTCCACCATTTCCTGCCCGCAGAGTTTGAACCAGCTCTAACCTCTGCATAGTAATTTGCCTTGCCGGCCCCGACATATCCCTTGTACTTTCGAAGTCGCAAAAAGTCGCAAACGTAAACCGTCTAACTTGAAAGAATGTTCGTTCTAAAACACAAAAGTCAAAGAATGATGAAGTTCTGTTAGGTTCCCTGCATTTCGCAACCCTTTAGAGGTACAAGTTTCAATATAATTTCTACACGCATATCAAATCTATTAATAGAAATATCCAAAACTTACAATGATGCAAGAATCATCGAATGGTAAGCAAATGAACGGAAAGAAACACTATCTGATAGACAATGCTCGTCTGAAGTCATCGATTGATGCAACACACAGGACATACAAACAAGAAAGTATCGCGCCTAGAGTTCCATTCAAACAGCTTATTTACATTAGTTCACCCGGTTGCTACCAGGGGTTACTTCGGACTCGGAGCTGCCCAAGTCTACTCTTGGGAGCAAAATCAACAAATGAGAAGTTCCCAATCAAAAGCAAAAGAACCGAGCCTCTGATTGGATGACGATCCGCTCGGGAGCAATTCTTGGATAACACCGACAAAACTTTTATAGATTGACGAATAAATGCATGGATCCATCGTTAGACTACTAAGTTATTTTGCAAGTAATGCCATTTTGACATCATAAGAAATATAGGTTTTTATACTTTTGACCCGCTAGATTACATTACACGTCCCACTGTGCGGCGGGGCTCAGTTGAGTGTCCAACCCACCACCCACGCACAATTTTCTGAACCAATTGATTTTGATTCAGACCAACGCGACTTCAATCATTGAAGTGTTGGAGAAAATTGCGGAAAATTGCGTGGTGTTGGAGCTCTAAGTACATTGTTCTTTAAACACAATGGGGCAAATCCCGTAAGGCCGAGGGAGAGCATTGGCACCTTGCTCGGTATATCGATCATTGGCAATCTTTCGGGCCCTACGCTACTTGCGGAGGTAAAAGTGTATATTGTGGGGTGGCTGGACAAGCAAGTCTCGCCTCACCGATTTCGGAGCGAGCGCGCTGCCTAATCCTTTTTATGACTACCTGCACTCGAGGCGAAGCGCGCTAATCGGGCTTGCTTGCCGGCGGAAAGAAAATTGCCTCTTTAATCCTCCTTTGCGAAAAGTCAACGATTGACACATTACAATGCAATGCGCTAACTGTATTAATTAGCAAGTCAGATTAAGTTGCATCGGTATGTTCAGCAACACTCGTATTTTTGAATAGCTCATAGTTTATAAAGAAAGTCGAAGCCAGCCACCAGATGCCTGTAATGTTTCATCAATTCGCATAGTTATAAAACTACTGAGACAGACAGCTGCTTTGGCGTACGTACGGGCAATGTACATACGTACGTTCTAGAGCAGTCCGATTGATAGCATTGCTCTATCAGGAGACTCGGTAGAGTCTCGCGCCAGGTAGTAGTCCCCTACTCACGGCGCGCGACAGCCAAGACTATCATCCCGAAGTGTAGCGGATTTCGATCGATACGAAACTTTCATCTTGATTTGTGAAGCAGGCACAGCTCGGAGAATTTATTTACGAATTGGATCTGGAGATATGAATTTTCTCTGTTATTTTTCTCGCGGGAAAGGCCAGGCGGATTAAGAGTCAGTTTCCATAGTTTCTCGGATCCAACGTGTATTAGTAAGCGAGAAGGACTATCGCCGATTGATCGAATACAGGACCATTCTTATAGCAGCGTTCTCTGTTCCAAGAATCGCGAGCAGTTTCGCTGTCCTGGCGGAGCTACGGGTGTTGCCTACTGAACACGGTTGGTGGTGGGGGGGGGGGGGGGGGGGGGGGGCATAAACCACGGCCTGCCCTGAAACAACCCCCGTCGGACTACGTATACCTGCACTTTCCCTGCTAATTTCTGTACCCCCTCCCCATGAATTTTCGCGTCGTCCAACCTAATGCCGAAAACCAATCAGCGGTGTCCTTGATTTTGACCACCCCCCGCAAAGTGTCTTGAGTGATTACGAGAGCTCGAGCTCTCCGCACGAAACATTTTCTTGATCATTCTCAATCAGTTTTGTGACTCGCGAACAACTCTTGACATAGCAGTGCGATTTTTCGACTTGCTGTTTTGAGTGCTTCAGAGGAAATTGTGTGCTTGTGCATATAGTTTCTGCGATTTGTACGTCTGGAGACTGTGGAGAGATGGAACCATCCGGTGCACCTCTTCGCCATATGGTAGGAGCCGGGGAAGGAGAGGCCGTGGATGCGGCTGCCCGCAATCCAACCTCCTTAACGCCGCGATCCATCATCGCACCATACTATGAGTATGATGCGATCGAGAAAATGTGGCGTTGTAAGGTGGAAGGTTGCGGGACCACGATGAGGGTAAGTCATTAATATAATACATAAGTGTCGAGTTACTGGAGTCGGTGTCGAGTTACTGGAGTCGGTGTCCAGTCAATAGAGTCGGTGTCGAGTCAATAGAGTCGGTGTCAAGTTAATAGAGTCGCGATTACGTAGGAAACCTTCAAAGGCGAAACCTTCAAACCTAAACGTTCTCACACGAATTGCCTGTCACTAATCGATGAGACCTGCCCTCTTTGGTGACGACTGTCGTTTCCAAAACATGCCATATTGTACAACCGAATTCTTTCCGCAATCTCTCTCTCCCCCCCTCTCTCTCTCTCTCTCTCTCTACATTAATCTCCTACAATTATATGAGTGTATGTAACACGATTTCTTGTGTTTAGGCATATCATGCCGCCAATATGCTGCGGCACTATACCAGGAAGCACCCCACTCCGGGGGGTGCACTGGAGGAGCAGCGGCAGCTCATGCTCCTCGAGAAGCGGAGGAGGAGTCCGCGCCCTGCAAGAAGCGGCGGAAACCGGTCAGCGTCGAGATAGATCTCGACATGATCAGGGCCGCCTGCTTGAAGCTGGCGACGGTGCACTTGCACCCATTCAGCCTCATGGACCAGGAGGGATTCCGCGAGCTGCTGAGGCCTGTACTTCGCGCGCTGGCGTGCGAAAGTGCCATTAACCACAAGAGTATGCGGGATCACGTCACCGCAGAGGCGGCGACTCTACGCGGCAGGATTGGCAGAGAATTAGTCGGGCGGATGATTTCGCTGAAGATGGACATCGCTACCAGATGGAATCGATCAGTCCTCGGGATTAACGCCCAATACGTGAAGGATGGACGACTAGTGCTGCGGAACCTCGCCGTCAGGGTGTTCCCGCACCGGCACACGCGCGACCACCTGAGACAGGAGGCTCTGGCGGTGCTGAGGGAGTTCGGGGTGGATCCCCGGCAAATTTTCAGCATTACGACGGATAATGCCTCTAACATGCTCAAAATGACAGATCTATTGTCGCAGGACGCCGCCGAGCGATGTGCCGAAGAGGGCGAGGAGGACGAGAACGACGATTTCTTTATCGGCGAAGGCGAAGCGGACGAGGAGAGCATGGAGCAGTGGGAGTGGGAGAACGGGCCAGCTCCGTCCATCCCTGAATCCGTCGATACCAGCACATTCGGTAGCAGCTCGCAGGACGACTTCGGTGACCAGGGTGATTCTTCGGGCCAGTGTTTCGAGGATGCGGCCCGACTGGACTTCCTCTCGGACTACGTTGGAGAAGAAGCCATTGTCAAGCAGCGGTGCGCAGCGCATACCCTGCAATTGGCGGTGCAGGACGCCATCGCTGCAACACCAGGGGCCCTTTAATTATTGGAGGACGTGCGAAGAATCTCCAGGAAGCTGCGCACACCAAAAATGGGTGACTTCATCAGGGACCTGGCTTTGACGAAGCCAGGCCTTGACTGCCCCACCCGTTGGCATTCGACTCTGGATATGGTGGAAAGCCTCCTCCGACTGCGTTCCAAGAGCGACATAATTTTCCAGGCCGCAGGCGGCCGCGAGACGGGCCTGACTGCCGCGCAGTGGTGCGAGCTTGAAGGAATGGCCAAGGTGTTGACGCCGGCCAAAATCGCAACCAAGCTGTTGCAAAAAGAGCAGTTCTTGGTCGGAGATTTCGTAGCAGCCTGGATGGACTGCAAAATGCTGCGAAGTACAGTCTGTGGGGAACGCGCTGGCCGAACAGTTATTCCGCACCACAGAGGTACGGGAGACACGGCTTCTGGAGAGCCCGGCTGTCTTGTGCGCGGTGTACAGCCTGCTCAAACGATTCTGTTAGAAATGCCCATGTAAACAGAGCGGAGAAACTAACAGAATCGATTGCGCCCGGGGTACACGGACCCGCGTTACAATCTCCTCCTGTCCGAGGGGCAGCGCACGCTGGCTGTGCGCCACTTAGAGGATTCGTGGCACCGCGTCCGGCGGATTTTTTTTAATTTTTTTATTAAAGCCTCTGCTCGATGTAGAGCTAATAGGACTTGATACATAAGTAAATAAAATGGATGGGTACAGAGAAGTGTAAATACTACACATATAAGATGGTTTAACAAGTTAACATACAACAGTGGCTTAGAAAAAAAAATAGAATTTAAGGACATAAATTATGCGAACGAAGATATAAATTAACAAACTTATAGGCTGATAGGTTTGGTGACCTAATAATATCGGCTAAATCTAGGGGAGATTTAAGTTTAAGTCGCTTTAGTTTTTGAATTAGGGAGGAACGCCGAATCTATTAATTGAGGCGACCTCGAGGGAAAAAGGGACATGTCTCGTCAGGGCAAAGGAGCACCTAAGGTCGACGAGAGCTGTGGAGCGTGAGGCTGGCGCCCGGGGAAGGTGCTCTTCCAAGTACAATCGGGCGAGCGGGCCGAAGCACAGCCTGGGAGTTGCCGAGCATAGAAGGAGGCCCGGCGACGTACAGGGTGATGCGGATAATTGGAATCAGCTTTTTACCATCGAATTTTATCGATTTTTGAAATTGGTAATTGTCTCGACGGCCGTCTAATGTCACCGGTGTCGCGTGGCTGCGTAGGGCCAACAGGCCGAATCAAGTCAAATACCGACAGTCTTCCGATTAACCGGCAAGGGCAAAATGAGTCGGTAATAAAATATTGCTGCACTGCACACTGCCAGGGAAAGTGTGAGCGATATGTGGCATAATAAACATAGTAAAGAGCGTGTCAGCGGTGCATCCTGGCGAGAAATTATTCTTGTTTTTTCTTTTATTATAACTATAGAGCGAAATATTGAAAGAGCCAGCAATTCTCTCCTTACCTCAAGTCAACTGCCAGGCTTTCACCTTTTTTTTGGAAGGCGGAGGCAACACGCCTGCAGCAGCGGCGTGATCAAGGCAATCCTTGATCACGCCGCTGCTGCAATATTTCGTTTTATAGTTATAACAATGAGAGAAACAAGAATTATTTCTCACCATAGTGCGAGAATGATAGGATTACCTATATTATTTATTATGCATAAAACATTTATTATGTCACGCTAATCTCTCGCACTCGTCCCCTGCCAGAGTGCAGTGCAGAAATGTTTTAGCAACGAAACGTGCTTGCCCACGAGGAAAATAATAATATCCCGCAAACGGCTGAACCGATTCGCTTGATTCTTGGCTCATCGGATTCAGAAAAATTACAGCTAAAATACTAAATTCAGATATAAATCCTTAATATCTTTTCATAAATCGAGAAGAAATTTTGGCATCGATCGAATCTTCGGGATTATAGAGTCTCGACTGTCGCGCGCCGTAGGGGACTACTACTTTGCGCGAGACTCTACCGAGTTTCATGATTACCGACTCATTCTACCCTTGCCGGTTAATCGGAAGACTGTCGGTATTTGGCGTGATTCGGCCAGTTGGCCCTGAACAGTCACGCGACATTGGTGGCATCACACGCCCGCCGAGACAATTACCAATTACAAAAATCGATAAAATTCGATGGTAAAAAGCTGATTCCAATTATCTGCATCACCCTGTACAGCGGTCCCTGCCTTACCGGCGCAGGTCAAGGCCCAGGATCGGGTGTTTTAGGCGCGCTAAGACACCCGGTCGACCCTCGAGACGGCGCGGCACCGAAAAGACCGGCAGGACGAGGGAGGGCGCGCGCCGCGCGGGCAAGCAATTAGGGAACGCGTGCCGGCTCGTCACTCTTGTAGCGACCGTAGATGCGCGAGCGTGCTAGTAGTTACAAGCGATTTCCTTTGTGCGAGACAACATCGAGCCAGGACGAGCGAGAGCATCGAGTGACGAGCCCCGACGACGCAACCACGTCGACGTAGAGCCGGACGAGCCCCGGAGACTAGGAAGTCCAAGGCGAGGAGACTTCGAGGCGAAAGCGACGTCGACACCGGTAAGCCCTGCGCGTCCTTTGTGCCCACCGATCCCCTTTCCGTTTGCGTCTCGGTGCCGGTCGTGGTTCCGCCTAGTTCGAAGGCATCGGGGGATAGCCTTCTGCTATCCCGGGTTCCCTTGGGGCGACTCGTCTAGTCGCCAGGAGTCAGCGTAGACTGCCTCTGGCGCTTTAACGAGCACTTCGGCCGGCTTATCCCCCGAGTTGAGAAGGCGGCAGGCGCTCTAGGAAGCCTGCTGCCCAACATCGGGGGACCGTGGTGCTCTACGTTCCATGGTGCTCTACGGGGCACCAGTCTGGGCGGACGACCTGGCGGCCGCCGGCGCAATTGTGCCCTGCTATTCAGGGTACAGCGTCGGATGGCCGCCAGGGTCGTGCGAGGATATCGCACGATCTCCCTGGCGTCGGCCACCCTACTGGCGAGGTTTCCGCCCCTGGACATCCTGGCGGTGGGGGACGCGAGGACCTATTTGGGTCTTCGCGCCCTCCGCAACAGGGGCGGAACACCCACGGAACGGTCGGTCGAGGAGCTCAAGCGCCAGACCCGACGGCTCGTTGTCGAGATGTGGCGGGAAAGGCTGGAAGATCCAGCCAACTCCCGCCACAGAGCCGTCGGGGCGATTCTCCCGAGCCTCGAGGCTTGGTTGAGTCGCGGCAGGGGGCAGCTCTCCTACCGCGCGACGCAGGTGCTTACCGGGCACGGCTGCTTCGGTGAGTACCTGCGTCGCATCGGGAAGGAGGCGACGGCACAGTGCCACCATTGTGATGGGGACCCGGACACGGCGCAACATACCCTCCAGTATTGCAGGGCCTGGAGGGAACAGCGCCGTGTCCTGGTCCGGTATATCGGAAGGGACCTCTCGCTGCCGACGGTCATCCGACAGATCCTCGGCAGCGAGAGGTCGTGGAGAGCCTTCCTCGCCTTTTGCGAGGAAGTGCTCTCCCAGAAGGAGGAGGCGGAGCGGCGGCGGGAGAGGACGGACCCCTTCCGTCTGCAGAGGGCCCATCCCCGCCGCCGACCCGCGCGGGGGGATCTTGTCCCCCCGCAGTAGAGCGAAGCCCCGGTCCCGTCGACGGATCTCGACCCGTTGACGGGCCGGGTGCTTGCCAAGGGGCCGCGAGGCGGCAGAGTGGTGGCTCTGTCGCCTGCGCAAGCGGCCCCGAGGCGGGGCGGGCGTGTAGTGGTCGCACGACCCGCCCAGGAGGGATGGGTAATGCGGGGGCGCGGTTCCCGCCTCCTTCGCCGCTAGCGAAGGAGTGCGGTGAGCCGTGTCTCCTCGCGAGTAGTGGGGGAAGCCTCCCTCTCTCGTGAAAGCGAGAGAGCGGATGGCCGCTCCCCCACCACGAGACGTGCCTCCAATAGGGGGCGGGCGCGGGGCGGCACCGGTAGTGTTCTACCAGAGTTCCCGGTGTCGCCCCAGTCAGCGCCGAGGATGGCCACCGTGGGGTTTTAGCCGGTAAGAGTCCGGCACTACCCCGTCGCCCCCACCAGGGTGGCGGGGTGTCCATGAGGATTTCCCCACGTAAAAAAAAAAAAAAAAAAAAAAAAAGGAGTCAGCGTAGACTAAGATGAACTGTAAGGCTTCGGGCAGCCAGAAGCGGCGCGTCCACCGGCGACGCAGGCGGCCGCCATTGTTCGAACGTGTGCCATGCAGCGAGCGGGGTACTCGACATTTGAACGACCGACCTTCTGTCGACCGGAATTGCTGGAGGCGATAGCGTATAATATCGTAGACTAAGGGTGCGTTCGGATATGTACTGGCAGTACTGGCAGTACTCCAATGAGCGTTCGGCTATAGGCCACAGTAAATTTTGGCAGTACTCGCGTAGATTCATGACGTCACGGATTTTGACGTCACTTCCTACTGCAGTTTCTACGGCTGGGGAGGTGGTGTAACGCCAGTAAGATCAGAAAATCCAAAATGGCAGCGCCCACGGAAACATTGCGTCTTTTAGATGCAGAATCTAATAAAGAATATATTATGCAGCTTTCTGTAGAAGATGCTGAGAGAGCAAGAAATGCTACATTTGTGACATTTTACATTTGTTTATGAACTGTGGATAATTTCTATCAATGTGTATATACATAACCCTCATACATATTCGGATGCTATTTTTCACTTGGATTAGTACTGCAGTATACTGCAACGCCGTTCGGTTTTACGGCCGTATTCTGCACGGAAAGTATACTTCCCAATAGCCGAACGCTACTCGCACTATACTTAATGACGTCACATTGCCAGTACTCGCAGTATAAAAACGAACGCACCCTAAGTCATCCACCGCGAGCGCATCATCCATTTAGGTTAACGTTAAATTGTAAGCGGCTACAGGAAAGCCGAGGCGTCGAGCCGCTCGTAGGCTCGACTCTTGCGACGTTCCGGCCGACCAGCGGCCCGCGTCCACCGACGGGCTATCCGCCGACATCGTTTGCTGTCGACCACCCTGGGAATATCGAGCCGTATCTTTGAAATAAACAGCGATATACTAGAGACTCCGCGTTTCGTCTTAGACCACCTATTTTCCCCCGTTCCCCACCAGCAGAAACTCCACGCCCGCTCCCTGCTGCTAGCCGGGAGGACACCAGCCAGGAGGCCAGGCGGACGAGCTGATCGTCTCCTTCGGGACAGCCGTTCCCATGCGCGAAGCACATAAATTCGGCCCTCTCGGGCCTGGCGCCCGCTTCGCGATTTTCAGGGCAACGACGGAGACGAGACTCGAGACGGTTAGGAGACATTTGTGAGCGGCCAACCCCGGGGATTCTTTCCCCAGGAAATTCCCTCACAAAAATTGGCGCCCAACTACCACGGCACGTGGTGGGGAATGTTAGGGGGGTTAATCGTACCTCGTCGATTTCCCGATAGTGCACCGAACACCGAAAATTTGTCGATGACTTAGGCCGAGGGACAGGGTTGGTCGAAACAATTTTCTCGATATATGTGCCTAACATTTCTTTCAGGAGATCACGAACGCAGAAACTTGGTTCGAACGTTCGAGAACTGCGCGGCGGGTATCATAAAAACCAGCGCAGGGTAAACACGGTCGTAGCAGGTAGGCGCGGGCGTAAACACCCAACGGCGTGGGCTCAGCGGCAACGGTTGGGAAGGTCTTTTCGAAGTCGGGTAGCCAATGGCACTGCCGCCTCGGAAAGCCAAGGTGCGCGCGATCATAGAGAAATTGTCGGACTTAAGTGTGGATCGACGCCTCGAGGCACTAGGCATCGACGAGCAAGGCTCTAGAGAGCAAACGCGGACGCGCCTGTTCGAGGCGATGACGAGAACGCCAGGGGCCAGCGATCCGCCGCCCATACCGGGGGAGGAAGTCCGATCGTCGGACGAGGAACTCGTGGAGCTCGACAATTATGGACCGTCGGAGGTGGAGGAGCGGCCTACTGGCCGCCGACTTATACCATTCCAAGCATCGATTATCGATATCTCGGCCGGGACCGATGCGTTCGTGGCGGGGCTGGGAGTAGGGCTGCAGGGCCGGGGGGAAGACACGCGGCAACCGAGCGCGCCGCGAAAAACATCATCGCCGATAAGGACGACCGCACACATGGGAGAGACCAGGGGTGGGAAGAATTGGAATAGAAATCAATGAAAATACTATTTTCAGTAGAAAAGTCAAAATACTTTTAAAAAAAAGCACTTAAGATGACAGTTGAAAATCGAAAGCAAATAAAATATTATTTTATTAGTAAGTATTTCAAATAGTATTTTGATATTGCTTTTATTTAAGTTCTATAAAATATTATTTTACATCGGGGCTGGGAAA
This sequence comes from Crossocerus cetratus, assembly GCA_963675795.1. NCBI lineage: Eukaryota > Metazoa > Arthropoda > Insecta > Hymenoptera > Crabronidae > Crossocerus > Crossocerus cetratus. The sequence goes on from OY776671.1 coordinate 5,950,280, forward strand.
TTATGGCAAATAAATTAATATTTTTTATGCCATGTATTTATGACGTTCTGTTCCAAATAAGTATTTGAAATAGTATTTGATTTGATCAACAGAAGAAAAGTATTTTATCTGCCCTTTTCAATGGTGTTGAAATATCTATTTTATTTTGGTGGTACGGTGCCGAAGAAAATAAAATACTTTATTTGCTCCCTTAAGGTGGTGATGAGAAACCTATTTTATTTTGGTGGTATTGCACAAGGACAATGGGCAAAGTATTTTATTTTCGACGTCTGAAGATAGCTTGCTTCGATACCTGGAAGTATTTGAATGAAATATTTGAAATATTTTCTGACCCTTCCAAAATGCTAAATACAGCAGTGGTGCTGTGCGGCCCTCTCGAATTCTGGCCAGTGCCCTACCTGCCCTTCCTGAAATCCTGAGGACACTTAGAGGTCCCCAAGTCTCTCGAGGTCTATGTCGTCCCTCCCAAATTGCTTTATGACCACATAATTATGATCCCATTGTCCCTCCAGGACAGTTTCGGAATTTGAGATTGAAATCTCACTGTTTTGCGGGTTTGATCAGTGACAACTTGTTTAATGCATTGGGGACATTTCAGCGAGTGTAATGATACCAAATTTTATCTAATTCAAGCAGCACCGACCTGTCATCTCCCATCCTTAAAAAAGACTTTAATGGGAACTTATGTTTAACCTCTGTCTACAAGTGTCTCGGTTGCGCGACGGCAAAGCTGTCGTACTGCAATTTCGGGATCGAGATTATTTGACACAGCAATTTGACACTTGCGAGCCCACAAAAAAGATGTCTTACGCCATCGCTTGATCAACGTGGTATACATAGTCCCGTTCCAGTAGAGCTTCCCAAGTAGGATAGGCCGCCGGGACTGGTATACTATGAAAATCCCCATCTTAGTACGAAGACAGTATAGAATTCGAAATTCTACACTATGTTGGTACTTCCTGTTGACCATCCAGAAGCTGATTGGTGATTGGTCACGAGTCACGATGCACTTATTCAAAATAGTAGCAACGTGGACAGCCACTAACGCAATTTTATTGTACCGCACCATCGTCAATAATTCCTTAGTATTCCTTTAAGTTACTTAATATTGTTACAATTAGTTAACAGCGGAACAATTGTTTACAAAATCGCTGCAAAATATTTCGTGAAACTATTGCAGGTAGATGAAAAGTTTAAACTCCAGAAAATTACCGTATAGGGAATAAATCTACGTAGGCCGCTTTTTGCAGTAGTTGTTAGTGTTCCGCTATACTTATTTATTCTTGATCCATTTGTCATAATTTTTCCGCGATTGGGAATGACTGGACGTCGACGCCGCATTAATCATCTCTTATTAATTATCCCTGAGCCCCAACCCGGCAGATAAATGTCTTTAAGAAATGACCCTCTATACTCAAAGTATCGCAGTAGTGCCGTGGTTAGGCGCTTGGCCTACCACGTGGAATTTCCCAGTTCGGTTCCCCGGCGTGAGGAAAAACTTTTTTGGCTTTCGCGCCTTTTCCGTTTCTGTGCATAGAATGGCGCGGGCAGGATTAGAAACATTGTGGAGAATAAAGAACTCGTTTAGGGTATCGCATTGTTCTATAACAAACTTTAGCTTATCTTATCCGCTTGCTGCAGCGACAGCCACGAGGGCAGATAAGGGATGAGTGATTAGGCCATTCGGAGTCCGAGACCAGTGACGCGCGTAAAGGGTGCAATAAAATGTAGACCTGCGGTATACCAGCTAGCCCTCAACATACCCGGGTTGTTTCAGGCGGCACAATTCGCAGAATCTATTTCCGCCGGCAGCACCAAGTCTCTGGGAGTACACGAATGACAGGGATTTTCTCCATTCAAACTGATCCTACAATGCTGCAAAGAATCACTGTGCCTTAGACATCGATAGGCATTCTTTATACGTTTCGATAATTATAAACGTATTTTATTACAAGATGTGTTTGCCAGACCAGAGTACATATCATGCAATGGTCCTTTTGAGCAGTACGAAATGAAAGCGAGCGGGGAAAACCTTCCCGTTCGAGCGCTCGGAGTATCTGAGTGTGGTGACTGGCGGAGAATGATTCTGCGAATTGGATATATCGAAAGCTTGTTAGCGTGCCCTAGGATTACGTTTTATTACATTCTTGCTGGTAGTACATTATTCTGTAAGACAAAACAAGTATTGTTCACTCCTCGGCTACGGTAGTTCCGCGTCACCGAGTTCAGAGCTGGGCTGCCTAATCCGTTACCTGCCTGTTTGACTCTATGGCGCATTGGCGCGACTCGCAGTCTCCGCGGTCTTTGCCCGCGCCGGGCCAACTCGCCTGGCCGCATCGGGCATATTGCCTTTAATCCTTTTTCGGGATAAGCCCAGGCATGTCATAAAACAATATAACCCGCTAGATCAGTGTTGCTCGAAATTTCGAAAACTGCGTCAGGGGGGACAGTCGCTACCACCTGATCCGCTCTTCTTTGCTATTTCTTCGCGCGTGATGCAGAACACATCTCTCATCTCCCTCTCATCTCGCTCTTATGATTGGAATCAAAATTAATTCATACAAGAGCAAATGGATGGAATGCTATTCTGCAGTTTAACTTCGAACCGTCTGCGCTAATATTTCGAAGGAATAAATATTGCGGTTGAAGAATTCAGTTTTCTCAAACTCGATGGCCGTGCGTCGGCCGACTTTTATGACCGATCCCTCTCTCGGGTCCTCGGGACTATATTTATGACCATGAAGTCGTAAAAGTCAAGTCCATTTCGGGAGAAAAACATTATTATGAACATTTCTTGTTTGGCATCAACCATAGTATGTTTAACGTATTGCTGATGTTTAGAGCACCCAATGCTGGGGGTGAATGTACTCCCAAAGCGTTCTGGAGATTGTAGTGATATGTGGTTTATTTCAAAACTTAATGGAACATATACACTATGTACATATATAAAAAAACGGATTCGGTTGTGTAACTTAGGAAATTGATTCGTAATCGAAATTTATCGGAGTGCTAATAGGAGCGACTCGAGTGTATCAGAATCATGTACTCTGAGGTGCCAAATGATGGACACTGGCTTGCTTGGGTGGATGCGCCGAAATATATAGTTTCTTGCATCCCCTCTTAGAGGAAAAACAGAGGTGGAGGGAGTCAAAATGACTCCAAGAAGGGATGCAAGAAGCGCTGGTAGATGACGAAGGTGCTGCGGAAAAATCGGCAACACCGACAAGAGTGCCAGGGGTTTCCGGACCCTGGTGACGCGGTGGCCGCGAGCCGCCAAGCTACCTGGTGGCCGAGGGGCTCGGGTTCGAAGGCGCTCGGAAAGGGTGTTAATCCGGGGTGCGATGGTACCCAGTAATTAATGCCGCATCTGGAGACCAGATGAGTCTAACTTGCAAATTTTATGGTCAAAAAGGCGGAGAGAAAATATGGCCCGGGCAAAGAAGGCGGAAGTGAATAAAGGCAGGGAAATAGCAGATATTGTCCTGCGGAAGATGTTCGAAAGACTTAACGGGATAGCCAGAAACGCACATGGCTAATCCCTTCAAAAAAGCGCAGAACCCAAATTAAAATACTAGGAATTGGTTGTAATAGCCGGCAAGGCTAGACACTTGATATTTGTACAAGTACAATGATACCAAATTCGACCTAGGTTACGTGTTAATTAGTGTTAGTATTAATTAGTAGTGGGGCCAAACATTGAACCTATCAGGAGACTCGGTAGAGTTTCGACGCCAAGTAGTTGAAAGCATCAAGCGTCAACCGACTGGCCGGCGAGACTCGCCGAGGCTCCTTTTCCCGACCCAACTCTGGTCACAATGTTTTTCAGACACACGACAAATTAAAATTAAATGTTGTAGCTAATTACGGCATTAAGTTTACAGAGTATCTTAACGGCCTCAACGCATAGCTTCTCCGTGGTCTTACTCTATAACTTTTTACGGAAAAATTGTCATCAAATGTATCCTCTGCGGCACGCCAATAAGGGATTGCACGTAGGCTAATTCGCAGAATCATTCCCCGCCAGACCGCCAGTCACACTCAGGTCGAGCCGAGCACGGGCGAAGCTCGCCGAGAGGTGCGAACCGCGGCAAGCGTCAAACAGCCAGGTATCGGATTAAGCCGCCCAACTCTGAACTCACTGATGCGGAACTACCGTAGCCGAGGAGTGTACAATACTTTTTTTGTCTTGTAGAATAATGTACTACCAGCAAGGATGTAATAAAACGTAATCCTACGGCACGCTAACATGTTTTCGATATACATTCAAGGGATTGCACGTAGCCCAATTCGTAGAATCAATCTCCGTAAGGGATGAGGGATTAGGCAGTCCGGACACCGAGGCCAATGCCGCGGAACTAGGGTACCCGAGCAGTGCACAAAATACGTTTGTCCAAAATGAAATAATATACCACCCCTAAAGGGTGCAATTAAACGAAGGCCGGCATGCCAGCCAGCTCTCGACATACCCTGGTGGTTTCAGCGTTTCAGGTTTCAGGCGACACAATTCGCAGAATCTATTTCTGCCTGCAGCACCAAGTCTCTGTGACAGTCTGTGAGTACGCGAATGACAGGGTTTTTCTCCGTTCGAACTGATTCAACAATGCTGCAAAGAATCATTGTGTATTGGAGACCAATAGGCATGTCTTACTAACCTAACTTCCTAACTTAATGCGAATACTGAACTCTCATAAATGTATTTTATTACAAGGAGTGCTTGCCAGAGCAGAATATCTATGCAGAAGCGATGAATGTGGAACACCCATTATTTCGTTCACGAATATACAATGGTCCTTTTGAGCAGTACGAAATGAAAGCGAGCGGGGAAATCCTTCCCGTTCAGAAGGGTTTGGAGTATTTGCGTGTGACTGGCGGAGATTGATTCTACGAATTGGGCTACGTGCAATCCCTTGAATGTATATCGAAAGCGTGTTAGCGTACCGTAGGATTACGTTTTATTACATCCTTGCTGGCAGTACATTATTCTGTAAGACAAAAAAACCATTGTACACTCCTCGTCTACGGTAGTTCCGCGTCACTGAGTTCACAGTTGGGCGGCCTACTCCCTAATCCGATAGCTGGCTGTTTGACTCTATACGGCGCACCCTTCGGCGAGCTTCGCCCGCGGCCCGCGCCTTACTTGCCTGGCCGCGTCAGGCATATTGCCTTTAATCCTTGTTGGGGGATAAGCCCAGGGTCCTGGCGACCTGGCGTGTCATAAAACAGTGCCGAGATATTTGGACTTCTATTCTTTCTACATAGCGTCTATTACTTTATGACCTATGAGGGGACTTCCCGCTGGCCATCCGTGCTGTTGCTCTATGGAAGTCCGCGCTGCATAATAGCCGGCCTGGCTATCGGCCGCTCGTCCTCGGTTTCCTATAAGCGCGAATCGGGCGCCAGGTTCCGCGGACGGAACCGAATTTCTAGTATCGCGCTCGGGGAAACCTGTTCCCGAGGACAGCTTGCTCGTACGCCGGTCCTCCTCGTGGTTGGTCCTACCGGCTAGCTGGGCGAGGGGTTCCTGAGAGGAAAGGGGGAAGGCGACTCGAATCCCACACGGTTGGGTAATTAACAACTTTATTACGGACGATCGAATTGGCAATAATAGCCCTGGCTTTATTGCTTTATACCACTCGGCATACCACCGAGTGGTCCGGTGCCTCGCTATAATCTAACAATCTAACCCTTATCCTAGATGAGTGATACGCGCGTGGATGAGAGACTACGAACTACGGTGCTTCGGTCAGCTACTCTCGACACGATCGGAAACCAGCTGTTCGTCGGTTCAACAGATGAGGCCGCTGCCTTGTGCACGGGCGTGATCCATGCTCGTACGGACGGTCGTATAACACTAGTCGTAACCGAAGCCTTACAATTACGCTATAACCTAGTTGACTCTGTGGCGACTGCAATAGTCACTCCAAGGGACCCCAGGCTGGCCCGCGGGCTGCCTATCGCTGCTTCGTGCAAGGAGAGCCTACGGCCGGCACCGAGACTCGAACGGGAACATTCACAAACGTCGGGACGCACGGGGCCTACCGGGCTCACTCCTTATCCCATTCTATGTCGGACGGTCGCTCGTTCGAATCCTCAGGCGTCGGATCCTCGCCCGCTCGTCTGTCTCAAGAAACTCCTTAGTTGTTCTGGGCCCCATGGCTCGCACGCCCGCTCGTTTCAGTCAGTCACCACCCGAGTGACGACTTCGCACGCGTTTCCTCACTCCTAGCCCCGCGTGCGCCCCGCGTGAAATACAAAATTCGGATAAGTGCTATCAGCTTTTTACCATCGAAATTTATCGATTTTTGAAATTGGTAAATGTCTCGGCGGCCGTCTAATGTCACCGGTGTCGCGTGGCTGCTTAGGGCCAACTGGCCGAATCACGCCAAATACCGACAGTCTTCCGATTAACCGGCAAGGGTCGAATGAGTCGGTAATAAAACATTTCTGCAGCACAATGGAACGGAAAGTGTGAGCGATGCGTGGCATAATAAACATAGTAAAGAGCGTGTCATCGGTGCACTCTGGCGAGAAATCATTCTTGTTTTTCCTTTTATTATAACTTTAGAGCTAAATATTGAAAGAGCCAGTAGTTCTCTCCTTACCTCAAGTCAACAGCCAGGCTTTCACCCTTTTTGGAAGGCGGAGACAACACGCCTGCAGCAGCGGCGCGATCAAGGATTGCGGCCGAGTCTTTCAATATTTCGTTCTATAGTTTGTAAAGGAATTTCTTCCGGCCGCGAAATCTGGTTCGCCGGAAGAAATTCGGGAAAGAAGAAAGAGAGAGAGAACGAAGACCCAAGGCGACAGACGCGAATTAGAGCCAGTCTCTACTTTACTTTTGAGGGAGACTCGACTCGAAAGTATTTTCCCTCTTAATTTCCCACGTCCTCTACACTTCGGCCGGGAAGTCCTTCCGACAATACTGAACTTGTGCTTAACCAAATCCGAACACAAACGCGAGATTGGGCGCCAGGCACCAAAGTGCCAACAACGTTAATAAACTACTGAAAGTTTTAGTTAACGCGAAAATCGAGTTCAATCGGCAAGAAAATTCCCGGGCGGATTCCCAGGCTAGTCAGGAACGCGAGGAGAGCAGGTGGATTCGGCGAGAGAGCTAGGCAGAACGATTAAATGCGACAATTGTTTCTTTATTCGAAGGTTCGAATACTTGGACAAAAGATTAGAGGCGACGCACGAGGCCGGTGTACTGCGGCTCGTGCGTGGCACGCGTCCGTTAGGTGATGACGCAACAGATATTCGGTCGCAGAAGTCACAAAGTACAATATGCAGGTGGTCGGCACGAGCCTAAATCGCGATAATTAACAGAAAATAGATTGCACGAGTATGCCGCGATAGATGGAGTGAAGCAAATGGGCTCGACAATGGTAACGATATTGATAAAGGCCCGTTGTAGAGGCGCCTAAGCCTGCCGGAAGGTCACCTTTTCATGCACAAGTCGAAGTAGAGATCGCGAGAAAATCCAAAATGCGCTTGCAGTCAACGTGAAGAACAAAGATCGCCAGAAGGGCGGAAAGGAAGCGAGTATCGGGCTGAGACTTCTTACAAAAGGGAAGTCTCAAGCAAAAGCCCGCCGGTACAAGATTCGCTTACCGAAAATATCTGAATATTAGCCGGGCGCTAATATAACTCTCGAACGGAGACAGTCCTGGTACGCTCGTCCGTCCTTCCTTCCTTCTATACGGCGCAAATTCGGTAGTCGCTAATGGGCGCTAGGGCGATAATTCGGCTACGACTGTTCGCACGCACGCTTCTACAACGAGTGCCGGTCCTAACGCGCTTCGCTAGCCATTCGCTTACGACCCCTTTGTCCCCGAAAACCGGCCTGCCTATTGGTCCCTAAGTCCCCGCCAATCCTAGTGGTCCTCGCTGTGCCCTGACCTGAGCAGGAGCCAGGGCCGTCGCCCTGCGCCAAATTTTCCTCGCCGAAGTCCGATCATCGTGGATGCTGGTTCTTCGGCTGGAACCCACATGAGTGCCTGCGGTCGTCCAGTCGTCCAGGAAGATGACCAATCCCTCGCTGGAATTCCTTCGGATGCTGCTGCTCCTCATGCTCAGCTCTCCAGGCCGGGTCCACGGGATGCGAAGTTGAATCGGTTGTTCGAAGGTACCAGGAGCCCTCGCTCCTGACGGGCGCTAATAGGTTCGCGGAAATACAAGAAGCGTTAGGATTGGCTACAAATGCTTAGCGAGAACTTGGCTGGAGACGTCCGCATACGATAGATGGCTCTTAGAGCCCCAATTCTAATTTCGCGAGAGATATTCCTTTACGGGAAGGCGAGGAGTTGTCTCGCCCCGCAAGTTACATTACAAGTTATAATAAAGAGAGAAACAAGAATTATTTCTCGCCAGAGTGCAAGAATGATAGGCTTCCCTATATTATTTATTATGCACAAACCTTTTTTATATCACGCTAATCTCTCGCACTCCCCCCTGCCAGTGTGCAGTGCAGAAATGTTTTACCAACGAAACGGGCTTGCCTACGAGGAAAATAATTATAGCCCCCAAACGGCTGAACCGATTCGCTTGATTCTTGGCTTATCGGATTCAGAAAAATTACAGTTCAAATACAAAATTAAGAAATAAATCCTTAATACCGTAACCTTTTCATAAATCGAGAAAAAATTATGGCATCGATCGAATCCGCTACACTTTGGGATAATAGAGTCTCGGCTGTCGCGCGCCGTAGGGGACTACTACTTTGCGCGAGACTTTACCGAGTCTCATGATTACCGACTCATTCTGCCCTTGCCGGTTAATCGGAAGACTGTCGGTATTTGGCGTGATTCGGTCAGTTGGCCCTAAGCAGCCACGCGACACCGGTGACATTACGCGGCCGCTGAGACAATTACCAATTACAAAAATCGATAAAATTCGATGGTAAAAAGCTGATAGCACTTATCCGAATCACCCTGTACCTATCATTCCTCAGCAAAGCGTTCTTTTATAATAATAACATCGTTTAAAATAATAATGTCTTTTATAATAGTAATAGCGGATTACGATCGAGACTTCTGCCTTGTATCCGCAACTGACTTACAAACTTGTAAGGGGTAAAATAGATGAGACTAAGAATCATTAGGAATATTGGGAGGCTGTGACTATTGTTACGGGTAATTCAAAACGGGGTGAGCAAAGGTAACTTTTAAAGTTTAAACCAAACACACAGAACGAGAGAGAGAGAGAGAGAGAGAGAGAGAGAGAGAGAGAGAATGTAGAATGTATGTATTTCGTTCTAGGGCAGAGAAGTAGCCCTCTCAGAACGTTATTACAGTAGTAAATACAAGAAATAAAATACACAGATAATAAATAATAACAATAACAATAAGCGCACGCAAACAAGTACTAGGAATAAGCCCCGCACGTCGTAAAGAAGATAAAGCAAAATAGAGAAATTAAAGGGAAAAAGAAAAGAAAAAGAAACCCTACATATACCGCTCCATGAGGAAAGCAGCCAGGGCAGTTTTGAACGCCGCCTCACTGCCGCACTCCCGAATGGCAGGTGGGATGCCATTCCAAAATTGGGGACCAAGTACGGAGTACGAGGCCCCGAAAAAGGAGGTTCGGTGAGTTGGCACCACAAAGAGGGGGCCCCTCTGACGAGAGGGCCGCCCAGACGACCCCGCAACCCTAGGCGTGAGCCAGCCCCGATGGTAGTGGGGCTGACTCGACTTCAGAGCCCGGAAAATGCTGACTCCGAGAAAGAGGAGCCTTCGCTCCCGAACTTTCAGCCAGCCTAGTCGCACATAGTAGGGCGTGATATGCGCGTCACGAGGAACGCCATAAATGAAGCGCACGCAGGCGTTCAGCGCACGTTGGAGGCGCAACTCGCTGGTTACACCAATGCCCAGTAGAGTTAGGCAGCAATAATCAAGATGTGGCAGAATGAGGGAAGATATGAGCTTGATTTTAAGGCTCCGCGGCAACGCAGTGCTGTGACGTCGAAGCCCCGCAAGCGCACCATAGACCTTTCTGCAGATGTGCCCAGTGTGATCACCCCAGTCAAGAGTGGGCGAGATGTGCAGGCCCAGCGAGACAACCTTAGAGGCGTACGGGATGGGCGTACCACCCATCTGAACCAGGGGAGCACCGGAAACAAGCTGCAGGCCCAGGGCACGAGCAGAGCCGAGCATCATACACTGCGTTTTAGAAACGTTAAGAGAAAGAGAGTTCATTGTGGACCAGCCAGAGACGCTGGCAAGGTCAGAGTTGATCCTCCTAATCGCGTCGTCCAGCTCACTATAAGGTGCGGAGATGTATAATTGTACATCATCCGCGTACTTAATCACCTTGGAGTGCTTAATGACAGAGTCGAGATCCTGGATATAGAGAGAAAAGAGGAACGGTCCAAGGACGGAACGTTGCGGCACGCCCGAGTGGACCGGGGACCAACGGGAGAGACACTGTCCGATTCTGACTGCCTGTGCCCTATTGGAAAGGTAGGACCAGATCCACTGTAAGACCGGAAAAGAGAAATTGAAAGAGTGGAGTTTAGTAAGTAGAAGTGAGTGGTCTACAGTGTCAAAGGCCTTGGAAAAGTCAAGACACACCAGGACTGTGACCATCCGCTGGTCAGCAGCAAGACGGACGTCGCCCAGGAACGTCAGGAGAGCCGTCTGTGTAGATCGGTTTTTTACAAAACCATGTTGGGAGGGGTCCAGCTGTCCAGAGCTTTGAGAAAACTCTGGATATCATGGAGAACAACCCTCTCGAGGATCTTAGACAGCTCAGGAAGAAGAGAGATAGGGCGGAAATCGGCAGGAGCAGAAGCATTCGGTTTCTTGGGGATCGGAGAGATGATGGCTTTTCGCCAGGCAGCGGGGAAAGTAGAGAAAGCAAGAGAGGAGTTGAAGACCTGCAGAATGGCAGGGAATAACACAGGAAGAGAGAGTAAAAGAAATCTCGCACTCAGATCGTCCGAGGGCGAGATGGATGAGTTAGTAAGGCGCACAGCGCGAGCAAGGATTTCCTCCGTAACGGGGGAAAAATAGAAACGCGAATCGTCGGAGACACAGTTAGACAGCGATAGACATGCGGGGACGGCCGGTGGGGAGGAAGAATGCGCAGAGAGGAAGAACGAGTTAAGATCGTCCGGAGACAAGTGAGAGGGAAGAGGAGAGTGAGAGGGAGGGAGGACACCGAATGACTTCAGCTCTCGCCAAACATCATTCGGGTGCCTAGGAGTAGAGAAGTGGGAGAAAAGAAAGGAGGATCTGGCTCGCACCAGAAGGGACTGCACCCGGTTACGAGAGGCCCTGTAAAGAGCCCAAGTTTCCGGGTTAGCAGTTCGACGGAAGGGTCTCCTGAGTGAGTCGCGAGAACGCATCTCGGCTCGGATCTCAGGAGTAATCCAAGGAGCAGGAGGCCGTCGAATACGCAGAGGTCTAGGCGGGGCATGCTCGTCGAGGACTCGGAGCAGTCCCGCATTGAAGTCGTCCACCAACTGATCCACGCTGCTCTCACAGGAGTTCGAAGCAAGACGAACACGGCTAAGCTGCGAGATGTCATCGAGTAGCGCGTCACGATTGATGGAACCATACCTACGACGGAGATCATTGGTTTGTGTAACCCGTGAAGTTAAAATGTAATCTAGCGAGATAAAATCATGATTGGAGCAATGATGTCCATTGCTCTGAGAGAAGGAAGCTACCCTACTAGGATCGTCCACAAGCCCCAGGTCGAGCCAAGTGGAGGAGGAAGAAGTGTGAAAAGTAGGAGAGTAGGGGACGGAGTAAAGATTAAGGCGGACAAAAAGCCCACCAAGGTAGTTGGCATCAAAGGACTGAGAGCACATGTCCGCATTCCAATCACCAAGAATAACCTTGTTCGGGTAATCCGAGGCAATGTCAGCGAACACGGGCTCAAAGTCTGAAAGACAAACATGCGGGGGACGGTAAACGACCCCAACCAGGAGGGTACTAACAGAGGGAATAACAACCTCTAAGAACAGATATTCCGGCCCCGAGAACTGACAGCTGGAGGAGGACGCGACGACAGAGACCACGAAAGAATCGCGAATATATATACAGACGCCTCCACCCGTTCTGCCATCCCTGTCACACCTAAACAGAGAGTAGCCAGACAGGGCGTAGTGAGTATCCGGGATGGAGCACGAGAGCCAGGACTCGGATAACGCAATGATGTCGTCAGTGGCTCCAACAAACGATGCAAGAGAATTATAGTGGCAACTAAGGGATTGCACGTTAACATGCCCACATCGAAGGACAGACTGGGCACGAGGAACAAAGTGAGGCGACGCAAGGGAACCTTGACTTCACGCGAGCTTAGAATCTACGTCACAAGCGGAGTCGATTTTAATGGGGGCCGCGGAGTCGGTCTTTTTGACATAAACACTGCCGTCCCGGTGCCAGACCCTGGCAGAGCCGCGAGAGCGAGCCAGCGCGCGACAGCGCTTTAGTAGAGCCACTGTGTCGCTGGGAAGAAACTCGTTAATGTAAACGAGGTTGGAGGGGAAGGCGGGGTCCACTAAGGAGGCAGGCAGGTCACGCTTTAGTCGCTTGGCCGAGAGAAGCGAGTTACGCACGGTGGCAGCGGTAAATTTCGCATGGATAGTACGGGGACGGTCGACAGAGGGGGTCCCGCGCATGCGCGAGACTGAGACTATGTCCGCGGGACTGAGCACAGTTCCTAGCGCCTGCGCGACCCGCACGATTTGGGACCGGAGGTCCTCCCCAGAGGACTCTGGGATACCAGAGATGAGGAGTTCGCTCGTCATACCTGCAACCTCGAAACGGGCGAGATGTGCCTTGGCGGACGCGAGCTGCGAGGTTAGGGTCGCATGGGAGACAGTCAACTGCTCTACATCTGCTTGGGAAGCCTTAAGGGGTCATATATACCAGGCACGTCATGAAATAAGTAAAGGTTTGTTAATTTATTGTCCTATTAATACATCCTGTTATTAAGTTTCTATCATGTGTCCGTTATTGTACATACTTTGAAGTATTTTCTCTGAAAAATACAAATAAATAACTAGGTTATGTACGACGTAACTGGCATCGGCTTAATTCAAATTGCAACATGCGGTGGTCAATGTATCTTGGTCAATTCTTATCTAAAAAAAATATAAAAAATTGAGCGTGAACTAGACACAGAAAACTAGTCCTCAACGAGCCAGAATATTTTTTTTCTTTTTTTTCACAAAGTTACACGCGAAAAAGTCACCAATTTCGTAGGACCACTTAGAAATAATGACATTTTCGCGTGTAACTTTGTGAAAAAAAAAATATTCTGGCTCGTTGAGGACTAGGTTTTTGTGTCTAGTTCACGCTCAATTTTTTATATTTTTTTTAGATAACAATTGACCAAGATAGATTGACCACCGCATGTTGCAATTTGAATTAAGACGATGCCAGTTACGTCGTACATAACCTAGTTATTTATTTGTATTTTTCAGAGAAAATACTTCAAAGTATGTACAATAACGGACACATGATAGAAACTTAATAACAGGATGTATTAATAGGACAATAAATTAACAAACCTTTACTTATTTCATGACGTGCCTGGCATACATGACCCCTTAAGTAAGGTGGAGTGGCTACTGAGCTGAGCGGAACAGGCGCCGGGATTAGCCCCGAGAGCGTTAGTCCGGGTGTCCAGCTGGTTGATAGCATCAGTGTGCTGCGCCGTGGTGGCCGTGAGCTGCTGTAGACAGGCGCGGATTTCCGCACCTAGTGTACGCTGATCTGCCATGAAGCTATAGAGCGTAGCTGTAAGCTGTTGTACAGCAGTGGTTAGCGGGCCATTGAGGTCGATGGTTTCACAGCCGGATGGAGATCCCTGAGTTGGAGGCAGAGCAGATGGAAGTGGCTGCGACGATGGGAGAGAGGCGACGGCGGTGACTGCAGAAGGTTGAGACGAGCAGGGAATGACCGACGGTCTGACATCCGTAGGATCAGCTTTGCATGAAATTGCATGGGGCTTAAGGCACCCTGGGTGCAGTTTCCCCTTGCAGAAAGGGCACACGACCGCCTCCTTGGCTATATGTTTCCGACACCTAGTGCAGGAATTCGGCCGCTCCATGTCAGGTTAGGCTAGGTGACCGGCGATGACAGGAGGCAACCTTGGCGGCAGTAGCAACGGAGAGGGCGCGTGGGTGAGTCCAAGACGTTTCAAATTACCTCAGATTGACAGAAATTAACCGTCCCAGGAAATGGGGGTTAGAAATTCTGCCAGTGTAGTCGCAGAAAGAAAGTGCGAATTCTCGTCGGCGAGAGGAAAGCCCCTAACACCTAATAGGCCAAAGTAAGTGCGGGCCGAGCGAGAATGCGCTGATACCTGAAACAGGCCCCACAGGGCAGAGATGCGGCAGAAAATGGTCACAGAAATAAGAGCGACAAAACTGGCGTGCAGTGTACTCACGAGAGAGAGAGAGAGAGAAGATAAGATAAGACGTATATTTGTCCTAGGGCGTTTTGCCCTCTCAGAACATTACAATTAGTGTAACAAAGAATAAATTAATACGAGAGAACTTAAAACTAGAAGTGTGAATAGGTGAGGTGTGAGTAAAATAAAGCAGCTAGGCACCCCGATAGACGCATAAAACAATCGCAAAGGTTTCAGTACAGAGAACGCATAAGAAAATTAGGAGGCAGGCCAACAAACCAAAAAAGACGCAGAACTCACGCATATCGCCCAGCCAAGTGTGCACATAACACATTCTTAAAAGATACCTCAGAGTCGCACTCCCGAATGACAGCTGGAAGGTCATTCCAGAATTGCGAGCCCCGCACGGAGAAAGAGGCCGCAAAGAAGGAGGTGCGGTGGTTGGGCACAGGGAGCAGGATACCCCTTTGACGAGACGGGTATCCAGCAGAGCCTTCGAACCTAGGCGTGAGCATATCCCGCAGGGGACCCGGAGAGTCAGAGACGACGGCACGGTAGAGGCAAACACCGAGGAAGAGTAGCCTTCTCTCGCGAACCTTCAACCAGCCGAGGCGGCGGAAGAAGGGTGTACATCGCGCGGTGCATCGAAAATGAAACGCACGCAGGCGTTTAGCGCAAGCTGGACTCTGATCTCGCCAGTAGCGGTAATCCCTAAGAAGGCGAGGCAACAATAGTCCAGGTGTGGCAGAATGAGGGAGGATACAAGCTTAAGTCTTAAGCTTCGCGGTAAAGCAGTGCGTTGGCGCCGGAGACTCGCAAGCACACCATAGATCCTTTTACAGATGTGTCCAGCGTGGTCGCCCCAGTCGAGAGCAGGCGAGATGTGCAGGCCCAGCGAGACAACCTTAGAGGCGTACGGGATGGGCGTACCGCCCATCTGGACCAGGGGAACACCAGAAACAAACTGCAGGCCCAGGGCACGAGCAGAGCCGAGCATCATGCACTGCGTTTTCGAGACGTTACGAGAGAGGGAATTCATTGAGGACCAGCCAGAGACGCTGGCGAGGTTGGAGTTGAGCCGCGTTATCGCCTCCTCTAACTCATAGTAAGGCGCAGAGATGTACATCTGCACGTCGTCCGCGTATTTGACCACCTTGGAGAACTTAATGACAGAGTTTAGGTCATGGATATACAGAGAGAAAAGGAACGGTCCAAGGACGGAACCTTGCGGCACGCCCGAGTGCACCGGGGACCAACGGGAGAGAGACCGTCCGATTCTGACTGCCTGTGCCCTGTTAGAGAGGTAGGACCAGATCCACTGTAAGACCGGAAGAGAGAAGTTGAGAGAAAAGAGTTTGGTAAGAAGGAGAGAGTGGTCAACAGTATCAAAGGCCTTGGAGAAGTCCAGACACACCAGGATTGTGACCATCCGCTGATCAGCAGCGCGATGGACGTCGTCCAGGAGTGTCAAGAGAGCAGTTTGGGTAGAATGGTTTTTCACAAAACCATGTTGCGAGGGGTCCAACTTTCCAGAGCTACTGAGAAAGCCCTGGATTGCATTGAGGACAACCCTCTCAAGGACTTTGGACAGTTCAGGAAGAAGGGAGATAGGGCGAAAATCGGCAGGAGCAGACGCGTTCGGTTTTTTGGGTATCGGTGTGATTATGGCTTTACGCCAGGCGTCGGGGAAAACAGAGAAGGTGAGCGAAGAATTGAAGATCTGCATTACAGCAGGAAAAATAGCAGGGAGAGAGAGTAAGAGAAATCTCGCATCCAGATCGTCCGAGGGCGAGATAGACGAGTTCGCAAGGCGCACGGCGCGAGCAAGACTCTCCTCCGTAACAGGAGAGAAGTAGAACCGCGAGTCGTCGGAGGTATGGTTAGACAAGGACAGGCATGCGGGGACGGCCGGTGGGGAAGAAGCATGAGCAGAAAGGAAGAATGAGTTAAGGCTGTCCGGCGACAGGTGAGAAGGAGGAGAGGAATGAGAAGACGGAACGACACCGAATGACTTCAGCTCGCGCCAGAGAACATTCGGGTGTCGGTGAGTAGAGAAACGGTCGAAGAGAAAGGTAGTTCTGGCTCGCGCCAGAAGAGCCTGGATACGGTTACGAGAGGCCTTGTAAAGGGCCCCAGTAACCGAGTTACCAGACCTGAGGAAGGAGCACCTGAGCGAGTCCCGAGAACGCATCTCGGCTCTAATCTCAGGGGTGATCCAGGGAGCAGGAAGCCGTCGGATACGCAGAGGCCGAAGCGGGGCATGCTCGTCGAGAACTCCGAGCATTCCCGAATTGAAGTTGTCTACCAACCGATCCACGCTGCTCTCACAAGTGTTCGAAGCAAGTCGAACGCAGCTCAGCTGCGATATGTCATCAAGTAGCGCGTCACGATTGACGGAACCATATCTACGACGAAGATCATTGGTAGGAGTAACCCGAGAAGTTAAGACGTACTCTAGCGAAATAAAATCGTGGTTGGAGCAGTGAGACTCTTTATTTTGGGAGAAAGAGGCTACCCTGCTAGAGTCGTCCACAAGCCCAAGGTCAAGTCGAGTGGAGGAGAAAGAAGTATGAAAAGTAGGTGAATATGGGATAGAGTAGAGACTGAGACGAGAGAAAAGACCTCCAAGGTAGTTCGCGTCAGGGGACTGGGAGCCCATGTCCGCGTTCCAATCGCCAAGAACAACCTTGTTCGGGAAGTCCGAGACGATGTCAGCAAACACGGGCTCAAAGTCCGAGAAAGGAACATGCGGGGGGCGGTAAACGACCCCCACTAGGAGCGAGCCGATAGAGGGAATAACCACCTCCAAGAATAAATATTCGGGTCCGCGAGATTGAGTGCGAGGCGAGGACGCGATAACAGAGGCCGTGAGAGTATTGCGAATATAGATGCAGACGCCTCCACCCATTCTGCCATCCCTGTCACACCGAAATAAGGAGTAGCCAGGCAGAGCGCAAGAAGAGTCAGGGGAGGAGGGGGTAAGCCAAGATTCGGATACCGCGATGACGTCAAGAGTTGAACGCAGAAAATACGTCTCGAAGGAGTCGAAGTGAGAAAGAAGAGACTGCGCATTGACATGCCCAAGACGCAGGGGGCAGTGAGCGAGAAGAGGGGCGGGGGGCGGCGAGCGGGAGCCTAGCCTTCATGCCAGCTTGGTTAGTATATCGCGCGGCGAGTCGATCCTAACCGGGGAGTCGGTGGCAGTCTTCTTAATGAAGATGCTGCCATCCCGGTGCCATATTCGAGAATAACCTCGCTCGCGAGCGAGGGTGCGGCATTGTTTCAGTAGGGACGCGATTTCCCGAGGTAAAAATTAATTTATGTGCACAAGCCGGGACGAGAAAGCAGCGTCAATAGTGGACGCAGGTAGATCGCGCTTCACACGCTTAGCCACAATTATAGAGCCGCGCAGCGCAGTGGATGAAAGTTTCGCGTGGATCGTGCGTGGCCGATCCGTGGAGGGGGTCCCACGCAGGCGCGAGACCGAGGGAACGTCACTGGCGTTGACAGAGATCCCCAGCGCATGCGCCACCCGAGGGACGAGGAGCTGTAGATCCTCGCCAGAGGTCTCGGGGAGACCCGAGATAGTGAGCTCGGCCGATCTCTGCACGAGCTCCATGCGAGCAAACCTTGTCTTGAGGGCATCCAGCTGCGACGCTGGGGTAGACTGGTTTTCCACGGCTTTTCGCACTTCCACTCTCGAGGAACTAACAGAGGCGGTGAAGCTGGAAAGCTGAGAGGAGCTAGAGCTCGCTAAAGCCTCAAGAGTGCTGGTCCGACTTTCTAGGTTAGTCAGCTTGTCTGCGTGTTGAGCAGCGGTGGAGGTCAGCATCTCCAAGCACTGGTGGATCTTGTCTACCTGGGAGCGCTGGTCCGACATGAAGGTCGAAAGTGTGGCAGTCAAACCCTCGACAGCAGCAGTGAGGGCACCGATCTTTTGATCCGTAGGTGATCCTGTAGGTGACGGCGGCGAGGGCAGCGGCGCACAGTGGCCGATTTGGGTCCAGAACGCGCGCATCGCACTTTATGACCGACAAAATTCAAAGGCACGGGGATGAAAATTGAACATTATATCCTTGTTCTGGATAATATGAAGCACAAAAAATGTTAGTAAATTAATTTTTTATCTCAAATAGTTTTGAAGTTAACGACAGATTGGTATAGTATGTTCCTATGTATTCAAATGGGGGACTTTAACTTTTGTATATTGATTCGGGAACCTAATGGAACCTCATGGTGTATTTTTTTCCTGAAACTAGATTTTTTTCCCAGTCTTTGGACATATGTTTCATCTGCATAAGCATTAACCTGTGTTATGAATTAATACAATTACAAAATTGTGATTTAGTGAAGAAAATATCGAAAGAAACGATATATTGATTCGGGAACCTAATGGAATCTTATGGTGTATTTTTTTCCTGAAACTAGATTTTTTTCCGCGTCTTTTGGCATATGTTTCATCTGCATAAAGTTGCATAAACCTGTGTTATGAATTAATACAATTATAAAATTGCGTTTTAGTGAAGAAAATATCGAAAGAAACGAAGCATTTGGCAGAGAGGTAGCATGAGGAGGAGAAGTGGGGGAGGAGGAGGTAAGACAGGTTGGAAAATGAGGAGAACAGCGAGAATGGAAGTCAAAATGAGGTGTGGACACTAGAATGGGGTGAAAGATGAAGGATAAATGAAATCGGTGCGACCGGGGAATATAGTACTGATAGAAAGGAGAAAACGGTAGAAAATAAGGATAGATCTTCCTCGCTTTATCTTATCCTTAAGATATAAACCATACAAAAAGGACGATTATGAAAATAGCCAGTTTTGATGCCTATTCTCCATGCTTTGTTTAGAACGGTGACACGATTTCCATCGCTTCAAATACAGAGTAACAAAAGCTCGAACTATTCCTCTGTCAATATTTTTACCAAGGTTCTCGACATAGGAAACAATGGCTTCCGTTGCCGCCTTTTTTCCAGATTTGTCTTTTATTAATGTCGCAAGGAACCGCTTGGACATATTTATCGAGCTGCCTGACATGTTTCTACGCCAGATATTGCGAAACTATGCAAACTAATGAGAAAAATATATTGTACGACACACAATACTCGTGATGCAGACGGTACTAATCGCTGCAGGAACTTGGTTTCAGGCTAATTGAATGAATCTTCTTGGGAAGAATTATATCTTATTACCATTGTCCCTCTTGGTCCCTTACGAACGATTTAAACAAAACAGCGATTGGGGAAGTCGGAGACTACACGTGTCTCGTGTGCAAAGTTTGCCTCGTGTGTAGTCTCCGACTTCCCCAATCGCTGTTTTGTTTATATCGTTCGTAAGGGACCAAGAGGGACAATGGTAATAAGATATAATTCTTCCCAAGAAGATTCATTCAATAGAGCCGTGATGCCACATTGGCGATGACAGTCGGCCTGGAGGTGGACGGGAGACCCTTGCCTCCGCATGAGACTTCAGGCACCCCGGGTGCATAGTAGAGTGACAGCTCGAGCAGCGCTCCGACCCCTTGCGTATGTCCTTGTGGCATTTAGAGCAAATGACGTCACGCTCCACGGCAGGCATAATGAGGTGAAGGTGGCAGGCCTGGCGAGGATGGTAACCGTGGGAAAGAGCTCCGGTGTGAGGGCGCAGAGCAGCCGAAGAAATTTAAAATCGACAGAGTAACCGAAATTAACCACAAGGGTTAGGAAATCTGTCAATTGTGGCAACAGAAATATTGGCGAAATTCTCGTCGGCAAATAAAGAGCCAAGTATAATTAATAGGCCAAAATAAAGGCAGGCCGATCGAGAATTTGGCACGCACCTGAAACAGGCCCCACCGGGCAGAACAGCGGCAGAAAGAGGTCCAAAAGGAAGAGCACAAAAGTAGCGTGGAGTTTACTCACGAGAGAGAGAGAGAGAGAGAGAGAGAGAGAGGGAGAGAGAGAACGGAGGCCCGCCGCAGGCAGGTAGCTTGCGGTCGTACCGTACATACTTTAGTATGGGTGCACCAAAAGTCTCCTAAACCAAGGCGGCCATCTTGGGGGGTGGGACCCCCTGATGACAATACACCCTTCAAAAATATAGGGAGCTATCTTACTTTAGGAGCTATTAGCGGAAAGAAGTGACCAATCGGTGCGCTGTCGCTGTGACACGGGAGCACGAATCGAGCCGCCGCAGAATCTCGCCGCTCGGGCGACGCACGCGGTCCCGCGCGTCAGACGTGACACGCACACAGCGCGCGACAAAATGTTGGTCAGCGCAGGCCAGCACCAAGCGGCAAGTGCCTACCCAAGGTGGTGCCCTTCTACGCAACAATCAGCGGGCGTATTTTCAGAAGGCGCCTCGCTAATTTTGACGATGTTGTACGTACTGCTAACACTTGCCAATTATTATCGCGTTCCTCCCACATCTTTTTGCAGATTTTTGCCACGAAAATATCCGATCCAAAAATGTTTCAACATTTTTTTGACATTTTTTCGCCCATTTTGAAAAACGATGCGATCGACTTGCGCTCACCGTTCACCACAAATACGCTTTGTTTTAAAGCAGGCTTCAATGCGTCTTGCAAATTAATTACAGCCAGATACTGCCACGCGAACCGGAGATCGTCCCGTTTCTGCCTGACAAATTGGAGACGGAAGAATTTAGCGGCGATCTGATTATTGGAATTTTTTTTATGAAAACCTAAACCTTTGCCAACAATACGTCGCTTCCCGTTTTCCGATATCAAACGGAGGTGCATGTGCATACTTAATTACCAATCAAAAAATATTACTAGCATATGAATACCTCGACACAAATTTGCACATGCCAAGTTTTAAAGCTTGAGATGCAAGTTAATTAATTAATTAACGTGTGGTATCTTTGATTGAAAACTTGGCTTTCTTGAGTGATATCTATTCCATTTTTAGATCATTAAACTACTTGGAGCTTTTCTTTACATTTTAATGTATTTTGGGGGATTTCACGCCTTTTTGGTTGTTCATATTTTGAAGAAAAATACAATCGGACTGTACCACATTCATATAACCGTCATCATTGTTTTTACACATCACCAGTCATGGCATAACCAATGTGTCGGTATAAAACCATGTTATCCGCACAGCGCTCTGCAGCACTTCGCAGTGGTGCCCGCTCGCGTGAAACACGTGAGAGTAATATTTTTAGGAATTGTATTAATCCGGATGATGAAACTCTTAATCCGCTTTGCCTTTACCACGAGAAAAATAAAAGAGGAAATTCATATCTCCGGAACGACTGGACCGATCCACATGATTCTTGGCTCATTGGATTCAGATAAATCAACGATGAAATACAACATTCTGAAATAAATTCTTGGGGCTCTAACTTTCGCATAAATCGAGGTGAAAGTTTAGTAACTAAGGATAACAGCTAGAGTTCGGGATAATATAGCCTCGGCTGTCGCGCGCCGGAGTGTCATATATATATGGAGAGGGAACTTCTACTTGGCGCGAGACTCTACCGAGTCTCCTGATCATACAACGAAGCCAAGTTTTCAATCAAAGATACCACACATTAATTAATTAATTAACTCACTTGCGTCACTAATTTTAATGCTTGGCGTTTGCGTTTTTCATTCGAGATAGTTATGCTGGTGATGTTTTTACCTGACAATGAAGTGTGCACACGCCAAGCTTTAAATTTTTTTCTGTAATATTTCTAAAATGCTTTGCTGTTGAGACATTTCACCGATCCGGGACTTTTGGAATACTCTGTATAATAATGCAGCCGCGGAGGTCGAAACTGCCTAGTAATGTACAAGTGCTTGTACCTCTTATAATATGAAAGCCATTTGAAAAATTGGAATGGCATTGTGTTACTCTCATTGTGGACTCTAGTATCACCCAAGAAAGCATTAGACCGGAGGTGAAAACTGCCCACGTATATAACGGTGGAGGTAAAAACTGCCCACATATATAACAAGGGAGGTGAAAACTGCCCTTATATAGTTGCGGTTGTCGAACCTGTCCATTAATATATGAGTGCTTATATCTATTTAAATACGAAAACTTTTTCAAAAATTCAAATGGAACTGCGTTGCTTGCTGTGGGTACTCTAATTACAGGAGAAAAAATGGGAGGGTCAAATCGGAGGTCATAACTGCCCCGTGACATACATATATATATATATGACGGCGCCCGTACATTGCTGTCGCTCCAATCTACTGACTTGGAACGGGGTGGCATTATTATTGTGTACCACCGAGTGTACCCGAGGGACCGCGTGTTGAGCAGACCGATAAGGGTCAGTTTTTACCTGCCTTGGGATTAGGTGCAAGGCAGGGAATGTGGAGACCGGGCACAGTTGCGTTTCGGTCGAGATCGCGGTAAGTTCGACAGAGAGGAAGTCTCCCGCGGTCTCTCGTATACGCTTTCCGTTCCCTTTGATTTTGTGTTTGTTACAAGTAAAGAAAACAATAAAGTTTTGTTGGACTACACTCGCGCGTCAACTACTTCGCGCTTCGTGCGAGCAATGAATGACGATCAAGCCCCCGGGGCTGACGCCCCGACATATACATACACCTATCTTTTGTATTTTTTTTTATATTGCTTCGCTTCACCAAGATATATTTTATAATCAGAACAGGTGATTTACATTCTTGAAAAAAAACATACATAACCATTGATTAGCCAAATCCCACTGAGACATAAGCAAAAGGTAGACAAACAAATATGGACCACAACGAGGACCACCAAACCAACCACAACCAGGATTATTACCGAACCAACCAGATTACCACCAAACCAACCAGGATCACCGAACTCACCAAGCTACCATCAACCTCACCACGACCACCACACCATCAAGACAACATCTACAACATAAGCCCAACCATCGGTCCCACCCACAAACTACCCATATTATACACTCCCCAACATTGGCCCGGAGTGCCAAAATTTTTGTAAGGGGGGGAGTGTAACGCACCGTAAGGGTTCTAGGAAGCCTGACGCCTAGGACCCTTATCGCGCCCCCTACTCCAGCGACTAGCGACAACCAGGGCACTGGCCCAAGGGACCGTCCTTAATCGCAGCCTCACTTAATCTCAGTCAGTCACTCTTTGTACCTCCACGAATAAAGTTAAAAACGCAACTCTGCCTGCTGTATTATATAGGATTAGGAAGGGGGTAGCGGTAATGGTACAGGTATGGGGAATAGGGAAGATGAGGTTTGGGAAGGATTGGGAGAGGAGGTTATGGTTGTTTGAAAAGTTGGTGTGGCCGGTGCTGAGTTATGGGGTGGAGATTTGGGGGTGGAAGGAGAGGGAAGATGTGGAGAGGGCTCAGGAAAGGTTTATGAGGTGGGTTTTGGGATTGGAGAGGTGCACGCCGGGATATATGGTGCGGGAGGAGGTGCAGAAGGAAAAAATAGCAGGAAGGGCAGGTATGAGGGCATGGGGGTTTCAGAGAAAGTTGGTGGAGGGGAAAGGAGGGGAACTAGCGAGGAGGTGCTGGCAGGAAATTAGGGAAAGAGCGAGGAGAGGGAAGGCGTTGGAAGGGTGGGAGGAAGAAAGGAAGGTGTTTTATGAAAAGAAAGGGTGGGAGATAGAGGAGGTAGAAAGAATAAGAGAGTGGGGGGAGGGGCTGAAAGGGGAGGAAATGATAGAGCGGGAAAAGGGTGAGCAGGAAAGGGAAAGGTGGGTGAAAATAGGGGAGTCGAAATACAATGAGTGGTACGGGAGGGTGAAGGGTAAAGGAGTCCCGGGGTATTTGAAGAAGGGGGGGGGGAGAGTAGGTGGAAAAGGGTGATAAAGTTCAGGCTGGGAAATGGGATGAGGGGAGGTAGATACTGGGAGGACGAGAGGGAAAGGGAATGTAGGATTTGTGGAAGGAAGGAAGAAACGTGGGAGCATGTATGGGAGGAGTGCGTGGGATGGGGAAGGGAAAAGGGCTGGAGGGAGATGGCGGATGAGGTACTTGGGGATGGGGGAGAGGGAGAGGGGTGGCTGAGGAGGCTTGAATATATGAGGGGGGAAGAGGAATGGAAAGACTCGGAAAGGAACGAATGGAAGGAAAGAGACGGAGCGGAAATGGAAGTCCAAGGGCGTGTGTGTGAGATAAATGGAGGGATGAGTGTGCGAGAGGATGAGAGGAGTATGGATGGATGTGTGGAGTGGAGCGGGAGGGGAGAGGGCGAGCGTGGCGCGCGAGAGGCGAGCGAGTGGCGAGAGGCAAGCGAGGGGAGAGATGGAGGGAGGTAGCGAATAAGATAGGTTTAAGATAGGCTAAGGTAGTGAGTACCGTGCCCCTTCGGGGGGTGGGGTTGCTGGACCCCGACACGGCGCGTCCCCGGGTGGCGGATAGGGGAATGCCCTCACCAGGCTTGCCTGGCGGGTACCGGCGAAATAAAATAGCCGGCGCGGACCAAAACCAGCTAGGGGAAGGAACCCCGAATAAGAAACCAAACATGGACGGTACGGTAAAGGAGAAAACGTTTACGGTGCAGGGGTGCGATTCCCCAGTACCGGCGTCCGAGGGCGAGCAAGCGGGCCCTCTGGCGTCGTCATCCGACAACCGCAGTGTCGCGTCGGTTGGCCACTTGGTCGGCGCGGCATTAAAAGCCACAAGTGAGCGCTCCGGAGAGGAGCGAGAGGCGGCTTCCCAGCATGGGGAGACGCCAGGGTGCGCGAAGAGGACCCCCTCCGCTAGGAGGAAGAAGAAGGGCCGTGTGGTCATCCGGCCCACGGAGGACAGCGCGGGCAAGTCCGATGACTCGGACACGTCCGTCGCCTCCGTGGTGTCGGTGACCGAGAGGGCCGTGCCGAGATGTTCGGTGGTGTTGAGCCGCCTGCCCGACACGGTCCTCTCCCGACGCGGCTCGGCGACGACGGAGGCTTCTGGCGGCGAGGGGTCCGATGCCTCGATGGCATCGGGCTCCTCGCGGCCGGGAGGTTCCCGGCGAAAGAGGGGGCCCCCATCCACGGGGGAGGGCGCCGGGTCGGCACTGGCGAAGAAACGCCAGGTCGACTCGACGCGCGCTGGGACCGAGTCCCAAATGGGGCAGCCCACCGGCGGCTCAGAGCCTGAGCCGTCGGCAACACCGGGAGACCCACCGCCCACCGGGGAGGAGAGCGCCGCCCAGGCTCTCAGCCGAGAGGCTGAGTTGGCGCGGAGGCTGAGGGTCAGCTCGTCCGCGGATGTAGGTGCCCATATAATTGAGGCGATGGACGTGGTGCGTCATCTGGCGACCACCTCGTCCAACCTCAAGGGCACCTACAAACGCAGGTTCCGGGAGGCGGCCCAAGAGGCCACGGTGGCGGCGACGGAGTTGGCAGCCAGAGCCAACTCCGACGGGGAAGGGGCCCTCATTAGGGCCGAGAATAGGCGTCTGAGGGCCAGGATCGCCGACCTCGAGGGGGAGATTTTCTCCCTCTCGAGGAAGGTCGAACTCCTGGACTGCCAGGGGGCTGGACCCTCGGGCGCCACGGCGAGGACACCCTGCGCCCCCAACGATGGCCCCGTCGGCCTCACTCTTGATGAGAGAGTGATGGCGCGGATCGGGGCTCTCGTGGAGGCCAAGCTGACCCGCTTCAGGGAGGAGCTCTTCCCTGGGCGGGCGGTGAGGCCTCCATTGGGGGTGAAGGCGGCGACTCGGGCGGGTGGGTGTGAGCCCGTCCGAGCCGCCGCTTCTTCCGCGGAGGCTCCGGCGGTGGACTGTACAGTCCGCCGCCGGAAGAAGAAGCGGAAGAAGGGGAAGGGAAAGAAGGGTGGGGCAGCAGTCGAGGCTGCTGCCGAAACACCCAAAAACTCCCCGACCGCCGGTGGCCCACAGATACCGCCGCCGCCCGCACCTCCCACGCAGGGAGAGACGTGGGCGACGGTGGTGGGTCGCAAGCAGAAGGGCGGGCAGGGCCGCAAAGCCCCACCACCTCCTGCTGCCACGGCCAAGGCAGCGAAGTGGGCCGAAGGTGCCGGTGGGACCAAGGTGGTGCCTGGACGCCCTCCGAAGACCGCAGCAGTCACGCTGACGGTCCCGGAGGGGTCCAGGCTCACCTACGCGGAGGCGATGTCCAGGGCGCGCGAGCAGATTAAGCTCGCCGACCTGGGCATCGCCTCAGTGAGGCCCAAGCGCGCCGTCACCGGGGGTCTCATTCTCGAGATCCCCGGTGCCGACGGCGCGCAGAAGGCCGATAGGTTGGCGGAGGCGATGGCCGGGATTTTCGAGGGGTCGGAGGCGCGTATCGCCCGCCCCTCGAAAAAGACCGAGCTGAGGGTGACGGGACTTATCGAGTCCGTCACCGTCGGCGAGGTCATCTCGGCCATCGCCAAGGCGGGCGGGTGTAAGGAGGGGGAAGTGACGACCGGTGAGATCCGGTCGTCCGCCCCCTCCAAACTGGGCTCCCTCTGGCTGCGGTGCCCACTTACCGCGGCCGGGAGGATCACGGAGGTCGGCCGACTTACCATCGGCTGGACCTCCGTGAGGGTAGAGGCGCTAGCTGCACGGCCGCTGCAGTGCTTCCGCTGCCTTGAGGCGGGGCACGTGCAGCGGCAGTGCAAGTCCGCCGTGGACCGCAGCCGCCGCTGCTACGCTTGCGGGGCGGAGGGCCACAGGGCCGGACAATGCAAGGCCGGGCGGCTGAAATGCCCGCTTTGCAGCGACCTCGGCCGCCCGGCCGAGCACCGACTCGGCGGCGAGGCCTGCCGCGCCTTGCGGCAAAAGGCCTCCAAGAAGCCTGCGGCGGCGAAGCCAAACCCGAAATCGGGGAAGGCTCCGCCGCCAAAGGCGAAGGGCGGCAGGGGCGGACCACCGGCGCTGGCTGTTGTCTCCAGCGTCCCGGTGGTACCGCCCTTGAAGGTCGTGGTGGCGAGGACGGCACCCAAGCCGAAACCGCCACCACGACCGAAAGTGGCCGCCCCCGCCGAGCCGGCGGAGAAGGCGGCCAAGGGGCCAGAAGCGGCCCAAAGTGGGGGAGGCTTGGAGGAGGCCATGGACACGGCGTAATAATGTCCCAGCGCCTCCTCCAAGCCAACCTCAACCACTCGCGCAGGGCCCAGGACCTCCTTGTCCACACCCTGCGCGAGTGGCGAGTGAGTTTGGTGATCGCGGCAGAGCCGTACGCCGTACCTCCCAGCGACCCTAATTGGGTCGGGGATGCGTGCGGCTCCGTCGCGATCATTCGCACCCACTGGCCCGACTCCCCCCTCTGCTCATCCCTGGAGCAGGGGCGGGGATTCGTGGCGGTGCAGTGGGGGAACCTCGCGGTGGTGGGTTGTTACATCTCGCCCAACTGCGGCCTCGATGCGTTCGAGGCGTACCTGGGTGCGGTCGGTGGGTGCATCTCCCGCACACGGCCGCGCCCGGTACTCGTCCTGGGGGACTTCAACGCCCACGCTGTGGCGTGGGGCAACCCCCGGGACGACGCAAGGGGCGGGATGCTGCTGGACTGGGCGGCGCAGCACGACCTCCGGTTAATCAACCGGGGGTCGGCTAGCACGTGCGTGCGGTGGAATGGGGAGTCGGTCGTCGATTTGACCTTCGGCTCCCCGGCCACCGTGCGCCGTGTGTCCGGGTGGCGGGTTGTGGAAGAGCAGGAGACGCTCTCCGACCACCTCTATCTGACGATGGAGGTGGTCGCCACACCCGTCGCCCCGACGCGCCGCCCGCCAGCAGCGGGCAACCCTCGTGGTGGGGGAGACAACCCACCACCGTGATGGGCGCTGAGGCGCCTAGACCGGGACGCTCTCATGGCGGCAGCGATCGCCGTGGCCTGGCAGGACGGGTCGGGGGACGAGCACGAGTCTCCCGACCCGGACGAGGGGGCCGAGTCGCTTCGGGGCGCGATGACGTCGATTTGCGACGTCGCACAGTGGGGTGTATCCCAAATCTAGCTGGACAAAATTAATAATTTCTGTTGCAGGTTGAAAAAATCATTGTACTAGCTAGATTGAAACTTCAGAGGGTGCTACATCTCGTTTATAAAGTTATGTTTGGGGGCGAGAGGTTATCTGAATATATACAAGAAAGGAAATAAGAATATCGTTTTGTATATATTTGAAAGCTCTAAAACCAATACGTTTAAAATCATATCACCTTTCGGATTATAACATTATTATTTCTAACAAAGTAATTAAACAGAACTATTCATTAAGCTGCATCATTTGGGGAAAAATAAACAAGTCATTCTAAATGCAACTCATTACGTCCTTGTATTTACATTGATTCTTTCTTATTACATATTTACACGAAAATCTTTGATATAATAATATATCTACAAAATTACTAATTAATTAGCCATCGCTTTCAGAATCGTCACTATTAGTTTCATTTGACCTGTTTAAGAGTTTCAGCACGCTTTCTTTCAAGTTTTGGGGTTTAAGTGAAAGGGGACGAAGAAAGCTTATCACTGGGTCCGAAGATATCAAAAGATTATTAAAAATATCTGTATTTGTGTCGATTCTTGAGGTTTTTCTAGAAAATGCTTCCCTGAATTTCTTCCATTCTTTGTGGCGACTTTCTTGGACATCTTCAGATAATTGGCCAATAGGCAAATGAAAATGTTTAATAATGTCAGGTCCATGAATTAAAATTTTATGTAGAGTAACTGGCATTGGATACCAGCTGTACATGGTCACATAGTACGTTGCAGTATCGAGTGTGTACTTCTTAAATGCGTCAATGTAACTTCTATGCCAGAAGCCAACACTTCAAGTATCACTGCGAATCTTTCAATTAAATCTTTATCTACGCCAGTTATATTTGACGATATATCTACGTTTTGGAAAAATCTTCTAGCCGAATTACCATCATTTGTATTACCACCACCCTGCTTCGGAGTATCTAAAAGAAGGCCTGTTTCTGAGCGGAATTTCTGAATTATGGTCTTTTTCCTAGCAGCCACGATCTCTTTCTCTTGATTACTTCGAGCTTGATACTTTTGAATATCTATTTTGTATGAAATATGCAACAGGCACTCCATAAACCTGATATACGCGTGTAGTGTTGACAAGCCCCATGAAAATGTTTCCTCCTTGCATTTTTTCTTAAATATTTCCTTTAAATTGTTCAGTTCCTTGCTCGTTGCTCCACAAATGTAGCATTTTTGGGTAGAGCGATTAGATGCTAGGGCATTACAAACCTTGCCGTCCACCATGGTTAGCATGAATTCAGACTTTACCGAAGTCATGTTATTATTTACATTGATTGCTGTTGCTTCCAGTTCATCAATTTGCGTCTTGATATAGGCCATTTCGTTGATAAGTTCTTGCTCTGTCTCTTTCACGAAGCGAAAGCGAATCGGTCTACAAAATCTTGTTGATGATGACCTTGGGTTTTCCCACAAAATTTCTCTTCCACCATCTAAGTTTGTGCCAAACATCTGTAGTGGTACAAATGACGTAGCCAAGATGTGTGAATCGTTGAAGTCAGCAAATGAACTTTTCTGCTTATACCGAGACAGGCTACCACATCCATCACACCCCCATTTGAAAACAAAAGTGAGATCAAAGATTTTATTTTGGGCAGCTAAACTGTGTAAAGATAAGTGTTTAGCCATGAAAAATCTTTTGATCGTTAGATCAACAATCGCTTGCAATTTAACTTCCGCCTTCATATCTGTTATCTCCATATATAATGGGGTGGGATAACACAATTTTTTTGCTTTCGATACCATGTGGTATGATGGATAAAGAGTTGCGCCCTTCCCTAATGCCCCTTCTCGCAACAAAACATACTGATTTCTTGTCAGTTTCGAAGATACCATAAGTGCCAATGCTTCATCGGGAGAGTACGAACAAATTAAATTATTTTCGTCCTTTGCCTTGTAGGCTTTTTTTATTTTATTTGCTCGGTTGGGAGAAGCTAAGATTGTCTTCACCATTAACGCAGCATCTTTTCTTCCAGTCATCCTCAATTTCTGTTCAGCAGCTAAACAAAGTTCTTCTGCAGATCGGTTTTGTATCAATGATTCTATTTTTCTTCGTTTAGTTTTTGGTCCACTATTTGTAAATTCTTTTGGTGGCCGGCCAACAACGGTAGAGACTGTGTTTGTAGAACTTGGTCCAGGCAAATCGATATTTGAGAGTTCTACTGTACCACTTGGTCCAGACAAATCGATATTTGAGAGTTCTACTGTACCATTCAACCATTGCTCGTGTCGAGTCGATAATTTAGAAAAATTACGAGAGCTTTGCAGCCAGTATCGCTTAAGAACTTTTAAAAACGAATCCAAAATTCGAAAAATAGCTTCCTTTAATTTGTTTGGTGGATTCTGTAAACAAAACTTCTTTTTGATGAAATCAAAAAGGATAGTTTTGCTTTCTATGCATGAGGAAATTCCACCATTTCCTGCCCGCAGAGTTTGAACCAGCTCTAACCTCTGCATAGTAATTTGCCTTGCCGGCCCCGACATATCCCTTGTACTTTCGAAGTCGCAAAAAGTCGCAAACGTAAACCGTCTAACTTGAAAGAATGTTCGTTCTAAAACACAAAAGTCAAAGAATGATGAAGTTCTGTTAGGTTCCCTGCATTTCGCAACCCTTTAGAGGTACAAGTTTCAATATAATTTCTACACGCATATCAAATCTATTAATAGAAATATCCAAAACTTACAATGATGCAAGAATCATCGAATGGTAAGCAAATGAACGGAAAGAAACACTATCTGATAGACAATGCTCGTCTGAAGTCATCGATTGATGCAACACACAGGACATACAAACAAGAAAGTATCGCGCCTAGAGTTCCATTCAAACAGCTTATTTACATTAGTTCACCCGGTTGCTACCAGGGGTTACTTCGGACTCGGAGCTGCCCAAGTCTACTCTTGGGAGCAAAATCAACAAATGAGAAGTTCCCAATCAAAAGCAAAAGAACCGAGCCTCTGATTGGATGACGATCCGCTCGGGAGCAATCTTGGATAACACCGACAAAACTTTTATAGATTGACGAATAAATGCATGGATCCATCGTTAGACTACTAAGTTATTTTGCAAGTAATGCCATTTTGACATCATAAGAAATATAGGTTTTTATACTTTTGACCCGCTAGATTACATTACACGTCCCACTGTGCGTCGCAATGCCCCGAGCACGGCCCCCCCCGCGTCGGCGGGGTGTACTGGTGGTCGCAGGACATCGCTGTCCTGCGCTCCGCCTGCGTTCACCGCAGGCGCCAGTACACCCGCGCCAGGAGACGGCGCGGTCAGGTCGCGGCGGAGGTGGCCCAGCTGTATGCGGCGTACCGCGAGGCAGCGGTCGCCCTGCAGCGGGCCATCAAAGCCGCCAAGGCCAAAGCCTGGGACGAGCTCGTCGCCACATTGGACGGGGATCCGTGGGGGCGCCCATACAAAATCGTCATGGGACGATTACGTCCATGGGCGCCCCCAACAACGGAGCTGCTTGACCCCCAGTTTCTCGACCGGGTGGTGGCTACTCTGTTCCCTGCGGGAGCAGAGGACCCCACCCCCGGTCGGCCTCGTCCCCGTTTTGAGTGGGACGAGGCCACCATGGGGGTCACTGGCGGCGAGCTCGACGCCGCGATTAGGCGTCTCCGGGCCCGCGCGAACAAGGCGCCGGGCCCGGACGGCATCCCAGGCAGGGCCTTGGCCATGGCCATGGGCGTCCTGGTCCCGCGCCTCGGGCAGCTTTTTAACAGTTGTCTGAGGCGCGGTAGGTTCCCCCGCTCCTGGAAGCGGGCGCGTATGGTCCTCATCCGGAAGGATGGGCGGCCCGCGGACTCTCCCTCCGCGTACCGGCCCATTTGCTTGCTGGACGAGGCGGGCAAACTCTTCGAGAGAGTTATTGCCAACCGCCTCGTCCGGCACCTGTCGGCGACAGGTCCGGACCTCGACGACGGGCAGTTCGGCTTCCGTCAGGGACGATCGACGATAGACGCGATCAAGCGCCTAAGGTCCCTGACGGAATCGGCTGCAAGCCGGGGCAGGGTGTGTATCGCTATATCCTTGGATATAGTGAATGCTTTTAACACCCTGCCCTGGTGGGTCATCAGGGAGGCACTCGAGTACCCATCGAGCGCCCCCTGAGTTACAGGCCGTCGTCGGGGACTACCTCGCCGACAGGGGCATTAAGTTCATGGGCCGGACGCAGGAGTATGAGAGGGAGACGTACGCCGGGGTCCCGCAGGGGTCCGTGTTGGGCCCCCTGCTATGGGACCTCGGCTACGATTACGTCCTGCGGGCTGCACTCCCCGCTGACTCCACGGTGATCTGCTATGCAGACGACATGCAGACGACCTTTATGCGGGAGTCGTCCGTTCCATGGTGCTCTACGGGGCACCAGTCTGGGCGGACGACCTGGCGGCCAGCCGGCGCAATTGTGCCCTGCTATTCAGGGTACAGCGTCGGATGGCCGCCAGGGTCGTGCGAGGATATCGCACGATCTCCCTGGCGTCGGCCACCCTACTGGCGAGGTTTCCGCCCCTGGACATCCTGGCGGTGGGGGACGCGAGGACCTATTTGGGTCTTCGCGCCCTCCGCAACAGGGGCGGAACACCCACGGAACGGTCGGTCGAGGAGCTCAAGCGCCAGACCCGACGGCTCGTTGTCGAGATGTGGCGGGAAAGGCTGGAAGATCCAGCCAACTCCCGCCACAGAGCCGTCGGGGCGATTCTCCCGAGCCTCGAGGCTTGGTTGAGTCGCGGCAGGGGGCAGCTCTCCTACCGCGCGACGCAGGTGCTTACCGGGCACGGCTGCTTCGGTGAGTACCTGCGTCGCATCGGGAAGGAGGCGACGGCACAGTGCCACCATTGTGATGGGGACCCGGACACGGCGCAACATACCCTCCAGTATTGCAGGGCCTGGAGGGAACAGCGCCGTGTCCTGGTCCGGTATATCGGAAGGGACCTCTCGCTGCCGACGGTCATCCGACAGATCCTCGGCAGCGAGAGGTCGTGGAGAGCCTTCCTCGCCTTTTGCGAGGAAGTGCTCTCCCAGAAGGAGGAGGCGGAGCGGCGGCGGGAGAGGACGGACCCCTTCCGTCTGCAGAGGGCCCGTCCCCGCCGCCGACCCGCGCGGGGGGATCTTGTCCCCCCGCAGTAGAGCGGGGCCCCGGTCCCGTCGACGGATCTCGACCCGTTGACGGGCCGGGTGCTTGCCAAGGGGCCGCGAGGCGGCAGAGTGGTGGCTCTGTCGCCTGCGCAAGCGGCCCCGAGGCGGGGCGGGCGTGTAGTGGTCGCACGACCCGCCCAGGAGGGATGGGTAATGCGGGGGCGCGGTTCCCGCCTCCTTCGCCGCTAGCGAAGGAGTGCGGTGAGCCGTGTCTCCCCGCGAGTAGTGGGGGAAGCCTCCCTCTCTCGTGAAAGCGAGAGAGCGGATGGCCGCTCCCCCACCACGAGACGTGCCTCCAATAGGGGGCGGGCGCGGGGCGGCACCGGTAGTGTTCTACCAGAGTTCCCGGTGTCGCCCCAGTCAGCGCCGAGGATGGCCACCGTGGGGTTTTAGCCGGTAAGAGTCCGGCACTACCCCGTCGCCCCCACCAGGGCGGCGGGGTGTCCATGAGGATTTCCCCACGTAAAAAAAAAAAAAAAAAAAAAAAGGCTAAGGTAGTGAGTAAGGATTATATAGAATTATAACCCTAAGGGGAATAATAAATTAATTGAATTCAATTGTTTTTTTGGGTGATTTCACCCCTTTTTGGTCAAGCATATTTTTAAGATTTTTTTTACAGTTTGAACCTTAGAACCAAAATTTTGAAACTATTGTAAACTAGGTAGCTCATTCATGATTCATTCGTATTAAAGAGCTGAAATTTGCTAAGCAAACATTAATTGCCAGTGGCTAGCATACCTTCATATTGCAATTGATTAGACCCAACACTTTACAAAATATATTAAGTACACAAGCTCTATCCTCATAAGACGTCAAACTTTAGAGCGACAAAATTGGAAAGTATGTAGTGCATAATTCGCTTGATCGAGTTCATAACCCCCAAGAACCCCTTAAATTTGCCAATTTTTATGTATCGTGACTGTCAGGTGTAGCTGAACACAAAACCTAAAGTCCTGAAGTATGCTAAGCACTCGTACTGATTGCCAATAGCTTTTTAAAAAATCATGCTAAAAATAGGTTATATGGATAGAATAGCTTCCATACATTATGCCAATACAAAAAAACCACACTTTTTTATTCATATACAAAGTTATTTGCGATTAAAATACCCCGTATATTTGAATCTGTGACGTAGCACCGAAACGCTCTGCTATTGGTCTGACGTCACGATGTTGCTTTCAGCTTCGCGCGCAACCTGGACTCATGCATATCCAAGCGGGACGTGCACAGGGAACTGCGTTTATCGTCAGTTTTAACATATTTAAATGAGATAAAAATATCTTCTTGAACTACGTTAAGGGGCTAGACTCCGGCGCTGTTTTATCGGTACACATAGCCCAAATCATGCTTCCGGATTCCCGCTCTCACTCGCTTATATGAAATGATTTAGGGTTGGGAAAGGTCTCAATCGAAAGATGAAAGATCAATGCCGGCAGCATGACTAGTGGTTTTGCAAGACTACGATGCTTTTGAGTCATATTGATGTGCTAAAAGTTGTAAAAACAGCGTTGAGCTTACAACACTTAGCACACCAATACGACTACAAAGCATCGTAGTCTTGCAAAACCACTAGTCATGCTGCCGGCATTGATCTTTCATCTTTCGATTGAGACCTTTCCCAACCCTAAATCATTTCATATAAGCGAGTGAGAGCGGGAATCCGGAAACACTATTTTCACTGATTTTCACCGCACCGCGGCCATGTTGTTGATATGCAGAGCGGTCTAGCTGAGTACTTTAGTTCGGCCAGCGCGATCGAGGTGGCGCCTAAGTGAGAGGGCTATCGACCTCGATCACGACAAATCTCACGCTGTTGACAGCAACTTGTGGGGTTAGGCATCATATACACGATACATTAGGGGCACTATTTATACTGGTAGAAGGACGGCTGTTGTTGCCAGTATATGTATAATAATTTGTATTATGATCGTGATGTTATTTGTGCTGTTTTTCAGTAATTTTGATGTTTCAGTATAGGGCCTGAAGCTACACATTTTCAGAGTACTCGTCAAATAAAGTGGCTTGTGATTCAAGGCTATTGTTATCATTTACCATTTCAATACCAGAATTATGCTTTTCATTGTATAAGGGGCGATGGAATCTAGATTCAATGGACTTATAGCGGAACCACTGAACTACAAACTGTTTCAGCGTACAATGTCCGACGTAAGATATCCCTGCAGGGCTACTTCAATCCAGATTTGCTCTTGCTTTATAGTACGGTCAATACGTCTGATTATGAATTAGTATGTTTGTTCAAAGGTGTGTTTGAGGGCCTGTGTCATTCTTATGCCTCCATCAAATCTAAATCTATAGAATCTCAACTCTTGTGATATTATGTATTTCGATATTATGACTCTCCACGGTATCACTGAGAGTCGCATGCTGACGAACGATATTTCTTTCTACGCGATGGTAAACGATTGAACAATCATCGTGCAAATGGTGCAAAACCGAGATCTTACATTGAGCAAGGAGCTCTGAAGATTCACTAGTAAAGTACTTAGATGCAGACAGAGAATTGTGTCTTCGGCAGGCAGTTTGGTTTCCAATTCATTTCGTGGGAGTTGCCAAACCGTTTCTAACCCTCTGACGCGGGCACACTTGCAAGAAAACACGGTTGGAAATGATTTGGGAACTCCCACGAAATGAATTGGAAACCAAACTGCCTGCCCGAACAAGTCCTTGATAGAATCAAATTCCTTGATAGAATCAATGAACAAGAGGTAACAATTCAAGGGTACTTACGATGCTCACTTGGCGGGAGTCAGCACTTTTCTAACGGTCAGGAGCACTAAGACAAAGGGGCTGACCGTCGTCCCACTTCACTTGACTTCATTTCACTTCGCGAGACGAGCCAACCCAACCAGCGCCACGAAGGGATGGCGCCATACGTGAAGACAGCGCACGAAGTATCGGGGCGAAGTCAGTGCCCCGAAGCAATTGGAACAGATTTTTCAAGAAAATCACTCGACAATGGCTGATATTTTGACACTTGTGGACCGAGTAATACAAGTGTCTATCATGCACGCGTTTGAGCAGCCCAATGATTGCAAATACATACAACTTGCATGAGGAGCCCTTGCGAGGCCGCTCCGTTGTTTTGAATCGGGCGGTGACATTAGGCGAGGAATCGCGCTTCTCCACTACACGGCGATCGGAATGATCTGTAGCTGATGCTCAGATTGTTTCGGTTTGTCAGTTCCTTGTGCTTTGGGTTGCAGTGAACACGTGCGGCATTTCCGAGCATATCGAACTTTTACGTATCGGCAATCTTAGTGTTGGTGTCAGTGTTAGTGTCAGTGTTAGTGTCAGTGTTAGCGTTCGTGTTAGAGTCAGTGATAGTTTTAATACTAATTATTTAGATTTCGTAAGTCTACAGATGGAAGGTAGGGGAAACGAGGAAGAAAACAGCGGCAACGTGTCGACAAGCAAGCGGAAAATCAAAGGCAACCCGCAAACGAGAAACTTGCGAGTACATGCAAGACGCAAATCTAGGCGTGCAGCTTGGCTACGACGGTAAGTCCCATCAGACAGTAATATTGTCTTTTGTGCATAATTGGGAAGTCATGTTGCATGTTCCCGTATTCGTGTTTGTCGATGATACAGTCTCCTATGATGTACCCTTCGCCATTGTTTTTTCTCGCCCGTACAAGCTC
Organism: Crossocerus cetratus; assembly: GCA_963675795.1. Taxonomy (NCBI): domain Eukaryota; kingdom Metazoa; phylum Arthropoda; class Insecta; order Hymenoptera; family Crabronidae; genus Crossocerus; species Crossocerus cetratus. Next base: position 5,987,321 of record OY776671.1, read on the forward strand.
TCATACTGTCTCTCTCCCTCCCACCCTTCCGTGATTGTCGCGCTCTCCCTCGTACACTCGTGCTACGGTCGTCCGTTGTGAAGCGAATACCAATGCATGCGTAATTGACTCGGAGAGTGTGTGCGTAACGGGGTACGCACAGCGCCACCGACACACTACTACATGCATTCTCTGCTGCCGCGCGCCGTACTATACACGGAAGAATTCATATCTCCTCAACGACCCAACCGATTCGCTTGATTCTGGGCTCAATGGAATCAGGAAAATAAACGATGAAATACAAAATTCACACAAACGTTTTTGGAGCTGCAGCTTTTGCATAAATGAAGGTGAAAGTTTGGTAACTATGGATAACAGCTACACTTCGTGATAAGTATCCTCGGTTGCTGCCCCAAGTAGTAGTATATATGTATAGTAGTACGGCGCGCGGCAGCCGAGGATACTTATCACGAAATGTAGTTATTATACATAGTTACCAAACTTTCACCTTCATTTATGCAAAAACTACAGCTCCAAAAATTTTTGTGTGAATTTTGTATTTCGTCGTTTATTTTCCTGATTCCAATGAGCCCAGAATCAAGCAAATCGGTTGAGTCGTTCAGGAGATATGAATTACTCCTCTTATATTTGTCTTGTGCCGTTTCTTTCCGGGCGATCCGAAAATATGTCGACAACTCGAGCAGCCCGAATGTATCGGGCAGCCCGATTTATTCCGAGTAGTCCGAATAATTGGGGCGATCTGCTCGGCCCGAATATTCGAACCGAGTTGAACTCGGCCCGCGAATTCGCGTAGCTGCACACCCCTAATGTTTGGACGAGAAATAGAAAATGCGTTCTCAATTTACAGCTTTTTTCATCGAAGGGTATTCGAAAAACAAAATATAATTTAAAATTCGTAAAAAATTATATCTGGCGTTCAGAATATGCAATCGGCTTTGAAAAAATGTGAAAATCTAGAGAATGTAAGGTACAATTGAAGAAAAGATAATGCGATTTTTTCCTGCCCGAAATGAATGATAAGATGTTTTTTGTTTTATTATTTTTTTCACGAAGACCGTTGCTTCTTACAATTACCATTTTTTCCCTCCATCTTTGGACAGTCCCTTATCACCTCAATTATTGTCAATAATTCCAGAACCCTACGCCATAGTTTAAAAAAAGTATTGATTTACTCATCACATTTCTTGAATATTACACGAAATACAATTGCCAAAAGTTTTTGTCCATATCTTTGGGCAGCTTCCTATCACCTCAAATTGTTTCACTAATTTCTAAATTATACGCCATAGTTAAAAAAATATTTATTTGCCATCTCATTTCTTGAATATCACACCAAATACAATTACAAAACTTTTTCCTCTATATCTTTGGACAGTCCCCTATCACCTTCCTTTGTTTTACAATTCTCGAAAATGCACGCCATGGGTAAAAAAATAATAATTACTAGTGTATTCCGTTTTTTGAATATCACGCGAAATGCATTTATGAAAATTGTTTTCTGTATACTGTTCCTAATCCTTGTAATGATGTATCAATACGGTCTGCTGTCGCGATAAACGCTGCATTCGCTTGTGTGGGTCGGTGAGGGCTTCGGTGCGCTTCGAGTGTCTAAACCAAATGCACCGTTTATCGCTACAACAGATCGTATTGATACATCATTGCAAGGATCAAGAATAGTATACAGAAAATAATTTTCGTAAATGCAACTCGCGTGATATTCAAAAAACGGAATAAACTAGTAATTATTCTTTTTTTAACCATGGCGTGCATTTTCCAGTATTGTAACTTGAGAATAAATTGGCTGTAATTGAGAAAAAATTATCCCGTTATCGTCCAAATATCCCCCGAAATATCCGCCAAGAAAAGCCTGAGAACAACTTTTAGCTGCTTGCCGGGCAACGACCTTTCCTGGCGTGATGGTCGGGAATATATGAACGCGAGAGACTGCGTGCGAGTGTGACTTCGTCTGATCCTACGGTAGCCCGACCATGCACACTACGCACCGAACAGTTATCGGACCGGTGACGCAACAAGGCTCCTCGGCCACCCGATATACGCCACCCGGCCGTGCGATCTGCCTACCTCGAATAGCAGCAAACCCGCCCCCTTTGGAGTTCTATTGTCTATCTTTTCAGATTGTGCAATATAGTAGAAACATGATTCTGTGCGTCTATTCTTGGAGGAATAGCTCTTTTGGCGCCAATGTTTACGCGATCGGCTGATCGGCTTATTCTGAAAGGGTTTGCAGTTGGTAAACCCCTACACAAATTGGGAGATCAAAAAGTTGTCGGAATATCAGAATCGGGGTGGCCTAATTATAAATAAAACATCTCGGGAACGCTAACTTCCTCGCGTCTGTTGTCGCATACATCGCCCTCTCACTTCTCCGCCTTTGTCCCTCTCATACACTACGTCGATCGCTTCCTCCTTCTCGCTCGCGCTCACGCTCATGCTTTCGCTTAGCTGACACCTGCCTCCCGACGCACTCATAGACTTTTTTTCGTACCCGTTTTCTCAGAATCTCGGAAATGATTTTCAATCTTTCAGTACCCGCAGGCGTAAACGATGCCATATTTTGGTTTCAAACGTAAACATATGAATTTCGCATTTTTCCCTTTCCTCACGAAAAGAATCAGAACTCCCCAATAAATGCCATGCATGCCCGTTGTAGTCCTCTTGTCGGAAGAGAGCAACCATGCTTTGCTCACTTTATGGCCAGGCCCAATAGCCTCTATAAAACTAGCCACACATTTTGCGATTTTCAATATTTTTTAGTTGTTTCAGATTGTTCTATGTTGTCCTACATTGTTTCAAAAACAGTGTGGGCCACAGAAATGCGTAATCTTATGGTTTCGACTATAGTTATGAGCTAATAACTCCTAAATTATATATCTTAGCTGCATATCGATAGAACAATCTGGAACGACCCTTAGATTCAAGAGAACAATCATATAAAGTGCATTTTCGTCTTGGAAGCATACCCCTTATTTGTTTTTTTACTGATAACGTAGCGCCATCAATTTGCTACTATGGAACTATTTGATTGAGGCATAGAACAACTCGGAACAACCTTTAGATTCACCGGAATAATCGTGCAAAGAATATTTTATTCTTGGAACCAAATAGTTTTTTCAAGTACTTTGGGCGATAATATTGCGCCAGCCACTTGTAACTATGGAGCAATTAGAAAGAGGTATAGAACAAACTAGAACAAGCTATTTTGAATCGTGCGAGGAGTACTTTATTATTGGACGGGTACATTTATCATTTTTTTGGCCGGAAAATTATACCAGGTATTTGTAATTCTCGAACAACTTGGAAGAGGCATGGAACGAGCCGGTATAACTTTTAGTTTCATCAGAACAAACGTGGGAAGGGTACTTTACTGTTGGACGAGTATAGTTTTTCAAGTTTTCCTTGCCTGTTCTGGTGAATCTAAATGTTGTTTCAGGTTTTCTCAATCAAATTGTTTCATAGTTGCAAGTCGATAGCGCAATGCCCGAAATACTTGAAAAAACTATTTTCTTTCAAGAGTAAAGTACGCTTTGTATGTTCGTTCCGATGAAATGATTATCTTCTCCCGCGTTGATTGGTTTACACGGGTTGCAGGATTATCAAGTTGTCTTGTATCTATGTCCACAGATTGCAGGACTCGCAGCCGAAGAAGGTGGCTCATCAGCAGGTAAGAGATCAGGATTTTGCTGACACCGCGGCAGTTGTGCAGCAGGAGAATGGTGCATGTAGCACGACGCATGTTAGGAGTACTCCATCTGGCAATGAAGCTGCCCCATGCACATCCGCTGCTGCCGAAGTTAGCATTGCTTTGCAGCAATTACAGGGTATCGAAGATACGGAACTCGTCGAGAATTTACCGCAAGAATACGAAGAGGAAATAATCCTGGAAGAAATTGTAGAAGAAATCGACGAGAGTATCTCCTCGTACGTGCAGCAGGAAGAAATGGACACCGAAAATGCGACTGTTGCCAAAATCAATGACACAACCTTTGAAGATCTACACGAAGAAAGGAAGAAAGTCCAGGACGATGAGCCACAGCCGAGTACATCCTCAGGAGTAGCTAGCAGAGGACCCATATACAGGGTGATGCGGATAATTGGAATCAGCTTTTTACCATCGAATTTTATTGATTTTTGTAATTGGTAATTGTCTCGACGGGCGTGTGATGCCACCGATGTCGCGTGACTGCTCAGGGCCAACTGGCTGAATCACGCCAAATACCGACAGTCTTCCGATTAACCGGCAAGGGCAGAATGAGTCGGTAATCGTGAGACTCGGTAGAGTCTCGCGCAAAGTAGTAGTCCCCTACGACGCGCGACAGCCGAGCCTCTATTATTTCTTCCAAAAATTCTCCAAAATTTCTTCTCGATTTATGAAAAGGTTACGGTATTAAGGATTTATATCTGAATTTAGAATTTTAACTGTAATTTATCTGAATCCGATGAGCCAAGAATCAAGCGAATCGGTTCAGCCGTTTGGGGGATATTATTATTTTCCTCGTGGAAAAGCACGTTTCGTTGGTAAAACATTTCTGCACTGCACTCTGGCAGGGGGGGGGGAGTGCGAGAGATTCGCGTGACATAATAAATGTTTTATGCATAATAAATAATATAGGTAATCCTATCATTCTCGCACTATGGCGAGAAATAATTCTTGTTTCTCTCATTGTTATAACTATAAAACGAAATATTGAAAGACTCGGCCGCAACCCTTGATCACGCCGCTGCTGCAGGCGTGTTGCCTCCGCCTTCCAAAAAAGGGTGAAAGCCTGGCAGTTGACTTGAGGTAAGGAGAGAATTGCTGGCTCTTTCAATATTTCGCTCTATAGTTATAATAAAAGAAAAAACAAGAATGATTTCTCGCCAGAATGCACCGCTGACACGCTCTTTACTATGTTTATTATGCCACATATCGCTCACACTTTCCCTGCTAGTGTGCAGTGCAGCAATGTTTTATTACCGACTCATTTTGCCCTTGCCGGTTAATCGGAAGACTGTCGGTATTTGGCTTGATTCGGCCTGTTGGCCCTAAGCAGCCACGCGACACCGGTGACATTAGACGGCCGTCGAGACAATTACCAATTTCAAAAATCGATAAAATTCGATGGTAAAAAGCTGATTCCAGTTATCCGCATCACCCTGTACTCATCGCGCATCCCAATGCAAATGCTTGAAAGCGACAGTGGCACTGATGCGGAAGAGGACGACTGGGAAGTGCGAGGTGAAAATGCACAGTCGATTTGGCCACAAGCTTCAGAGGTTCATGCTTTAGAAGAAAGACAGAATCTTGACGCAGATGATAATGACTGGATGAACGATTCGGCCGAAGATTGCTTAGATGAGGAAGCAGTAGCATCAGAGACAAAAGATCTACAGGAAGACCCTGCACAGGCAATTGCTCCGCAAGTTCGGCAAGCACCAATTCGAGAAGGAATAACGCAACATGACCGGGATGAAGACGATTTTTGGGTGATAGAGAGAGAGCCGGAACAGCACGAGTTGGACGGCCTGACTTTCACGGACTTCCGTTACGTGTTCGACAAGATCAAAGGTCTTGCGAATCACTCCCCAATTACTGGCTGTGGCATCGAACATTTCAATATACTGGGCGGGAGTGTCCACATTGCGCACGTTCCATCTTGCGCACACGTGGATTATTGGACACGGTGGAATTTGCGCACGTTGGAAGTTGACTCCAGTAGAATCAGGACACATTGGATATTGGACACATTGGAATTTGCGCACGTTGGAAATTTACTCCAGTGGAAGCAGGACACATCGACGGTGGAAGTTGTACTCATCCCAGAAGAAACAGGACACACAGGATAACGCGAATAATGGAATTTGGACACACTAGATGAAAAAGATGTGTACATTGCGACAGTATGTATTCTCAGAACACATTTAATTGAAAAGCAATAAATAACAGTGAAATAATTAATGATTTGTAAGAAACACCAAAGTTGTTTATTCGTGAAAAAAGTGATTGCTTATATGACTATGATTAAATAAATATAAACAACGGGTTGTTATGAGTTTTAATTTATTAACAACCATTTTTATTTAATATAAGTACATAATAGTTAAGTATATAATATTCAGGGTTTTTTTAGGTTTGGCGAGCGAAACGAGCATGCCCCCCCCCCGGACTAGGGTTGGTTTGTGGTTCTTATTGAGACCAAACTTAGCATGCCCCCCCCCCCCCCCGGACTGGGTAAGGTGAGCTAGTAAGGTGAGCTAAAATTGAAAATAAAATATCAGATACACTCATAAAATCTAAGAATTATATTTTCGTGAACCATAATTGATAAGGATATCTACCACTAGTAAATACAATGCAGCAAAATATCTTGCTATTGTAATTAGCATGTGGCAATACATAATCAATTAAATTAACGGACGTCCATCTTTAGCCCTGAAACATTTCAACCGCAGAATTTTCCGATAATTGTTAATTGACAATGGCTAAATTCTACGTATGATTCTTGTAGAAATGTCTACACAGTATTTAGTGGCCAACTTCCACTTTCCATGTGGGAAAAGTCCACTGTGTCCTCTATACACTGTGCGCAGTTTCCACTTGTAACGATATCTTATGTGGGCAATGTCCAATGTGCGCTGTTTCCAATGTGGGCAATGTCCAATGTGCGCAGTTTCCAATATGGGCAATGTCCAATGTGCGCAGTTTCCAATGTGGGCAATGTGCAACGTGTGCTGTTTCCATGTGCGCAAGTTCCAAAAAAGGCCCGTGTCCAAAGTGGAACGTGCGCAAAGGAGACTCACTCATACTGGGCGCACCCCAAAAAGTTGGATTACTCAAGATTTGTACGCTCCAGTGTGGAATGTGTCAGTACAGAGAGCAAATACGATGTCTGCCGGAAGATGACAACGTGATGGACATCAACGACGCCGCTGTCTCGGGAACAATGGTGACAGGGGGCGGATACTATCAATTGGAGGAAATGTTGGCTGCCATGAACGTGCAGTGCATGTCGAAGAAACATTACGAAAAGTGCCAACAAACCGTAATTGATGCATTCGAAGCGGCTACGATGGAAGAAATGAGGCAGGCTGGGGAAGAGGAGAGAGCATTAGCCATCGCAAGGGGAGACGTCGAGCTACAATCACAACTGCCCATCATCTCAGTCATGGCAGATGGTAGTTGGTTGAAAAGGTCATACCGAGGTGGACTATACAACTCTTCTTCCGGCATGGGAGTTATTATTGGATACGCTACAAAGAAAGGCCTGTTCTACAGCGTGAAGAACAAATTCTGCATGATATGCATAACAGCAGCGAAGAAGAAGGAAACACCACGTGAGCATCGATGTTACAAGAACTGGGGCCGGGACGAGAGTTCCACGAGCATGGAATCCGCAGCAATTCTGGAAGGCTTCATGTGCAGCGTAGAGATGCACGGACTCATCTACAACGTGTTAGTTGGCGACGGTGATAGCTTCGTTTACAAGAAGATAATGGACGCAGACCCGTACAAGGACTATAAGATCGAAGTGAAGAAGATTGAATGCCAGAACCACATCATGTGACTCTTCTGCAGGGATCTACGCGAGATGACATCCAAAGGCCCCTTCAAGGAAGCGAGAACCTACATCAAAAACAATATTATGCGGCTGCGCATCGGTGTACAAAAAGCTGCGCAATATCGATACTTGCAACAGCTGCCAATGGATCAACGAATTCGCAATTTCAAACAAGACTTGGAAAACGTACCCAGTCACGTCTTCGGCGAACATAAAAACTGCAAAAGAATTGGATATTTCTGCAAAAGATACGAAGATCCGAAAGAAATTAATCGCGTGCCGGAACTAGAGCACAGTATAATACAGTAGGGACACTTGTACCACGTGACAGGTTACGGCGCGGATTGCGCGCCGCCAAAGTTTAATGGGCAAACTAACGGTAAAGGTCGCCCCACATCGCTCAAAAATGCACGCCACCGCAGGGTGTCTTCACAACTGAATCGCCTGTCTAAAGAGAGAGTGAGAAGGAGATAGCTTCCCTCGCAGTCACAGCGTGAGGCGCTGGCTGGCCGGGTAGGAGTAGAGCAGGCCGCGAGGAGAGGCAAGAGTTCACTTCCCCTGATCGCCTACTCAACTCGAGCGTCTGTGGAGGGAAAGAGAAGGAAATATGCTCCCTCGCAGTCACTGCGTGACGCGCTGGCTGGCCGGGTAGGAGTAGAGCAGGCGGCGAGGAGAAGCAAGCAGAGTTCACTTCCCCTGATCGCCTACTCAACTCGAGCGTCCGTGGAGAGAAAGAGAAGGAGATATGCTCCCTCGCAGTCACAACCACATGCGCGTGGAAACGGTGCGGCACGTCATACGAGGAAGAAGGATGGATATATACCATCTTGCTCGTGCTAGTCTTTCGAATCGAAGGCTTTCTTATGACTTTAGGCTTGCGCGATTAATTATCCTTGATTGATCATCTCTGGGCCCCAATCCGGCAGTTAATTTTTATAGTTTAAATTCTTATTTTTTTACTTAATAATTTTATTTTTTATAAATTTTATAATTATTTTATAATTTGAAATCTTATAATTTAAATCTTTACGAAATAATTTTAACAAACGGCCCTTTTCAGAGCCACTAATTATTGGAGTCTAAAGGAGCACGTAAATGAAAAAATAAGAGAGAAGGCAAAATAAACTTTTTCCCACAGCCGGGAATGGAACACGGGGAAACCGAGTGGCAGGCCAGACACCTTACCACGGCGCCACTGCGGCCTTTTAAGCGTAGGTAATCATACCTCAAAGACATTTATCTGCCGGGTTAGGGCCCTGCGATGAATAATCAGGGATAATTATTCGGTGCTGGTGCATTTTACTGAAAACCAGTGAGAGCCGTTTCAAACTACAACGATTCTACAAGACAAATGGTACACAAACCATTTGTCGTTCTCATATTTAATTATAATCGGAACTGAAGTTTTAAAGCAATATCATTACTATGTTCCTTAAATTAGATTCAATTATTTGCATTTGCAATCAATTGTATTTTATTCAATCATTCAAATCTTTATATTGCGGGCTTCCGAAACCACAGTATGTATATTTGTATACTGTGGCCGCGGTCTTCCGACAGCGGACGACGGCGATGCGCCCGTAACTTTGTCGCTTGTCACACGTATGAGCGGCAGGCACACATGCCCGGAGCGTACGTCACGATTCCCCACTATCTGAGCCCGCCGCCAGCTTCCTCCAGCGACGGACAGCAGCTATACAGGGCGGTAAAGAAATAATAGGAAATGAGTCGGGGCTCCTCACTTTTGCGCCGCCCAGTATGCGAAACGAACGACGAATCGATGCTACAGCCATCTATACTCCAGCGGGCAAAGTAGCCGAAAAACCGGTTTGCGGCCGCCATTTTCGTGAACATCGAGATCAAAGGTGCCGACACGGAGTGTCCCTACTGTGTATACTGTGACTAGAGAAAAAGGGACTGTTGCAGCCTCTACAGTATCCATTTCGGCGGATCTTCGCAAACACCGAGAGCATGTTATATGGGCTGAACACCAATGTCGCTGAGTGTGCGAATAACATCATTGTTAAAAACTGTGGAGGAAGACGGATCAATTTGGCACGAAAGGGCTCTTACCAGGGTAGAGTTGGTGGATCCATTGTCAAATTGAACTACAAATCAGTATTGAGCAGGATTGCTTCAGTGCTGAATAAGGAACCGTCGGATATTTTGCTGAAAATGGAAACTCATCGTACACGGGCTGTCGAAAAGGCGAAGGAATACAAGAAAGCAGCGAAAACGACTTCGTATCAACAGAAGACTCAAACCTGTGACAAGGATTACGGCCCAAAGGCGGAGGCGCCAGACATGGGGGAAGCGGTATTCAAATCTGAATGGGAGAGGCACATGGCATCGCTAGTGGAATGGCAGGAGTCACGGTCAAAAATTGAAAAGGATACCCGTAATCAAGCAAATGATGAAAGATGGAAATGGTATCGGAAGAAATTGCTGACTGCCTCTAACTTCGGCAAGGTATGCCGACGAAAAGACGACACGCCACGCGGGAATATGGTGCGAAATATGCTCTACCCGCCAGTATTGACTGCGGAAGCATTGGAATACGGGAGAGAGAACGAAGCAGTCGCATTGACAAAGCTACAAGAGGAATTACAAATTGACGTGCAACGGTGCGGATTGTTCATTGATTCCGACGAGCCATACTTGGGCGCGACACCCGATGGCCTCATAGGAGAAGACACACTTGTGGAAGTAAAATGCCCATCATCAGCGAGGGATTTGTTGCCCGAAGAAGCTATTCAAGAGCTCCCTGAAATAAGAAGAATTTTCAAAGGCGATGGAATGAATACGAGCCACCATTATTATTACCAAGTGCAAGGACAGCTGCACATTACTAGAAGACAACACGCCTTATTCTGCCTGTGGACACCAAAAGGAATAAAGGTTACAAAAGTCGAAAAGGACAACAAATTCTGGGAAAAAGAAATTGAACAGCAGTTGAAGAAATTTTATATGGACTGTGTGCTTCCCGAAATTGTGAACAGTTGGTTCAATAGAGGAATGGCAATTAGAGAGCCGCCTTATATACCGACAGGAGAAGCGAAGGCAGAAAAGAAGAAGGAAGCGGAAAAGAAGAAGAAAGCGGAACAGGAGAAGAAAGCAGAAAAGAAGAAGGAAACAGAACAGAAGAAGAAAGTGGAACAAGAGACAAAAGTAGAAAGGAAGAAGCAAGCAGAAGAGAAGAAGAAAGCGGAGCAGGAGAGGAAAGCAGAACGGAAGAGGAAAGTGGAAAAGGATAAAGTATCGCAGAAGAAGAGGAAAGTAACAGGCAGTATCGAGTAGGAAAGATTTTGAGAAGATAATCAGGTAACCCTTTGAGTCTCGGGAAGGTGTTGCGAAGAGCTACCCAGCGCATATGAAGAGCTGCCCTGCGCAAAGGAAAAGCGCCCAGCGCGTACGAAAAGCGCCCAACGCATATGAAGAGCCACCCAGCGCATATGAAGAGCTGCCGAGCGCAAAAGAAGAGCGCCCAGCGCGTACGAAAAGCGCCCAACGCATATGAAGAGCCACCCAGCGCATATGAAGAGCTGCCGAGCGCAAAAGAAGAGCGCCCAGCGCGTACGAAAAGCGCCCAGCGCGTACGAAAAACGCCCAGCGCATATGAAGAGCTGCCGAGCGCAAAAGAAGAGCGCCCAGCGCGTACGAAAAGCGCCCAACGCATATGAAGAGCCACCCAGCGCATATGAAGAGCTGCCGAGCGCAAAAGAAGAGCGCCCAGCGCGTACGAAAAGCGCCCAATGCATATGAAGAGCTGCCGAGCGCAAACGAAGAGCGCCCAGCGCGTACGAGGAGATACCCACAGTATCAGGAGACTCGGTAGAGTCTCGCGCCAAGTAGAAGTTCCCTCTCCATATATATATGACACTCCGGCGCGCGACAGCCGAGGCTATATTATCCCGAACACTAGCTGTTATCCTTAGTTACCAAACTTTCACCTCGATTTATGCGAAAGTTAGAGCCCCAAGAATTTATTTCATAATTTTGTATTTCATCGTTGATTTTTCTGAATCCAATGAGCCAAGAATCATGTGGATCGGTCCAGTCGTTCCGGAGATATGAATTTCCTCTTTTATTTTTCTCGTGGTAAAGGCAAAGCGGATTAAGAGTTTCATCGTCCGGATTAATACAATTCCTAAAAATGTTACTCTCACGTGTTTCACGCGAGATGGCACCACTGCGAAGTGCTGCAGAGCGCTGTGCAGATAACATGGTTTTATACCGACACATTGGTTATGCCATGACTGGTGATGTGTCAAAACAATGATGACGGTTATATGAATGTCGTACAGTCCGATTGTATTTTTCTTCAAAATATGAACAACCAAAAAGGCGTGAAATCCCCCAAAATACATTAAAATGTAAATAAAAGCGCCAAGTAGTTTAATGATCCAAAAATGGAATAGATATCACACAAGAAAGCCAAGTTTTCAATCAAAGATATCGCCCGTTAATTAATTAATTAACTTGCATCTCAAGCTTTAAAACTTGGCATGTGCAAATTTGTGTCAAGGTAGTCATATGCTAGTAATATTTTTTGATTGGTAATTAAGTATGCACATTCCAAGTTTTAAAGTTAGAGATGCAAGTTAATTAATTAATTAACGGGCGATATCTTTGATTGAAAACTTGGCTTTCTTGTGTGATACCTATTCCATTTTTGGATCATTAAACTACTTGGCGCTTTTATTTACATTTTAATGTCTTTTGGGGGTAGACATAACCAGTAGGGTCACTCGGCGTCGGCACCTTTGATCTCGGTGAAGCCGAAATTGGCGGCGCTGCGAGCGCTGCGGAGAGCGATGGCCAATGATTTGCAAAGTATCCGCTAGGCACCACTAGTTCGGAAGTCCGACGAAGCCGTTCCCCCTCGGCCCCGCTTGCTACTTGCCTACGAACCGCGGCCACCACCCCCTCGACCCCGTTCGCCGCTTGCCTACGAGCCATGGCCAGAGCACCCCCTCCGCCCCGCTCGCCGCTTGCCTACGAGCCGTGGCCAGAGCACCCCCTCGACCCCGCTTGCCGCTTGCCAACGAGCCGTGGCCAGAGCACCCCCTCGGCCCCGCTCGCCGCTTGCCTACGAGCCGTGGCCAACTGAAACAAGATCGTCATGCCCCTGGTGGCTGGCCAGAGAAACGATGGCCATCCTAATCTGATCGTGGCTTCACGAAATCGGCCGAGTGACCCTACTGGTTATGTCTATACTGTGGAGATACCCACCCAGCGCATATGAAGTGCGCCCGCCAGAGTCCGTATACTCGGCGCCGCTGGAAAGAAGGCGCCCGGTTTTTCCGCATGTATACGAGAACCAGGCGCCTTCTTTCTAGTAGCGCATTGTAGACGCCTGCACATAACGAAGACATTTATTGTACATGCGTAAGGAATGGTACCCGATATTTATCAATTTGTTATTTATTATAAATGATGAAGGGGCACGTCATTGACGGGGGTGGTGGTAGGTCTTTTCATCATCACCAGTATTGCAAAATGTAAAAGTAGTACAAGTAGTAGTATAGCTTTGAACATTCAATGTATATGAATTACTGAAAGAGAATAATATTCCTTCATTTTTCAGTTCATTGAGAGGATCAATCTTCCTACAAGGAATAGGGGGACGGAAGTGGCACTACACTGTTTGAAAGGATAAGTAAATGACACATATTTTGATGCTACATAGGTGAAACCAATAAACATCTATATTGTTATGTGTTGTAACGAAGCGTCAGGCGCTTCGCTATGAATCGCGGCTAGTGTCCCTCAGTAGTCAGCTGGACCCGATGTACAGAGAGTATCCCGGGCTCGGGGTAGGGCAGCAGAGCCAGGAAGGGTTCCCTTAGGCTCCGAAATTAGAGTGGAAACACGAAATTGGCTTCGCGTTTTTTTTGTATGAGAGATAGGATAAGGAAGTATCAGGCCGAACTTGGAGGGCCAACAAGACGAGGAAGGAGGAGAGACGGGCCGCAGTCAGCTGAGACAAGGCGAGAAACCTCCTGACCCCCCACCCTGAGGCAATGGCAGCATGAAGCCGGGAGGATAGCCCGGCAAGCGGCGGGGAGCACGCGGGACCAGGCACACGGGCGGTCACCAGCCCGAGCAGTCGACGCCAATGGATCGACTTGCCCCAATTGCGCCGAAACGAAATTAGGCCAGACTACGCCACCTGTCAACCCACGTGACTCCAGGACCGCCACAGATTCGCGTATTAGGATAGCGCACCTGCCTAGATCTAGGATCCGCGAAGGGAATAAGGGGAAGGGAAGGGTAAAACCGAGCCTACAAGCGTGCAAGCCGAGTATCGAACGCTCTCTTGCTGCTCCGTCTACTCCGAGTCCGGATCGATTGTGTACCTTTCTCTGAGGGTGGATCGTGATCGTTAGAACTTCGGTAAGCCGACCAAGTGTCTCCACATATTAGGGCCTTCTGCCCCGGATAACCAGCCCTTCCTGGTGTCCCTTCTGGGCACAACGGGTTAGCATAGAACTAGCGTAATGGATTAGCTGATGAAGGATTATTTCGCATGTTAACGCGTGGACCGGGAATGCGTCCCGATAGTATGAAACTCACTGTGAGCTTCGGCATGTAATTACAGTACTTGCTTTATCATTGTTTGCATTCTACTGCTTGGATATAATTGCTTGGGTATGAATGATTGATATAATTGCTCTGTGATATATGCTATGCTTCTGCGGGATAGACCTTTGTAAGAAAGTGCGGAGGACCTAGGGTCCGAGTAAAATAGGGACAGCGCGTGAAACGAGGCGTTAGATATTGACTGTGTCATAAATATTGTTAATAAGAATTGTCTCTATAGACTGGAATTTGGCCCCTCCGGCCCGTTATCTGATTACAATTCATTTTCTCTTTTTCTACTGACTTCACTGATATTTTCTGCAATTCTGAATAAATCTATTTTCTTCATTTATCCTTAATTACTGCTTTGATTATTGGGCTCCTTGGTTAACCTTACTGTGCTTCCTTTGGGCGTCCCGCTTGTTATAATTTTGTGAAACAACTGGCTGGACCAAGGACCTCCCGTCGGGCCCAGCTCGCCTGCCAGTTTCGAAAACCCACCTTTCGAACGCATTCACTACCGGCCCTTTTCAGGGTCTGGGTCTCCTTACTGAGCAGGGCGAATTGCCCGACGAAGGTGCCGAGAGTTGCTTACCCAGGAGCCGTATAAGCGCTCGCTCGTCACAGTGTAAATCTTGTTACAGGTCATGATGCCACATACACACACTTCTAAGATGAGAACAATTCTCTAACACCGCACAGATATTCATAGAGAAAGGAGGGCACCAATGGAGAGAATTTATCGGAACCTGATGCAAAGTAATTACGTATTTTTTTGGTTGTTTGTTGTACCCAATAAGATCTACAGTCATTCACAGATTTATTTATTTTGCAGGCTAAACTGCTGCAAATGCATTGTTGTGGAGCCATTAGGATCACCTTATAGGAGGTAAGTACCCAATCATTGGTATTTTGACTTTGTCATCTTAGACAAGCTTTGTTGTCTTTTGGAAAATATTATATTACATCTTGTGAAATTTCATGGCAAATTCAACTATTCGTTGTCACATTTGTAAGACTGTTTTTCCAGATGTACTTTCAGAAATCAATTCCATATATATTTTTCTTGCCAAGCAATGTTTACGTCCAAGGTGTGAAATGAACCCTTATAATCGATGGTGCCCATTGTATGTAAGAAGTTAGTTCTTGTAAAGAAGTAACAGGTTCTAGTGTTTGAGAACTTATTAGGTCTTTGGAGAGCGAACGAGTTTTCAACGATTAGAACTTGTTTGCTCTTCATGGAACTAACAAGTTCTGAAACGTTAGAACCTAGTAGTTCTGTACAAGAACAAACTTCTTGATGCAACAACCGCTTGTTTTTACTTTCAAGTACAAGGGTTCATTTCACACCATGGGAGTGAGCATTCCTCGACAAGAAAGGTATGTGGAATAGATTTCTGAATGCACCTCTGCAAAAACATTCATCTTTATGTGACCATGAATATATTCAGAAAGGAATTTTACAGTTCTAACTTTTGAGAACTTGCTGGTTCCTTTCCATAAATACTGCAGTATGTTAGAAAAACTAGCAAAGCCTGAACTGAATTGATATTATACTGATGTTACTTGATGATATTGATGTTATACTCTAATTTTGTTCACAGAATGTGGCGCGTCATCAAACAGAGTGGACCTTGGACGAGGAAGACTGACAGGAAACAACTTACATTCATATGGGGCTTTATAAATCAACTGTTTCGCTAGTAAATAAATACATAATCACAATGATATAAAATCTTTGAGTTCCATTGCCTTCACTCCATACACTTCCTCTACTGAATATTCTAATTGGGCATCAACTTCTTTTTTTGCAAAGTCCTAATTATAAATAGAGTCCACCATTCCCTAGCAAATTATCTTTCTTTTTCAGTAAAGTTTCTACTCATCCACATTCTAGTTGCTAAAGTCTTTGGTAAACAGTATAATTGTCCCGTTGTAGCTTTTTTAGAAATTCCGGATAATTCACGTTGCATTTGACAGCATTAGCATATCCCGAGTAACCCTGTTCTATTTTGACAGCTTTATTCCGGTTTCGCTCTAGGTGGAAAACTCTAGTGGCTCCATCTCGCGTTGTGTTCGGTAGCGCATGTCTGTAGGTAATACCACCGCGCGGCAGAAATCGTTCGATGTCGTGGTAATAGAAGATCGGCCCCAGCTCGGAAAAAGTCACGTGGGTAGTCTAGCCCCTTAAAGCCAAGTTTTCAATCAATGATACCATACATTAATTAATTAATTAACTTGCATTTCTAACCTTTTTAGAAGGGCGTTTTAAATTTGTTTGATTAAACCGTATAGGCAGAATCCAAATCAGAAGTTCGCAACTTAAATTGTTTAAACAAATTTATAAACAAATTATTGAAATCCACAGAGACATGTCCCGAAGGCTGTCCGAAGCCATCCGCGATGTTAGAACCTATTTTTAGTAACATTTGTTATAAACAATTTAATTGCAATCACCAAACCCCATTACAAATATTATAAACCGTATAGGGAGAATCAAAATCTGAATTTGGCAACTTAAATTATTTAAACAAATTTATAAACAAATAATTTAAATCCACCCAGACGTGTCCCGAAGGCTGTCCGAAGCCATCCGCGGTGTCAGAACTCATTTTTAGTAACATTTGTTATAAACAATTTAATTGCAATCACCAAACCCCATCTCAAATATTATAAACCGTACATAGATAATACTTGCGAAGATCCGATCCCAATCCGTCAATAAATAACCTATCTGTTGGGTTTGCAACAACAGATTGTTAATCAGTTCTAACGTAAGTTATTGCGCGTGTATTACCATAAACACTTGTAAAATACCCATAGTGTATATCATAGAGCACGCGTAGAAGCGTCGCGAAATTTTGTAAATGTATCTATCCGACACTCGTCTGCAGAGACCCTTCCATGCTGAAACTCTGCAATGCACTGAGATGTGCTGCGGTGCTCTGTCTGCAGCCAAGCGACAGCAGCGCCGCGCCGCCGGTGGCAGGAATGCCAGACCTACGCTGTACACATGTATATGACCTTGTCAAACCTTAATCTTAAAACAAAACGCACTCGCCCACGAGGAAATCATATATCTCCCAAACGGCAGGACCGATTCGTTTGATTCAACGCTCATTAGATTCAGAAAAACTATAGCTAAAATACAAAATTCAGAAATAAATCCTTAATACCGTAACGTTTTCATAAATCGAGAAGAAAGTTTGGCATCGATCGAATCCGCGTTACTTCGGGATAATATAGTCTCGGCTGTCGCGCGCCGTGGGTAGGGGACTACTACTTGGCGCGAGACTCTACCGAGTCTCCTGATATATCTTTACATACATATATAGGCCGACAACTCAAGCCCCAGTCTCGGAGCCTCGGGACTGAGGAGCATCGAACCCCGAGATCGGAATAGCGACAAGCGAGCATCGCAACGGTTGCAACAAAGTTGTCGCCAGACGAACTGTTGCGCACTCTCGCCCGTCACTAGCGCCAAATCGATAAATTATAGCTGTGAACTTAGCTAGGAAAAATTAGCGATGTTACCGACTACACATTACCGACCAAATGGGCCGTTGAGCCCCGAAACCATTGTAACACCTACATTACCCACGAAATTATGGAAAGTTACAATAAGAAACAGAAGAAATGTAAATATTAAGACCCTTAACTTTTTGACGCTCGCCTGAGCAAAGCTACGCAGAGAAACGCTCTCTTCCTGCTCAGACCTGTTAGCGAACAGACGTGTTCCCTATTTGATCAAGTCAATCAACTAATAAACCGAGATCTGTGTCCAGCAGTTATTGCAATCAAATACCAAATATTCGTCTGAGTTTTATTTCAATTACAAATCGAATATAGATAAGTGCCTCGTTTGAGACGGAAGCATCCCGCTCTCCGAAATAGACGTGTTCCCTCGTCCATCCGAAGAGCATCCTCAAAGCCTGCGCGCTACCAATATCCACCAGGGGAGCCGCAACAAAATTGGTGGCAGCGGTGGGATCCATTTAAAACGGCTCCGAAAACCCTGGTGTTGCCGACTCCAAATTCGACTTCTGAGGCCTTCATCACCTGAAAAAGAGAAGATCATCGTCATCAGCGAATTGAGAAAGACGCGCAAAAATCGTCTACTCAAAACGAGGTACGAACCTACGCAACACCTCTATCCTGGGTTTTAGCACGTTTTCCCAAGAACGTAGGGCGAATGCCAGAGGTGGGTGTTTTTTTGCGGCCGTGCAAACTAGCCTGAAAAACACATGCGTATAATGTAAGAAAGAGGAAGAGCGAAAGGAAAATCGAAGAAGAAAATTCGGTCATCTCACCCACGACGAAGGAGGCGATCGTCATCTGACGCCATCCCCTGGGTCAAGGTCTGGGTCCTTCTTGCCGGAATGTAGGTCTTCACCTTGATTTCCTGAGTTCCTGAGTTCCTGAGTTCCTGAGTTCCTGAGTTCCTGGATTCCTGATTTCCTGAGTTCCTGTTCCTGGTTCCTCAGCTGGCGGATTCCTGGTGCTCTACCTTTCCAAGCCAGAGGTTCATCCGGATATCGAGGCCAGCCAAGCAGTCGTTCAGAGCCATCATCTGGAAAGAAAATCTTTACTTGTGTTCGATTAACGTTTGCGGAACTCTGGATTCAGGCTAGTCGGGAATCAATAGAAAAGATAAGAGGAGTTCTGGTAACAATGGTTTTATTGAATTACCTTGAGGCGGGTCAGGAATTCGCCGTAAGGAATATTGGCGGCAATTCTGGGGGCCGGTGGCAAAAGGCACCACTCGGTCCTATCACCGTTCACAATCTCACAATTGGTTGGCGGCACAAAAGTTCTATTTAGCGGTTCCGTTAACAATAGTTCGAGGTTCAGATCGACACACAATCTGGGTTTTGCTCGCAAGGGACGCGTACGTTTCCTTCAGCAAAAGTAACAGTTATGGCGGAATGTTGTGCGAAGACTGGGTTGACCGGAGTGAACCCGATTGTAGTCTAGCACGTTATAGTTTTTTGGGCTTTCTTCACTTAAGGATTAGTATCCAATCCAAGGTTGTGCGGTTGACGTGTAGTTTATTTGATACTTATAATTGTTTCTTACGCTTACGCAGATTGAACGTCGTCGTCGGTCGTCTATTAGGACCGGGTGTGGGTCCGTGGTGAGGTCGTACCACTCGGGACTGCTCTCGAATTGTTGTGTTTGGCCTTTTATATGGTTAATTTTTGTTGACGTGTTCTTCTTCTAAGGAGGTCATGCATTGGACTCTGGGCGTTACGAAATACTGCTTAGGCAGTTGATTTCGGAAGGCCCGTTGGTCTACTTGTTAATGTGCACTCTTGCAGTTATTGGTGGTCGGGTTACGACACGGAACAAGGAAGCCGGCCGGTTCAGTGTGTGTAAAGGCGGGTGACGGCGTGACTCGAATGCTGGGCAGTTGGCCCATCAACTGTTGTGCGCGGAGCCCTCGATGGCGTGCACATCTAACGCATCTCAGGATATGTGAGCGGACAGGTTGTCTTCCTCCCAGAATCCAGACCTGCTGTCTCACAGCGGCGAGTGTCACTTGCGTGCCACCGTGAAGTGTGCGGTGGTGTGCGTCGGAGATCATCAATGTTGTCAGCGGGGAATTCCGTGGTAGAATGGCGGGATTCTTATTGCTGGGCTTTAAGTTGGAGTGTGAGAGCCTGCCTCCAACACGAATTATTCCCTTGGTGTCCACAAAGGCGGTCAGTCGGTTGAAGGGATGGCCGCGAGGCCACGGAGACATCGTGGCTAACAGCTTGAGTTCAAGCGGGAAATGTATAGACTGAATAACCTTGATCCAGTACTCGAGAGCCTTGGCGAGATCTGCGGAGTCAATAGCGAATCTGAGAGTACAATTCGGCACCTTGGTCAGTACTTGGTGGACTCTGAAACATATAGCGGTAATGCGGAGCAGGCGTGTCAGATTGGAATATCTTCCAATGAGATCCCAGTAAGGTTCCGGGGGTGTTCTCACGGAAAACGCCAATCCAGGTCGCTCTTCGAGTTGGTAGGCTGGATCACAGGTGAATTTCTGCGGCGGCCAGGACTGTGCGGGTTTGCGCAACCATGGAGGGCCAGTCCACCAAAGTTGATGCGTTTTCAGCTGGCTTGGAGAGAGTCCTCTCGAAGCGCAGTCAGCGGGGTTCTCCTTGCCAGGTACGAAACTCCAACGGCCGTGTGGAGTCAGATCTTGAATGGTGGACACTCTATTCCTGACGAAATCTTTCCAGCGGGACGGGTTTGATTGGATCCAAGTGAGAGCTACTGAAGAATCTGTCCAAAGGTAGACTGGATAGCTGGCGGCGTCGAGGGTCTTCTGGCAGTAATGCACGAGCCTTGCGAGCATCAGTGCAGCGGCGAGCTCCAATCGTGGGATGGTGAGCCGTTTAAGCGGTGCTACCTTTGTCTTCGCGCAGACTAGAATGATGCGTGTTCCTGTCTGCGGCGAATGCGTCTTCAGATAAACAGCTGCTGCCATTGCGAGCTGTGAAGCATCAGAGAAGCCATGGATTTCTGCTGACGTTGTGGCGGTACAGTTGATCCATCTTGGTATAGTCAGTGACGGAATTTCGGCAAGTTCCGTCTTGAAGGCAATCCACTTGAGCCGAATTCGCTCAGTCAAGTGGTCGTCCCAGCCAAGTTTTTCCAACCAAAGCTCCTGCAATAATACCTTGGCGCGAATTATCAGCGGTGCGATTAAGCCAAGAGGATCAAAGATTTGGGCGATCTCCGAAAGTATCATGCGTTTCGTCAGATAACTGGATGAAGTCGGCGGCTTGATCTGAAATTGCAGTGTATCAGTATGCGGCGACCAGTGGAGTCCGAGGAGCTTGGTGCTGTCCTCTGTGTCGTTGAGAGACAGGCTAGGTTTCGCTTCCACGCTAGGTTTCTGATGCAGACTGCGAGTATTGCTACTCCACTTGGCCAGGGGGAATCCGCCCGCCTGGCACAAGTCAGTCAGCTGGTCTGCGGTTTCTTGAAGTTCGGCGATGTTGTCGGCACCTCCGAATATATCGTCCACATAACGTCCATATGTGAGCGGGTTGACAGCGAGTGGGAACTTGTGTCCTTCATCTGCCAACAGTTGAAGAAGTACGCGGACTGCGAGGAACGGGGCTGGACGAGTACCGTACGTGACAGTTGTAAGCTGGTACGAGGTTATGTTCTGCTGCTCGTCCACCCAGAGTATGCGCTGTAAATCCCAATCTCGTTGGTCGACCAGGATTTGGCGGAACATCTTCGTGATGTCAGTGGCAAATATGAAGCGGTGTCTGCGGATCCACAGCAGCACGTCCATGATATCAATCTGAAGCTTAGCTCCAGTGTGTAAGATATCATTGAGGGACACTCCTGTCGGCGTTGCTCGAGATCCATTGAACACAACTCGCAGTTTGGTGGTGGTACTGCTTTCTTTAAGAACTCCATGGTGCGGAAGGTAATAGGTTGGAGTTGTAGTTGGCGTGTCTGGTGCTCTGGTCATGTGCCCAAGTTGCTCATATTCTTGTAAGAAGTTCATGTATAGTTGGCGGTACGTGCCATCCTTGGCAAGACGTCTGAGCAGATGGCGGAGGCAAGCATGGGCAGTATGGAATGAATCTCCAAGTTGTGCGGGGGCAGATCTCAGTGGCAGTCTGACAACGTACCTGCCAGCAGCGGTTCTGGTATGTGTTGCTTGGAAGTGAAGTTCACAAGCACGTTCATCTGCTGTGGATTCTGGCGTGTTAGATGACGTTGGTACTTCTTCTTGTATCCAAAAGCGGGTCAACAATTCTTGAAGGTCCTGTTGTTGTTGGTCAACAGATATTTGGTAAGACTGACTTGCCTGGTTGCGGTGCGAAGAGGTTGGACCCAGCACTATCCATCCAAATATTGTGCGTTGGGCTACAGGCAGGTCAGCGGACTCCTTTACCACCTCAGGTTGTAGAATTATGCCATAATGGTCAGCACCAAGGAGTATGTCGATAGGGCCTGGTGTCATAAATTGCGGATCAGCCAGTTGTAGATGTTTCAAGTGGCTCCATGAGGCGTTTGGAATATCCGTGGATGGTATTGTGCCTGTCAGTTCCTTCAAGATGTGTGCGGTGACTTGGATAGCTTCATGCGTGTATGCGGATTTCAGTGTTAAGTGCACTACGCCTCTGGTGGTTCCAGCACTTGCATTGCCAATGCCTCGGATGGCGACTGAGGCATAGTTTCTTGCCAATTTACACTGGCGTACAGCGGTTTCAGATATGAACGTCAGCTCAGACCCAGGATCCAAGAGCAATCTGACTTGGTGAGTTCTGAGTGGCGTAACTATGGCGGCAAGGCTGGTTGCTAGCAGAACTATAGGACGGATATAGTTAGGTAGGGAATGATTGGCACAATTGTCCTGGGAAACCTCTCCCGATGGCTGAGAAGGCGAGACCCTCAACCCTCCTGGTGCCGAAGCACCATGTGCCAAGGTCGTCTCATCCCAGACACCAGAATTAGTTGTCCTGTTGGACTGTGCGGCGTAGGCAGGTATGGATTTTGACAGGTGTAGGTTATGTTTGTTGGTTGGCGGGTTTGGTACTGCGGATTGGAGGTAAAGCGGTGCAGGAGTGGTCAGCGGTGAGTTAGAGGAGTTAGGAGGTAAGGCGGAGCGTGGAAGCGTGGAACTTCAGTGGTTGGCAGCGGATGGAGCGGATGCGGAGGTAAGAGGATGTAGGTAAGTGTGGTGCCTTGCACCGCACACCCTACAGCTCTGCGTGGACTTACACCAGTTCAGGCCGTGGTTCCCCAGGCAGTTGGGGCATAGCCTCAGCTGCTGGGCAACGTTGCGGCGCTGTTCCGGTGTCATCCTCACAAAGGCTGGACACCTGGCCACGTAGTGGATTTCTCCACACACGTGGCAAGGGGGGATCTGCGGTGCAGGGTTGGAGGAGCTGGAGACGGCGGTGTTGGTGGATGTTGTTGGCGGTGCTGAGGAAGTAGGCGGTTTGGTGGAACACTGGGGTTTCGGCGGAACTGTGGAGGTTGGTGGAGCAGGAGCAGGAGCCACTGCTACCGCAGCCAACACATTGGCCTTGGTGGCCTTGAGTCGGCTGGCGGCAGAGTAGCTCTTCTGCTGGGAGGCGGATTTGGCGGTGGTAGAGGAAGCGGGAGAGCGGTCGGCGGAGGCCAACCTCTCTAAGGTCCTGACCTTAGTGGCCAGGAAGCTCATTAATTGAGCTAGGGCGGGGCACTCCGTGGTGGAGCCCAGGGAATTCTCCCAAGACTCCCGGAGGCTCTGGTCCATTTTCAGGGTGATTAGATGGACGATCATGAGGTCCCAGTGTTCCACCGGGTAGGAGAGGGATCGGAGGCAGTTAAGTACGGAGGTTACGGTGGTGGTCAGGGTTTCGATTTGGTCTGCGGATCTGGGGGTTAGCGGTTTGAGGTTGTAGAGGCGGTCAAGGTGTGCGGAGACGAGGTGGCGTTTGTTTTCATACCTGGCAGTCAGAGCCTGCCAGGCAGATTGGAACATGTCGGAGGAGACTGGTAAGGCGGAAACTAGTTGTAGTGCGGGGCCGGAGAGGGTGGTTTTCAGGTAGTGCATGCGCTCTATGTCTGAAAGGGAGGTATTGCGGATAACTATGGAGCGGAACATGTCGCGGTAAGGAGGCCAGGAGGGGTAGTCCCCGTGGAAGGTAGGGAGCTGAAGTTCGGGGAGTAAGCGGGGAGCGGTACGAGGAGCGGAGGCGGTACCGGCGGCGACGTGGGCCACTTCGAGTTGTCGGAGGAACGTCTTCACCCTGAGGTAGACCTCGAAGGCGTCCGAGTATGCGGATCCGTCGAGGTACTCGAGCGCCTGCACCTTCTCCAGCGCCACCAGCTCCTCGATGGCGTTGTGGGTTTCGCCGAACGTGTCCCACAGCGTCTCGAGGCTCTCCTGGTGTGAGAGGATATATGGCAGAGACTTGCGGGAGGTGTCTGCGGACTCCTTCAAGGTCCTCTCGATCTTCTCGAGGAACTTATGGTGGGTGGCTTGGCGGGCCACTCGGCGGAGGAGTTTGGCGGAGGCGGATTTTGGCGGCTTCGGCGAGGTCGGTCTGGCGGTGTTCGGCGGTGCGGGTATGGCGGAAATGGCGGAAATGGCGGCGGGTTCCGAGGATGGAACGACCAGTGTGGCGACCTGAAGCCGAAGTGTTTCGACTTCAGACGCCACACATGGTGATGGCGGTGCGGAATCGGAAATGGCGGCGGGGAGTTTCTGCTCCTTGGCGGGGTCCGGCGGAATCTCCTCCTTGCCTTTCATGGCTCTCCTCTGCGTTTTCCGGGTAATCTGATGGTTTGGATGTGTAAGCCGCGGGAGTTAGAAGAAGCGGGGTGTAGGAGGAAAGTCAGAAGCGAGGACAGATAAGCCACGAGGCACGCGGATAATGGCGGCGAGGAAGCGGAAACAAAGAAGATCTGGGACTAGACTGAATCCGGCTCGAAGGACCAAAAAATGTTCGATTAACGTTTGCGGAACTCTGGATTCAGGCTAGTCGGGAATCAATAGAAAAGATAAGAGGAGTTCTGGTAACAATGGTTTTATTGAATTACCTTGAGGCGGGTCAGGAATTCGCCGTAAGGAATATTGGCGGCAATTCTGGGGGCCGGTGGCAACTCGGTCCTATCACAGTTCACAATCTCACAATTGGTTGGCGGCACAAAAGTTCTATTTAGCGGTTCCGTTAACAATAGTTCGAGGTTCAGATCGACACACAATCTGGGTTTTGCTCGCAAGGGACGCGTCCGTTTCCTTCAGCAAAAGTAACAGTTATGGCGGAACAAGGAAGCCGGCCGGAGAAGAAGCGCAAGTTCTTCACGCTTCCGCGGGGGAGCGTCCCGAACGCTACGTTCATTGGTGGAATCTATGCGGATCGATAGGCGGATCGATCATCTTGTAGTCGGCTACGGGGTCGAATGCGCATGACTAGATAACTTAGAATACTAGGTAACATAGCTTAAATCTAGGGGGCCAATAGGGCGATGATTCCTGAACAACTTGAGTACCGATATTTAAAATAGCGCTTAACAGATTAGTCGCGACAAGTTCACAGCTCGTAGAATCAGTCTTAAGAGAGAATCTATAAGTCGAAACCCGTTGATTTTGCAAAATGTGGGCCTTTCCGAAACGCGCAAAGAAAGCCAGGCGGAACTGGTCTGCTTCGTCCCCACGACAGACAATCCCAGAATTCGAAGTGGAAGATATGACCCCACAAACTCACGTAGAAATCAGTAGTTGAGGCTACGCCTATGTCCTCCAGCTCATCCATGGGGGTTAACGTTGTCATCCCTCCTCCGCAAGTCCCAATACCGATGTATGAGATCTCTTCAAGCATTTCAAGAGCTACCGATACTCTCTTGAGTGGAAACAGTGTCCCCTTCACCACACAATTGGTTGAAATCAATGTTCCTTAAAACCAGGCTCCTGCGATACAAAACCAAGCTGCATTAATCACACTACCACAACTGAATGACATGACACCAATGACTAACACTGTGACCGTACCTTTGATTGTTAACCCTAGTATAAGTAAGCCGTCCGCTGCAATTCAAATCAATCAGTCCCCAGTCGAACCAACTGCTTCGGTCGCTCTAGCTAATTCTAGCGAAAGTCTACCTTACGCTGCAAGTCAACTTGTCCAAACTCTTGTTGAACCAGTTGCTCCAATAGACAAAAACCCTGAAATTGAAACAGATCAAATATCAGCAAGATTGCCAGCAGTTGTTGAGTCTTCAACTCAAGCCCCTATGACTGAAACCCCAACGCAAGCAGCACAGAAGCCCGCCTATTCGACTGTTAAGGAAATAGTAGACTTGATCCCTACCTTCAATTGCTCCGAATGTCCTTTACCTGTATTTATTGAACGCTGCGAAGACCCTTTTTCCAAATCTAATCCAGCGGATGAATCCAAAATTGTAAAACACATCCACGACAAGATAACAGGGCCTGCTGCTAAGCTGCTGTACAACAAAGGGATTTTCACAAAGGTCCCGGACATCACCAACACGCTGAAACAGATTTATGCAAAATTATTTGACTTAGACTTAACAAAAGCAAACTTCTTACGGTCACCCAGGGACCATTCGAGTCAGTTAAAGAATATGCAAACACAGTTGAAGGATCGTTGCGTGAAACTCATGACTCTACCCGTCAAAAGCACACCGGTGCTAAATTGGAACGTGTAATATTGAAAATTGCGCGAAAAGCTAAAGAGGTATTTCTGAGAGGCACAAGGGATGAACCAATTAGAGCCCGTTTCTCTACTGATACAGAATCAACCTTTAAAGAAGTTTTGACAATAGCATTGCAAATGGACGATGAGATGGAAAGAAGGAGAGCACCACTCTATGACAGAATACCTTTTTGTAATCCAAATACTAGCAATGTCTTCTTGGGTGCCCCCTTGGAGGTTACGTGTGTGATGCAGGAGGCAGAGTTGCGTTTAAGACTTTATTGGTGGAGATACAAAGAGTGACTGAGATTCAGTGAGGCTGCGACTGACGACGGTCCCTTGGGCCAGCGCCCTGGCTGTCGCTAGCCGCTGGAGTAGGGGGCGCGATAAGGGTCCTAGCCGTCAGGCTTCCTAGAACCCTTACGGTGCGTTACACTCCCCCCCTTACAAAAATTTTGGCACGCCGGGCCAATGTTGGGGGGTGTATAATCCCCACAAAAAGCATTGAAAATGCAAAGACCTGGGCCAAGAACAAATTGGTGTACAGTGTCCATCTACGATTAATGTGAAATCCTAGAAGGTGAGTCAAGTTAGAATGTGGATATAGTATAGGAGGCATGTTTGCACTCTGTTTCCATAAATACACTAAGCGCATTTATATAATTTATATAATATAATATAATATATGTACAATATCAAAAATACCAATTAGTGTGAAATATACATCAATTGCTCACTAATGTTAAAGTCTTCTTCAACAAAGAATATGAAATTCGAGAATGTGTGCACGTACAAAGCGCATAGATGCACATACGTGAACGACGGTAAAGAATCTCTAAACCATCATGCCCCTCCCTTTGAATACAAACAGGTGTCTTTGCATTAAGATTTACATGTTACAATTAGATTCACCAAGATCGAGGGAACAGTGTTTCCCTTCGATCAATAAATCTATGTGTTGCATGAGAAGTACTTGGTGGCCCGCTTTGTTACACTCCAACAACATATGATTGAAAAGACTAAATTTTCTTTCTATGTCATAATATGCATAATACATTTACATAATCTATATAATATATACATATATATATATATATATATATATGTGTTTGTAACCTAATTAAATGTTATAAAAAGGTGTTTGTGTCTTGCGTGTGTGTACTTAATAGCTAATAGGAACATTATTGAATACGTGAGAGAAAAAAAACTATGGTAACAATAATAGTAATAATAGTAATAATAATAATGTTTTTTGTTTGTTTGTTTGTTCAGTCTATATTTAGTCGTTGTTTGTTTAGAGTGTCTGTGAGTGTGTCTATGTGTCTATTTTGTAGCTCCTGTTTCATCTGTCGTATTTGTGTTTGTAGTTCCTGTTCCGTCATTGTCTTTAATTGTATCTTGTCTGTCTGCGTCGCGTTGTCCCTGTATCTTATGTGTGTCTAGGTCCCTTTGTTAATATGTAGTGTGCGTTTGAGTGTGTCTTTTAATTCTTTTTGTCGCATGTATGTATCGTTTGTGTATAGTCTAGTGCGTCTTGTCCGTGTTGTGTATGTCCTGTCTATGATGTTTCTTTGTCTGTCCCGTTGTGTTTGTGGTGTTGTTTTTAGTTTTCTGTGGTTTTGTGTAATTTTTATTATTGGTTGTGTTTCGGTGTGTGTGTGTGTGTATGTATGGTTGTGCTGTGTATATGCCTCCGGGTCCGTGCCAATGGAGGTGTGGTGGTTTTCCGCGAGTCTGGAGGAGAGGAATTCCCCAATTCTTCAGTGGGATTTCGGGTTGTCCGTTGTTCATTGTCGTGTCCTTGTTCGTCTCCTGTTGTCTGTCCTTATTTGTGTTGTCGTCCTGGGGTGTCTGTTGCGGTGTGTCCTGGTTGTTGCGTCCTCTTCCTTTGTTTTTATGTCTGCATGAAGAGGGTGGTTCGTAATTGTTATATTTGTCTGTGTTCGTGTGTGTATTCGGGTGGTGCGGGGGGTTTCTACAGTTTTGTCTCGTGTGGCTTGTGTAGAGTCTGTTTGTGTGGCAGTGGTTTTTGTTAGTGTTGTCGTTGTGTTTTGTGTTTGTTCCGTGGTCCGTTGTGTGTATCTGTTTTGTATGATGGTGGCTTTTTTTGTGCAAAAGCCTATGTGTTGGATAAGGGCTAACCCCTTATTCTCAATTCTGCACACCGGGCACAAGAACGGTTTCGCCGGTTGCTCCGTGATGATGGAACAATAGTTCCTGGCGCATCGTCCGGTGTGCATCTCGAGGTGCTCTTGTAGAATTTCGCAGCCGCATAGGTTGCATTGTGCGAGTTCCATGTCCATTGTTATTTATGTTAGGTGTGTTCTTTTGCTATTGGTCTGTGTGTGTGTGTTTGTAATTGTGTTTTGTGTTTGTATTTGTGTTTTTTTTGTGACTTGGTACCTGTGTGTGTGTCCGGCTGCTTGTCTTTACTGTTGGCTATAAAAGAAAGAACTATATTATTATTCTGTATTTTGTCGGAGAAGAAGAAGAAGACATGCGTATATAGATTCAGGTTAGTGGGTATTGTATGATATGAGGGGGTACTTGGGAGGATGTAAGGATGTATTTGATTGTGTGTTTATTGTTGTGTAGTGAATGTTTTACCCGTTGTTGTGTCGTATTATGTCGTCATGCATGCTTGTGTGTGTGTATGGCAAAATGTCTTCCTTGTACCCATCGGTTGCAGAAAGGGCAAATGAAATTGAAGTAGGGGTACCTCTGAATTCTTTCAAAGGTAGCGTCCACACAAATATCTATGTGTTGTCGTAAGTCGCGTACTGCTACTTGGTTTCTACAGATGCGGCATCGTACGATTGCGTATCTGTTGTTTCTCTACATGTTTGTTTGTGTGAGTATGTGTGTGTGTGGTTTTTGTTTATCTATTTATATGTATAAAAAGAAAATGTTTATGAGTGAATGAGTGTAGTGTAATGTAGGTGGTAGATAAAAGGGGTGTGAAGGTTGTGGATTTGTGTTTTTATGGTATAATGTTCTGTCTACAGGGTGATCCAAAAGTGGTGATAATGAAGATAGCCATCTTGTGGGGCGTGGCTTCCTAAGGGCAATACGCCCTTCAAAATTTTCAAATTCTCCCCTAATTTGGGAGGTATTAGCGAAGAGAAGTGACGAATCAGCGCGCTGTCGCTGTGACACGGTCGCACGAATCGAGCCACCGGATAATCTCGCCGCTCGGGCGACGCGCATTGCACCGCGCGTCGGACGTGCAGCACACTCCGCCCGGCTAAGTATTGGACAGCGCAGGCACGCACTAAGTCGTAAGTGCCTATCCAAGGTGCCCCTTGCAGCAACTATCATCGGGCGTATTTCCAGAAGGCGTCTCGCTGATCTTGGCGGTGTCACACGTACTGTTGACCCTTGCGGACTATTATCGCGTTCCTCCAACGTCTTTTTTCAGATTTTTGCCCCGAAAATATCCAAAATTCTGCAAAAGTTTTTTGAAATTTTTTTGCCCATTTTCCAAAACAATCCCGATCGACTTGAGCTAGCCGTTAGTCAGAGCCGCGCGAGCGATCACGCAGGAGGTGATGATAACCCGGCGGGGGTTCCATTGAGCTAACACGGGGTACGGGGGGCGTTTTTTTTTACAGAGTTTTTTTTTACTCTGGTAGAACACTACCGGTGCCGCCCCGCGCCCGCCCCCTATTGGAGGCACGTCTCGTGGTGGGGGAGCGGCCATCCGCTCTCTCGCTTTCACGAGAGAGGGAGGCTTCCCCCACTACTCGCGGGGAGACACGGCTCACCGGACTCCTTCGCTATCGGCGAAGGAGGCGGGAACCGCGCCCCCGCAAAAACCTGTACCCGGGCTGAGACCCAGCCAACCCTGAGCCTGCCGGCAGTGGACAGTTTCCGGGCCGCGTCCACCGGACACCGCACCCACACACTACCCATGCCACCAGGCGGGCGGCGCACAGGACCAGTCTTAATGTCCCCCTCGGAGCAGCCGGTGCTGGTCACAACAGCATCGACCACGTCCTTGGTGGACACCGACTCGTCGAGGCCGACAATGCGCAGCTCCGCACACTTCTTCGGCCTTGCGACCCGGATTTCTCCGGAATCGCCCAACGCCGCCGTGAGGCGTGTAGCCAGTAGGTCGGCTTTCGCCGTCCTATCATCGCCTGGCACTTCCAGGATGAGGCCACCTGTCAGCGCCCGCCGCACTCTCAGATCGGTGATCCCGACCTCATTGAGGTCCACCTTCTCCCGAGCCCGGATCATCGCCTCCGCGTACGTTACCTTGGCCCCCGGAGCCACCGTCAGGGTGACTGCCGCGGACCTTGGGGCCCGAAGGGGAGGTTTCCCGGCCTGTGACGGGACGGAGACCTTTCCCCTCTTGGAGGCCGCCTGAGAGTGGCCAGGGGCTGATTTGGCCGCTTTCGGGCCGGCGCCCTTGGGTAGGGCCGCTTCGGCCCCCTTGCCCTTCCCCTTGCGTCCACCCAGAACGACGGACCACGCTTCCTCAGCATGAGGATCAGACAGATGCGCCGGGGTGCGCATCTGCGCACCTTGAACCGGCTGACTCGCGCCAGCATGGCTTTTGCCCTCTCGGACCACCGATGCCCGGGTCTGGGCAGCAGCAGCCAGTGCGGGTTGACGCGTCTTCGGAGCCTTCACCGAGGGCGCCAGTGGTCTCTCCGCACTACTGGCAACCATCGCAGCAACTTCCTTACGGAAGGCGGCAAGTTGCCCTTGAACCAGCAACCTCATGGCCTCCACGAGGTCCTGGTCCCTGCGCCCTGGAGGGGGCTCACTCCTTCTGCTCCGCAGGGCCATACCGCCCTCCGTAACAGACGGAGCAGGCGGGGGTTGCGGGGTTTCGTGCGCCTGTGGACAACAGCGGTGGTCCTTGCGGGCCTCCACCTCCGCCCGTAGCGCCTTCAATTCCGCCTCAAGGTCCCACACCTTGTTGCGGAGCGAGGCATTTGCCTCCTCCAGACTCGCGGCGCTCCCAGACGAGGTTGTCCTCTTGGACAACTCGCTGGTTGCCACGTCTTGAGTGCGGCGAGCCGCAACTCCTTGACGAACGACCCCTTGAGGTTATTCGAGGTCGTGGCCACCTTCTCGACCATCCTCATGGCGTCCAGGATAGGCGCCCCGATATTTGCTGTGGGCTGCTCGCGCAGCTCCGCAGCCAGCACATCTACCGCGGGGTAGCACTTACTGTACTTCGGTAGAGGTGTGGGGTCCACCGCGGGGTCTAGAACGTCTCGCTCCGTCTTAGCCTTCGCCTCAGCACGTAGGGCCTCCACGTACTTTTTCTTGGCCGTCGCCATTCCCACGTACTCGTGGGTGGTGGGCGGCCGGCCCCTCTTCATCTTCTGGCTCGGTGGATCCGAGGACGGGTCGCTCTCGGACCCGCTTTCCGATGAAATGGGCAGGTTTGCCGTCAACGCCGCCGCCTTCGCCTGCCGGGTGCAAATCCGGGAGCTGGTAGGTTTGGGCGTCCCAGAGTTGGATGCCTCGATCCACTCTGTCTCCACTTCCGTCTTCCTTGCCGAGTCGTCAACTAAAGAGTCCGTCCGGAGTTTTGTTTTTTTGTTTGTTGTTTTAGGCATCTTTTTCTTACGGTCCTGTTCGGCCGAAGCCTCCCAGAACCTCCAACACGTGGTCGGAAGGGGTGGTCGCCCCAGGCAGAGCCGCCTTACCTGAGGAAGGCTGATACACCCCCGGGGTCGCCAGGTGCTCGGGGGGTTGGTCGGTATCGGTCGGTGCTCCCACCAACCGCACCTCGAGGCAAGCTCGAGACGCACCCCGTCGCCGCGTACCGCAACTTGAGGCTAGGGATTTTTTATAGAGGTTTACTCCTCGCCGCCCGGCCGGCTAAGGCAAGGCCCCCGGTCTCCTCATCCGCCTCTTCCAACGCTTCGCCACAGCGCGGTATGAGGCGGAATCAGAGTTTCCGGTGTTAGGGGATGGGTGGCGCACGCCATCCCCGGGGTGCCGATTCCCCCGCCCGAAGGACAGAGGGTACCCCCGGCCCCCTCACTTTCGGTGGAGGGGTCACCTTACCGTATGCTGTCCGCGGCAGGCCCCTTTCGGGGTCCTGCTACCCACCCGACTATGTCGGTAGGGCATCCCCCTATCCGCAACCTGGGGACGCGCCGTGTCGGGAGTCGGCAAACTCCCATCCCCTCACAGGGCCCGGGGGGATCGCGAAAGCGATCCTTACCCAGTTCCCGCGAGGGGTACGTAACCTAACCTAACCTAACCTAACCAATGTGTTCGTTTTAGTGTTTTGATTCGTATGTCACATGTGTCTAGGTCATGGAAATTCGGGTTAAGTAATAACTGAACTTCGCATTCGGGGTCGTTGTCTACGTGTTGTATTGGGTTTGTTTGTTTGCATATGTATTTTGAATTTGTGTATTTCCATTTGTCTAGATTGTTTATGTTGTAGTAATAATCGAAGTTCGTGGAAATTGCAGTGTATCTGATAAAAGGTTTTATGTATGCGAATCCTCGCGTAATGTTTTGTGTTCCAGCTTGTGGTATGAGGACTGGTAGGTGTTCGTATAATTTGTAGAGATCGTGATCAAGGAGTGGAATTTTTAGGATGTAGATTAGTTTTGCTCCGTTATGAAATATAGTTAAGTCAGTGATTTCGAGTAATTGTGGTATGAATCGGCTGTCCAATGGTATTGCAAATTCTATATTTCTTAGGTATTTGTTGGGCGGTTAGTAGTTTTGGGTGTATTTGACCTGTTTTTGCAAATAGTATTGCTGTAGTAAGTGTGTTGATATTTGTTTCGAGCTGTGTTATCATTTCGTCGACTTCGGATGCGTATTCTATTGCTTTCTGTGTAAGTATAAGTGTTCGTATATTGTTATTTGTTAATTGTACCGCTAATGTAACATTCCCTATTTGTTTGGATAGTTTATCGGCTATTTTCAGCATCTTTTGGTCAACGAGTTTGAATTGAGACTTTATTATGTGTGTTTGATTTGCGAATATTTCTGCCATTTCTTGTGTATTGTTTGCTAGTGTTATTATGTGTGTTTATTCTAGTGGCATCTTCTGCGTCTAAGGTTCCAAAGAGAGCTTTGTTAATTTTACCTATGAATTCTAGTGGTGCTCGTTTTTGTTTCTTGGGTGACTCTGTATCTGGGATTAGTTCTCGCAAGATTGTTTCTGATGTCGCGGTGTTTCGTAATCGGGTTACTAATACCTTGAGGTGTCCTTGAATTAGGCAGGTTGGTCCTAGCGTTTTGCAGAATTCTATTGTGGTTCCGAGATTTTCCCATATTCGTTCGCGTTCTTGTTCTAGGCCACAGTATAGACATAACCAGTAGGGTCACTCGGCGAAATAAGTGAAGCCGGTTTCAGTAGGCTGATGGCTCTGGTTGCCGGTCTGCCACCAGGGGCGCGCCACTCTAATTCGGACGAGGTGACGAAGCGGGGTGATGCGGGGCGAGCCATAAAAGTGAGGGCAAGGGGGTGGAGCGGGGTAATGCGGGGCGAGCCATCAGAGTGAGGGCAAGGGGCCGAGCGGGGTGATGCGGGCGAGCCATCAGAGTGAGGGCAAGAGGCCGAGCGGGGTGATGCGGGGCGAGCCATCAGAGTGACGGCAAGGGGACGACCTACCGACGTGACAGACTAACCGCGCCACCGGCACCTAGCGGAGCCATCTGAACCAAGCTGGCAGCTCACGGAGCGCAGCCAACTCGGCTTCACCGAGATCAAAGGCGCCGACGCCGAGTGACCCTACTGGTTATGTCTATACTGTGTTCTAGGCCTTGTGTGTCTGCATGAGTGATTAGTGTCCATTCTGTGTGGTATGATCGTAGTGTACCCAATACTTCAGATCGTATTCCTGGGTTGTGTGAGAGTGATGTTATTTGGTACGGAGGTGTGTTTTCGCTTGCACATGATGCGAGGCATCTGCAACATGTGCCAATTTTATTTTGTCTATGTGTACTATTTTCGTTTCATCGTCTTTGATTTTTAGTCGTACGTTATTCTTATCTAACACGTCTAGTATTTCATAGCGGCCTATATAATTACTTTGGGGTTTATGTTTTCTATGATCTCTAATTAAAAATACTAATTGTCCTGGTTCAAAGTTTGGTATAGTTGTTCGTCTGTCGTATTACCTTTTGTTTCGTTCTTTAGCTTGGATTTGCTTTTCCGTTGCTTTTTCTTGTACCCATTTTAATTGTTCCGTTAACGTGCGTAGGTATGCGTCGTGTGCAAGTATTGTTTCTGGAGGTGGGAATTCTGAGGGTGTTCGCGCTGTTTTCCCAAAGATGAATTCGTATGGGGTGAATCCTGTGCTATCGTGTGTGCTGGTGTTGTAGGAAAAAGTTGCGTATGGGAGCCATTGGTCCCAATCACGGTGTTCAGAGATGTAATGTTTTAGATATTCGATTAGGGTATGATGACCTCGTTCTGCGATGCCATTCGAGTGTGGATGATATGTGGAAGTGTTATAGTGTTTAATTTGGGAAAGGTTTTTGAATTCTTTGAATATTTTAGACATGAAGCATCGACCTTGATCTGATAATATAGCTCTTGGAGCTCCGAAAGTGCAAATTAGGTTTTCTGCTAATGCTTTGGCTACTTCTACAGAAGTTTGATGTTTCAAACGGATGGCTAGTGAAAATCGACTAAAAAGGTCTGTGATTGTAAGTATGTATCTGTATCCGGTTTCTGTTTCTTGTAATGGGCCACAAATGTCAATGGCTATTTTGTCAAACGGTTCGACTGGTGTGTCTGTAATTATCATTGGGGCTTTTGGTTTTACTCGAACTAGTTTGTTTCTTTGGCAATCGAAACAATTTTTTATGAATGTTTTAATGTCATTTTTCATGTTCTTCCAATAATATTGGGCTGCTATTCTTTTATATGTTTTCTCGATTCCTCTATGACCTCCAATTGCGGAGTTGTGTAATTCCGTCATTATTATATTTCTTTTTGACGCATGCGGGACGGATAATAGACCTTCGCAAAGTGTGATTGTCAAATCTGGTTGGGAAATATGTGTATATAAGTATGTTTTTAGATCTGCCCATTGAAGTTGATCGATAATTTGGGGGTCTTTTGCAATAGTGCACGAATTTACTTTAAGTTGTTTTAATATCTCCAAAAGTGTTTTAATGCATTCCTTTATGATATGTGGGTTTACTGTGTCTGTGTTTTTGTTTTTGCATATCATACCGAAATAATATCTGGTTTTCCGACGTGTGATTAGAATTTCGCCAATGTGTGGTTTTTGTTCTAAGAGACTGTCTGTGTTCATAATTCCCTTTTCTTTTAATACTTGTGTAGTTAAAGATTCCATTGTACAATCCGCTGGGAGAAAGTATGCAATATTGTCCTTCTTTATCAGGAAATGATTTCGGGTGATTGCAATGGTGTTACGAATTTGAGGGTTTGAAGTGTGTATGGGTTTATTTGTATCCGCGTTAGTGTTCGGTACGGTCAGCTGTTCGGGACGGTGAGGCGGTAATCGGCGCACTGGGTCATCGGCTTCGTCATCTGAGGAGGTACTTGAGTCGGCCTTGTGTGTGTCGGTGTGTCGGTGTCTCTCCGGTGTGTGACTTTTGCTCGGTCCTGCTACGGCTTGAGGACTCCCGTGATTTATTTACTCGGTCTTTTTACGCGTTGATTCTAGGCGTCTCTGGTCGGCGTTTGGAGTGTCTATGTTCTCGGGACTTTTCACTTGGTGTGGCGGTGAGCGGAATGTTGGCTCAATGGGTTCAAGATGTGTTCCTATTGTGTCTTCGGTGCGCTTTTGGACACTCGCTGTTGGTGGGTGACTGTTAGTTTTAATGGTTTCCTGTGGTACTTGTAAGGGATTTCCGTCGTTTTGTATTTTGTGGAGAATCGTTTCTATTTCTGAGTCGGTACTTGACTCCAAATATTTCCTAGTGGTGCTTGACAATTTTTCACGCTGTGATGATTTCTCCGGTTTTTGGTTTTTCTGGTCGGTGGAGTTTCTTGTGTTTGTTGAAGGAGTTTAGGGAATTTTTGTCATTTACATTGTCAGGATTTTGCCTTGTGGGTGCATATTCTTTGCTACCCATGCCTTCGTCTGACGATATGGATGACGATGAGTCCCTATTATCGTTATCTATATTTTTGTCGTATTCTTTCGTTATATCTTCACTTTGTGGCTTTGGTTTAATACCAGAACTTGATAGCGTATGTACGTCCATTATTTCGTTGCTTGTTTCTTGGGCCTTTTGTGGATTTTTCTTGGGTGCTGGGTTTCCCGATGTTGAGTCCGATGTTGAGAGTGGTCTTGTACGCGGTTGGTGAAATTGTTTAGATTTTTTAGTTTCGCGTGGATTATCCGATTCCGAGTTCGTTGTGGAAAGCGGTCTAGTATGCGGTTGGTGAGATGATTTAGGTATCCTAGTTTCACGTGGATTATTCAATTCTGTGTCGCTGTCCGTAATGTCGCGTCTTGATCTAATTGGCATTATTGATACTGGGTTACGTGATAACGCGTCTGCTATTACGTTAAGTTTTCCGGGATGATGTATTATTTCGAATTCGTATTCGTTTAAGATTGTCTGCCAGCGTTGCAGTTGTTGTGGAGGTTTATCTTTATTTGTTAG
Organism: Crossocerus cetratus; assembly: GCA_963675795.1. Taxonomy (NCBI): domain Eukaryota; kingdom Metazoa; phylum Arthropoda; class Insecta; order Hymenoptera; family Crabronidae; genus Crossocerus; species Crossocerus cetratus. The sequence goes on from OY776671.1 coordinate 6,024,207, forward strand.
GTATGTCAGCGCTCTGTTATCTGTGACGAGTGTGAATTTCTTACCATAGAGATACGGTCTAAAGTGCTCTTCTGCTCTTATAATTGCTAGCGCCTCTTTTTGCATGGGATCGTAAGATTGTTCGGCTTTTCTGAGGATTTTTGAATAGAATGCTACGGGATGGTTAAAGTTATTATGTTCTTGGCTAAGTACTGCTCCTATCGCGTAATCTGATGCATCTGTGGTGAGTGTAAACGGTTTCTTGAAATCGGGATATCGAAGGATTGGTTGTTCCGTGAGTTTATCTGTAAGTGTATTGAATGCTGTTGCGCAATCTGTATCCCATTTGAATTCTACGTTTTTCTTGAGTAACAATATTAGTGGTGCGATAATTTCCCCGTAATTCTTTATAAAACGTCTATAATATCCGGTGAGGCTAGAGAATTGTTTAATATTCTTTTTATCTTTTGGTCGTGGGAAATGTTGAACTGCTTCTATTATGCTTTCGTTTGGTTTCACACCGTTTTCGGTTATTATGTGTCCAAGGTAAGTTACTTCTCGCCGTAAAAATTCGCATTTGTCTGTCTGTAGTGTAAGTCCTGCGTCTGTTAGTCTGTTTGCTAGTCTCTGGAATTTCGTTGCGTGTTCTTCTAGACTGTTCGCGTAAACTACTATGTCATCTAAATATACAAATACGTCAGTATTAATAAGTAAGTATACAATAAGTCCTTGAAGACCAGATAAAATGATATCCATAACACGTTGGAATGTAGCTGGCGCGTTTTTAAGTCCAAATGGCATGCGGTTGAATTCATAATGTCCATTTGGTGTGGAGAATGCTGTTTTCTGTTTATCAAGAGGGTGCATTTCGATTTGATGGAAACCTGATGCAAGGTCGAATATCGAGAAATATTGTGCGTTGCCTAATTGGTCTAGTATGTCTGTAATGTTCGGTAATGGGTATGCGTCGTTTATTGTTTTTTCATTAAGTTTTCTAAAGTCTATTACCATTCTCCATCTTTTGTTGCCTTTACTGTCGGGTTTTTTAGGAACAATCCATACTGGTGAGTTATAGGGTGAAATAGAAGGTTGTATAATTTCCTTTTCTAAGAGATCTTGAATTTGTTGTTGGATTTCTGTTTTGTGTACTGGGGGATACCTATATTGTTTTGTATTGATTGGCTGATCGTCTGTTGTGTGGATTTGGTGTTGAGCTACTGTCGTGTGGCCTAATTTGTCTCCTTTTATGTGAAATAGATTTGGATACTCCGAAATTAGCTTCAAAACGTGTTTCTTCTCTTCGTCGTTTAGATGTTCTAAACGTAAGAGTGTTTCGAGTTTTCTGAGTCGTTCGTTTACTGTCGTTGTGTAAATTGCTGCACTGTATTCTGTCTGAATACATTGAGAATCCACTTCATCTGTAGGTATGTCTGGTTTGTCCGCTGTTTTCTCTATGGGTTGTAGTTCGACTTCTCCTATTTGCAGTGTTACCGGGTTTGAATTAGTGTTAATGACTTGTAAGTACGCGGTATTTTTATGATTCTGCATTAGCGCGTTTCCAAGATATACTCCTGCATATTGTGTTATCTGTGGTATATATTCTTCTTTGAGGTCTGTATTTTTTAATCGGATCAGCATTTGGGCTTTAGTTCTGGGTGGCACGTTAAAGGTTTCGGGTGTCGCGAAGTGTAGTCTTTGCTTTCTAAGTACTACACAGTTTTCAGAATATAATATGTCTGCTGAGGTCTGATTAAAGAAAGCATCGCCAAGCAGCCCGTCTTGTGGGAACGAAAAGGTATCGGGGACTCCTTGAAACTCTACTGGGATATCATGAATTAAGATAAGGCACGATCCTATGGTGGATGCTTTAGAGTCCGTTATTCCTATCAACTCAAATTTTATGCTTCGGTTTATGTTAACGTGGCGTGCTACATTGCTGATTTTTATAAGGTTTACTTGGGCTCCGGTGTCTATAAAAAATGTTGTCCTTCGTTTAACGGTATCGGGTGTGTGTAGTTCGATTGTTGGAGGTGCGTAATGTTTTGAAGTACTGTATGAGATTTTTGCCTTTTTTACAGCTGGGGTTTCTAGTTTACTGGGCACCGTGGGGGGTGAGTCCCGTGCCGTGCCCTGCTGCGAGACTTCCTCTGAGTTTTTTAGCAGAAGGTTCTTTAGTGCTTTTTCGATTTCGGTAGTACTGTCTGATTTATAATGCCCTTCGGGTGACCGGTTTCTGTATCTATCGCGTGATTCGTTTCTATATCTGTCACCTGATCGATCGTTCCTATTTCTGTCGTGTGATCGGTCATCCCTGTTTCTGTCGCGTGTATCGTGTGAATATCTATCGCTTGATCGGTCATCCCTGTTTTGGTCGCGTGAATATCTGTCGTTTGATCGGTCGTTCCTGTTTCTGTCGCGTGAATATCTGTCGTTTGATCGGTCGTTCCTGTTTCTCCTATTGTCTTTGTGTCTCTGTAGGGTGCGGCATTCCTTTGTATTGTGGGTGGGTTTGTCGCAGAGATCGCAGTATTTTGTATTTTGTGTGTCGCGTGAGTCATATCTGTCGGATGATCGGTCTCTATTTCTCCTATTGTCTTCGTGTTTTTGTAAGGAACGGCACTCTTTCGTGCTGTGATTGGGTTTATCGTAGAAATCGCAGTATTTTGTATCTCGTGTGTCGCGTGAGTTGTGTTTGTCGGATGATCGGTCTCTATTTTTCCTATTGTCTTTGAGTCTCTGTAAGGAACGGCACTCTTTCGTATTGTGAGTGGGTTTTTCACAATATTCACAAAATTTCCTACCTGAAGTATCGTCTAATTTTGCGAATCGAACATGAGCGGTGGGTGTATTATGGTTCTCGTTTGCTATGCTGTGTAACTTCTGCCGTCGGAGGAGTTCGTTTTCTATATCAATGGCTTCGTCTATTGCGGTTTGTAAGTTTATGGGGTTTCTGGACATTCTGCTATTAATACTCTCTACTAGGCCTCTCACGAATACTCTCGCAGTTATGTTCCGTACTTCTAGCTTTCGATTTGTTAGGTACGTGCTGTTTTCTACCGTCGTATAGACAGTGTCGAGTCGCTCTAATATTTTGTTTAAAATCTGACGCAGTCGAGTGGCGTAATTGAATACAGATTCGTTATAGTGTTGTGTTAGTGTACGTAGTTCTAATTCTAAGTCTGGGAGTTCCGTTGGTTTGCTAAAAGCGGTCTTAAAATCGTTGAGGAGTTCGTCTAATTTATCGTAAGGTTTCGCGTCCATGATTTCAATAACCGTACCCGTTAGTTTCGACGGAAGGATCTCTAAAAATTTTACTTTGTCTGTTTCATTTAATAAAATAGTTGCTCTTTTGCATGCTTTAATAAAATGCTCTACTGGGATGTTGGTTCCGTCAAAGGTCGGGATAATGTTATATATGTCACGGAAAGTTAGTGTGTTTGCCATGTTTGTCTCTGTCGTGGGTGGTATTTCTGTGTCCTGAGGTGGTTCGTAGCATATTTGATTGTGAGTTCTGTGGCGTTCTGGACGTTGAGGCGGAATTCTGGTGGATTAGGGATAACTATTTTAATGTTAATATAATTTGTTTCCACTTACCGTATGAGCGCAGTCAGGAAAATGCAGGCGTACATGTGTCGGTCCTTTCTCTGTGTGTGTGTGTGCTTCCTTCCTTTCCTTTTGTGTGTGAGTGGGTTCCTCGGTTATCCCACTTCTGACACCACTTGTGATGCAGGAGGCAGAGTTGCGTTTAAGACTTTATTGGTGGAGATACAAAGAGTGACTGAGATTCAGTGAGGCTGCGACTGACGACGGTCCCTTGGGCCAGCGCCCTGGTTGTCGCTAGCCGCTGGAGTAGGGGGCGCGATAAGGGTCCTAGCCGTCAGGCTTCCTAGAACCCTTACGGTGCGTTACACGTGCAACAGGTGGTTATTATAGAAAATGAAACACCCATCGGAAAAGACCTCCCAATCGCTTATGCCTCTCGGACTTTGAATAAAGCCGAAACAGAATATTCAACGATTGAAAAAGAGACCTTAGCTATTGTATTTGGCGTAGAGCATTACCGACCCTATCTTTATGGAAGGCGCTTCACTCTGGTGACCGATCACCAACCGCTTACTTGGATTAAGCGTATAAAAGACCTAACCCTTAGAATAGCTAGGTGGCGTTTACGCCTTAATGAGTATGACTATAACATTGTTTATAGACCGGGGAAGTTAAATGCAAATGCAGACGCGTTATCCCGAAACCCCTGTGCGAAAGACGTATTGAACGTTGAGATTATACCGTTCTCCTTTGATAAGGTTGGAAAAAGCGGGGAACTGGAAATGCATATCGATAGGTTGATAGGTACGACGTTTACAAAACCTAATTATGCGAAAGACAATCTGTTAATACGCCCCGTTGCATGCTCTGAGGTTTTTAAGGTAGTGGGTGACGATAATATGCTCGGTTGTGAGCCGATAGATTTGTTGTCTGATAGTGGGACCTTTACGGCGAGGTCTAAAATAATTGCTGTCAACGAGGAAGCTGTAATTGGACCTTGCTCTGTGCCTTAGTCAGTGAGGCCTGTGTAGCTGGCCAACGTGGAAGCCTATTTTGGACCCCATCTCATCCACTTCCCCAAATCCACCCAATACGTCTATGCCCGAAATTGAAAAATGAAATACCCATCATATTGAACGAAGTGACCAATGAAAATTTAAGTCTATAAGAAACTCCAGTTCCCATTCTAATGTTTACAAAAGATCATTTAACCCAGAGAAGGGACAATATAGTTGACTTCCTACTATAGATTGTGTACTCACATCTAGTATAAATTAGGATCTGCGGATCAGAGACAAAATACCTCTTGACCTTATTAAGAAGTACGACTTTGATGTGGGAGACAGCATGGTTTTTCCAGATGGTAATAGATCAGTCTTCCACTTATTCTATAAAAATAATCACACGGAAGATGCTCAGGTTAGCAACGTGATACAATGTTTAAAGACTCTGAGACAACTCATGGATAGACTGAACCAAGGTACCTTCAGTATCTCAACTTATGGAAACGATCTCGAACCCATTGAATGGAACCATGTTGAAGCTCTGATCACTCGCGTGTTTAATTCGATGCAATATATTATAACATCTGGAGACGTGACCACTCCACCTGAAAGTAGAAGGTTAGGAATTATAAAAGAATACCACGAGTCAATAGTAGGAGGGCATCAAAGGAAACCGGTATTTACTCACTTTACAAGACAATCTGACCAAATATTCAGATGCCATTCCCCTGCCTACTATTGACGCAACCACTGTAGCAATTGCCTTCGCGGAACACTTTATCGGTCGATTCGGATGTCCACAAGCGATTCATACCGACCAAGGTAGTAATTTTACCAGCCGTGTAATGAAACATTTCTGCCGTATATTCAGGATTCAGCAGTTGACTTCGACAGCCTTTCACCCACAGTCGTTAGCACAGTATAACACAGTAGGGACACTTGTACCACGTGACTGGCCAGGGCCGATGTACGCTCCCTCGGTGGAAAAGCGGCATGTCACCTGTAAATCCACCAGGCGCCGACACAGTCGCTGCGAGGGAGCGAGAGGGAGATACGTTCCCTCGCAGTCACACTCAGTCGCGGCCGAGCTGCGGGTAGGGGCTTAGGAGGCCGTAAGGGGAAGCGACTTTCACTTCCCCTTACGGCCTCCTCAGCGCGAGAGGGAGCGCGACGGAGATATATATCGACATGTGGGCACGCGGTATAGAAAAGGAGGCTCGATATCCCCACCGACTCCCGATTCTCCCGAACCAGGGCCAGCGTTCTCATCTCGTGCCGACAGCGTAAGTTGCCGCTTAAGCCGCCATTTTGGTGGGGACACCGACATCAAAGGTGCCAACAGAGAGTGTCCCTACTGTATTATACTGAGGTCGTTAGGTTGTCTCGAACGGGCTCACCGCGTATTTACAGAATATCTAAAACATTACTGTACTAAAACAAACTGGGACGAACACATACGGTACGGAATCTTTGCATACAACACTTCTGTACATGAAAGTACTGGGTTCATACCCCATGAATTAATCTTTGGAGTTAAAGCAACAATACCTACCGAATTTGCTAAAGAGACAGTGCCCCGAACCTTTGTAAATCAACTAGACCTGCTATTTAACAGAATAGCCAGACTGCAAGCTTCAGCTGCTGAAAACCTGGATAAAGCAAAAGAGAAAAGCAAAGCGCGATATGATAAAAACAAGAATCCCAAAACCTTTTATGAAAACGATGATGTTTACCTAGCAAAGGAAATCAAATCTTCAAAGTTTGATATTAGTTGGTTAGGACCATACAAGGTCAGCCGCGTCCTGGGTAACCAAAACGTAGAGATTAATATAGGAAACAATAGATTTAAAATCGTACATGCGAACAAATTGAAACTTGCCTGCATTAGGCCTGACAACGATTCGAACATCTACCTTCCTTTCCAGCATTAGAACGTGTTCCACCTGAGCTGTAAAACCAAAGAATTGTAACTATCCTGTAAATTAACTGTATGTTAAGTCAAATAATTGACGTACCATGTAAACCCATGCTACCTTTAAGACACTCAAATCGAAATCACTATGCTTGTAACAAACAATGTATCTCATCGAGAAACTACTTGAATTGTATAGCTTGAACCTACTTGAAAATTGTAAACTGGAGTTGAATACTCAGTACTTGAAAATGTATAAACTCACATTCATTTTCGCAAGGTGCCATTGTGAAAAGGTGCTCCTACGAACCACCTTTAAAATAAGGGAAAGGGTGTTGCGGACTCTCGCCCATCACTAGCGCCCAATCGATAAATTATAGCTGTGAACTTGGCTAGGAAAAATTAGCGATGTTACCGACTACACATTACCGACCAAATGGGCCGTTGAACCCCGAAACCATTGTAACACCTACATTACCCACGAAATTATGGAAAGTTACAATAAGGAACAGAAGAAATGTAAATATTAGGACCCTCAACTTTTTGACGCTCGCCTGAGCAATGCTACGCAGAGAAACGCTCTCTTCCTGCTCAGACCTGTTAGCGAACAGACGTGTTCCCTACTTGATAAAGTCAATCAATTAATAAACCAAGATCTGTGTCCAGCAGTTATTGCAATCAAATACCAAATACTCGTCTGAGTTTTATTTCAATTACAAATCGAATATAGATAAGTGCCTCGTTTGAGACGGAAGCATCCCGCTCTCCGAAATAGACGTATTCCCTCGTCCATCCGAAGAGCATCCTCAAAGCCAGCGCTCGAATTGAAGCCTGCGCGCTACCAACATCCACCAGGGGAGCCGCAACAGAACACATACATATATTCACTCCAACACAAATGCGTTTGTGGCCGAGTCAATCGACAGACATCGCGTGCAGCTCCATCTCGCTCTTATGTTACCGTCAAAATCTGTAGGTAACACGGCCAGCGACCAAATCGCGAAAAGTCACGTGGGTAGCCTAGCCCCTTAAGAAAGGCGCTCTATGGCCTTAAGCAAGCTCCATTGAGATGGAACCTAAAAATTACCGAAGTTTTGGAGAAACTCGGATTAAAACCTATTAAATCTGAGAGATGTATATATATTGACACTAATCATACACTTATTCTAGCACTATACGTCGACGACGGCATAATAGTAAGCAATGATGAAAATCGCATAAAGTCTATAACTGAGGAACTCAAAAAGGTATTTGACATCAAAGTGGACAAAAATCCAATGAACTTCGTAGGACTAGAGATAGAAAGACGATCCGATGGATTGATAAGACTACACCAGGAAACGTACACTAAAAGGATGTTGGAAACATACAACATGATTGGAAGCAAAAAGGTTAGCACTCCAATGGCAAATGAAAGCGAGATTAGCGTAGAGTACAAAGACAATTATCCAGTGCAAGAAGCGATAGGTAGCTTGTTATATTTATCTACCAGGACGCGACCCGACATTGCATTTAGCGAAGCGAAATGTAGCAGGAAATTAAAGAATCCCACGAACCAAACCATATTGGATATAAAACGAATATTCAGATACTTGAATGGTACTCAAAGCTTAGGAATTGAATATTCATCGAATAAAGATAAAAATGCATTGATAGCGTACTGTGACTCAGACTACGCGGGAGACCCAGAAACTCGCAAAAGTACGTCTGGATACGTTATATATCTAAATAATGGACCTATAACTTGGTGTTCTCGCATACAACCAATTGTAGCTTTATCAAGCACGGAAGCAGAATATATATCTGCAGCTGAGTGCGTAAAAGAACTCTCATATGTAAAAGAGTTGTTAAAGGAATTGATAACTGAAAACGTTGATATTGAACTAAAATTAGACAACCAAAGTGCTATCGCAATTATTGAAAACGGAACATTCATCAAACGCTCTAAGCATATAGACGTTAGATTTCATTACATTCACGAGAAAGTGAAAAACAACGACATACGTATAACATAGTGCGAAACAAATGTGCAAACTGCCGACATATTCACTAAACCGTTAGCCAAACCAAAGTTTACTAAGTTCCGAGATAGGCTAGTAACAGAGTAATGTACAGGGTGATGCGGGTAATTGGAATCAGCTTTTTACCATGGAATTTTATCGATTTTTGAAATTGGTAATTGTGTCGACGGCCGTCTAATGTCACCGGTGTCGCGTGGCTGCTTAGGGCCAACAGGCCGAATCAAGCCAAATACCGACAGTCTTCCGATTAACCGGCAAGGGCAAAATGAGTCGGTAATAAAACATTGCTGCACTGCACACTGGCAGGGAAAGTGTGAGCGATATGTGGCATAATAAACATATTAAAGAGCGTGTCAGGGGTGCATTCTGGCGAGAAATCATTCTTGTTTTTTCTTTTATTATAACTATAGAGCGAAATATTGAAAGAGCCAGCAATTCTCTCCTTACCTCAAGTCAACTGCCAGGCTGTCACCCTTTTTTGGAAGGCGGAGGCAACACGCCTGCAGCAGCGGCGTGATCAAGGATTGCGGTCGAGTCTTTCAATATTTCGTTTTATAGTTATAGCAATGAGAGAAACAAGAATTATTTCTCGCCATAGTGCGAGAATGATAGGATTACCTATATTATTTATTATGCATAAAACATTTATTATGTCACGCGAATCTCTCGCACTCCCCCCTGCCAGAGTGCAGTGCAGAAATGTTTTACCAACGAAACGTGCTTGCCCACGAGGAAAATAATAATATCCCCCAAACGGCTGAACCGATTCGCTTGATTCTTGGCTCATCGGATTCAGAAAAATTACAGCTAAAATACTAAATTCAGATATAAATCCTTAATACCGCAACCTTTTCATAAATCGAGAAGAAATTTTGGCATCGATCGAATCTTCGGGATAATAGTGGCTCGGCTGTCGCGCGCCGTAGGGGACTACTACTTTGCGCAAGACTGTACCGAGTCTCATGATTACCGACTTATTCTGCCCTTGCCGGTTAATCGGAAGACTGTCGGTATTTGGCGTGATTCAGCCACTTGGCCCTGAGCAGTCACGCGACATCGGTGGCATTACACGCCCGTCGAGACAATTACCAATTACAAAAATCGACAAAATTCGATGGTAAAAAGCTGATTCCAATTATCCGCATCACCCTGTACATAGAAAAGAAAGATTAAATGAAATTAGAACATAAGAATTAGAAATGTAAGACAGAGACTTAAAAAGGGAAACAAAAGTATTATGTTAGAAAGACTGAAATGTAACACAGGCAAGGAATATGATAATATATAAAACTAAGTCAGATGCAAAGGCATAAAACTTATAATGTATAACATATGTAAGAACGAAAGAATCTTGATGACTACCAAATTAAGAGAGGGTTTTAAGATCTCATATTCAAACTGAAATAATTTGGCGCCATCAAACATTCTGTCGTTCAATTGACTCTAAGTCAATTGATGTGTAACTTCCGTAAGCGAGAGTTGGGGAAGGGGTTTCCGCCCCAAAGGCGACGAGAAGTAGAACCGTGGAGAGAGTCGCACGAGCACGACGTGTAAGAATAAGTTTGTTAAAACTCTGTATATTCTGAGAGGATCTGTAACTGTGAGGTACAACAATTTGTAAAGTACTGAGCAAATATACCGAAGTCATAATCGAACCACAATATATTTCGATTATTCCGTGTCCCTGCTACCCCACCAGACCACGTGAACTCAAACAAAATTAGATATACTTTATACATAGGAATGGGCAGGTATGGACTATATATGATCCATATCTATAAAGAACAAATGACGGGTCGTACTAAAGAAATTCAGATGAAAAAGAATTTTATCTCCGAATATATAATCAAGTCATTCTTTAGTTTGTCTTTACATGCAGTCTATAATTTTCGTTCATATAAATTTGGTGGAATACATATACGATCGTTCACACACAGGAGTTTTCCACTCACTTCACTTAAGGGGCTAGACTCAGGTATAGTAGTGGCGCTGTTTTATCGGCACAAATTGGCCAAATCATGCTTCGGGGATCCCGCTTTTACTGCCTTATATGAAATGATTTTGGGTCGGAAAAGGTCTCAATCGAAAGATGAAAGATGAGTATAGCGCGGCTGATGCGTGGTTTTGCAAAATTAGGACGCTGCTCAATTATATTAATGTGCGAAGTGTTGTGAAATCAGCGCTGAGTGTACAACTTTTAGCACATTATTATGACCAAAAAGCATCGGAATCTTACAAAATCCCGCATCAGCCGCGCTGTACGCATCTTTCATCTTTCGATTGAGACCTTTTCCGACCCAAAATCATTTCATATAAGGGAGTAAAAGCGGGATCCCCGAAGCATGATTTTTGAGGTTCTGTGGCCACGTTGTTGATATGCAGAGCGGTCTAGCTGAGTACTTTAGTTCGGCCAGCGCGATCGAGGTGGCGCGTAAGTGAAAGGGCTATTCTGCACCCTAGCCTGTCAAAACATAGTTATTTGACAGCAAGCTATCGGGTTAGGTTAGTCACCTGCTGACGGGATGCAGAGTGATTCTGCAATGCAGACTCATTCTGATATATGATTTTTAGTTGCAACATATATAAATGCAAAGAAGAACGGTCCGGTTGTTCGTGGTTTTATGGGAATGCATTGTTACTTGGTGAATTGCAATGTTTCAAACCAAAATGAGTGCAGCACTCTTTCAACTCATTTACCAGATGCCTTGTCATGGAAATATTTGTATGCCCTTGTAATAATTTGAGTTAGTTTATGTCTAAGAGCCTGCAAAAATATGTTCGTTTGGATATTATAAACTGTAGTTACCAAACAGTTGGCAAGTGCAGTCGTTTGGAGAATAATTTCATGTTTCAGAATCTTGGTAACGCATGGGAGGTACAACATGCAAGTCTCCTCAAACGTAACTTTGAAAGATGCTGCGTAACAATATATACTTTGGAAATGGTTGTTTCTAGAATGGACGCTCTAATCAACATCTTGATTTGCACATTTACTTTTTGGGATATTAGCTGTAGTATAAACTAGATCCAAGTAGAGTCATCTATGTGTTTGGTAGAAAATGCCTTTTGCTGGGTTGATTGTTTGTTATTCAACAGCCTATGTAACGTATTGATGTTATCAATCATGCTAGTTTCCATTTCACATATCAGGTACTAAGGCTAGTAACTGCGTAAGGGGAGAACGTATTTGTTGAAGTATTGTTCATAGTACTTCTTAGAGTATTGTTACGCAGAATTCATATTTCAACTCAAAGGTATGGTTGAGAACCTGTCACACCTTTACAGTTTGTAAAATCCATAAGCCTCGAATTATTGTGCAAATGTGTGCTGACTAAAATTGAATAGGCTATGCTTACCAAGATTTTGATTTTGTTATCATCAGTTTTTTAAAACTCACAAACAGTGAGCGAAGCACACTTTCAAAGTTTGAAACAGTCCTATCTATATTCCCATAAACAATGATGCCAGAAAATATCATATATCATGTCTGTCATTCATCAGTGAAATGAAGTAGACTGTCTCATTCCGATTCCTAATAAGCCTATGTAATAAATAATTGGAAAAATTTATTTATATTGCCAAATGTATAGCAATGCATTGAATTGAATTGAATTTATAAAAATGTAAAGAAAAAAAGTGTAAAATACATGAACGAGACGGAATCGAACTTGTTCTTTTCAAGTGCAAATCCATCACTTTACCCATAGCACTACTTGCACGACTAATATAATACTTCTCTATTACAGTAAAAGAATTGTGATTCTTCTATGTGCTTTTAGTAATATTTCGAACAAACAAATATTTATAGTAAGGCCATTTCATATTATACGGACTGATAAGATACAGAATGTAATATAGGCTCTACAGTCATCTGAGTCAGACAGTCTCATTCTACCGGGTATTCGAGCGAAACAGTACCGCGCCGCTTGATACATGTGTGTGCGTGCGAAGTATGTGTGCGGCTAGGGCTCGAGCCTTGGCCGGAACATCGGGACTCGGGAGCAGCCCGCAGCTCGAGATCGCAGGAGTGATAAGCGGGTGACGCAATCAAGGGAGCCAAAACAAATGAACCCAAGCTGGCCGCTGGGTCGCGCGATAGACTTTGAGTGCAGCTCCATCTCGACCTTTAAAAACTGTTGGTAATACAGTGAGGGGCCAGATCTCGTGACGTCATTTCGGAGTCTAGCCCCTTAAGGGGCTAGGCTACCCACGTGACTTTGCGCGAATTGGTCGCTGGCCGTGTTACCTACAAATTTTGACGGTAACATAAGAGCGAGATGGAGCTGCACGCGATGTCTGTCGATTGACTCGACCAAAAACGCATTTGTGTTGGAGTGAATATATGTATCTGTTCGTCTGGCGACAACTTTGTTATAAGCCTTGCGATGCTCGCTTGTCGCTTTGCCGATCTCGGACTGGGATACTGCCGACTCCCGAGATTCCGAGACCGGGGCTAGAATTGTAGCCATATATTTATACGTGGGTATATATGTATATGGGAATCGATGTTTCTGTTTCGCTTTGGATACAAAAAGTGCGGTAGACTAGTTGATTTTCACTAGTGTCAAGCCTGTCGTATCCTGGACCGTACTCCAACCAAAATCATGTTCTAAATATCTAAATGTATCGTGAATCAAGTACTAATAATGCAAAGCAAAAGAAAAAGCAAAGAGTATCAATAAGCTCACGCCTCATTGGATGGAATCGAACTCGGTCCTTCCAAATGTGAATCCATTGCTTTACCCACAGCACCACTTGCAAGACTGTCGTCAAACCTCTCCATTTCAACAAAAGATTTGTGATTCTTCTCATCATTCTGTTTACTATGACAGGAATTTTATGGGAAACGAAATATGGTATGACAAAAACTTATAGCTTTGGTTGAGTGACTCGTATGCCGTATACAAGTGCCTCAAAATACAATAATTTTTTTGACGAAATACTACTTGATGTGCAGAGAACAAACTAGACCATTAGCCATAGCTGTTTCGATATTTTCAAAACAATTGAGTTTGTAGTCTCGAATTTAGAAAGAAAATACACCATGAGAACAGATAGTGTCTTAGGAAAGGTACCTCACTATGTTACTAACTCGATTGGAACATCTATGACAAATCGTCTACAGTTTCTGTCAATACACATCGGGGGATATTTTATCAAAAAAGTATTTGAATAGTCAAATAATTATGTACGTCATAGCAGTCATTCAAATCCAAATTATGTATCCATGCCATAGCAAAAAGGGCTCGAATAATAATTATGTTACATTTTGGATATCAATGTATGTTTTGGCGATGGAGCAAGATAAGGAGCTAGTTTGATTGGATCGATAGGATGATCTGTCGTACAACTGAATGTAGTCAAGTGGATTGGGATATTCTTGCAGAATATATTGTCTTCAATAAATCTTGATTTGTACAAAATTGATGTCAGTTTGTGGTTAGAGACTTTGAAAAGGCGCAAGCAATGATAGTTAGTTTGTTACAGCAAAAGCCATGCAAAGCACTCAGTAGCTCAAGCACACTTTGTTATACTGGATAGACTACGCACTCGAAAGACAAAACTGTAAAATACATTAAAATGTAAATAAAAGCGCCAAGTAGTTTAATGATCCAAAAATGGAATAGATATCACACAAGAAAGCCAAGTTTTCAATCAAAGATACCACACGTTAATTAATAAATTAACTTGCATCTCTAACTTTAAAACTTGGAATGTGCATATTTAATTACCAATCAAAAAATATTACTAGCATATGACTACCTTGACACAAATTTGCACATGCCAAGTTTTAAAGCTTGAGATGCAAGTTAATTTATTAATTAACGTGTGGTATCTTTGATTGAAAACTTGGCTTTCTTGTGTGATATCTATTCCATTTTTGGATCATTAAACTACTTGGCGCTTTTATTTACATTTTAATGTATTTTGGGGGATTTCACGCCTTTTTGGTTGTTCATATTTTGAAGAAAAATACAATCGGACTGTACCACATTCATATAACCGTCATCATTGTTTTGACACATCACCAGTCATGGCATAACCAATGTGTCGGTATAAAACCATGTTATCTGCACAGCGCTCTGCAGCACTTCGCAGTGGTGCCATCTCGCGTGAAACACGTGAGAGTAACATTTTTAGGAATTGTATTAAACCGGACGATGAAACTCTTAATCCGCTTTGCCTTTTCCACGAGAAAAATAAAACAGGAAATTCATATCTCCGGAACGGCTGGACCGATCCACATGATTCTTGGCTCATTGGATTCAGAAAAATCAACGATGAAATACAAAATTCTGAAATAAATTCTTGGGGCTCTAACTTTCGCATAAATCGAGGTGAAAGTTTGGTAACTAAGGATAACAGCTAGTGTTCGGGATAATATAGCCTCGGCTGTCGCGCGCCGGAGTGTCATATATATATGGAGAGGGAACTTCTACTTGGCGCGAGACTCTACCGAGTCTCCTGATAAGCACTAGTTAGCTCAGTAATTAGACGTCGACTGTTGACCTCGGTGATTGTTGCGCAAGAGGATTAACGACCTCACGCACCCCCTATTTATAAACTATCCCTTTCCTGAAATCACAGAACGTCACTTCCTATTCTAGAACATTCTAGACCATTCTAGAACGGAAGTAACTTATTTCCAGGAAAGGGTTAAGACTCTGTGGGCGGGCTAGCTGCTAATTGGGTGTCAGCTGTCACCCATGACTGATTAAGCGCGCAAAACTTGTAACTACTTTTTGATCGCAAACATCCCGCCCGCTTCGGCATGCCGGCGAAATGAAAAGACCCTATCACTGAACGCTGTAGAACCTTCGTTCACTAACTGGGTAAACCAATCGCGCGACGCGAAACAAAATACAATCGCCTCTGGAATGCGGTGAAAAACTAGTGACGTGCACGCAAGAACTACGCTCTTTCTGAGAAACGCTTTGTGACACAGTGAACTCCGAAGCAGGCTTTGTGTTCGACACGAGAACAGACGATTTGACTAAGACGACTCTCATAACGCGACAAGACGCACGCTGGAACACTGCTTCACTCAGGTAAGTACACTAACTTTTTCACTATTGAATTTATGTCTCGAAGTTATACTGATTTTGGCACGGCAGAGGCCACTGGTAATAAAACTATTTTCGCGATCGGTCGCTCGTAAGTTTTTGACGCAGTTTTCACGGTCACCATGCGCACGTGTCCGTCCTTTCTAGGGTGCACTTGGGCAATGCGAGCGAGGGGCCAAGTTCCTGGAAGTGTGCAGTCCTGCTTAATTAAGCACAAGGTCCCAGGTTGAATTGGAGTTCCCGTTGTCCTCCACTGGGACCGCGGAGCTAAGTTTTGGAGGTACTCCGTCCCCCACTTCCTCCAGAATTGGTCTCGCAGTCTTGAAATGAGCTGCCATCGGGAAAGGTGGTTGATGTTGACGTCCAAAAGTGACGGCTCTGGCAGAGCATTGAGTGCGCTGCCAACTAGGAAGTGCCCCGGGGTGAGCGCCTGGAAATCCTCAGGATCATCACTGAGGGCGCACAGGGGCCTTGAATTAAGGCAGGCCTCGACTTGGGTCAGCAGGGTGGACATCTCCTCGAACGTCAGCGTGGTATCTCCCAAACACCGTCGTAGGTGGAACTTGGAGGATTTGACGGCTGCCTCCCACAGCCCTCCAAAGTGCGGTGCGCCTGGCGGATTGAACCTCCATGTAACCCTCAGTGTGGACAGGAAATCTGCCATTTCCTTGTGCTCCTGACTGGTGGCAGAGAATAGGCGCTGCAGTTCAACGTCCGCTCCCACAAAGTTTGTCCCTTGGTCGCTGAATAACTCAGAACATAAACCACGACGAGAGATAAATCGTTTAAACGCAGCTATAAAGGCTTCTGACGAATAGCTGGAAGCTATGTCTAAATGCACATCTTTCGTGCTCAGGCAAACAAAGACTACTAGGAAGCCTTTATAAGACTTGTGTCCTCTTCCAGGTGCTGTGCGGAGCTGGTAAGGTCCAGCATAATCCATGCCATTGAACTGGAAGGGACGCGAAGGAGTTACCCTGGCTGCCGGAAGGTTGCCCATAACTGTCTGAGGAGTCTCCGCCCGCCATCGAGCGCACTTGACGCACTCGCTCACTGCTCGCTTAACAGCTCGCCTTCCTTGGACAATCCAGAATCGCTGTCGTAATGAGCCCAAGGTAAGCTGCGTTCCTCCATGCATAGTCCTCTGATGGCAGTCCCTCACTACAAGTTCTGTGAATTTGTTGGTTGGAGCTAAAATCAACAAATGAACTTGTTCATAGGGCATGGCAGAATGCTTTAAACGACTGCCCACTCGCAACAATCCTTGCTCATCCAGAATAGGAGTGAGTGAAGCAAATGGGCTCTTTGGATGCACAGCAGTTTTCTTCCTAAGGTTCGTGAGTTCCGACGCGTAAGCAGCCTCTTGTGATGACCGAATCCACCCTGATTCGGCTTCGTCCAACTCTTGTCTAGTCAGAACGGGCTGCCTTTCTCTTGAGAGTGGGCATCGTCTGGCCTTTGGTAGCCAGCGACGACACCAGGCAGTCACTCTCAAAAGTCTCCTTAATGTAGAAAATCTTGATAAAATGCAATTCTCCTCTTGAGGCTGCTTGCTGGCGGTTAGGATCGATGGACTTGCCTTCTGGTAGCTCCTCTTCAGAAAAGTCCCTCGCTGACTTTGGAAAATTGTCCTCTTGCAGGAAGGACGGTCCATGCCACCACAAAGGGTGAGCCAATAAATCCTTAGGTGCTATGCCCCTTGACGCACAGTCCGCTGGATTGTCTATTCCAGCGATGTGATGCCATGTAGCATCTGGCAGGCCTCGCTGCACTGCGGAGACTCTGTTGGCCACGTAAACCTTCCACTTATTTGGATGCCCTCTCAACCACCCAAGAGTGACGGTGGAGTCTGACCAACAGTGAATTGGAACATCCTTTAAGTGCAGAACATCTCGACATCTCGCAGTTAACCTCACCAACAGGACAGCAGCGCAGAGTTCCAACCTCGGCAAGGATACTTGTTTCACTGGAGTCACCTTGCTTTTTGCTGACAAGAGTGAAATGTGGTAAGTCCCCTCTCGGGATTTATATCTCAAGTATAGTACAGCTGCATATGCCAACTCAGAGGCATCGCAGAAACCTATGAGCTCAACCTGACATGGGGCCTTGTTTATGACAGGTCGGCTGATCTGAATGGAGGTTGGAAGCCCCCATTGTGCTCGAAAATCTCGCCACTTCTCTACAATGGACTCCGGAAGAGGTGAGTCCCAGTCAACTTTTAATAGCCAAGTACTTTGGATATATATCTTAGCTCTTACCGTCACCGGAGCAAGCCAGCCAAGAGGGTCGAACAACTGCGCTGCCTGCGAGAGAATCGTTCATCGCGTAATGTTGGTCAAAACTGCTGGCTTGACGGTGAAGGAAAATGTGTCAGTGCGAGGATGCCATTGTAGTCCCAAAGTCGCATGAGCATCTTGTTGAGCACTTAGATCCACTATTCCAACTGCTGCGCTTTCAGTCTTGGACAGTGACTGAAGAAGCTTCGTAGAGTTTGAGGCCCACTTCTGCAAAGGAAAGCCACCTGCTCGACAGATATTAATCAACTCGTCCTTTACCCTTAGCAGCTGCTCCTCACTGTCCGAACCTGTCAGAATGTCATCGACATAGATCTGGTTAAGCAATACCTTTGAGCCTATCGGGTAAGTCTCGGCCTCATCTATTGCCAATTGCTTAATAGTTCGTATCGCTAGGAACGGTGCACAGGCCAACGCATAGGTCACCGTATTCAATCGGTAGTCCTTACCCTCACTCTCACTATTTGGTCTCCACAGGATTCGCTGCCAGTCCCTGTCTTGCTCGTCCACCAAGATCTGACGGTACATCTTTTCAATATCAGTCACAAGTGCAAACTGATGGGTTCTCCAGCCGAGAATGACGTCCGCCAAGGCAGGAAGCAGGTTCGGGCCAGTGAGGAGATGGTCATTCAGACAAGTGCCTAGGGCATTCTTGGAGGATCCATTAAATACGACCCTCAACCGAGTCGTGGTGCTGGACTCCCGTAGAACTCCATGGTGAGGTAAGTAGGCTACATTACCACTGCCAGGTAGTAGCGTTGCTTCGCTCATGTGACCTAGTGCCTCATACTTGTCCATGAACTCACAGTAGAGGGAACGCATCTCTGGATTGCGCTGAAACCTCTTCTCCACGAAGCTCAAGGCTCTCACAGCGCTTGAACGGTTGTTTGGCAAGTCCCAAGATCCGCTTTTCACAGGTAGTCTCACTACGTACCTTCCCTCCGGAGTTCGTGTGTGAGTTGTTTGAAAGTGATTTTCACACTCCCTTTTTTCCGCAGTGACTGGAGTGGAGGTCTGCTCAATTTCGTCTTGCTCCCAGAATGAGCGAACCAGCTTAGACAAGGGGTCTCCAAGCACGCACTGCATGGAGGACACTGGTTCTGCCATATCTTCTCGAAGTCTCCCGGAAAGGATCCAACTCAAGGTAGTATCTTGGGCGATTGGTTCGCCCTCATTTCCCTTTCGCAATCCTGGACATAATATGATGGCGTGCACATCAGCTCCGAGTATAATGTCAATGGGATCGTTAGCAAAGTACTTAGGATCAGCCAACACTAATCCCTTCAAATGGTTCCAGTTGCCCGTTTGATTCGACACTTTCGAAGCGTATATTGATAGTCGTGGCATTATCAATGCACAGGCTTGCACTTCATTCGTGCTTGACGTAGCTCGAATGGTCAGGGACACACGACCACTGGCAACTCCGGTTTGCACTCCTCCAATACCAAAGATGGCCACTAAAGTTGGTGCCCTGGTCAACTGCAACTGCTGCGCCCAGTCGCATTGTAATCATTGACGTCTCGGATCCCTGGTCGATCAGTGCCCTAGCAGGATGCAGTCTTCCCATCTTATCCGCAACTAGGACTCTGGCTGTGGCAAGTAGAACCTGACTTGACACCTGAGAGGATTGGTGCACTGTCTGTGACTGGTCACTGCTGGAATTAGATGAGATATTAGCTACAGAAACCGACTGTTTCGGTTGATAAGCCTCGTAAAGTGAGGTGTGGTGCTTCCTCTGACACTTGTAGCATGTCGTTGTCGAAGAGCAGTCAGAGGCAACGTGCTTGCCCAAACAGTTGAAGCACAGCTTGAGCTGCTACACTGTCTTCTTTCTCTCACTGCCTGTTTTGCTCTTATATTGTTCGCAGGTCATCATGGCATGGTCGCCCTTGCACAAGTAACACTTGCTCGATGATGCTGACGTGGTGAGCCCTGGTATTTGGTCGAGCTCCTGGATTTGACACTGAGGGGTTTGTACTTTTCCGAGCTGTAGTTCCCTCGGATCTCAGGGACTGGACTTTCGACAGGGCTTGAACGCGCCTGTCCATGAAAGCCTTTAACGTAGACCAGGTGGGTGGATCGGGAGTGACATTTGTCGCCATTTCCCACTCGTTTCTCGTACGAGTGTCAAAAAGTTTCACCACGATGAAGACCAGTAAATCCTCTGTAGATCCAATAGGACGGCCAATGCCTTCTAGAGCGTTCACCATAGCTGTGATCCCCAGGAAGATTTCGTTTAAATCGGATGCTGACTCCGATTTCATTTGACGCAGCGACCATAGCTTGGACAATGCCAAACTGACAAGAATCCGTGGATTCTCATAATGTTCCGTGAGTTGATCCCATGTTCGTCCATAATTAATTCCCGTGGTGGGAATATCCCTCACTAACGCAGCAGCATCCCCTCGAAGACTCGTCTTCAAATGCTGCAGCTTTTCGACCAAGCTCATCTCTTCCTCTCGATCTATGATGGATAAAAATAGATCACGGAAAGCTGGCCACTCCTCGTACTTCCCTTCAAATGTGGGAAGTTCTAACCGCCTAACCGAACTTTTCACGTGTGTTGTAGGTGGAGCTCCCTCGAGCTGTCGGCTCAGTCGGGTCTTGTGATCCAGCAAAAGACCCATCTGGACAATGTAGGATTCCTCTACCTCTCCAACGATGTCTCCTTTCCAGTATTCGGTTTCCTTCAGCGGCTCCTTGTGGTGCGTAATTAGGAATTCGTGTCCAGCGTCGAATAAGAGCTTGTATCGTTCCAGACTTGCAATTCGCGACTCAACGGCTCCCAAGGTTATCTCGCCCTTAACCGCTTTCTCCATGTTGTCGTTGGTGTCCTCTATCCAACGGTAATATTTCAATTGCCCTAAGATCTTGTCTTCCATTTTAGGTTTAAATCGCTGGTCAACTGACAAGAAATCCGGCTCGAAGGACCAATGTTTTGGCGATGGAGCAAGATAAGGAGCTAGTTTGATTGGATCGATAGGATGATCTGTCGTATAACTGAATGTAGTCAAGTGGATTGGGATATTCTTGCAGAATATATTGTCTTCAATAAATCTTGATTTGTACAAAATTGATGTCAGTTTCTGGTTAGAGACTTTGAAAAGGCGCAAGCAATGATAGTTAGTTTGTTACAGCAAAAGCCATGCAAAGCACTCAGTAGCTAAAGCACACTTTGTTAGACTGGATAGACTACGCACTCGAAAGACAAAACTGTATGAGCACTAGGTAGCTCAGTAATTAGACGTCGACTGTTCACCTCGGCGATTGTTGCGCAAGAGGATTAACGACCTCACGCACCCCCTATTTATAAACTATCCCTTTCCTGAAATCACAGGACGTCACTTCCTATTCTAGAACATTCTAGACCATTCTAGAACGGAAGTAAATTATTTCCAGGAAAGGGTTAAGACTCTGTGGGCGGGCTAGCTGCTAATTCGGTGTCAGCTGTCACCCATGACTGATTAAGCGCGCAAAATTTGTAACTACTTTTTTATCTCAAACAATGTATGTAGTGAAACAGGAAAGTTGACATACTATAAATACTTGTTTGTCCGAAAGAAGGACAACATTAGAAGCACAAAGGAGAGCCGCTCTTCTTATAGTGGAATGGGGAGATTTTACTTCTAGTTGTGTAAATAGTGTAATGAGTAAAGCGTTGGATTTGCATTTGAAAAGAACGGGTTCGATTCTGCATAGTACGTAGTTTTTTTGATATCCATATTGTTGTTTTTTTCTTTTACTTTACATTTGTATAACGTCGATACATGATCAAATTCAATGAATCACTTTACTTTTGGCAATATATGAATGAATGAACTTATCAAATTATTTGTAATATATGTAGGTTTGGTAGTAACCAAAGTGAGGCAGTCTACTTCATTTTGCTTATCTGAAATGAAACCGAAAGACCCCGGCCTAATATGAATGTAACATACGTATGCCTGTACATATATTCATCATTCATTTATCGTATTATAATGAGCGTAGCTTTCGAGGATCTTAGGAATAATGCGAACGGTTCAAAAAGTTACAATGACGAAGCATCGGATAAACGCGTCGAACGATTACTGCACCTATATCCTTATGTTTTGAAACAACACTATTTCCTAGACAAAATCACAATCCCATAGAACGACGACAAGCCCGGTTTATTGAACATTCTTCTTTCCATTTATATATTTCATAGCTAAAATCCGTGATTCACAATAGAGGATTTCTCCAAAATCATATTGTTATGAACTGTCATCCCTGCATCTCGTCAAAGTATGTGCCTAGCCCCACAACACACCGCGCTTCCAAGCTTCGGTCTGACGTTTGGCGCGAATAGCCATCTAAATTAGGCGCCATCTCGGTCCCTATGGGCGACCTAAAGTACTCAGAAATATTGAGCTATGTGATCGACACTACGGCGAAATCCGGCAAAAAACAGGGTTAGTCGGGGGAACGTCTTACGGCTCCATTTCTTACCGTTTCAAGACAAAATACAGCTTGGCGTGTTCTTTAGTTCATAAGGGAGGCCGGGCTGGTGGTTATTTTGGAAGCAAAATACGGAAATGGCACAAATATACCTCAGCAAAAAGCCGGAGTATTTCACGACCATCTTGGAAAATGTGTAGACTTTAGACGACTAATTTGCTACAAAAATAACATAATCCCATGAAACCAATACCAGCCCGGCCTCTATTGGACTCTTATCTTTCGATCGAAATCTTTCCCAACCCAAAATCGGTCCACATAAGCGAGCAGTAAGTTCCCCCGCAAACTCATATTTTGGGCCAATTTCGCCGGTCAAACAGCGACCCTGTATTACCGCGCAGCCCGAAGCCTAGCCCCTTAAACGTAATACCGAGTAGCAATACGACAAACAGACGGGTATCATTATTTCCGACAAATCCAACTATATCTGAGGATGAATAAATTCCCTTTCTGCACAATTTCTAACGAATTCTTGAATTAAAAGATACGCTGCATTCCTTGCAGTCATAAAGCACTGGACAACACCAAAATTCTGGAAATTGTTCCACGCGATAATCGAATTACATCTCTTTTTTTGCTTCTTATACATTTCTGATGTATATACTTCATTATTAAACTGTGCTCTAGCGTAGGCGAGTATGCTATTATCTTGTATATTAAGTTCGTTTGATATAATAGAATGGTGTAGTACATCTATTGCGTGTAAATTTAACATGAATAATTTTGATGCTCCCAATACCATTTCGCCAGTACTGTATTGATGGTGAGAATCAACATTTAATTTATTTCTTAAAACGTAAAATGCATTGAGCATCTTAATAGTGGTCATTATTTCCATATCAACTTTATTGGTACCATGATTGATGTTTTTAAAATGCCCAATTGCATTTTCAAAAGGAAATGTCGACCATGCCCACAAAGGTCCCCAATTTCTAACTGCGTCAGCCATATGGGTTAATTGATGGACATTAAATGAACATTTCTATAACCATACAAATTTTCTACATGTTCAGCGAATAATTCCAAAAGTGTTTCAGCTATAACAATTTCACTGACATGAATTCTCGATTGTAGTAAAATCCTTACTCCATACGTTAAAAGTATAAAATGTTGATAGTAGGATTTGGGTAAGATGTTTTTTAACAATATAGGATAATACAAAAGGAGAAAATCTCTCACATCAGCGGCTTTAAAATAATGTCTGTATTTGAGCGGTCTTGGAGTTCGAGTAATGAAGTCCGGTGGTAAAATATTTGAAATGGCGTTGTCTATTTCGTTCGGGACGATTTTTTGATATAAAATGGTTTGTTGTTATTTTTAGTGTCGAACCAAAGATTTGTGAGCATTGTAGTTACGCCAGCCAAAACAGCATGCATATAGTCAGGTACAAACGATATAGAAATATTGAAATAGGGTATTGTTGCGGCAACTGTCGGTCCCTTTACTCCTTTCACATGTTCTATATTGTTATTAACTGCTTGGTCTGCTTGTCTCATCATATTTTCTTCCGTACGTACGCGGGGAACATGGCGTAAAAAGGGTACACGCGATTATGACCTACCCCTGTCGCACATGTAACTCCTGGGTGCTCGCAGAAAGTACAACCGTATTCACCGTTGTACATCATTAAATTTTGGGCCGCTGCTCTTGCAGGACAATCTAAACTAGCGATGGGTGCAATAATTGTACTATTCTTCGTCGAATTTGTATTTTCATTAAACCAATCTAAACCGTTTTGTAATAAATCTTTCATTATGATTGAAAATGGTTTTAAAAACGAATTCATATTCGGTTTGTGAATATTACTGTAATAGATGGCTGTCAAAAATTGGAAATTTCTTCTATGTTTTGGTGCTACGTTAAGTATTTGCGCCTGGATAGCCCAAATTTCACCTTTGGAACTTTTGGACGTTGGGGCGCCATCCGTGTTCCATAATAGGCATAAGTCATGCTCTTCTTCAGCAATATCCTTTTTCAAACTTCTATACTGAGTTCCTGTAGTAAAGTCAGTTATATAATTTTTATCGTCAATGGTATTTTGTTTATGCTCCTTAATCAAATCGAGCAAATTCCTACTTTCGAAAGCATCCTTTAAAACCTGCCTGAGGTTACTTTCAACAAAAACACCATTAGTGTTGTTGCTTTCGCATTGTTCACAAGTACTTTTTGGTGGTTGATTATTAACAGACCCTAATTGTGTGAGCAATTTTCACAAATTTGATGTTTCATTACTACCTCCGTGTGAGTATAGGTAGCAACGAAAAAAGTAATTTCAAAAAGGTATATTTAGTTTTTGGTAAATTATTGGGTTTTGGCAGAAGAACATTAAGTAGGGACAAGAGATCATTCAAATATCTCTTGCTTATTCCGTTTTTCAGATAAAGCATTAATATTTTATGCATCAGTAGTGTATTGGTGGAGGGTTCTGGGACATAGGCGAGGGGGGTGCGGGGAAGCGGGGGAGGGATTTCTGGGACAGCGGCGAGGGGGTTGCGGGGAAGCGGGGGAGGGAGCCCGTGCTCTTCGACGGCGGTGTCGAGTAATCAATTAACAGGTGATTAAGATGGGAGTGTCCTCTTTGCGCACGTTCCACCTTGCCCACATGTGGATTTCGGACACAGTGGAATTTGCAAACGTTGGAAGTTGGCCACAGTGGAAACAGGACACATCGGCAGTGGAAGCTGTATACATATCAGAGGAAACAGGACACACGGGATAAGGCGAATAATGGAATTTGGACACACAGGATAACGCGAATAATGGAATTTGGACGCACAGGATAACGCGAATAATGGAATTTGGACACATTACATGAAAAATATGTGTACATCGCGGGGAGTATGAATTTTCAGCACACATTTAATTCAAAAGCAATAAATAACAGTGAAATAATTAATGATTTGTAAGAAAGGCCAAAATTCTTTATTCGCAAAAAAAGTCATTGCTTATATGAATATGATTAAATAAATATAAACAGCGGGTGGTTATGAGGTGTAATTTATTATCAATCGTTATTAGAGTAGGTAGGATATCGGTTTGTGGCTCAATTTATTGTTACCAAGAAGTACTTTGGCCGACGAAAGTTTTGATTCCATGGGTTTTATACACGCTATGTCATTAAACTAAACGTGTTTTCCTAACCTATTAAAGTTAGGAAAGCGTAAACAATACTTGGGTTAGGCGCCTTCTGAAAATACGCCCGCCGATTGTTGCGTAGAAGGGCACCACCTTGGGTAGGCACTTGCCGCTTGGTGCTGGCCTGCGCTGACCAACATTTAGTCGCGCGCTGTGTGCGTGTCACGTCTGACGCGCGGGTCCGCGTGCGTCGCCCGAGCGGCGAGATTCTGCGGCGGCTCGATTCGTGCTGCCGTGTCACAGCGACAGCGCACCGATTGGTCACTTCTTTCCGCTAATAGCTCCTAAAGTAAGATAGCTCCCTATATTTTTGAAGGGCGTATTGTCATCAGGGGGTCCCTCCCCCCAAGATGGCCGCCTTGGTTTAGGAGACTTTTGGAGGACCTTGTATTATAAAACACAGATTTTTAACTGTTTTGGTAGGGATTAAGTGAGGCCGTGTTGGTACCGTACGGTCAGGTGGGTATTTGGGTGGGGGCGGGGGTTAGTATATGTAAAAGGCATAAATTGCGGTATCAAATATAAAGCAGTGTACTGTTTCCTTTGCGGGTGGTTTCCACTGTGTGCAGTTTCCACTATACGCTGCTTCCAATGTGGGCAATTTCCAGTGTGTACTGTTTCCAATGTGGACAGTGTCCAATGTGCGCTGTTTCCGCGTGTGCAGTTTCCAGAAGAGGCCCGTGTGCAAAGTGGAGTGTGCGCAAAGGAGACTCACTCGCTGCGCCAGTCGCATTGTAATCATGGACGTCTCGGAGCCCTGGTCGATCAGTGCCCTAGCAGGATGCAGTCTTCCCATTTTATCTGCAACTGGGACTCTGGCTGTGGCAAGTAAAACCTGACTTGACACCTGAGAGCATTGGTGCACTGTCTGTGGCTGGTCACTACTGGAATTTGAAGATACATTAGCTACTGAAACTGACTGTTTTGGTTGATAGGCCTCGTGAAGTGACGTGTGATGCTTCCTCTGACACTTATAACATGTCGTGGTTGAAGTGCAGTCAGAGGCGACGTGCCTGCCCAAGCAGTTGAAGCACAGCTTGAACTGCTCCACTGTCTTCTTCCTCTCACTGTCTGTTTTGCTTTTGTACTGTTCGCAGGTCATCATAGCATGGTCGCCCTTGCACAGGTAGCACTTTCCTGATGGTGCTCCCTTACTGACGTGGTGAGCTCTGGTATTCGGTCGAGATCCTGGATTTGACGCTGAGGGGGTTATGGTCTTCCGTGTCGTAGTTCCCTCGCATCTCAGCGACTGGACTTTTGACAGTGCCTGAACGCGCCTGTCCATGAAGGCTTTCAACGTAGTCCAGGTGGGTGGATCGGGTGTGACGGTTGTAGCCATTTCCCACTCGTTTCTGGTTCGAGTGTCAAACAGCTCCACCACAATGTATACCAGCAGATTATCTGTTGAACCAATAGGACGGCCAATGCCCTCTAGACCGTTCACCATGGCTGTGATTCCTAAGAAGATCTCGTTTAAATCGGATGCTGACTCCGATTTCATTTGACGTAGCGACGATAGTTTGGACAATGCCAAACTGACAAGGATCCGTGGATTCTCGTAATGTTCCGTGAGTTGATCCCATGTTCGGCCATAATTCAGTCCCGTGGTGGGAATATCTCTGACTAAAGCAGCAGCATCCCCGCGAAGGTTCGTCTTCAAATGCTGCAGCTTTTCGACCAAGCTCATCTCTTCCTCTCGATCTATTATGGACAAAAATAGATCCCGGAAAGCTGGCCACTCCTCGTACTTCCCTTCGAATGTGGGAAGTTCCAACCGCCTCACCGAACTCTTTCCATGGGTTGCAGGTAGAGCTCCCTCGTGCTGTCGGCTAAGTCGGGTCTTATCATCCAACAAAAGACCCATCTGAACGATGTAGGACTCTTCTACCTCTCCAACGATGTCTCCTGTCCAGTACTCGGTTTCTTTCAGTGGCTCCTTGTGGTGAGTGATTAGAAATTCGTGTCCAGCGTCGAACAGAAGCTTGTATCGCTCAAGACTTGCAATTCGCGACTCAACGGCTCCCAAGGTTATCTCGCCCTTGACCGCTTTCTCCATGTTGTCGTTGGTATCTTCTATCCAACGGTAGTATCTC
The DNA here is from genome assembly GCA_963675795.1 of Crossocerus cetratus. Classification (NCBI taxonomy): domain Eukaryota; kingdom Metazoa; phylum Arthropoda; class Insecta; order Hymenoptera; family Crabronidae; genus Crossocerus; species Crossocerus cetratus. Next base: position 6,051,731 of record OY776671.1, read on the forward strand.
AATTGCCCTAAGATCTTGTCTTCCATTTTGCAGGTTTGAATTACTGGTCAACTGACAAAAATCCGGCTCGAAGGACCAATGTTTTGGCGATGGAGCGAAATAAGGTGCAGATTTAGTTAGCTAGATAGGAGAATGTAACTTGTAGACGAAGGCAGTCAAATGATTATGATATTCTTGCAGAATATATTGTCTCAATAAATAACTTGATATGTACAATGATTTAAAGTCAGGATCTTGTCGTAAAATCTTAGAACGGCGCAAGCAATAATGGTTAGAATATTCAAGCAAAAGCCATGCAAGCACTAATAAGCAAAAGCACACTCGGTTTGATCGTTAGACTTCGCACTCAAAAAGACAAGACAATAAGCACTCGTTAGATTAGTAATTAAACCCGACTGTTCACCTCGGTGACTGTTGCGCAAGAGGATTAACGACCCCACGCACCCCCTATTTATAAACTATCCCTTTCCTGAAATCACAGAACGTCACTTCCTATTCTAGAACATTCTAGACCATTCGAGAAAGGAAGTGACTTATTTCCAGGAACGGGTTAAGACTCTGTGGGCGGGCTCGTTGCTAATTGGGTGTCAGCTGTCACCCATGACTGATTAAGTGACAGGTGAGACACCTGTCACTTGCGCGCGAAATTTGTATCTACTTTACTAATCTCGAACATTGACTAATTATTAATTAACATGCTACAAGTAGACAAATATGCTAATTTAACTTATACATACTATGCCTACCCTACTATATTAGCTTATGTATTTACTAATGCTACTACAATTTTTTTTAAAATCAAAATAGTAACCATAATAATAAAAATAATAGTAATAATAATAAAAACAATCAAGAATAGTAATAATAATAATAATAATAGTAGTAAGGTTAACCTAGTTTCTTTTATTATAATAAATGCGCACGTTCGCGTGCGGCTTGCGTTGCCGGGTACGCCGCGCGGCAGTGCCTTCTAAAAACAAATGCCTAGTCCTGCCCGGGGTAGCCGGCACAGACCTATACGTCGCTTTAACCACCTCCCTGGTTATGAATTCGCAGCCCTCTAAATTAATATGGACTAGATGATGTGCCGTCCCCAATAAATTTGTTAAATCTTCGTCTGTCACTCCCCGGTTGTGTCTGCACTCTAAATATTCTAATCTGTCCAGCGTCCATAGAAATCTAAATGTCACAGTCTCGTGCATTCGGTTAATGATTAGAGTCTTTAACTGTCTGAGAGAGCTGAGGGGGTCTAGAGCTTCCTCACCCACAACGCTCGTGCACCCGCTTATCTCTAAGTGGGTACATTATCGCAGGTGCATGTTCACCTGCCGCACAAACTCTGTCCCAACCCACCCACAATCTATGAGGGTGAGATGGACCAACCCCACGAGACTCGCAGGCAACGCGGCAGCGAGGGTGGCCGGTGTCGGGCACTCCAGTTCGGTGTGAGGATCCATTAAGCATGGAATGTTAAAGTTTATAGTCTGTAGTGTTAGGTGGGTAAGAGCTTTAGTACCGGGGTTACTAATTAGGCTTTTAAAGAAATCGGGGGTACCGAATGTAGAGAATTTAATGAGGAGATGGCGGAGACAGGGCATGGATAAGAAAGCGCGGGTGATGAGGGTAGGATTCGTGATTTTACAGTTATAAAGGGTATGATGGGGTTTCCCTCCGGCCGTCCGTGTATTAGCCGCTCGGAAATCCTGCCTTCATAATAGCCGGCCTGGCTATCGGCCGCTGGTCCTCGACTTCCTGAAAACGCGAATCGGGCGCCAGGTTCCGCGGACGGAACCGAATTTCTATGTTCACGCGTGGGGAAAGCTGGTATAGAGGGCAGCTGGCTCGTCCGCCGGTACTTCTCGTGGTGGATCCTCCCGGCTAGCTTAGAGAGGGGTTCCTGTCGGGAAAGAAGGAGAGGCGAATCGACAACCCACACGGTTGGGTAACAAAGATCGTTTATTGCACGGTTGTTATGGCAATTTCAAGGGCCCTCGCTTGGGCAGGCGGTCGCTCGGCCGATCACAAAATAGCCGGACCTACGAGTGGCCCGGCACCTCGGCGTTCCCGCCGCCGCTTACAATCTAAATCTTAACCCTACGTGAGATGATGAGCGTACGCGGATGATTCTACGAGCTACGACGCTCCGGCAGAGATTACGAATTCGCACGTTAACCAGCTGTTCGTCAGTTACAAAGAAGGCCCCGATGCCTCGCATGTGGGTGTGATTCACGTTCGAACGGGATTCCGCCACAATGGCGGGCGTACGTCCGTTTCTCGGCCGAAACCTTACGATCTAATTATCCTACTTGACTCTGGGTGACTGGAAGAGTCACCTCAAGGGACACCGGGCTGGCCCGCGGGCTGCCTATCGCTGCTTCGGACAAGGAGAGCCTACGGCCGGCACCGAGACTCGCACGGGAAGTACAATGAACAAAGAACAAAGGGACGCGCGGGGCTTACCGGTCGTTCGCTACTTCTCCTTTCTCGCCTCTCTCCGAGATCCTGGAAGCCGCCGGAATTCGGAACTCGTCCGGGAAATCGCTAGTCGCTCTTCCGTGGGCTCAGCTCGCTCGCTCGTTCGTCAAGATTGCCTAGTCCCTCTGGTCGCCTGGATTTTCTAGTCGCTCTGGTCGCACGTCCGCTCGGAATTCGCGTCACCACAAGAGTGGCGAGTTCCTACGCGTTCCCTAATTCCTAGCCCCGCGCGCGCCCCGCGCCCCTCCCGCTAGTCCTCCAGCGCCGCGCCGTGTCAAGGGGTTGCCGGGTAACTTAGCGCGCCTAAGTCCCTCGGCCTGGGCCTCTACCGCTGTCGGTAGGGCAGGAGTCGCTGGTACATTTGCCGATCTTCGTTCGCCGAAGCCGGCCTTCTCCCAGGCTGCATCGTGGCTTTTGTCGTCTCGCTGTCGCAGGGGATGAGCGCCTCCGCTGGACTTCGACCTTTCCCTCCGCAGCTTCCATTGGCCATGTCGCTCCTTATGCCGACGGAACATACTCCTTGTCCCCTTGGTGCCACCTCCTCTCGTTCTAACTGCCGAGGACTCGTTGCCCGAAGGCGAGTTAGTCTACGCGCTTCGATCTAGGAGATGCCCCTTGGAGTGACGACTGTTCGAGCCGGCGGACGTGTGTAGCGAGCGCGTGTACGTGCGAGCGACGAGCGGTTCTTGTGGCGGGGCGATTCTGCCCCGTCACAAGGGATAGTTTGGTTATGGGAATTCCAAGTAAGGCGGCGCCGGACATTGAGGAATCGTGAAGTTCAAGGCTCGTCAAAGCGGGGTTTGCTGCAATTCATTCACATAACTCCGCCTCGGCCAAGTCCTCCAACGAATTCAATGTCAGGCGCTGGAGGCGGTTATTCGTGGTGGACATGTGGTTGAGGGTAGTGACACCGATAGGAATATGGGAGTTTAGAAATTCGATAGGCTATCATCACCAGGCACTCCACGGGCAGGATGGCAATTGTTTTCTTCGGCCTGATGATGGGGCGCTCCTGCAGATCCGAATTCTGCGGCGGGTGCTCAATTGCGGTGCGTCCCAGCTCGTTGATCTTAGGCTCCGCCATTATTGCTCCGGTTAATATAAATCCTGTAGAATATACATGCAAGTTAGATTCTTTCACTATTCATTACGCTAGATAGGAAGAAGTGCAAATATAGCGATAGGCAGAGTCATAGAGTAGTCCGCTTATCTTTGTTTTCTTGGTAAAGTAAACAAGGATAAACGGGGAGCTAGGTATAGGAGAGATAGTAAGTTTGAAATTTGAGAAAGAGAAATTTGAAGTTTGAAATTGACGCCAATTGATAAATTATTGGTGGCTTAATTCCCGAATTGCCATTTTACGGAACGATAACTCTTTGCACCACTGGTTCCACCCCAGTCTCAGTGTTCGAGATTAGAAAAGTAGATACAAATTTCGCGCGCAAGTGACAGGTGTCTCACCTGTCACTTAATCAGTCATGGGTGACAGCTGACACCCAATTAGCAACGAGCCCGCCCACAGAGTCTTAACCCTTTTCTGGAAATAAGTCACATCCTTTCTAGAATGGTCTAGAATGTTCTAGAATAGGAAGTGACGTTCTGTGATTTCAGGAAAGGGATAGTTTATAAATAGGGGGTGCGTGAGGTCGTTAATCCTCTTGCGCAACAGTCACCGAGGTGAACGGTCAAGTCTAATTACTAAGCTAACGAGTGCTTATTGTCTTGTATTTTTGAGTGCGAAGTCTAATGAGTTAACCAAGTGTGCTTTTGCTTATGAGTGCTTGCATGGCTTTTGCTTGAGTAGTCTAACCATTATTGCTTGTGCCGTATTAAGAGTCTACGACAAAATACTGATTCTCAATCATTGTACATATCAACTTTATTTATTGAGACAATATATTCTGCACGAATATCATATTCATTTGACTGCCTTCGTCTACAAGTTACATTCTCCTATCAAGCCAACTAAACTTGCTCCTTATTTGGCTCCATCGCCAGAACACTTAGAAATCGCTAGATTTGAACTCTCGACTCTTTGGAGCGGAATTTCGGTGATTCGCCGGACGGTGACTGCTGGTTGAGGCTTCATGGATATTTTCTTGAATACGGGTAGAATCTTCTTCACGAGTAAGATGATTAGTCCGGTCACGACGACAAGTTCCACCAGAATGGATCCATAGGTCAGCCGCAAGTGACGTCTGTTGTCTCGATGCCGGGTTCCCAGTTCTTCCAATTTTTGTTCTACTCCAGACAGCGCATGGTCCTCTCCGTCATTCGTTATCGCTTCCTGGATATCAATACCGTTTTCTTCAAGCTCTGGTAGGGCCTGAAGTATGAGTCACATCTGGGTGATGTTGAGCAATAGGTCAGGGTCATAATAGAAATTTTTGGGATAGTCGTAGGTGCGAGCTCCCGATAGGATGGTACGCTGCGTTCTTGCAGTGCACCTGTCGCTGATCTCCAATATTCCAGTTCCTCCAATCCGGATGGTGGCTGAGTCCTGGTTTTCGCAGATCAGGCGTAGAGGGACGACACTTGTTGTCGAAAATAGCCACCCTCCCAAGGTTGTCAGTTGCGCCCAATGCTCTGTTGATGCCTGATTATGCGATCGGATTTGTATGTTGCATTCTCTCAGTGACGAAATCGTGGGCTGAATCGTTTACTTCGCATATGCGGGCGTCAGCAGTGTCCACCAACGGCAGGCCAGCTGGGCAGAGGTATGTTTCTTTCCCGTTCGAAGACAAGATCTTACGTAGTCTGCACCAATCTGGAAGTACTTCTCATGGTCGTCGGAGAAACCTATGTATTGAGATGTATTGAGATGTATTGTATTGAGGCTTGACGTACGCGCTGACGTTTCCCTGATTCAGGTTGATCGCCTGGCCGATGGGCAGACTATGAAGATTATACACATGGTAGTTCAATTGGTCTGTGAGGGGAACGTATATACTAAATATAATTTTGTCCGATCTGACCATTGTTACTCGGGTCAGTTCCATGATTTTGGAAATTCGGTCTTCGGAATAGGGGAGCCGATATTGTAGCGAACCTTGGCGTATTTCCGCGACTATTTCTCTGAATTTCGAAGTACTCAGCAGTGATGGGTGGAAATCTCCTTGCTCGGCTGATCGTATGATCGAGTCAGTATCCCTTGCAGCAGCTATGTACAGGGTGATGCGGATAATTGGAATCAGCTTTTTACCATCGAATTTTATCGATTTTTGTAATTAGTAATTGTCTCGGCGGACGTGTGATGCCACCGATGTCGCGTGACTGCTCAGGGCCAACTGGCCGAATCACGCCAAATACCGGCAGTCTTCCGATTAACCGGCAAGGGCAGAATGAGTCGGTAATCGTGAGACTCGCTAGAGTCTCGCGCAAAACAGTAGTCCCCTACGGCGCGCGACAGTCGAGCCTCTATTATCCCGAAGATTCGATCGATGCCAAAATTTCTTCTCGATTTATGAAAAGGTTACGGTATTAAGGATTTATATCTGAATTTAGTATTTTAGCTGTAATTTTTCTGAATCTGATGAGCCAGGAATCAAGCGAATCGGTTCAGCCGTTTGGGTGATATTATTATTTTCTTCGTGGGCAAGCACGCTTCGTTGGTAAAACATTTCTGCACTGCACTCTGGCAGGGGGGAAGTGCGAGAGATTCGCGCGACATAATAAATGTTTTATGAATAATAAATAATATAGGTAATCCTATCATTCTCGCACTATGGCGAGAAATAATTCTTGTTTCTCTCATTGTCATAACTATAAACCGAAATATTGAAAGACTCGGCCGCAATCCTTGATCACGCCGCTGCTGCAGGCGTGTTACCTCCGCCTTCCAAAGAAGGGTGAAAACCTGGCAGTTGACTTGAGGTAAGGAGAGAATTGCTGGCTCTTTCAATATTTCACTCTATAGTCATAATAAAAGAAAAAACAAGAATGACTTCTCACCAGAATGCACCGCTGACACGCTCTTTAGTATGTTTATTATGCCACATATCGCTCACACTTTCCCTGCCAGTGTGCAGTGCAGCAATGTTTTATTACCGACTCATTTTGCCCTTGCCGGTTAATCGGAAGACTGTCGGTATTTGGCTTGATTCGGTCTGTTGGCCCTAAGCAGCCACGCGACACCGGTGACATTAGACGGCCGTCGAGACAATTACCAATTTCAAAAATGGATAAAATTCGATGGTGAAAAGCTGATTCCAATTATCCGCATCACCCTGTACTGATCTAATATCCGATTCAAATTATCCCTGTATTGCATCAATGATACAGTGTAATTCAGGATTCTTTTCTTGGTTATGTAATTGCGAATCCTGTTTATGTAGACACGGTTCTGTGCTATCAGCTTCATCGCTCCCTCGATGTTTTGATGGATCTGGTGGAGGTGGCGACGATATGGGTGTAGTTTTTCACGATGGTTGCCATGTCGCGCTGTCCTTGATAGAGTTTATCAATTTCTCCGTTGAAGTGTTCCGCATCTTCTTCATTGGGAGTTCCAAACAGCGTCTTGCTTACTGAATCTATGAATCCAAACGGCGTTCGTCGTCGCTTCAGATTTGTTGGTACTCTTGGTTGGTCTTCCTGGTTGGGTTTTCCCGGGATGCTGGACATGAGGTCTTCTGTTTCCTGTTGTTGATTGAGGCAGTGCTGAATCTTTCGCTCCAACGCCCGCGCTTGCAATACTCCTTCACAGTCAATTGAGGACGATAAATTCGTACATTGATTATGAATATTTTCAAGGCTTCTAGATTCCTTATTAAATTTATGATAAAATTTAGTCGGATCTATGTATACTATCACTCGCCAGTCGGCTCTTCGGGAGGCTATGTTATACAGTTTTTCGTAATACAGTCCTGGATTTCCGTTGATGGGGGTAATCCGATATAAATCCGTTGCATGCGTCGGAATCCACAGCCCAAGGAACGTCCAGGCGAGTGTGAGGTTCATTTTAACTGTAATTTATCGTAATTACCCTGCCATTTTGATTTTGTCCAAATGTCTGGTGAATCTTTTTCCGCCTTCATCCTCTAATACTACATTACTTCGGTCCGTAAGTCCGACTATTTTGTATGGGCCCTGATATCTCTGTCCAAATTTTCCCTTTTTTGGTTTAATTAGTTCCCGGGCATGGTCACCTACTTTTCCAGGGAATGGATGAACACTTTGGTCGTAATAGCTTTTCGATCTTTCTTTTGCTTTAATCAAGTTGTTACCAACGACTACTTGCATCTCAGTTAACCGCTTTACTAAGTCAAGGAGATATGAATTGTAGGTGCGAATTGTAGCTCCGAAGGTATTCTGGCTAATTTCCCGAATATTATTTCATGAGGGGTGAAGTTTGTAGCTTCATGAACTGACGTGTTATACGAGAATATGGCGAAAGGCACCAGTCTATCCCAGTCATCAAATTTATCAATACAGTGCGATATGTACTCTGTTAAAACTATGTGGCTTCTCTCTAAAGATCCGTTGGTCTGTGGTCTATAGCCTGCAGTGGTTACATGCTTCATTCGGAATATCTTTGCAACATTTTGGATTATTTTGTTGAGAAAACTAGTACCTTTCTCGGAGAGTATAACCTTGGGTGCTCCGTATTTTAGAATCAAGTTGGTGAGCGAGGCATGGGCTATTGTTTCAGCTTTTATGTCAGGTACGGGTACCGCAATACAGTATTTCGACAAGTTATCCTGCATTGTTAAGGTACCACATACAAGTAAACGCTTTAAAAATGGGGCCCAAATCATCGTATTTTTTATACACATCGATTTGTTTTTCAAAAAAGTATTATACACATATTCAAGTGCATACTTTGGGCTATATATTCTGTAAATTTCATTACAATCCGTGCAGTAGCTAGCGTGCTACAGCAAATTTCGTGATGTGATAGTCACTGAAACATGCCTTGCGGTAACCACTCTAGCTTCACTAATTTTCATCTGAAACGAATAAAAAAGTACTCTTTATTTAATAGAAAGATAGCCCTACTGCACTACGGAACCAGATCTTTTAAATTTTATTTTGAGCGAAAGATATCGCTATTTAAAGTCATTAAGTCGTTTTTTAAGTAAAATTAAGAGGTAAATATTGGTGCAGGAAAAAAACTGAAATATGTATTTCAAAAAACGCTCCGTAGTGCAGTAGGGCTATCTTTCTATTAAATATAGAGTACTTTTTTATTCGATTCAGATGAAAATTAGTGAAGCTAAAGCGATTACCGCAAGGCATGTTTCAGTGACTATGACATCACGAAAATTGCTGTAGCACGCTAGCTACTACACGGATTGTAATGAAATTTACAGAATATATAGCCCAAAGTATGTATTGATTTATGGATCCCCTTGGGGTTACAATTTCCTTAAACCTTAAGTCTCTTAACCTATTCCTTATCCTAGTCGCTCGCAGCCTATCCATCGCCGTTACCGTGTCTCCGTCCTCTACACATGCCTCTTTTCTCGCCTATACACTCGCTCGCTCTCCCTTTCTCTCTGCTCCCTCCTACCGCACTCTCCAGCTCTCCTTTCCACCTCTCTCCCACGCACTTCCTCCTTCACTCCACCCTCCTTCCCACCTTCCTTCCAATCCATCCTCGTTTGGGGCCTCCGTTTCCGCTGCACTTCATTCTCTATCTGCATCCACTCCTTCCTCATTCATACCTCCTCCCTCCCCTCTAATTTGCTCCAGCTTCCTTAGCCATCCTTCTCCTTCCCCTTCCTCCCCCAGCACTTCTCCTACCATCTCTTGCCACCCCCTCTCAACACCCCATCCCGTGCACACCTCCCAAACATGTTCCCATGTCTCTACATCTCTCTCACGCATCCTACACCTCGTCTTCTCTTCCTCCATCCAGTATCTCCCTCCCCTCATCTCATTTCCCAGTCTTGCTCTCGCCACTCTTTGCCATCTCCCCTCCCCCCACCCCATCATGAGATATTTCGGCACCCCCTTTCCCCTGACTCTTCCGTACCACTTGTTGTACCTCGATTGCCCTATCCTCTCCCACCTCTCCTTCTCCTGTTCCTTCCTTTCCCTTTCAATCAGTTCCTCACCTCTTATCCCCCATCCCTCTTCCCTTAGTTTTTCCACCTCGTCTAACCTCCACCCCCTATCCTCGTAAAACTTCTTCCTCTCCTCTTCCCATCCCTGTAACACTCTCCCTCTTCTCGCTCTCCCCTTGACTTCCTCCCAGCACCTCCTCGCCAGCTCTCCCCCTTTCCCTTCCGCCAGTTTCCTTTCGAAACCCCATGCCCTTCTCCCTGCCCTTCCTCTCAACTTCTCCCTCAGCAGCTCCTCTCTCACCATATAGCTAGGTGTGTGCCTCCTTACTCCCAACACCCATCTCAGGTATCTCTCCTGCAGCCTTTCGACACCCTGCCTTTCCTCCCACCCCCATAGTTCTACCCCATAGCTTACAACCGGCCACACCAATCTGTCAAACAGCCACAGCCGCCTCTCCCAATCCTTTCCGAACCTTCTTTTCCCTATTCCCCAGACTTGCCCCAACAGCGCCGCCCCTTTCTTAACCCTCTCCTGCACCTGCGCTCCCTGCTTGCCATCTCTCGTCACCACATACCCTAGGTACTTATACCTCTTCACCTCCTCTATCCTCTTCGTCTTCCACCTCCACTCCACCTTTCTCTCCCTGCCTCCTCCCTTCCTGCACCTCATTACTTTTGTTTTCTCCGTGTTAACCTCGAGCCCTTTCCTATCTAAATATCTCTCCAGCGTCCTCATCATTCCCCTCATCTCATCTTCATCCTCCGCCAGCAGCGCCAAATCATCGGCGTATGCCAGCGCATAAACCTTCTCCTCCCGCAACTTTACTCCCCCCCACCTTCCCTTCCTTAATTCCTCCTCGATGTCCGCGATCATCAGAGTGAACATCGACGAGCTTAGCGGACACCCCTGCCTCACCCCTCTGCCTGTCCAGAATTTTTCCCCCTCTCTATCCCCGACCTTCATCCTCCCAACCGTCTCTCCCAATACCTCCTCGCACCTCCTCACTAGCCCTTCTCTTACCCCTCACTCCCTCATCGACCTAAACAAAACTTCCCTGTTCACCGAGTCAAACGCGGCTCTGAGGTCCACAAACAGGACCACCATCTTTCTCTTCGCCCTCCCCACCTGCCTGTTTATTAGGTAGTTCAACACGTACATGTTGTCTACTGTACCCACCCCTCCCCTAAAACCCGTTTGACTCGGTGGCAGAATCTTTTTGTTTTCGACTTCTTCCCTCAGTCTCTCCGCCAGCACCCCAGCGTACACTTTGTACGCTGTTTGCGTCAGCGTTATTCCCCTGTAGTCCTGCACTTCTTCTCCATCACCCCTCTTCACAATTGGCACCACCACTCCCTCCTTCCAGTCTTCCGGACACCCTTCCCCTTTCCATACCCTGTTACAAATCCTTCCTAGCCATTCCTGCACCGCTTCTCCACCATACTTCCACACTTCGTTTGCAATCCCGTCGCTCCCCATCGCCTTGCCACCCTTCATCTTACTCACTATGCCCTTGATCTCATCCCTGCTTATCTCCCCCTCCTCATCCACCCCTCCCTCCACCCTTGACCCCATTCTGACCCTCTACTCCACCCCTCCTAACAGTTCCCTAAAGTACCCGTCCCATTCCTGCATCTCTATCTTCTCATTCATCCCCCTTCTTCTCTTCCTCTCCCTATTCACTACCTCCCATATCTGTCTCTCTCTTGATCCCTTCTATCTCCTTCATCCATCTTTTTAACTCCTTCCTCTTCTTTCCATCACATAGCCTCTTATACTCCTGTTTCAACTCCCTGTACTCCTCCCCCTCCCCACCCTCTCTTCTCCATCTCCTCAACCCCTGTCTCACTTTCCTTTTGGAGACCTTACACTCCTCATCCCACCACCCTCTCCTTCCTCTTCTCTTTCCTCTCTCCCCTTTACGCATCTTCTTTATCGTCCCTTTTATCCTACTCTTCAGCCCTTTCCAATCCCCTTCTACCCCTTCCTTCCCTAGGCCCATCTCCCCGAACTCTCTCCTGAATTCCTCCCTCGCCCCCTCATCCCATACACCCCGTTCTCCACGTCCTTCTATCTCTCCCCTTCCTTTCCCATACCTCTCATTCCCTCTTACCCATACTGACACTGGTTGGTGGTCCGAGTCGATATGCTCTTCCACAGCCATTCTTTCCACCCTCTCTTTCGTCCCCTCATTCCCTATCACATAGTCTATCACCGACCTTCCTTCACTGCCTGTGTAAGTCCATTCTCCTTCCTCGTCCCCCCTCGTATTGCCGTTAAATATCCACCACCCTAAATCTCCCACAAACTCTCCAAGACTCCTCCCTTCCTTGTTCACTATACTGTCCTTCCAATTCCTACCTCCTTCCCCCCCTCTCTCTTCCTCTTCATACCCCCGTATCTCACCACCTTCTTCCCCTGTCCTCGCGTTGAAGTCACCTCCAACAATCACCCTTGTCCCTTCCTCCCTGTCTTCCATCCATTCCCTCAACTCCTCCAGCTTCTTATCCAAGTCCCCTCTTACATACACCCCTACCACCCTCCACCTCTCTTTCCCTAGCCACATCTTCCTCGCCATAAGTCCTTCGCTGTCCTCTCTTGTTTCCTTTTCTATTTTCAGTCCCTTCTTCACTCCCATCACCATCCCTCCCATTGCCCTGCCCAGCCTATTCTTCCTTCTTGCCCACTGTCTTTCCCATGTGTGCCTTTAGGCAACTTCCCCTTAATTTTCCCCTATCCTCTTTCCTCCACCCACGTCTCACTCAGAATTATCACATCCCAATGCTTCAACCCTTCCCAAAACTCCTCATCTTTATTTGCCAGCCCCGCCACGTTCCAGAAACCTATCTTGTACGTTCTGTCTTCCCATCCCTCACACTCCACCATCCCCTCATTTTCCCCTTCTTTCCATCTCTCTCCTCTCTTTTCCTCACCCCTAGTTAGTTTCCCGCGCCCTCCTTCCACCTCTCTTCTACCTCATCCCATAGCTTCACTTTTCCCTCCACCCACATTCTCATATAGCCTACTTGCACTCTCCGCTTAAACGCCTGGTCACTCTCCTCTCCTCCTTCCTCTCCCTCCCTGTCCTTTCTTTTTGTCCCCCACAGCGCCTCAATCGCCCTCCCCACGCTCGACGTGCTTCCTCCACTGTCCTTCCTTAGCCTCTCCGCGGTGCTGGGCCTGCCTTTCTTCTTCGCTCTCCCTGCCTCATCTCTTTCCGCCCCCCACTCTCTCCCGATCCTTTAATCATCCCTCCCCGTTGCCCGCACCTATTTCTTCCTTTCTCCCTATCCTTCTCTCCACCTTCCAGCAGCTGCTCGCCCGCGGCCTCGCTCTACCTTATCGGCGCTGACGCCACCGCCACCTATCGTCTACCGCCGCACCGCTCTTATCGCTCCTCTTTACCTCCTTCCCACTGACCACGCTTCTCAACGCCCTAACCTCCACTACCTCCCCCTTTTCCTACCTTCCCTCTTCGATCCAGCCCTTTTTTCCCTTCACCTCTCTCTCCGCCTCACCCTTCACACTCCGCCCTTCCCTCCTCACCCCTCTTTCCCTGTTCTCTGAGTTTCCTAGCACCCTTTTCGCCGCATTCACTCTCCGACACTCACTCACACGTCTTATTCCTTCGTCACCAGAAACGGAAGCCCCCTATAGCCCAAAGTATGCACTTAAATATGTGTACAGGGTGATGCAGATAATTGGAATCAGCTTTTTACCATCGAATTTTATCGATTTTTGAAATTGGTAATTGTCTTGACGGCCGTCTAATGTCACCGATGTCGCGTGGCTGCTTAGGGCCAACAGACCGAATCAAGCCAAATACCGACAGTCTTCCGATTAACCGGCAAGGGCAAAATGAGTCGGTGATAAAACATTGCTGCACTGCACACTGGCAGGGAAAGTGTGAGCGATATGTGGCATAATAAACATACTAAAGAGCGTGTCAGCGGTGCATTCTGGTGAGAAGTCATTCTTGTTTTTTCTTTTATTATGACTATAGAGTGAAATATTGAAAGAGCCAGCAATTCTCTCCTTACCTCAAGTCAACTGCCAGGCTTTCACCCTTCTTTGGAAGGCGGAGGTAACACGCCTGCAGCAGCGGCGTGATCAAGGATTGCGGCCGAGTCTTTCAATATTTCGTTTTATAGTTATAACAATGAGAGAAACAAGAATTATTTCTCGCCATAGTGCGAGAATGATAGGATTACCTATATTATTTATTATTCATAAAACATTTATTATGTCACGCGAATCTCTCGCACTTCCCCCCTGCCAGAGTGCAGTGCAGAAATGTTTTACCAACGAAACGTGCTTGCCCACGAAGAAAATAATAATATCCCCCAAACGGCTGAACCGATTCGCTTGATTCTTGGCTCATCGGATTCAGAAAAATTACAGCTAAAATACTAAATTCAGATATAAATCCTTAATACCGTAACCTTTTCATAAATCGAGAAGAAATTTTGGCATCGATCGAATCTTCGGGATAATAGAGGCTCGACTGTTGCCCGCCGTAGGGGACTACTGTTTTGCGCGAGACTCTACCGAGTCTCATGATTACCGACTCATTCTGCCCTTACCGGTTAATCGGAAGACTGTCGGTATTTGGCGTGATTGGACCAGTTGGCCCTGAGCAGTCACGCGACATCGGTGGCATCACACGTCCGCCGAGACATTTACCATTTACAAAAATCGATAAAATTCGATGGTAAAAAGCTGATTCCAATTATCCGCATCACCCTGTACAATACTTTTTTGAAGAACAAATCGATGTGTATTAAAAAAACGATGTTTTGAACCCCTTTTTTAAAGCGTTTTACTTGTATGTGGTACCTTAAGATGTGTTTATTCCCGCTCGTGGTCATTGGCAATGGGCCGACCGTGTCTATGGATATTTTTTCGAATGGCTCAATAGGGGTGTCCGTTATTAGCATAGGCTCCCTTGTCTTGATCCTAACAAGTTTGCGATTTTGACAGCTATCACACGTGCGAATGAAATTTTTAATGTCATTTTTCATTCTAGGCCAATAAAACATTTCGCGGATCCGGCGATAGGTCTTCGTGAGGCCCTTGTGCCCACCCACTAATCCTTCATGCAATTCTGAAATTATTTTAGAACGCAAAGGCTCGGGTGGCACTTGTATTGATCCGACACAAATTGTAATTTTGACATTCGTGGTCTCAAAGGTATTCATTAACATTCTAGCTAGTGTACCTTGAGGCAGTGCATCCGTGAAATCGCCAGCTTGAGAGATTCTAAAATGGTGTATGATTGATTCTACAATAACGGTGCGCAAAGTCCTAAGTGCCATTTCTACCGTTTCAAGCGAGAGCTCATCGAAGTGATTGGTTTTGACTATGACGGTAAGAACTTTGAATTTACCATTGTTAGTAATCAGGACTTGTCCTAGCTTTGGTTTTGCGAGGGCCATGTTTATGTTATCGATCAGCCCTAGGTCAAATAGCAATTTGCTGATTGGTGTGGTTAATTCGCAATCGGTTGACAAGAAATGGACGTAATTTGCTCGGTAATACGTCAAGTTTTCTGTATTATGCTCGATGATCTTGGGTCGTTCGAGAATACCGAGAGGTATGGACTCTGTGATTTGCGCAGCCAGTGTACCCGACGCTGCAGGAACTGCAAATGAAAGGGTAGGCGTAAGTACTGGTACGCGGCTATTTGAAGTATCTCCCGAAGTATCTTCCGTTACAATTCTCCTACCTCTCCCCTTAGAAGAAGGGTAGGGAGTAGATAAAGCTAATGGTCTGTGCTGAGGCATTGGAGTGAGACTGATGGACTTAGAAGTGTCCCGTTCTAACCCGGGGATCGTATATAATCCTGTTTCTTCTAAAATTCTCGGTAGTGTCATTTGTCTTCTCGGTCTGTCTGTCAGTCCACTCATTAGTCCTTCGATAGGCGAGCCTTTTGATCCATGAATGGGCTCTGTGATTTCGGCCAATTGTTCGTAAAGTTCGTCAATAACCTGATTTCGCGTTACTTCTATTCCCTCGTCATCTCGTTCGTCATTGTCGTCCGTCATTGTCCCTTCTCCGTCGCTATGAATCGATGCCGCTTCGAGCCTACTTCTTTCAATTTCGTCAAATTTGGAAAAAGAATTCTGCGATTCCTGTAAATTTATTGGGGGTATAGCCAGTGAAGTTGACACTGGCGAGGATTCCGTTACTTCGCTAGCATCTTTCTCATTGTCGGGCAATTGTACGGCAATCGGGTTCGGTATTACGAGTGGCTCAGGCACGGGCGATTGTGCTTGACTAGTACTTGGTCTATCGTTACCGTCATACAATATCACCGGTTGTGGTGGTATATCCGAGAACGCGGACCTTCGCTCGCGAACAATGGGGATTTCCGAATTTGCTGGGTTACCGGAGTCCAAATCGGGATCCACTGTCGTGACAGGTGACTGAGGTATGGGTGATAAATTTGATGTAATAGGTCGCGAAGATAGGCCTGTCTTGGATCTTGTTCGTTGTGCTACTACGCTTCGTTCCAATACGGGCGGAATCCTCGGCCTGCTTTGGGAGCCTATTGGTCTTCCTACTTTACTAGCCGGGGGTTTCGATATTGGGAATTGATTCGTAGCGGTCGGTCGTTTCGGCTCCGATGATTGCTGATTAGGTGCTTGCTTAGAAGAGCTCGCGGAGTTTGTTTCCGTAGGGTATAGCGTAAATTCTTCGGGATGATCTGTGAGCGAGGGATTCTGGCGTTCCGTAATGTTTTCTGCTGATTCTGATTCGGAACTATCAGGGGGAATTTCTTCACCGAGCTACAACGGTCAGCTGGATTTCTCGACAGGGCATCGGCGTTTACGTTCAGTTTCCCTGCCTTGTGTACGAACTCGTAGTCGTAATATCGGAGTTTTAATCGCCACCTCACCAATCGTTGTCCTGGGTCTTTTATCGAATTTATCCATCTCAGAGGTTCATGGTCGCTAACCAAAATGAATTTCCTTCCGTAAAGGTATGGTCTGAAGTGGATTACGGTGTTACGTACGAGCGTAGGGCACGAGCGGGTAAATATTGTACGTGAAGGAAAGAAAATAATTATATTTTTAACCGAACGAAATGTCCGGTTACTTACTCTCTGGGGAGAATAAGGGTAATTGGGATCGGCTCCAATCTGAGTCCCATACGGGCCCTCAATTTGGCTAATTGGGATGGAGGCAAATGTAATGATATTAAGGTTGCAGTATTGGAATAATACACAATTTTAAGTAAAAGGTAAAATTAAGTATATTGCAATCAAAGCTGAACAAAACAGAATTAAACGATATCAAATCGAATTTACGCGTGTCAATAGTGATTAATGATGCCAATGGCTACAACGGTAAAGATGCCGGGTAAATCGCAGTCGGGGCAGCGTCGCATAGTCTCTCATTCACTCTCGCTCGCGTACATATATAATGAGATGGAGACTGTCATGGACAATCGCCATTTGAGGACTTACCAGAAGAAAACGGAGAAGATACGGTTATAAAATCAGACAACTCCGATGGTCTGACTTCCTTCGAAGCTTTTGTATCTTTGGTAAAGCGGACGAACGCACGACACACAAAAGGAATGGTTGAGAGCTGGAAGAAGCAACACACTTAACCCACTGGCACACTGACTGACACTGAATGATATAATAGATATATAAAACGATTCCGGTTCTACTATAAGTGAGAAAATAACAAATCTTCCGTATTAATAAGAGGACTAGAACTAACTCGATCAAAAGGAATGGTCGAGTGCTTGAACAAGAAATTACAATAATTTAACTTGGTGTCTGAGTTTTTGCGCGGTACCACTTATTACAGATTTGACCGACGCAGCTCTGTCTCAATTGAATAATATAAAAGTCGACCACGGACTCGACGACGCGTACCTCACGACTTGAAGACGAAGAGTGTCGCAGCCTCCGCTCCGTCGGACGCGGTTCGGCTCGTTCGCGCCGCCGACGAGTTGGGCCGCACTTTTCGCTGTTAACGAATCAGAGCACGGGGTTAGCCGTCGGGGCCTTAAGGGCGTCATGCAATTTGTCAGCCAGCGTGGGAGTAGGGCAAGGCGCTCTCCCCGTTCCAGAACCAAAATTTCCAAGACGTTGGGGTTTCTCGGAATCAAGAGCGAGAAATTGAAGTAGCGCCTAAGCATTCCCGCTAATCTAAGTTGTGGTTAACGTAAGCGGGAATTGTATATCGCAACGCTTCCCACAAGGGATTATCAGCTAGACTAACGGAGTTCGCTTTCAACAAAGTATGAGAACGGAAAGGGCATCTCGGATGCCAGCATTCAAAAACATCAGGAGGCTTGTGAAACTGGATTAATTAGATTCCTCCTGAGCGAGAGACTACGCTCGAGAGAGCGTAAGATATCCTTAATGTATCATAAGGGACACCAGATCGCCGAAGGCAACTTGTTACGAGCCGAGGTTCAAGTCGGCGAGGTTTCTAAATGTAAAACCTACTTCTGAGCAATCTAGCCTTTTTGGCGATTTTTAATGATTTTACTGTAAGTGAAACCAGGAGCCTCGGATTAATATAACGGCCAACCAGCACTGGGGTATGACTAACCGTCAGTGGTGTGGGAACGCTCGTCAGCTTTATAGATTGCACTTTGACTCTAATCCTTGATCGACTAAAGAAATAACTAAATTTGATCAAGGGTAACGCGCTCCAAGCTTCGGATTAATATAACGGCCAACCAGCACTGGGGTATGACTAACCGTCAGTGGTGTGGAAACGCTCGTCAGCTTCGAGGATAACGTGGAGGTTTCTCAATGCCTCTTTCGTGAAGTTAAATAATTGATTGCTCAGATGGCTCGCCTTGGTTATGTCTCGAGCGGCAAAGACTACCAAGTGTTCTATGATGTTCCCTTGGTATGTTTCTTCAGTTAATAGTTAAGAGAGATGTGGATGGGCTGTTTCAAATGAGTTTTAGGAATCTTTGACTTTAGATGTAAAAAATAAAGATATATATATTGTTACACTTTAAAATCCGCTTTGGTACAATATCTTTGGTTTTGAGCGCGATGAACTTAATAGTTAAGTTGGCTCGTTTCACGTCACGAGTTAAACGGGGATGCGGTGAACAATTACTTGCCTAACAGTCGCGGTATATGGCTGAACTGTACGGTTGAATGAAACGGTTTCCAAGGAGTATTAATGCTCTATCTAATCCACGTCCACGCACTATGCTTACTGAGATACAACGGGCAGAGATACGTCTTGCTCGAAGGATTCTACTGAAGTCCGCTTTTGCTCCAGAAAATCAGGGTTTATATACTCCAGAAGTCCCGAAATTCCAGGAAAAAGTACCAAGAGTGGGAACGTGAGTGAGCTAGTTTTGAATGTGTGAGTGTGAAATCCTAGATGCACGCAAGTGCACGCAGCTGTAGGACTGCCTCCCCTTTTTTTTTTTTTTTTTTTTTACGTGGGGAAATCCTCATGGACACCCCGCCGCCCTGGTGGGGGCGACGGGGTAGTGCCGGACTCTTACCGGCTAAAACCCCACGGTGGCCATCCTCGGCGCTGACTGGGGCGACACCGGGAACTCTGGTAGAACACTACCGGTGCCGCCCCGCGCCCGCCCCCTATTGGAGGCACGTCTCGTGGTGGGGGAGCGGCCATCCGCTCTCTCGCTTTCACGAGAGAGGGAGGCTTCCCCCACTACTCGCGGGGAGACACGGCTCACCGCACTCCTTCGCTAGCGGCGAAGGAGGCGGGAACCGCGCCCCCGCATTACTAATCCCTCCTGGGCGGGTCGTGCGACCACTACACGCCCGCCCCGCCTCGGGGCCGCTTGCGCAGGCGACAGAGCCACCACTCTGCCGCCTCGCGGCCCCAAGTTGTGGTTCCGAACCACCGAGGGCCAGCGTAGCAATCTTGTGATTATCATTTAAGAGTAAAATTCTCATTGGTGACGGCTGGGCTCGAACCCACGACCCGCACATTGCGAGTCGAGTACTCTAACCACTCTGCCACTACGGACCCCTTGTCCTAGAGCGCCTGCCGCCTTCTCAACTCGGGGGATAAGCCGGCCGAAGTGCTCGTTAAGGCGCCAGAGGCCGTCCAGGGTGAGTCCGAGATACTTCATCGTATCTCTCACCTGGACGCGGGTCTCTCCTACCGCAATCCACCGCTGGGGAGGCGGCTCCGCATACCGTTGGCGATCGTAAAACCAGATCGCCTCGGTCTTTTGCGGGGCCACCCGAAGGCCCAGTCGGTGGATTCGGGCGACGACACAGGCCACCGCCGTCTCCGCAACGCGGATGGTCCTCCTCCCATCCTCCCCGCTGACTACCACGAGTGTGTCGTCTGCATAGCAGATCACCGTGGAGTCAGCGGGGAGTGCAGCCCGCAGGACGTAATCGTAGCCGAGGTCCCATAGCAGGGGGCCCAACACGGACCCCTGCGGGACCCCGGCGTACGTCTCCCTCTCATACTCCTGCGTCCGGCCCATGAACTTAATGCCCCTGTCGGCGAGGTAGTCCCCGACGACGGCCCGTAACTCAGGGGGCACTCGATGGTACTCGAGCGCCTCCCTGATGACCCACCAGGGCGGGGTGTTAAAAGCATTCACTATATCCAAGGATATAGCGATACACACCCAGCCCCGGCTTGCAGCCGACTCCGTCAGGGACCTTAGGCGCTTGATCGCGTCCAACGTCGATCGTCCCTGACGGAAGCCGAACTGCCCGTCGTCGAGGTCCGGACCTGTCGCCGACAGGTGCCGGACGAGGCGGTTGGCAATAACTCTCTCGAAGAGTTTGCCCGCCTCGTCCAGCAAGCAAATGGGCCGGTACGCGGAGGGAGAGTCCGCGGGCCGCCCATCCTTCCGGATGAGGACCATCCGCGCCCGCTTCCAGGAGCGGGGGAACCTACCGCGCCTCAGACAGCTGTTAAAAAGCTGCCCGAGGCGCGGGACCAGGACGCCCATGGCCATGGCCAAGGCCCTGCCTGGGATGCCGTCCGGGCCCGGCGCCCTGTTCGCGCGGGCCCGGAGACGCCTAATCGCGGCGTCGAGCTCGCCGCCAGTGACCCCCATGGTGGCCTCGTCCCACTCAAAACGGGGACGAGGCCGACCGGGGGTGGGGTCCTCTGCTCCCGCAGGGAACAGAGTAGCCACCACCCGGTCGAGAAACTGGGGGTCAAGCAGCTCCGTTGTTGGGGGCGCCCATGGACGTAATCGTCCCATGACGATTTTGTATGGGCGCCCCCACGGATCCCCGTCCAATGTGGCGACGAGCTCGTCCCAGGCTTTGGCCTTGGCGGCTTTGATGGCCCGCTGCAGGGCGACCGCTGCCTCGCGGTACGCCGCATACAGCTGGGCCACCTCCGCCGCGACCTGACCGCGCCGTCTTCTGGCGCGGGTGTACTGGCGCCTGCGGTGAACGCAGGCGGAGCGCAGGACAGCGATGTCCTGCGACCACCAGTACACCCCGCCGACGCGGGGGGGGCCGTGCTCGGGGCATTGCGACGTCGCAAATCGACGTCATCGCGCCCCGAAGCGACTCGGCCCCCTCGTCCGGGTCGGGAGACTCGTGCTCGTCCCCCGACCCGTCCTGCCAGGCCACGGCGATCGCTGCCGCCATGAGAGCGTCCCGGTCTAGGCGCCTCAGCGCCCATCGCGGTGGTGGGTTGTCTCCTCCACCACGAGGGTTGCCCGCTGCTGGCGGGCGGCGCGTCGGGGCGACGGGTGTGGCGACCACCTCCATCGTCAGATAGAGGTGGTCGGAGAGCGTCTCCTGCTCTTCCACAACCCGCCACCCGGACACACGGCGCACGGTGGCCGGGGAGCCGAAGGTCAAATCGACGACCGACTCCCCATTCCACCGCACGCACGTGCTAGCCGACCCCCGGTTGATTAACCGGAGGTCGTGCTGCGCCGCCCAGTCCAGCAGCATCCCGCCCCTTGCGTCGTCCCGGGGGTTGCCCCACGCCACAGCGTGGGCGTTGAAGTCCCCACAGGACGAGTACCGGGCGCGGCCGTGTGCGGGAGATGCACCCACCGACCGCACCCAGGTACGCCTCGAACGCATCGAGGCCGCAGTTGGGCGAGATGTAACAACCCACCACCGCGAGGTTCCCCCACTGCACCGCCACGAATCCCTGCCCCTGCTCCAGGGATGAACAGAGGGGGGAGTCGGGCCAGTGGGTGCGAATGATCGCGACGGAGCCGCACGCATCCCCGACCCAATTAGGGTCGCTGGGAGGTACGGCGTACGGCTCCGCCGCGATCGCCAAACTCACTCGCCACTCGCGCAGGGTGTGGACAAGGAGGTCCTGGGCCCTGCGCGAGTGGTTGAGGTTGGCTTGGAGGAGGCGCTGGGACATTATTACGCCGTGTCCATGGCCTCCTCCAAGCCTCCCCCACTTTGGGCCGCTTCTGGCCCCTTGGCCGCCTTCTCCGCCGGCTCGGCGGGGGCGGCCACTTTCGGTCGTGGTGGCGGTTTCGGCTTGGGTGCCGTCCTCGCCACCACGACCTTCAAGGGCGGTACCACCGGGACGCTGGAGACAACAGCCAGCGCCGGTGGTCCGCCCTTGCCGCCCTTCGCCTTTGGCGGCGGAGCCTTCCCCGATTTCGGGTTTGGCTTCGCCGCCGCAGGCTTCTTGGAGGCCTTTTGCCGCAAGGCGCGGCAGGCCTCGCCGCCGAGTCGGTGCTCGGCCGGGCGGCCGAGGTCGCTGCAAAGCGGGCATTTCAGCCGCCCGGCCTTGCATTGTCCGGCCCTGTGGCCCTCCGCCCCGCAAGCGTAGCAGCGGCGGCTGCGGTCCACGGCGGACTTGCACTGCCGCTGCACGTGCCCCGCCTCTAGGCAGCGGAAGCACTGCAGCGGCCGTGCAGCTAGCGCCTCTACCCTCACGGAGGTCCAGCCGATGGTAAGTCGGCCGACCTCCGTGATCCTCCCGGCCGCGGTAAGTGGGCACCGCAGCCAGAGGGAGCCCAGTTTGGAGGGGGCGGACGACCGGATCTCACCGGTCGTCACTTCCCCCTCCTTACACCCGCCCGCCTTGGCGATGGCCGAGATGACCTCGCCGACGGTGACGGACTCGATAAGTCCCGTCACCCTCAGCTCGGCCTTCTTCGAGGGGCGGGCGATACGCGCCTCCGACCCCTCGAAAATCCCGGCCATCGCCTCCGCCAACCTATCGGCCTTCTGCGCGCCGTCGGCACCGGGGATCTCGAGAATGAGACCCCCGGTGACGGCGCGCTTGGGCCTCACTGAGGCGATGCCCAGGTCGGCGAGCTTAATCTGCTCGCGCGCCCTGGACATCGCCTCCGCGTAGGTGAGCCTGGACCCCTCCGGGACCGTCAGCGTGACTGCTGCGGTCTTCGGAGGGCGTCCAGGCACCACCTTGGTCCCACCGGCACCTTCGGCCCACTTCGCTGCCTTGGCCGTGGCAGCAGGAGGTGGTGGGGCTTTGCGGCCCTGCCCGCCCTTCTGCCTGCGACCCACCACCGTCGCCCACGTCTCTCCCTGCGTGGGAGGTGCGGGCGGCGGTGGTATCTGTGGGCCACCGGCGGTCGGGGAGTTTTTGGGTGTTTGGGCAGCAGCCTCGACTGCTGCCCCACCCTTCTTTCCCTTCCCCTTCTTCCGCTTCTTCTTCCGGCGGCGGACTGTACCGTCCACCGCCGGAGCCTCCGCGGAAGAAGCGGCGGCTCGGACGGGCTCACACCCACCCGCCCGAGTCGCCGCCTTCACCCCCAATGGAGGCCTCACCGCCCGCCCAGGGAAGAGCTCCTCCCTGAAGCGGGTCAGCTTGGCCTCCACGAGAGCCCCGATCCGCGCCATCACTCTCTCATCAAGAGTGAGGCCGACGGGGCCATCGTTGGGGGCGCAGGGTGTCCTCGCCGTGGCGCCCGAGGGTCCAGGCCCCTGGCAGTCCAGGAGTTCGACCTTCCTCGAGAGGGAGAAAATCTCCCCCTCGAGGTCGGCGATCCTGGCCCTCAGACGCCTATTCTCGGCCCTAATGAGGGCCCCTTCCCCGTCGGAGTTGGCTCTGGCTGCCAACTCCGTCGCCGCCACCGTGGCCTCTTGGGCCGCCTCCCGGAACCTGCGTTTGTAGGTGCCCTTGAGGTTGGACGAGGTGGTCGCCAGATGACGCACCACGTCCATCGCCTCAATTATATGGGCACCTACATCCGCGGACGAGCTGACCCTCAGCCTCCGCGCCAATTCAGCCTCTCGGCTGAGAGCCTGGGCGGCGCTCTCCTCCCCGGTGGGCGGTGGGTCGCCCGGTGTTGCCGACGGCTCAGGCTCTGAGCCGCCGGTGGGCTGCCCCATTTGGGACTCGGTCCCAGCGCGCGCCGAGTCGACCTGGCGTTTCTTCGCCAGTGCCGACCCGGCGCCCTCCCCCGTGGATGGGGGCCCCCTCTTTCGCCGGGAACCTCCCGGCCGCGAGGAGCCCGATGCCATCGAGGCATCGGACCCCTCGCCGCCAGAAGCCTCCGTCGTCGCCGAGCCGCGTCGGGAGAGGACCGTGTCGGGCAGGCGGCTCAACACCACCGAACATCTCGGCACGGCCCTCTCGGTCACCGACACCACGGAGGCGACGGACGTGTCCGAGTCATCGGACTTGCCCGCGCTGTCTTCCGTGGGCCGGATGGCCACACGGCCCTTCTTCTTCCTCCTAGCGGAGGGGGTCGCAGGCGGCCTCGTTCCGTCCTCGGGGCTTGCCTTGTCGTCAACGTTGTTTTGCACTCTTGTGGCATTAACGCAAGTGCCGGCCAAGTGGCCAACCGACACCCCGCTGCAGTTGTCGGATAACGACGAGGTTGGGCCTGCTTTCCCACCCTTCCTCGCCGGTACTGCGGAGTCGCACCGCTGCACCGTAACCTTCAAATCTTTGTTGACTCCTTCCATGGTTGATTTGTATTTAGGGGTTTCTTCCCCGACCCCCCACTGAGGCAGAGGGGACTCCTCGGGGGACCGCCCCGAACGGTGTAGACGTGTGTGTGCCCCCCTGGATTGTACTGCCCCGAGAGGCAGGGTGTCCAGAGGGGAGTGTCAGTGTATAAGTGTGAGTGTATGTGTGGTCTCCCCCTTTTGTAGGGTAGGGGAGAAACAACCCTGCCACTTTGTTAGAGGTTGGCCTCCTCGTGGCCCGACCCTAAGGCCAGGCCCCCGGTCCCTTCGCCTGCCTCTTCCGCACGCCGCGCCTTGCGCGCGGTAGGAAGCGAGCAAGGGGTTTCCGGTATTAGGGAGCAGTGGCGCCACTGCCCCCAGGGTGCCGATCCCCCGCCCCGAAGGGCAAAGGGTACCCCCGGCCCCCTCTCTTTCGGTGGAGGGGTCACCTTACCGATGCTGTCCGCGGCAGGCCCCTTTCGGGGTCCTGCTACCCACCCGACTATGTCGGTAGGGCATCCCCCTATCCGCAACCCGGGGACGCGCCGTGTCGGGAGTCGGCAAACTCCCATCCCCTCACAGGGCCCGGGGGGATCGCGGAAGCGATCCTTACCCAGTTCCCGCGAGGGGCACGGCGCCTGAGGGGAGCTTGTGGGGCTGCCAACTGCCTCGATGACGGCGAGAGGGTGTGGGGTCGCCTGAGGGGGACCTGCGGGGTTGCCACTTGGCGTGGCCGCTGCCTGCCGGCGGTCCGGGGCGTCGGGGTTGCTGCTGGTGGTGGCGGCGCCGCTGCTGCTTGCGGTGGCGGTGGTGGTGGGGGGTCCCGCCTCATGGGCCTTACTATGGCCACCGGCTTCGGCCTGTGGCGTGCTGCATAACATAGAGAAAAATCACATATTAGTTCAAAATCCTATAGAATGCTGTCGCTGCTGCTTGAACTGACCAAACAGTGCGCGTATGCCCCAAAAATCAGACGTTTTGTGCATCACGTAATGCTGCGCCTCGTTCCGGGTGCGCAGGCACGGGCGTAGCCTCCTAATCTCCCGGGCGTACTGGTGGAATTCCTTGGTCTGTAAAGATACGGAAAAATCGTGTAACGCGTGTATATGCGTGTATACAATGTGCATGACACGGGATACTTACCACGCGGCGTCCGTAATTCTTATCCATTTTTTCTGCTTCTAACTTTTTTCTGCTTCTAACTTTTTTTTTCTGACTTTACGAAGCTTCTGCACTGTGCGGTTCTAACGGTGGAATGCGGATGTTGACCGGACAGACACCCGTCTTTAAGTACCCCCAACCCTTCCAAAAACGGGGATGACCCATCCCCTCTTAAAAAACTCGAGTTTCGCCAGGTATTTACCCTTTTTGCCGAAGGAAACGCCGTTCGAAGGGGTATTTTAGGAAATGAGTAGGAACGGTATAGTCAGTGAGTAATACTCGAGATTTGTTAAATATGATGTTTTATTTATTTATTTACTATACAACATCTGCAGGTTTCTAAAGCCAATTAGCGCCGTTACTTTCCATACTCCGCACCATTAATACCTCGCCTATTATCGTATCAATACCCATCGCTACGAGTTCACAGTCGATCAAGCAATGTTTCTCAAATCGTTCATCCTGCATAATTGCTGCTCTATAATCGGAGTTCTTTGCACCCCGTAGTATTTCGACGAATGTTTTGAACTTTAGCATGACTGCTGGAGTGCTTTCCGACAGCCGAAACAAAGCGGTTTCTGGGACACCAAAAATTTTGCGAGGTGACGTCACCGCGTATACCCGTCGACGTGCACGAGGGCGAATTGCTGCGTCAGCAACTTTGACAATTGCTGACGGAAACTAGACACCTGGTCAACTGACTCTAAGCTCAAATTTACCCGTTGATATGCACGCGTGCAAATTGCTGCGTCAGCAACATTTATTTACCGTCGATATGCACTAGGCTAAATTGTTGTGTCGGCAACATGACCGAAACTAGACACCTGGTCAGCTAACCTTGAGCTCCAAACTACCCGTTGATATGCACGAGGGTAAATTGTTGCATCAGCAATCTTTTTAAAAATTTGCTAAAGTGGTGGGGCAGGTTGAGATATAAGCGGAATCGTTGCAACAAACGACCCCAGAATATCCGCAACGATTGAATCGTGTAAGAGTGATAACACAGACTACAATGTCCTACGCTAAGAAAAGGCAGGCCGAGGTGAGGTAAGTAATGAAGCGTACATATGAACAACAAAAAAATGTAATACACAATAGCATATGGATTGTATCATAACATACATTTCTCTTTACCCCTCAGTACATCACATCAGGCAAAACAACCATGGAAACGGTACCAGCAGCCAACCATAACCACACCGGAGTCAGTGGTGTGGGAGCAACGTATACTAGGACGGAGATATTCGCTGACGAAGAACTTCACCAAGTATCTGGACATAGGCGTGCGTGCCAGGGGCGACGAGTCATGCTGCGTCGAGATGGCTATCGGAGACACACGCGGCAATGAGATAATCTTCCCAATGCATGTATGGAAGGAGATAATGAATAATAGAGAAAGGGTTGTAGGAATTGCTAAAGAAGACGAGATGATCGAAATATTCGACACGTTAAAATTTCATAACGCAACATTAAAGAGTGGTGTGAAGTCGATCAAAATAGCTAGCTCAACGTCATGTATATTCGTCAGCATAGAAACATTGAAAAGGTTATTCGATTTCGAGTATGCCATAGACCATATGTATTCATGGCTGCAAGAAAACATCCCTATAATTAGACACAAATTCTTATCGTTTGTTGGAATAGTGAGAGAGACCAATAATGCCAAGTACCGAGAGGCAATAATGAATAGCTCCGCTTTTGAGAAACACTCCCTGGTCGACTGCGAGCTAGTAGCACTCTGCATGAATACAATAGTGCAAGAGGCTATGAACTGTAGGCTACAATTTATTTCGCTGCGTAGTACGTAGCGATTGTAGACGGGCCTAACGGTCGGCGATTCCAAGAATCGGTCGGCGACTGCAAGAATCGGTCGCCTTAGCAACCCCCTCGATTGCGGCGCGTCTTATGACCGCCGAAACTCCGTTCCCTTCCCCGCGAAGACGGGGCCCCAACAAACTGTTGCGCGGAAGTCAGTCCGCCACCAAGCCGAATAAAGAAAGCAACGCCAACCTGCCTTTGAATACTTTCTTCCTGACCAAATTTCCTTAGAGTCGTAGCCAGCCCAGCTACGCCTACAGAACATTATACGAAATAATGATAATGTTAACAAACAATACATATAAATGTAATAAAGTACTTTAAAGCAGATAACAACACTGCAAACCCTCTGACAGTATCATAACCCTTGGTGGAAAGAAACGTAAACATGTTTAGAAACCTAAAGGATTATTATTATTATTATTATAAGAAAAAACTCTCTATACATATGTAAGAATAATCGGTAGTATACAACTATGATGAGAGCGACGGAGACGATAACAGTAGAACAGCAGTGCAGGTGACGATAACAGTGGGGGGCGGAGGCAGACGGTGAACTGAAATCGGAGGAAAAAAATTACTCATCAAGCCACGCGCATGACGGTCTCAAACTCACAATACACACCATTACTTGGACTGCAACTCCACGAGGTACCGACATAGTTCCACAAGAGATCCCTCCACAGAGATATCACGCAGCATCCCAACTTCTCGATCAAAGTGTTAAGCCATGCTCGATCCATTCCTCCGCAACATGTAGTAAATCTTTATCAGACTAGCTCGACACTTCATACATTGCTGGCAGGGACGCACCGCCTCGTACACGTATGTACCGCAGCGAGCACAATCACTGTTGTTATGACACTTGTAGTACCAGAAATGTGAGTGTGTAAGCTTGAAATCAACCGGGGAGCCCATAGACTTATAACACTTCAGACACAATTTCCGCCCATCAGTTTTTTTCT
Organism: Crossocerus cetratus; assembly: GCA_963675795.1. Classification (NCBI taxonomy): domain Eukaryota; kingdom Metazoa; phylum Arthropoda; class Insecta; order Hymenoptera; family Crabronidae; genus Crossocerus; species Crossocerus cetratus. The sequence continues at coordinate 6,079,997 of OY776671.1, forward strand.
GGTACACAGTACCCTGCACATACCATGATTGTAGGACATAATACTCCACATCCTGTCGGTCTTCCTTAGCAACCAAAAACCTAAACATTTTCTTCACAAATTCGGATGAGTGATACAAGAGTACGTTCTAATAGCCCTATCAAATTATATATTGACTCAGGTATACACTTCTTCTCGATATACACTGACGACTGAACGATTTAACATATAATCTTCAGAGACCCCCTCTATATTCACCTCAGGGTGAGGGTTACTCATATGACAGGTAATTGAATACCTACAGCGAGCTAATGCAAAACACCTCAAGGCAGCTTGCAATACGCTCTCAAATTCAGTCACATCTACAGAAAATGCTATACGATACCTCCAGAGAGCCTATAGTACTCCCACCTCCCAGATTTATATTTCGCCATGCATATGTGCTCTCAAATTCATACACATCTGCAGAAAGAAAATGCTAGTTGGTACCTCCGGACAGTCTACAGCACCCCCACCTCTCAGATTTATATTTCCTTAAATATGTGGGTATTCAGTCAGAAATCTTACTGCTTCGGCACCAGTTCACGTCTCGAGCTACCAGTGATCAGACATACTACCGAGCAACTCCAGCTATCACGATTGAAACTACTACTACACATAGCATCGTAAGTCATCAATCTCATACTATAGCTCGTAAGCGATTCCATGACAAGCCCTGAAATCCTCATAATGGTGCAGAGCAATCAGGTGTCTCGCGCTTTTCACAGAGCGATGGGGCACCAGATGGCTCGAGCCAGTGAAGCGCCGTGCAAACGCGCTGATGGAGGAGCGCTGTGCAAACGCGCTCGCAGGAGCTCAACATGTTATTAGCTTACGTTCGAAACAGTATCATAGTACATAATATTCGGATGCGCGATCGCGGTTGCATTCATCAACCAACGAACTCGCGCTGTGTAAGCGGCGACGTGGGGAGTTTGGCTGAAACATATCTCATACTATAGCTCGTAAGCGATTCCATGACAAACCCTGAAATCCTCATAATGGTGCAGAGCAATCAGGTGTCTCGCGCTTTTTACAGAGCGATGGGGCACCAGATGGCTCGAGCCAGTGAAGCGTCGTGCAAACGCGCTGATGGAGGAGCGCTGTGCAAACGCGCTCGCAGGGACTTGACATGTTATTAGCTTACGTTCGAAACACTATCATAGTACAAAATATTCGGATGCATGATCGCGGTTACATTCTTTAAAATTCTCCTATTGATATGGAAGAATCAAATGTCTCGCGCTTTTCACAGAGCGATGGAGCATCATATAGCACATATTAATGGAGGAGCGTCGTGCGAACGCGCTGATGGAGGAGTATCGTATAAACGCGCTCGTAGGAACCCGACACGCCGAAGTAGACGATCCGGAAAAAGGGTACAAGCCCGCCGTAGCCAACGGGAGGAGCGAAAACAAAAGAGAGAGAGGATCACGGAAATCCTAAGGAATCCCAACCCTCCACCCACGACTCCTATGAGCGACAACAACGATGTGGTGTACCCTCCCGAGGGTAGTATTAACCACAAAGACTGTCAGGAGCAGCCCGAGTTCGAGCCACCACCCACGACTCCTATAAGCGACAACAACGATGTGCCGTACCCTCCCGAGCATAATATTAGCCACGAAGACTGTCAGGAGCAGCCTGAGATCATCACGATAGACGACTCTGACGATGATGACTCAGCACCACCTGAGATAGCAGCCAACCCGCTTCACGACTCATCCACTAGGGATCAGGGGTTATACTACGTACAGCGTGCCGAAAGAATCCTGTCCAGTTCCGGTTTGTCAGGTGGGGCAGAAACGTGAAGATGGGTACGCCGGTCTAGGCTGACTGCATAGTTTTGGGCAGTCACGTGGGTCGGATCAGCCCGGGCGGCATGGCCAAGTGACAGCTAGCGAAAGAGGCGTGCATACTGGGTGGGCAAAAGAGTTGGAACGCACGGAAATAAGTATGGGGACGTGTTTCATGCGATAAAGGATAAGAGGGGCCGAATAATTCGTGGGGGAGAAAGTCTTTATTGAATCGCAAGGTTAACAATTAAGCGGTAGCGGCTGACGAAATGACAATCCGATTAATTATCAACAGGTGTCAGTATAGAAGAAAGACATAGTTGTGGAAAGCTGAGAGGAAGAAGGATAAATACAAAATTCAGCAAGGAAAGCATTCTTAAAGGACTGAGGTGATTTATTGCCAGTTTATCCATGTCGACAATTTAGCCTACACATTATCGGTGGATAGAGGAGTGGGACCCGGGCTGCAAGAGCTTAACATTGTCGGCAAGTTCTGTAAAAATCTGGTAGCTGGTATACTACAATCATACAATCATAATCACGCATTGATATTATTGCACGAGAGAGTTACAGTTGTAGGGTTCTTTGCGATTCCAGGCTCTAGCAAACATTTGGAAGCCTTTTTCGGCTGGAAATGTTTGCAGAGGCTGGTGGTGTCCTCGCATGAGAAGAAAGAATGAAAAGGATGATACTGTGTGCGTGGAAAATATTCACAGCCAGATATATTCAAAGGGGACATACGCCTTGTCAAGACTTTTGAAGGGAAACTATCAGCGGCTCGCTGTGAATAGGACAAGAAGGGACCACGCAAAAGATGGTTGCAAGAAAGAGGCTCTGCGCAAGAAGAATTTCTTTCTGGCAAGCAATCAGGGTGCCACAAGACTTAGAGTGATACGATTAGACACACTTTGAAAGTAGCATAGTGTCCTTTTAAGGGGAAAACAACCAGCATTTTATGGCTGCTGGTTCGGAATGAAAAACTGGAGTAGAACCTCGCTTATTCGAATGGCATTGTCTAACTTTTCTACCATTCGAACAGCCTGCGATAAATATGTGAATGGTTTTTCTGGATACGCATGGAAGCTACTAGCACCAGAAGAACCCATAAAAATAGAGTGACTCAGTGACTGAGGTTCGAATAAGAGAGCTTTTGCTGTGCTACTTTCAAAGCAGTAAGAGGCGCTCGCTGCTGTTGAGATTGGAGGGGCTGGGATTCAGGAGTGGTGTGGCGCTCGCTACAGAAACGGGACGGGCAATAGGTGGAGAGAGACTGGACGGCGGGCCGGGATTCAGGAGGGGTGCTCGCTGGTGAGACGGGACCAGTTTGGATTCGGGATGCAGGATTCTCAGGCTCTGCAAAATATCGCAAGGGAAACATTTAGTCCAGGAGAGCAGACCAAATAGTTCACAACTATTAATTAGCAGTGAGCGCCTTACTGCTTTGAAAGTGGCATAGCCAAACCTCCCTTATTCGGACCTCAGTCATTGGCTCATTCTATTTTTATGGGTTCTTCTGGTGCTAGCTTGTTCGAATGGTAGAAAAGTTAGACAACGTTATTCGAATAAGCGAGGTTCTACTCCAGTTTTTCATTTTGAACCAGGAGCCATAAATTGCTGGTTGTTTTCCCCTTAAAAGGACACTGTGCTATTTTCAAAGTGTGTCTAATCGTATCACCCTAAGTCTTGTGGCACCCTGATTGCTCACCAGAAAGAAATTCTCCTTGCGCAAAGCCTCTACCTTGCATCCATCTTTTGCTTGGTCCCTTCTTGTCCTATTCACAGCGAGCCGCTGATAGTTTCCCTTCAAAAGTCTTGACAAGGTCTGCGTCTCCTTCGAATATATCTGGCTGTGAATATTTTCCACGCACACAGTAGCATCCTTTTCATTCTTTCTCCTCATGCAAGGACACCACCAGCCTCCGCAAACATTTCCAGTCAAAAATGGTTTCCAAATGTTTGCTAGAGCCTGAAATCGCAAAGAACCCTACAGCTGTAACTCTCTCGTGCAATAATGTCAATGCGTGATTATGATTGTATGATTGTATTATACCAGCTACCAGATTTTTACAGAACTTGCCGACATTGTTAAGCCCCTGCAGCCCGGGTCCCACTCCTGTATCCACCGAGAATGTGCAGGCTAAATTTTCGACACGGATAAACTGGCAATAAATCACCTCAGTCCTTTAAAAATGCTTTCTTTGCTGACTTTTGTATTTATCCTTCTTCCTCTCAGCTTTCCACAACTATGTCTTTCTTCTATACTGACACCTGTTGATAATTAATCGGATTGTCATTTCGTCAGCCGCTACCGCCTAATTGTTAACCTTGCGATTCAATAAAGACTTTCTCCCCCACGAATTATTCGGCCCCTCTTATCCTTTATCGCATGAAACACGTCCCCATACTTATTTCCGTGCGTTCCAACTCTTTTGCCCACCCAGTATGCATGCCTCTTTCGCTAGCTGTCACTTGGTCATGCCGCCCGGGCTGATCCGACCCACGTGACTGCCCAAAACTATGCAGTCAGCCTAGACCGGCGTACCCAACTTCACGTTTCTGCCCCACCAGACAAACCGGAACTGGACAGGATTCTTTCGGCACGCTGTACCTGTAGTAGACCCAGTGACTGGGCAACAGTCACTATACACCTCTGATCCGCTAGTGGGTGAGTTGCTAGACAATTGCCGAGAGGGGGTATTTCAATTCGTACCCCCTCCATCTACAGTTATTATACAGGAGTTTAATGGTTAAGTTACATACACCTAGCGTTTAATTGTATCTATATTTTTGTGATAATAAAGCTAATAATTAAGTTAATGGCTCACGATCGAAAAGCGTTGCTGATAAAACGTCTTCGGCTGGGAAGATGTATGTATGTACCAGTACCCATCATAATCAATGATATGAGATCCTGTCAATTATTAAACCTCAACCACTGATAACAATAGGCGCCGGTACAGAGCACGTACCGGCATGTCAAAAAACCATACGAACATAGACACTACTCCTCTCGAGGGTAGTTCATTTGTCTGAGGTAGAGATCTACCTCAGGAGGGTATTCCACCTCATCACCATTATCACCGCTGTTGGGAGCTGCATCCTCCTCCTCCAGCTGTGATGATGATGATGATGATGATGATGATTCCAAACTGACATCACCATCACCATCACCATCACCGTTGGAGGATACAGATGCCTCCTCCCAATACATCCCCTCCTCCTCCTCATCCTCCTCCTCCAACACCTCCTCCACCAGCGGTGATAATGGTAATCCCCTTGGAGCTGTTGACAATCCGTCATAGAAGCCGGAGCTTCTGGCAACGAATGCCACGCAATCCTCCGCGGGCCTCAGTGCTCTCCACCGCTCGAGAGCCCGCCACAACCCCACCGAATAATCGACAGCCCACGAGGGTGGTAGAGGCGACATCCCACGCATAATCCACACTTGGACTGCCGGGTCTCGGTTGAGTTGATCCACGACATGCAGAGCATGGCTGCGGATCCACTCCGGCGATGTGGCGGCGTAGAGATCCTGCGTATGCTGGTCCATGACAAACTAACGAGCTCTTACGATTCTCAGCTCGCCTTTGTACCTTCATCCTAAGGAGGGGGTTTCCACTCATGCAACTTTATATTCGCTATCACTTTATATTCGCTATCACTACCAGGAACGACGGCTCGCGAGGCTATGACTCTTGGAGGGTGTGATACATGACGCCTCAAGGCGCACTCTCAAATTCTGTCACATCTGCAGAAATGCTATTCACTACTTCCCAAGAGGGATCTATAGTACACCTACATCTTTCAGATTATATTTTCCTTAAATATGAATGTGCTCAACCAGAAAAATCTCCCTGCTTCTCTTAGTACATCTAGTTCACACAATATAATATCCAATGAATTCGGTATAATTTTTCAGCTTTTTTTCTATAGGTGTTAGGGTTTAGAGATTTTGGAACACTCTGAGCTGAACCACATTTATTATATAACATTCCTAGTTTTACTATAGGTGTTAGGGTTTAGAGATTTTGGAACACTCTGAGCTGAACCACATTTATTATATATAACATTCCTAGACCTCGTTGAGTACCAGTATAGTTTCAGAATGTTTAACAATACATATACCCGGGTGCGATTGATACATAGACTACTCCTCCCAAAGCTATGTGATTCTACGTACAACATTCGTCAGCGGGCTGTATTCAACAATTCGATCATGTATAATCATACAATATGCCATAGTGTTTTCTGGAACGTTTTCACGACATTCAAACTCTAATCGCACATCAACAGCGGCACTCTTCAGAGACTCGTTTTGACGAGAACAATCCAAAACAACAAATGGTCCATAATGTAGAAAGTTGGTAACATCAAGCAGCGGCTCTCCAGAGCCGTAGTAGGATTCTTGAAATTTTGCATACATCTCATAGAGCAAAGCATACTTGTTTTTCCCAAAATCAATGTTTAAATCATCGTAGGGGTACGTTTCCGAGTTGAGGTGTAAGCGGATGTTGGAAAGAGTACAATGATCGAACAGCGAGACCCTTTTAGTCAAATAATTTTTTCGAGCAGTTTGCGGAGCGAATACGACGTATCGAGGCTTCTCCATCTGCGTTGCAGCCTTTACAGCCCACGTATGCTTAGTTGTCATCTGTAGGAGGGGATATTCATAGAGATCCCACGAACGGAAACACATGTTAATCGCTCTACCACTCTCCAACACACGTAGCATAGACAATTTTTGTAGCTCTTCTAGAGTGACGTGAGGCATCCGCCACTGTACCTTATGCAACACAAGACTGTATGTTGCACCGGACGGGCCATGTATAGCATTATCATCCGTGCGAGAACGTATCAGTATAAGCTCATGACGAGCGTTTATCACAACATGCTTATAGTCCTCACAGAAGCCGAAGAGCATGCTCAGCGGCACAGAGAAGTTAAAATCAAATGGTGCATGACCTATGTCATCGGAACCTACCATACACTTCCAACCAGCATTACCCAACACCTTGCTCTTCCCAGCTGAGAGGCTCAAGTAGCTCTTCAAGGTCGATGTTATGCCAGGATTCCTAGCTCGGTCTATTTCAGTACCATCGAGCTCATACCGTATCTCATCGAACAGAAAGGCTATACAGTTATTGTCTAGAGATATTGCGTCTGCCCGATTTATATGGGTTAGCTTCCCTTCAACATATAAGAAGCTTCGGCATGGTAGCAGATACAAATCTTGCTGCTGGATAGGTATTCTTATCTCATCACTATTCCCCAAGGATGCATTGACATATGGGTTATATCCATGCAGCTCTACCTTCGTTATCCGATTATCAAAGGCTGGGGTACCGCTGATGTTCAAAATGTTATCCGACATCTTTATCGCTGTGCAACTTTAAATCCCATAGACCGTAAAAACTCGATGTTCGATGCACTTAACTGCACCGCTTTTGTAGTATTATACTCTTCATCAGCCACTCCACGTGTGTTGAGACTCTTTCTGCTAGCTGGTTGTAACCACGTGTTAACGTTCCAACTGTTGTTGTTGTTGTTGTCGTTATAGACCAGCATGCTATGAGGTAGTCTCAGCCGCGTCGTCGTACGTGTAAACGTATAGTTATCTCCTCCCCACGAAAATCTATTAACTGACCAGATTGATCGGTTATCCGAATCGTTAAGTCGTGTATTGCTCGAAGAACGATTGGGAGGTAAATGACTCGTGGTGGTGACTCCGATATCTTATATCCTTGGGGGACTCTGGGTGAGAACTCATGTATGACATGCACTGGTCGACCATTGCTATACGAACCGCTAATAACATTACACTCCACCCTAATCATATTGACACTCATGATGCTTATTGGTGCATCGGACTCATGCCACACGTTCGGTAAGAGAATACGGTTTGTGGAAAACCGCAACAGCAACCCCACATTATCAGGCTTCATGAAGTTAACTCTGAAGGTGCTGCAAATTTCACTCTTCATAGTGTTATTATTGGCTCGTAGTGTGAACGAGTGATCTTCGTCACTAGCTGTCTTGCGCGGATACCGTCCAAGTATTTCACGTTTCAGAAGTCTGGCGATAGCCTGCAACTCATATGATCCATCAGGAATTATGATCTCTTCATCATGATCGCCAAAGTAGAATTTGTTGTTTCCAATGGCCGAGCTAATGTTTGGTATTGTATGATAAGTTTCAAAGCTCATCAAACCGAGTTCATAACCTCCACCACTCAGATCTATTGGCGGAAAATGAGTAGACGACAGCAAGCTACCTCTGCCTGATACAGTGAATGTTAGTGACATTTTCAAAGAGAGATCATCCACCATGTGTGCTCAGTATGAAGGTTTGGTGGGAAGTATATCCACCAGGGATCGCCGGCGGTTTTTTATAATAGGTTCTCGGGGAGAAATTTCACACACAATTGACCACAGTTGCTTTCATCATACTCTTGTAAACGTCTATGGTTGTATCTGATTCTTGTCACATTACCGAAGTAGCGTACCAATTCGTTCGGAGGACGAAGGTTCCCAAAACTGTCGAAATATTTTACACTTGCGCCATGCTTAACGTATGCCGTCCAGTGCGTCCCAGGACCTCGATCGCTGTCTAGATTAACTATACCACACTCGCGAGCCTTTGCCTCACCTGGTAAATTATCACGCATGAACACCCCTCGGAAGTGTGGTATGTCTTTGCACCAGTCTTCCAGCTGGTAATTTGAGGTACCCATACTAGTAGTCAAACTCCCCCTCCTGCTTAAAGTTTTTTTTTGTCTTTACCCCTTCTCCCCGCTTGTACGGTGATAGGTATAAGCCTTGCCCCTCCATCACACGGTTGTGTCGCTGCATTTCCTCAAGCTGTTTCTGAGCAGCTCTCTTAGCAGCGACGGATTTGGCTATAGATGAGGCTCCCGTAGCCAATGCTCCTAGGGCGCCCAAAGCAGGAAACAGTAGCGGTAAAAAGCCTCCACGCTTGGCTATTGACAGTATCCTACACCGTTTTGTCTTCTTTTTCTTTTTACCGTCTTGTGGTTTTTTCTTCCCTCCTACTCCCATTCCTAGTCTACGTTTCGTCTTCATAGCCGTCCAGACAGCTGCGGCTGTTGCTCGTTCATCAAGTGTAGAATCCTTAGCTGCTAGACGTTGCAGTGCGCTTTCACTCAATATCTTGTCAGCTTCGTGGCGACCTTCTATATCCTTCCGCTGAGAATATACAATGTCGTGTCTTCTACACGCGGCGTCCAAAGGGTTAACTCCCTGCTCTCCACGAGCCAATCGGCGCTCTAAACGCGTACCAGGACCACAAAATTGATACCCAGGCACATGCAGTTCGATTGATAGGGAATCAATTACTTTATTCAGGAGTCCAGCCATAGAAATGATTCCTCAAGCATAGCTGCCCTTGAACTAACATATCAGCTAGTTCTCAACCGTATTATATATCCAGTCTTCCGCTAATAGATACCCCAACAAGTCTACTGAACTGCTATACCGATCGGTTGAACTGCTAAACCGATCAGTTGAACTGCTAAACCGATCGGTTGAACTGCTAAAACCGATCGATTGAACTGCTAAACCGATCGGTTGAACTGCTAAACCGATCGGTTGAATTGCTAACCTGAGACTAACAGGTCTGCCGAACTGCTGAATCAACCCGTAGAACCGATCGGTTGACTCACCAACCGAGCTAGACAAGTTTGTCAAGCTGTCTACCTGGACTATGCAACATATATATATATATACTGCTCCCAATCACGTATTGCTGTAGTAGAGTACAAGCATCCTCCCACCATGCGCTTTGTGAAACAGCCTATGAGTATTATAATACCTACAAGTCGTGCTTTTAATGAACCTAATGAGCATCGGAGGCATGGCACACTTCTACCCAATAGTATACGTTGCGTAATATGTGGTCCACCAAACTGTGGAAAGACTAACACTATGGTAGGACTACTCGAGAGTCCAAACGGGCTGCGATTTGAGAATGTGTATGTATACTCAAAATCGCTGAATCAACCTAAATACAGATATTTGGAAGAAGTGCTATCATCTGTGGAGGACTTGGGGTATTTCCCCTTTGCAGAGAACCTTAGTGTGATATCACCAGCCGATGCGTTACCGAACTCGGTATTTATCTTTGATGACGTTGCTTGTGATGATCAGAATGTAATGCAGGAATACTTCGCTATGGGTAGACACTCAAATGTAGACTGCTTTTACTTGAGTCAGTCATACGCTCGAATACCGAAGCATCTGATCCGTGATAATGCGAATATGATTATACTATTCAAGCAGGATGGCACGAATCTTAGACACGTATATTGTGATCATGTTAATACCGACATGCCGCTCGAAAGGTTCACAGAGTTATGTGTGAAATGCTGGGACAAAAAGTATGGTTTCCTCGTTATAGACAAGGACAGTCCTGTAGATGGTGGTCGGTACCGGTGTGGGTTTAGCGATTTTGCAATCATCAGTCATGAGGATATAACACCATGATTTCAGCGTTGCGATCATACGTTCTAAAGGTGTCGCTGGAACCAGTTGTCGTATTTTACCTGCTTTCTATAATGCATGAAGAGAAGAAGAATATGGAGCGTGCTAAACAGGAGGCGGTTGCGAAGGAGATAGCTAAGACTAGTGCCGCTATACGCAAGAAGTATCTCGCGCTGAAGGTTGGGAAGAATGATGCTGACGCAGCTTTGGAGACAAACCTGCGCCCGATACTTGAGCCGCTGAAACAGCTGGCTGGTAATAGCAACGTTGTCAAGCAGCAGTCCTTTGATAGTAGTGATGCAATCAAGCGACAGTCGCTATCATTACAATCATCACCACCTTCACAGGCATCTATACTCGATGATTATGCACCATTAAAACCACATGGTATAAATAAAATGCTTCCGACAGCTGTAGGAGTGAAAAGGTCACGTCCTGACAGTATGACACCGAGACATTCAACTCCATTCAGAAACATTCAAATCAAGAAAGCTCGACTGAGACAATTTGATGAGGCTGTGTGGGATCGAGATGCCGATAGTGTGGAGCATGCTTGTGGTACATCTCCTGAGCCGATGGATTCTGCTCCATCAACGAGAAGTAATTACGCTACTCTCCCAGATAGCTCAATGCGTGAAATTCTGCAGGATAGTTCCGAACAGACTCTGATCAATGTGATGGGACCTCTGGCTAAACGATACATGCAACTGCTCTACACAGATGTTGCTGACAATGTGTATGGCATCTTCTATGATAATGGTGCAATGCGTATTGGTAATACAACCTTCGACGTGAACGCTGGTGACAGTATTGTAGTTGGTACAACAAGATACGTAGGGACTGAGGGTCTCTATGAGCTGATATTTATGAAGATGCCTGATCCGAAGAAGTATACTGAACGGGATCTCATAGCATACAAGGACGTTCTACTGAAATCCAGTGCACACAAGTGTAAACACTCTCCATCAAAGCAAAAGAAGGGTAATAAGGGGTATAAGTATAAACATATCATAAGAAAGCTATTTCCCACCATTGATGGATCAGCTGTGGGAAGCGGACTTGAGACATATACTCAATACCCGATGGTTGTATCGAATAACGCTATCGATTATGTGCATTGGGACGATCCGAATGAGCTGGTGGATCGTATGAGGCTGTTGGTTTCCTCGCAGCGTGCTGGTCATACGGGTCACAGTAATGAATTAACATCCATAGTTGAAGAGCTTCGTGAGGTGGGGTTGATGATAAATTAGATGTTTTACGAGATTGCGGTTCAGTATGGTGGGAGATGCCAATCAACAAGTTTGGAGAGCTGCTGGGAGCGGGTGTGGAAGTTACTCAACAGCCAGTGAATCACATTCGTAATATTGCGTTGTGTCTTGAGGGGACAACCTTCAATGCGCGAGATGCCAGGATTGTGCGTGTAGCAGACCTTGAGGCTGCAAGTGATGTTGTAAACTTACGATACATGTATGACCTCCTGAGTAAACTTCGCTCTGAAATTGATGAAAAATTTCGTCTAATGAAGGGTATGGCCGATACGAGTGAGTCTCACATTAGTAATATTGCGCTGCGTCTGGAGGGGACAACTTTCAATGCGCGAGATACCAGGATTGTGCGTGTAGCAGACCCCGAGGCTTCATGTGATGTTGTAAACTTACGATATATGTATGACCTCCTGAGTAAACTTCGCTCTGAAATTGACGAAAAGTTTCGTCTAATGAAGGGTATGACCGATACGAGTGAGTCTCGCATTAGTAAAATTGCGCTGTGTCTAGAGGGGACAACTTTCAATGCGCGAGATGCCAGGATTGAGCGTGCAGCAGACCCCGAGGCTTCATGTGATGTTGTGAACTTACGATATATGTATAACCACATGAGGAAACTTCGCTCTGAAGTTGGTGAAAGATTTGATCGAATGAAGGAAGTGCTTAATATACGTGAGTCTCAAACTAAGCGTGATCTGACAGCTTCCCTTCGTGCGTTTGTGTCAGCTGAAGTGCGGAAGCAACTTGCCGGCTGAGGTGTAGCGGTATAAACATGAGCAAAATAAAAACTAAACTGGTTGAGGAGTTGCATGCGCCGGCCAGACGTAACTTTCCACGCAGACGTGTCATCGTTCATGGGATTGACGATCTATGGCAGGCTGACCTCGTAGATGTTCGAGCATTCGCAAAGGATAATCGAGGGCATCAGTATATTCTAACGGTAATAGATGTGTTTAGTAAGGATGCGTGGGCTCTCCCTCTCAAGAGCAAAGGTGCAACCGATGTATCTAAGGTTTTTGCAAGCATATTACACAGTGATGCGAGAGTACCTAGAAACCTGCAGACGGATATGGGTAAGGAGTTTTATAATACGCGCTTTCAAGGTTGTATGAAAAAACATTCCATTAACCACTACTCCACATTTAGCATCATGAAAGCTTCTGTAGTGGAGCGTTTCAACCGCACACTTAAGAATGCGATGTGGAAGTCCTTCTCGTTGAACGGGTCTTACCGCTGGATTAACACCCTTGCCTCACTACTGTCCGACTACAATAGCCGCAAGCATAGAACTATCAAGATGCGTCCCATGGATGTTAATTGTAGCAATGAGAAGCACCTTCTGACAAGTGTGTATAGCAACATGAAGATACTTGGACCTGCGAATTTCAGTGTTGGTGATAAAGTGCGTGTCAGCAAGTTCAAAACAGTCTTCGATAAGGGATATACACCGAATTGGTCGACAGAGGTGTTTGAGATTTGTGGAGTTAAGCGGACAAATCCAGCGACATACTCTCTCAATGATTCTGGGGGCGATCCGGTTGCAGGTGGATTCTACGAGCAAGAGCTACTCAGGACAGCGCATCCAGATGTACATTTAGTTGAAAAGGTGTTGCGGAGGAGAGGTGATAAGTTGTATGTGAAGTGGTTGGGGTTCAATAATACACATAACTCATGGATTGATAAAAGTGCTGTTGTATAGACTCTAAAAAAAAACATTGAACGATCTTTGTTATCTCTCAATAAACAGCTCCTTAGTCAACTAGTCTCTACAAAGTGTTGTCTCATACCTCCTGAAACATATGGTTAATTCATTCTTCAGTGCTACATATCCTAAAGTGTCCCCAAGGGAGTGTGCATATCGGATTTTTGAGAATATATCGTTTATCATCGTGGGGGCTTAGAGCGAGTTTCTTCTCGCGTATTGTGAAAACGTTATGACGTATGGATCTGATACAGTTTTGTTCTACGGTTTTCTCAACATTATTCCTTAGACACCTAACATAATCATCGAACTGTATGCACTTGGCTGTAACACTTTTCTTAATACCCTTTATCTTCTTTTCGCATCTCTCTTTACCATGTACCCGTATGGCATACATTTTAGATCTCAACCCAACGAATTCTGTCATGATCAAACCACAATTCTCATCCTTCATTAATCCTGGAACCTTTTTGTTTGCACGCGGTATACCGTAGGGGTTATTATGGGAGTGTCCACATTGCGCACGTTCCATCTTGCGCACACGTGGATTATTGGACACGGTGGAATTTGCGCACGTTGGAAGTTGACTCCAGTAGAATCAGGACACATTGGCTATTGGACACATTGGAATTTGCGCACGTTGGAAATTTACTCCAGTGGAAGCAGGACACATCGACGGTGGAAGTTGTACACATCCCAGAAGAAACAGGACACACAGGATAACGTGAATAATCGAATTTGGACACACTAGATGAAAAAGATGTGTACATTGCGACAGTATGTATTCTCAGAATACATTTAATTGAAAAGCAACAAATAACAGTGAAATAATTAATGAATTGTAAGAAACACCAAAGTTGTTTATTCGTGAAACTAGTGATTGTTTATATGACTATGATTAAATAAATATAAACAACGGGTGGTTATGAGTTTTAATTTATTAACAACCATTTTTATTTAATATAAGTACATAATAGTTAAGTATATAATATTCAGGGTTTCTTTAGGTTTGGCGAGCGAAACGAGCATGCCCCCCCCCCGGACTAGGGTTGGTTTGTGGTTCTTATTGAGACCAAACTTAGCATGCCCCCCCCCCCCCCCCGGACTGGGTAAGGTGAGCTAGTAAGGTGAGAAGGTAAGGTGAGCTAAAATTGAAAATAAAATATCAGATATACTCATAAAATGATGATATTTTCGTGAACCATAATTGATAAGGATATCTACCACTAGTAAATACAATGCAGCAAAATATCTTGCTGTTGTAATTAGCATGTGGCAATACATAATCAATTAAATTAACGGACGTCCATCTTTAGCCCTGAAACATTTCAACCGCAGAATTTTCCGATAATTGTTAATTGACAATGGCTAAATTCTATGTATGATTCTTGTAGAAATGTCTACACAGTATTTAGTGGCCAACTTCCACTTTCCATGTGGGAAAAGTCCACTGTGTCCTCTATACACTGTGCGCAGTTTCCACTTGTAACGATATCTTATGTGGGCAATGTCCAATGTGCGCTGTTTCCAATGTGGGCAATGTCCAATGTGCGCAGTTTCCAATGTGGGCAATGTCCAATGTGCGCAGTTTCCAATGTGGGCAATGTGCAACGTGCGCTGTTTCCATGTGCGCAAGTTCCAAAAAAGGCCCGTGTCCAAAGTGGAACGTGCGCAAAGGAGACTCACTCGTTATTATCATCATAGTCGCTAGTATCGAATTGTGTCAAATCTTGTTTCATGATCTCATAGATATCGTCGCAGCTAATCTCATAGGTGAGGCTATCAGTATCTGTATACATAACCTTACAACTTTTACCAAATTTGGGGAGCATGTACTCGTAGTGGAATTTGTATAAACATATTTTGGATATTTCTAGAATACACATTCCAACATATATAGGCTTAGAGATGTTAATGCTAAGCTTCCGCATTTGAACAGCTATGAGATCCTCTGAGAATACTGTACGGCTATGGAAGTTAGGCTTTGCGATCGCTGTCTCTGCACCATACCGACCGCACCATTGCGTGAAAAGTTTCACATCAGCATGGTTACGCACATTCTCCATCGTCTTACCAAACACAGCATTGTTCATTAGTTTATAGAGGGTCTTGCTGAAATCGTTGGTGGATTGTGTTCGTAAGTGTGTATTTAATTGTATATAATCACGCAACCATTAAGACTGTTTAAACTCCAAGATACGGTGCACCTTCAGCAGCTTCAACCCATGTTTCATACACAATTGTAGATGTCGGTAGTGTATTACGTACCGTGTCTTGTTGTTCAGTGTAGCAAGCAGTTTTTTCTGTCTGCTCCCCTTCCGCTGCAGCGGGCTGAGCTCGTGGTTTGCGCAGAAGGGGAGATCAGCATGCATATCATGTATATTTTGTGGGTATTCTAGATCGACTTCTAATACGTATCCCACTTGACTGTTCTCCGGAATAGCTTTTATGTCAAAGGTTGCTACTGCATCTTCATCATTCTGCTCGATCCATCGGAAATCTCCATACGGCAGAGGTTGGGACATTGCCCGGCCGTAGAGATTGTTAACATCGAAATACATTAGGTATGTACAGCTCTTTGCAGGGTCATATGTTGGTAGGTGCTTGTTGTTGGCACTTGCATACCTATGTGAACACTGGCTCAGTCCACCGCGTATTCCACGCTCCATGAATAGAAGCATATCGATATCTGTTAATAGTTCGAACTCTATACCGGTGTGCTTTAGCATTGCATCCCATGTGAAACCCGGGAGGGTGAAGTAGTGCGCCGGATCAAGCTTATAACTTGCTATACAGTTCTCTCTGAAACTCTCGAACACATCGGTTAGCAACAACGTGTCAATCTTCATGTAGAGGCTACAATATTCTCCCAACGTTCGAACCTTGAAGCGTTTCCACACTTCTTTAGCATGTTGATAATCATTATCGCTAACGTGGCAATCGTTCAGACGGCTGTAGAATGCTTCTTGTGGTGGTAGCTCCGTGTCGTTAAGCTTACTGTAGGATGTTATGTATTCATAGGGAAAGACACCCTTCCTTGTCAAGAGTTTCAAGTCCGTCTCAGACAGGTGTTTAAATTCCCGTTGCACGGTACGTAGTTGGTTCGGTCCGCTCAGGTATGATGATAGTTTATCGAGACTTGAGCTAAGAATTTGAATGAGTCAATGAAGCGGAACTTTACGCATTTTTTACTGCGCCAACCCCCCTCGCCAGTGTCTGCCACATGTTTGGTGAAGGATATGTACTTCTCCTTCGTTATTAGTAGAAGGTCAATTTTACCATCAAACGCCTTCGCTAAGGCCATTATGACGAAGCGTGCGTCATAACCTGATAGGTTGTGGAATACAACTGGTACTGTATGTGGTATCCTGTATCCTAGATTGCAGCTTGCATGAGCTGCGCCGCGGTAGGCGCCTGTGAGGTGACAGTGGTCACGCACTTTCCCATCCCCCGCATCAGTGAACGGTTACACACATATGTGACAGTGGTCAGCTCGCTGGTGTTGTAGCACTTCAGCACCTGTTAGAGCGTTCATTGGAACCACTCGGCTGAATATCTTCTTAATCCGTGTGCCTAACATATGCAGTTCTCTGGCGAACCACTCCATGCATCCAGTTTCACTGCTGTAACAGCTCTAGTGGCAGAGCGACTCGTCATATGCGCAGTGGACGTAGTAGCCGATGCTGAATGGACGGTGACGTTGGTATGGCAGTGAACTCCCTTGTTGACGACCTTGCTTCTCGCTCCCAACGGTCTCCAGCCAGCACTCTATGTCAGCATAGATTACGAAAGGCATGCGCTCCTTGTGGCTGTAGTTCTTAAATTTCAACCACCTGTCATCCCCGGTGGGGAGCGTTATAGCACATTCATCCATCCGTGAGCAGTCGATTAGATGCATCGACAGCTTTTCCTGTGTGTTGAAGTAGTGTAGGCACCTAGAATGTAATATTGAGATTTTGTAGTGTATGCTCTTGGAGACAATTGGTTGATATATATTATAGCTTTATGATTATGAACAGAATCGTACTTACCGCTCGCATATATGCTTTGCGCGTCGGCTTTTACTGATTTCCGTGGACAGTAGTCGTGATAGGCTTCTGATGCATGCATAATGGTATTTGTGTGAGGTCTTTCTGCTTTCAATCATTAGCAGGTTGGCATGTTGCTGGCGCTTGTTTTTTGTTATGCGGAGTGGTACACATCTGTTCCGCTCCCACCCAAACACGTTCACGGAGATGTTATTGCGTTTTTCAAATACTGAAATCTGTTTTAACCTCATTGGAACTTCTGCCTCACTGGTATTCAATGTATCTGTATAGTGTGGGTATGATGATGTTCTAGAAACATTTTGTATGCTGGAGTTCTCGGCGGGGTGAAGGCTTGCGGTGACTGCCCAGAAAAAGCATGTGTCGTCCACACAATTGATATTTATGACGTCTTTCTTCAATTGTATGGCTCTTGGTAGAGGTATGCTCCCTCCTGGACAGATGGGCTGGTACCTGTTTATATTTATCATTAGATGTAGAACCCTCCGCAGAGCCCAACCGCTATCACGTTCTTGAAATTCCGACATTTGTGTTAATATTGGATGTTCCACATCACGTGTGTACCAGCGACGTAAATTGCTAGATGGATCAAGCTCGCTGTTCCGCGTATTGAACCCCTTCACGCTGACTGTTCCGTCCAGCACATATTCGGCCTCCATGATTACATTCACCTTCACATTACGGTGTTGGTTGATCCCCTCAGTTACACGTCTGGTTACCATTCTATGGTGCATCTCGAAGGAAGTGTTTGGGATCGATGTGCTGTGAATTGATAACAGCGCTTGCGGAAATCCGATCCATGAATGCTGATTCGATCTCTACAAGAGTGAGGCTGGATGCTCTTGCTGATTGTGTGTCACCATGTAACCCTCTACCAACACGTACAAACCGTTCCTGCGCTGCCACTTTCAAGCACTTTATACGCGTTAGAACACATACTATATGACGTTTTGTACCAATTGATAACATGTCTCTATTCTTTTCAGTGTGCTCGGCTATGAGAGCTAAACACTCGTCGCACTGATTCAACCACTCGCGGTATTCGTTCACGTTCCGTAATAATATCGATGAAGCTTTCAGCTTCTTCAACATGTCGCCTGTGATGTCCATGATTACGTGTATGCTTACAAGATCTGAATTAGGTATCGCAGTTCGTTTTATATGCATGCGAGGAGGGTGGGGAGTCTTCATGGTAAGTGTGCTCGCTACCAATATGTTTCTGCTGTTACGACATTTTGGGTCGCTGTCGGGGACCTTGATTTTCTATCGATACTGCATTTTTAGAGTATGGCAGTAGCTGTTAAGGTCACAGGGACAGTTGCTGATGTAGGAATTTGACGGCTGCGTGAGCTCAAGGTTACTGTGCCGTATGCGCTTCGTTGGTAGCCACGTGAGATCAGGGTTGCCATGTGTGTGTGTGTGTGTGTGTGTGGGTTGTCGACGCAGCAATTTAACGTCGTGCATATCGACGGATAGATTGGGTCTCAAGGTTAGCTGACCAGGTGTCTAGTTTCCATCAGCAATAGTCAAGGTTGCTGATGCAACAATTTAGCCTAGTGCATATCGACGGGTAAATAAATGTTGCTAACGCAGCAATTTGCCCGCGTGCATATCGACGAGTAAATTCGAGCTTAGGGTCAGTTGGTCAGGTGTCTAGTCTCCATCAGCAATTGTCAAGGTTGCTGATGCAACAATTCGCCCTCGTGCATATCGACGAGTAAATTTGAGCTTAGGGTCAGTTGACCAGGTATCTAGTTTCCGTCAGCAATTGTCAAGATTGCTGACGCAGCAATTTGCCCTCGTGCACATCGACGGGTAGACGCGGTGACGTCACCTCGCGAAATTTTTGGTGTCCCAGAAACCGCTTTGTTTAATCTACTCACGACTCCCATACCGTTCTGCAGCGTTACTCTCTCGCAAGCCAATGTGACGCCTACTTCGAGCTTTTCCCCCGGTTCATCGAGCATTGCAAGAATCTGATCCTTGGCGTTCATCAGCTCCTTCCAGTCATGCATTACGAATGGGATCTCATTGCCCCGATTATCTCCAAGGGCAAGCTCCACGTAACAGGAATGGGGGCTGAGGCACACCCCGATCTCCAAGTACTTTGAGAAATCTCGTGTCAGCGGGTACTTCCGTCCGAGTAAACGCGGCTCTCGTCTTCGCTGCAACAACGTCGCGGTTCTCTCGAATGGTGCTGGGAATGGTCTGAAGGAGCAAAATACATATTATTATTAGATCGTTGGAAAACTACTGTAAATTGTATATGAGCATTCAGATACTTACACTACTGTCATCTTGCGGTATTGGGGGTTGGTTCTGAAGAACTTGTTTATATGCATGTTGTATAAACAGAATCGTTGAAGGTTCTTGTGGATGCTGCGGTACCCGGATTAATGATGATGACACTTCACCGTGGACCACTTTTTATCCTATGATACCCCCACTCTGAACCGGTACGCGTGGTAGATGGCATCCCCCCACTTGGAAGATGCACCCACGAAAATTCGAAAGAAGGGTTCTAACCCCCTCTCTCTCTCTCTCTCTCTCTCTCTCTACGGCTATCGCTGAGGGAGAGCGCGGTTACTCGGGGCGAGAAAGAGACGGTTGTAAAAAAATGTGTGTCGCACGCTTCAGCCGGGACTTGGAAGATGCACCACGAAAATTCGAAAGAAGGGTTCTCACCCCTCTCGCTCTCTCTCTCTCTCTAAGAGACGGACGTAAAAAATGTGTGTCGCACGCTTCAGCCGGGGACTTGGAAGATGCACCCACGAAAAGTCGAAAGAAGCACTACCAGCTAGCTACTACGGCTGTAAAAAATGTTCAGCCGGGCTTGTCTGTTTATTATGATAATTAGGCTGTAAACTGGTCCTGATAATTAGCCGGCTGTAAATTGTACGGCGGCGACGGGCCCTTTCCGTAAAGATCGGCACGTGCGGCCGGTCGGTCAGTCAAGTGCCGCGCTGGGGCATTTAAAGGGGGTTTCTTATAGAAAGTCCACCGTTGCAGGAAACAGGCCCTTGCATCTAAGTTTGTAGCTACGTGCCGTTTTCGTAAACAGCAACATGTGCGGCCAAGAGTCACGATAGGGAAAGTCCCGCTGTCGCAGGAAACGGACACTTGTGCCTATGTCTGCCGGGGGTCGTAAATACTAGCGGACACTTGTGGCTATGTCTCTTTTTCGTAAATACTAGCACGTACAGATGAGTGTCGCGACGGCGTATTTAGATTGGGCGCCAGTGATTGCGACCACCTTATAGAAAATCTTACTGGCGCAGTAAACAAACACTGCATCTAAGCAGCTTAGCTACGTGCTGTTTACGTAAACACGCGCACGTGCGTCCGGTCGGTCAAGTACCATGATGCTGCATTAGGCCGGTCGGCATGTCAAGTGTTTAGAGAATATTCGTCTTAATGTATAGGGGAGGGAAAAAAACCCATTATCGCTGTCACGGGGGTATTTATGGGAACACGTGCGCTGGCGGAGCATCCAAGTTCCCACGCACCCCTCCTCGTCGGGAGTATACGGCCCGGGGCACGCACCCCCCACCCCTAGCGGAGTATACGGCCCGGGGCAGGCATCCCCTCCTCCGCGGACCCGCGGCACGCGCCTACCTGTGGCACCTGGGGCATCTGAGACACTACCTCAACCCTTGGGTACAGGTACGCAGCAAATGTACACGGTGGAGGCATCCCACCCACCTACCTGGACCGGGAACAATAGGGCACCTGCGCCATCCACCCACCGCGGACACCGGAAACAATAGGAATACCTCCACCACCCACGGGGGGCACCTGGGCCACCCACACACACCTGGGGACACCTGCGCCACCCACCACCCAAAACAACATGGCCGCTGGCGCACTTCCGGCGCAGCGCGCCGAAAACCCCCTACCGACACGTTTGAATTTCCCGCCGAAACAAAATGGCCGCTGGGCCACTTCCGTCGCAGAACCGACCTAGCCTATCTACTTATGTATGTGTGAATCAGTCTCAACATTGCATTGCATAGGTTGAAAAGAATTAAGGGATTGATAAAAAAAATTTCCTGATACCCTCCCTTCTTAAAAATCATCATCGTCCCCGATGATGGTACGTAGTACAAAATAACAACGATAGACTATATGTGAATCAGTCTCAACATTGCATTGCATTGGTTGAAAAGAATTGAGGGATTGATAAAAAAAAATTCCTGAAACCCTCCCTTCTTAAGAATCAGCGTCGTCCTCGACGGTGGTATGCAATACATAACAACAATAATAAACTATGTATGAATTAATCTCAACAATTACATTGCACAGTGGTGGGGTACACTGAGCGAGGGGTTACCCCACAATGCTAGGCATTGCTGCAGTGTTCCACCCGTACGATGCATAGCGGAGAGACTAACGGTGGCTCTATACATAAGAAAGCAACGCAGTAACTAGGCTGACAGGATTGAGAGTCTGAGCTAATGGTATTTGACTAATACCCTCCCGACGATAGGCGAACGCCGGGCCGCACCAGACAAGGGTTTCCCCACAATGCATAGCATTGTCATGGTACGCCCAACATCCATCCACCTATCGCCTGAAGGGTTCCGGGGTGTAACGCTCATAGTGAATTCTAACATAAAAATTTAGCCGGTCACGCCTGACGCGGAAAGCGCTGGTACCTCCCAAGAACACGTGTAAGGGCTCCTCATGTCGCATGCCCCGGGCTTCTCCCAGTAGATGCT
This sequence comes from Crossocerus cetratus, assembly GCA_963675795.1. NCBI lineage: Eukaryota > Metazoa > Arthropoda > Insecta > Hymenoptera > Crabronidae > Crossocerus > Crossocerus cetratus. The sequence goes on from OY776671.1 coordinate 6,102,040, forward strand.
GGGCGGCGGGCCTCACCACACCCCGGCATCCCTCGAAACTGGTGTGGACTAGGTGTTCAAGGTGAAAGAACACTGGTCGAAGGTTTTCGTCTGTGATGCCCTGGGTGTAGCGGCACTCGAGGGTACGAAGGTTCACCAGGTTGTGAAGGAACTCCCCCGACACAGTTGGATGGAGGCAGCTCATATATAGTTCCCGACAACTCGTCAGGCTGCTAAGAGGTGTCAAGGCCCCAAAGCCTCGTATGTTCGAGCAACCTTCCAAGTCCAGGTACTGGAGTTATTGCATGTGTCGACCGATGTTTTCGACAAGATTGTTGTCTACCCATCCACAATAACGCAGTTCCAGGCGGGTCACCGATGCGAGATGTTGGGGGAGGTCGACCGCAGCATCCATGGGAGCCCCAGCAAGCGCGATAAAGTCGCCCTCATCGTCAATGACGTGTTCCTGCAAAAAGCCGCAGCTATGTATCCTCAGGTGTGTTAAGGAGGTGGACAACCGAGCGTTGAGAAGGAGGCCATGGAGGGCGGCTTCTCCTGTCATTAGTTGGCAATCATCAAGGACCAGAAGGGCCAAAGATGTTTGGATCAGTAGAAAGCTACCGATCGGTGGAGCTTTAAGGAATGGACAAGACTTGAATGTGAGCGATTGAATATTGGTAGTAAATTCCAATGCCTTCCCTGTCAGTCCAGTTCCTGAGAATTCGAGATGACGAATCCTCAGATTGCGTTCCAGCAGGGTACGGAGCTCCTTCTCGATAGGTCCGGCAGTCTTGCCTAGAGTCGTCGTCAATTCAATAGGCGGTCCCAAGGCCGAGAATCCACCCCTCCCGTCGCCCGAAGTGCCTTTCTCTTTTCCCTTTCCTAGGAGCCCGGCGGCAGGTCACGCCGCACAGCCCCTCAAACCGTATGCCACGGTAGCACAGGGGTAGCGTGTTGAAATTTGCAATCCTAAGATCGACGTTCAATCCCGACTGCGTGGAGTATATTTTTTTGTTTTTATTACTATTGCTTTCCATAGTACCAACGTTACTTTCTATAATGATCGATAATAAATTGCCTTATCAAAGAAATTGGATATCTTCGCACACTGAACAAGCTTTCCCAAGACGTCGGTTTTATTCTGAGCGTCTTTGCAGTAATTCGTGTCGACATTAAAATATGGATTAAATGAATATATTCACAGCACATATTTACAAATATTTGTACAAATAAGGAACGCACGCACGCACGCACGCACGCATACACGCATACACACACACACACACACACACGCGCGCGCGCGCGCCGCAAATATATTAGGAAACTCGGTAGAGTCTCGCGCCAAGTAGAAGTCCCCTCTTCATATATACAGGGTGCTCCAAAAGTCTCCTAAACCAAGGCGGCCATCTTGGGGGGAGGGACCCCCTGATGACAATACGCCCTTCAAAAATATAGGGAGCTATCTTACTTTAGGAGCTATTAGCGGAAAGAAGTGACCAATCGGTGCGCTGTCGCTGTGACACGGCAGCACGAATCGAGCCGCCGCCGAATCTCGCCGCTCGGGCGACGCACGCGGTCCCGCGCGTCAGACGTGACACGCGGTCCCGCGCGTCAGACGTGACACGCACACAGCGCGCGACTAAATGTTGGTCAGCGCAGGCCAGCACCAAGCGGCAAGTGCCTACCCAACGTGGTGCCCTTCTACGCAACAATCAGCGGGCGTATTTTCAGAAGGCGCCTCGCTAATCTTGGCGATGTTGTACGTACTGCTAACACTTGCCAATTATTATCGCGTTCCTCCCACATCTTTTTCCAGATTTTTGCCATGAAAATATCCGATCCAAAAATGTTTCAACATTTTTTTGACATTTTTTCGCCCATTTTGAAAAACGATGCCGATCGACTTGCGCTCACCGTTCACCACAAATACGCTTTGTTTTAAAGCAGGCTTCAATGCATCTTGCAAATTAATTACAGCCAGATACTGCCACGCGAACCGGAGATCGTCCCTGTTTCATGCCTGACAAATTGGAGACGGAAGAATTTAGCGGCGATCTGATTATTGGAATATTTTTTTTATGAAAACATAAACCTTTGCCAACAATACGTCGCTTCCCGTTTTCCGATATCAAACGGAGGTTCCGAGTTATGATTTTTTAAAGGAGAGCCGTTGTCGCGCGCACGTCCACGCAGCCGGCGATCGTGACCGGCCTCGGTTCGAAGGGGCTAACTCGGGGGACGGGGGGCACAGGTAAACCAAACTCGGGGGTAGCTACCAATTTAATTTCAGCAAGATAATGCCAAGCGAATCGGATTTATTCCCGATTTCGCCAGATAAATTAGTGTAGCGAGAATTTAGCGCTGATTTGATTATTAGAATATATTTGTTATGAAAACCTAATCCTTTGCGAACAATACGTCGCTTCACGATTGCCGATATCTCACGCAGGTTTCGAGTTATGATTTTTTAAAGGAGGGTCGGTGTCGCGCGAGCGACAACGCTGCCGGCGCGGCGGTCGTGACCGGTCGGGCAGTTGCACGCGCGACACCGGCCCTCCTTTAAAAAATCATAACTCGGAACCTGCGTAAGATATCGACAAACGGGAAGCGGTGTATTGTTTGCAAAGGATGAGGTTTTCATTAAAAAAATACTCTAGCAATCAGATCGCCATTAATTTCTCGTGACACCGATTTATCTGACGAAATCGGGAGTACCTCCGGATCGCTTGGCATTATCTTGCTGAAATTAAATTGGTAGATGCATTGAAGCCTTTTCAAACGATTCCACGAGTTTGGTTTACCTGCGCCCCCCCGAACCCCGAGTTAGCCCCGTCGAACCGAGGCCGGTCACGATCGCCGGCTGCGTGGACGCGCGCGCGACAACGGCTCTCCTTTAAAAAATCATAACTCGGAACCTCCGTTTGATATCGGAAAACGGGAAGCGACGTATTGTTGGCAAAGGTTTAGGTTTTCATAAAAAAAATATTCCAATAATCAGATCGCCGCTAAATTCTTCCGTCTCCAATTTGTCAGGCAGAAACAGGGACGATCTCCGGTTCGCGTGGCAGTATCTGGCTGTAATTAATTTGCAAGATGCATTGAAGCCTGCTTTAAAACAAAGCGTATTTGTGATGAACGGTGAGCGCAAGTCGATCGGCATCATTTTTCACAATGGGCGAAAAAATGTCAAAAAAATGTTGAAACATTTTTGGATCGGATATTTTCGTGGCAAAAATCTGGAAAAAGATGTGGGAGGAACGCGATAATAATTGGCAAGTCTTAGCAGTATGTACAACATCGCCAAGATTAGCGAGGCGCCTTCTGAAAATACGACCGCTGATTGTTGCGTAGAAGGGCACCACCTTGGGTAGGCACTTGCCGCTTGGTGCTGGCCTGCGCTGACCAACATTTAGTCGCGCGCTGTGTGCGTGTCACGTCTGACGCGCGGGACCGCGTGCGTCGCCCGAGCGGCGAGATTCGGCGGCGGCTCGATTCGTGCTGCCGTGTCACAGCGACAGCGCACCGATTGGTCACTTCTTTCCGCTAATAGCTCCAAAAGTAAGATAGCTCCCTATATTTTTGAAGGGCGTATTGTCATCAGGGGGTCCCTCCCCCCAAGATGGCCGCCTTGGTTTAGGAGACTTTTGGAGCACCCTGTATATGACACTCCGGCGCGCGACAGCCGTGTAATTCCTTAATCGGAATCGTCGAGTGCGACCGCATCTTCCTCATCCTCCTCATCTTCCGCGATATCCTCGTCATCTGACTCCGTGCCAACGAGGAGCTCCTCGAGGATGTCCTCCCGCAATCCTTCCTTATGGAAGTCCTCTTCCTGCAGACGTTCTGCGTGCTCCACTGCTTTTCTCCAGTTTTCCACTGTTACGTTTTCGACTGCCTGGTGAAACAGGGAGTGTCCACATTGCGCACGTTCCATCTTGCGCACACGTGGATTATTGGACACGGTGGAATTTGCGCACGTTGGAAGTTGACTCCAGTAGAATCAGGACACATTGGATATTGGACACATTGGAATTTGCGCACGTTGGAAATTTACTCCAGTGGAAGCAGGACACATCGACGGTGGAAGTTGTACACATCCCAGAAGAAACAGGACACACAGGATAACGCGAATAATGGAATTTGGACACACTAGATGAAAAAGATGTGTACATTGCGACAGTATGTATTCTCAGAACACATTTAATTGAAAAGCAATAAATAACAGTGAAATAATTAATGATTTGTAAGAAACACCAAAGTTGTTTATTCGTGAAAAAAGTGATTGCTTATATGACTATGATTAAATAAATATAAACAACGGGTGGTTATGAGTTTTAATTTATTAACAACCATTTTTATTTAATATAAGTACATAACAGTTAAGTATATAATATTCAGGGTTTCTTTAGGTTTGGCGAGCGAAACGAGCATGCCCCCCCCCCGGACTAGGGTTGGTTTGTGGTTCTTATTGAGACCAAACTTAGCATGCCCCCCCCCCCCCCGGACTGGGTAAGGTGAGCTAGTAAGGTGAGCAAGTAAGGTGAGCTAAAATTGAAAATAAAATATCAGATATACTCATAAAATCTAAGAATGATATTTTCGTGAACCATAATTGATAAGGATATCTACCACTAGTAAATACAATGCAGCAAAATATCTTGCTGTTGTAATTAGCATGTGGCAATACATAATCAATTAAATTAACGGACGTCCATCTTTAGCCCTGAAACATTTCAACCGCAGAATTTTCCGATAATTGTTAATTGACAATGGCTAAATTCTGTGTATGATTCTTGTAGAAATGTCTACACAGTATTTAGTGGCCAACTTCCACTTTCCATGTGGGAAAAGTCCACTGTGTCCTCTATACACTGTGCGCAGTTTCCACTTGTAACGATATCTTATGTGGGCAATGTCCAATGTGGGCAATGTCCAATGTGCGCAGTTTCCAATGTGGGCAATGTCCAATGTGCGCAGTTTCCAATGTGGGCAATGTGCAACGTGCGCTGTTTCCATGTGCGCAAGTTCCAAAAAAGGCCCGTGTCCAAAGTGGAACGTGCGCAAAGGAGACTCACTCGTCAAACAACTTCTCGACATCCTTCATATTGAAGGTTTTGTTGCCCTCTGCCACTTGGTGTTTGATTTGGGCCCAAATCAATTCAATCGGGTTGTATTGACAGTGATACGGAGGCAGCCGCACTACTTCGTGCCCCTTTTCAAGGGCCAACTCGTCTAATTCGTATTTACGGTACAAATAACCGTGCTGCCCTACGATTTGCAGCAGTTCGGGCTTGCTGTAAAGCGGACTGCACGGAATACCCTTTCCGTTTAACCACCGGATAATTTCTGGCTTCGTCGTTTTCGTTGTGGGGATCTTCTCCATGAACATCGAGTGATAGCTCGCCAAATCCATGACGATGATGGACGCTTCCTCCAAGCTGTCGAGCGGATTTGTGAACCCGTCCGAAAAACCTCGCCGTTCATTTCCTCGTGGTAGTCTTTGGTTTTTTTGGAACGGAAGACCAGCTTCGCGTCCTCAATAAAACCATATTTGGCACATCCAGCATGTACCACAATGAGGCGCTGACCGTTGCCTGTTGGTACTCTGAGTCCACCAGAATTATCGCTCGTCTGCCAAATGTATTTGAGCGTGTGGTTTTGATTCACCCACGTCTTGTCCAAATAAATAATAGGACGACTGTTCTTGGAGCTCCTCAATGTGTGCATGGTCCGCAGGAATTTGCACCTTGCTGCCACGACATCGATTCGTTCCATAAGGAACTTACGTCCGTCGTTCCCTTTGCGGTACTTGTACCCCAGTTTTTTCATGATTCTCCGCATTGATGAATCCGATCCTTCGAATTCTCCAGACTCCCTCAGACTTTGAAGTACTTTCTCCACAGTCGGGTATTCTCGGCGGTCGTGGAAGGCGGAAATAGCATTTTTGATGCCTTCCTTCTGTCGGTCGGTCAACCCGGTCACCCTCTTCTTGTGTTCGCCTCGCTTTTGGGGCGACGTAAAACACGGGCCTGCACCCACGTCCGTTACTTGTGCTTCGGCACAAATCCTCTCCGCGGTCCGAAGAGACACCCCGCATGCTTCGACCGCAGCTTTTCGCGGGTGATTAAGGATATCTCGATCCTCCTGGATCGAGAGTTTCTCAAAGAAATTGAGCACCTTGGCTACCACGCTCTTTCCTTGGCTTCTCATGTCTTTTGGTGCCATTTCGACTGAACACGAACGCACTTCGACAATCAGGGAACTTGGAATAATAGTGTACGTACTATGACGGCTCCTTAGAGACTTTGGCTTCAACATCTTAAGAAGAGGAGTATATATACTGTGCAACAGAACTTGGAACCTCCTACAAACGCTTTCGGGGTAGTTTTTCCATTTTCCCAATTGGCTGGACACTCTGGAAACTCCGGAGGGCGGACTGAAAGAACCACCCCCGTAGAAGCCAAAAATTGAAATATGCAGGGTGCATATTTCACTGAAAATATACAGCTTGATTGCTGAAAACCCCCTAGATATCGCCATAAGGTTTGAAGTCACACGAAAAGTTGTGCAATGAAATACTACGGGTAATAAACCTTCTACTGAATACACTTTCCTTCCGATAAATATACAACTTAATTGCGGAAGCTTGAACTTCGTCAAACAGCACCGAGTCGACCAAATATTCAGGCCACCCGCGATGGTAATGATAAATCTTCCACAGGGCGCGTCTTTAGCTGAGAATTATACAACTTAATTGGTAAGGACTACATTGCATCGAAAGGTGCGGCCTGCCCAATGCAGCTGCAGTGGTTTAAACCGATTTAGGCTTGCCACGAGCCTTCTTTTACTGTTTTATTGCTCACGGCGAATTTGGGATATTCCCCTTTGCAGGGGTCACGGTCGGTTGCTCGTGCACCCGCATTCGAGGAGCTGCACCGAGTCGGCCAAAGACTTCCTCTTACCGTGTCGTAAACTTTCTCGCGTAGGGTAATTCCACCACACACTTGCCATGCATTGGCCACATTTCCGACGGAACTTCATACAAGTAAGCCCTCCAAAAGGAAGGCTTACTTCCGAGGACGCGATTGAACTTAGGCGGAAAGCTTACGGTACCTCATTCAAGTGAGGCCGTCAAAATGAGGGCAGTGATTTAAAACAGCGATATGATCCGAATGCTGAAAGTGAAATTTGGCGTGCAAGGAAATAAGTGTCGAATATTGCCCTCATTTTGGAGGGCTTACTTGTATGAAGTTCCGTCGGAAATGTGGCCAGTGCATGGCAAGTGTGTGGTGGAATTACCCTACGCGAGAAAGTTTACGACACGGTAAGAGGAAGTCTTTGGCCGACTCGGTGCAGCTCCTCGAATGCGGGTGCACGAGCAACCGACCGTGACCCCTGCAAAGGGGAATATCCCAAATTCGCCGTGAGCAGTAAAACAGTAAAAGAAGGCTCGTGGCAAGCCTAAATCGGTTTACACCATTGCAGCTGCATTGGGCAGCCGCACCTTTCGATGCAATGTAGCCCTTACCAATTAAACTGTATAATTCTCAGCTAAAGATGCGCCCTGTAGAAGATTTATCATTACCATCGTGGGTAGCGTGAATATTTGGTCGACTCGGTGCTGTTTGACGAAATTCAAGCTTCCGCAATTAAGTTGTATATTTATCGGAAGAAAAGTGTATTCAGTAGAAGGTTTATTACCCGTAGTAGTTCATTGCACAACTTTTCGTGTAACTGCAAACCTTATGGTGATATCTAGAAGGTTTCAGCAATCAAGCTGTATATTTTCAGTGAAATATGCACCCTGCATATTTCAATTTTTGACTTCTACGGGGGTGGTTCTTTCGGTCCGCGCTCCGGAGTTGCCAAACTGTCCAGCCAATTGGGAAAATGGAAAAACTATACGCAAGGCGTTTGTGGGAGATACAAGTTCTGTTACACAGCATATACACTCTTCTTCTTAACACGTTGAATTATTTATTATTACTATTATTCGAAGTTCTGATTGTCGAAGTGCGTTTGTGGTCAGTCGAAATGGCGCCAAAAGACATAACAAGGCAAGGAAAGAACTTCGTATCCAAATTTCTCAATTTATTGTGAATCTCTCGAACCAGGAAGCTCGAAATTCTTAACCATCCGCGAAGAGCAGACTGTGCCAAGAATTTGTGCCGAATCAGAAGCAACGGAGCTGCGTGCGTGCGTGTATGAGTGTGTGCGTGCGTTCCTTATTTGCACAAATATTTGTAAATATGTGCGGTAAATATATTCATTTAATCCATATTTTAATGTCGACATGAATTACTGCAAAGACGCTCGGAATAAAACCGACGTCTTGGGAAAGCTTGTTCAGTGTGCGAAGATATCCAATTTCTTTGATAAGGCAATTTGTTATCGATAATTATAGAAAGTAACGTTGGTACTACGGAAAACAATAGTAATAAAAACAAAAAAATATACTCCACGCAGTCGGGATTGAACGTGGATCTTAGGATTGGAAATCTCAACACGCTACCCCTGTGCTATCGTAGCATACGGTTTGAGAAGCTGTGCGGCGTGACGAGCCGCCGGGCTCCTAGGAAAGGGAAAAGAGAAAGGCATTTCGGGCGCCGGGAGGGGTTGAAACTCGGCCTTGGGACCGCCTATTGAATTGACGACGACTCTAGGCGCAGCGTCTCCAGTCCGCAGATGTTATCGGCCATCTCCCTCAGGGCGGAGGGCTTGATTGTGACTGAACGCAGATCTAGGTGGTGGAGCCTCGGACACATTTTTCCGGTTAGCGCGAAGAGCTGCGGCTGCAGACGATTCTCCGTGTCTTGATCCATGGTGATGGAACGAAGAGAGTGGCCGCAACGCACTAACAGCCAGTAGTACTCCTTCTGCGAGATGGTGTTGTACGGGCTCCTCCAGTATCCGACCGTCAAAGATCGATGTCCATGAAGGGATAGCTGCGCCCCAGCTCGCCAGTCCCTGGAGACTATTTCCATGGCCGCCCGATCTCTATCGTTAAGGTGACGAGCAATCTGCTCGATCACCGTGATTGGAAGGTTGCGAGGTCGATCCCCACGAGGTTGGATACCGTCAAAAGGCTCTTGGGATGGTCCGGGCAACGGGTCCTCAACAGCTGGCGCCGTTGATCGACGGTGCCAGGAATCCGCGGGCAACAACCGCAATTTGCGCTTGTGGCAAGTAAATGGCTGCGTCTGCGACACTTTCAGGACTCTCTTGGCATCTTCAGGCGTCCCGAAGGTAAGAAAGCCTGTGTTGCCAAAACTGGCCCTGCGAACCACACCGTGATTCGCGCCGTATGGTGCGAAGATCTTGAGAAGCTGCTGCTTTCTCGTGTGAGCGGCCAACCGCGTAACGAGGACTCGGCACGAATCCGCCATTCCTATATATGTATATATATTATCAGTGGATTAGTATTGAGAAAATAGTAGAAAAGCTTCATGGAAATTTCAATTTGTGACTGCCGCCTGCTGAGGCAGAGCCGATCGATGAGGAGCAATCGGTGCCAAAATTGGACTTTCGACATCAGAATCAGATATCTTAGGAGTGGTGGCTCTACGATCGCATAAACTTTTGAATTTGTTGCGGAGGCAATAAAATGTAATTGCCAGCACAATGAGAAATTGGGAAGCTACGCCGCCCAACAGATAAAGGTGTTGATGTAATTTTTCTCGTTTGTGTTTTCCAATCGTTTCGAGTCTCTGTTCGATTTCCATCAAGGGTATCCCTGAAATACTGGGTTTCAGGGGCCCCTGGAATGCTTCCAGTTCTTGGAGAAGTTCAACCTCCCGAACTTGGGGAGAAATCTCCGTCAAATTCAAGTTCAAATCCGGATCATAAATCAGATGACTCTTACTGTTGTAGATAGCCATTCCATAAAGGGTTGTGCGTGTAGTCTTCGCCATGCATGATGAATTCATTTCCAGAATCCCAACTCCTTGAATCCTCTCCTGGAATGCGCGGTGGTCATTGCAAAGGATGTTGATTATCTCCGGGCAGGATGACGAGTAAAGCCATCGTCCGTCTTCCAATGTTATCCAATGAGTGACCGATTCCAAAAATGGTTTGACATGGATGTTGCAGGTCTTCAATCCAGCGATATTTGGTTGTGAAAGCAGTCCAATTTCGCATTTTTCCTTGTTGATTCCTTCCGATTAACCGGCAAGGGCAAAATGAGTCGGTAATAAAACATTGCTGCACTGCACACTGGCAGGGAAAGTGTGAGCCATATGTGGCATAATAAACATAGTAAAGAGCGTGTCAGCGGTGCATTCTGGCGAGAAATCATTCTTGTTTTTTCTTTTATTATAACTATAGAGCGAAATATTGAAAGAGCCAGCAATTCTCTCCTTACCTCAAGTCAACTGCCAGGCTTTCACCCTTTTTCGGTAGGCGGAGGCAACACGCCTGCTGCAGCGGCGTGATCAAGGATTGCGGCCAAGTCTTTCAATATTTCGTTTTATAGTTATAACAATGAGAGAAACAAGAATTATTTCTCGCCATAGTGCGAGAATGATAGGATTACCTATATTATTTATTATGCATAAAACATTTATTATGTCACGCGAATCTCTCGCACTCCCCCCCCCCCCCTGCCAGAGTGCAGTGCAGAAATGTTTTACCAACGAAACTTGCTTGCCCACGAGGAAAATAATAACATCCCCCAAACGGCTGAACCGATTCGCTTGATTCTTGGCTCATGGGATTCAGATAAATTACAGCTAAAATACTAAATTCAGATATAAATCCTTAATACCGTAACCTTTTCATAAATCGAGAAGAAATTTTGGAGAAATTTTGGAAGAAATAATAGAGGCTCGGCTGTCGCGCGCCGTAGGGGACTACTACTTTGCGCGAGACTCTACCGAGTCTCATGATTACCGACTCATTCTGCCCTTGCCGGTTAATCGGAAGACTGTCGGTATTTGGCGTGATTCAGCCAGTTGGCCCTAAGCAGTCACGCGACATCGGTGGCACCACACGCCCGCCGAAACAATTACCAATTACAAAAATCGATAAAATTCGATGGTAAAAAGCTGATTCCAATTATCCGCATCACCCTGTACATTCGGTTGACAGACCGAATACATAAAAGGTGATACTCGCATACACCTACTTCGGAAATCATTGTCTGACAAGAAATAAAGAGTATGCTCCTCACTAATCCCGAGATACGAATCTGCTGGCACTACATACGCAGTTGAATTTAAAACTTGAGGGATGGGCAAGCTATGCAATTTGTAGAAGTTATAGTGAGTTCGTTCAATCAACGGAATATGCATGCTAACGAATAACTTTCCATTTACATTGTGCAAACTCGCATGTGCCAAGCCAATTAAATCTGTAATATGTCGGTGATTTCGTGACAATGGTAACTCATAACCTATCAAAGAACTTTGTATGTCTTTTATAATTACTTTCAATCTTTCCTCAGAGATTAGGGAAGAATGTAACTTTCCTGATTGAGCAAGTTCTATCGTCGTTAATAAACTTCGCGCCGTGTTTATATAGTGTTCCAAATGGAGCTTGACACTATTAAAATAATGTTCCAACTTGAATGTATAGCGAATCGTATCAATCTCATTGGCTTTTGATATCAAGATATTGATTTCCTTGCGGTTTGTCTCAACCACTGTGGACACAGTGTCAAGAATCTTATGCATGCCATCCAAATCTCCAATTATGATGTGGGTTTGATTTCTCACTAGATTTGTGATCTCTTTTTGATCAGAATACAATCTATCAATTTCAGCATCCAATGCGTTCTTATCCTCTGTTGTCAGGGTCCCGAATAATGTTTGAGTCAGTGAACCAATAAATCCAAAGGGGACACCTCTACGTTTGGAATTATGACTGATCAAATGTCGCAACTCCTCGCGCAGTTCCATTGCCTCTGTGGTTTTCTGAGAAATATAACTACTTTCCAAGTATTGTGTGCAATTCAATTTAAATGGCGAGCTCATACATTGTTTTAGTACTTTTGCGAAGCTATCACGCTCAATAGGCACTTGCTTTATTAGTCTGTCTACGTCTAACATTATCGCCACGCGCCAGTCAGCTCGTTGGAATCGTACGTCTTCAAGTCGCTCATAGTACAGTCCCGGATTTCCTTTTAACGATGTAATCCGATGAGAGGCGACCGAATGCGTTTTCTCGATTAATGAGAACAGAGTCCAAACGGCGAATGATTTGATAAGCAAGTTCATGGTTGTCATTGGGGTGCCAATTCCAGCTTGTCTGCGTGTTTAGTGAAACATTTTCCATTATTGTCCTCCAGAATAACATTGTTTTTCTCCAGCAGTCCCACTATTCTGTATGGTCCATGGTACCGCTCGCCGAACTTACCCTTCCGTGGTTCTCGAATCACGCGTGCCATGTCTCCAATTTTTCCAGGAAAAGGACGGGACTTTTGGTCATAGTAAACCTTGGACCTTTCCTTAGCCTTCACTAAATTTTGTGCACCCAAAGTTTGCATTTCAGTTAATCTGGTAATCAGTTTATGCAAGTGCGAGTTGTAAGTGGGTAACTCTTCCTCAGTATCGAACGAGAACGGACATCTAGCTATCCTCCCATATATCAATTCGTAGGGGGTGAAATTCGTTCCTTCATGGATAGAGGTATTGTAGGAGAACATTGCAAATGGGACGACCCGATCCCAATCGTCAAAGTCTATATAATGTTTTATATATTCAGTTAATACAATATGACTCCTTTCAAGGGAACCATTAGATTGGGGTCGGTAACCAGAAGTTGTAATATGATTAATTTTAAATAATCTGGTTAATCCTTGAATTAAATTATTCAGAAAACTAGTTCCTTTATCCGAAAGAATAGCACGAGGAGTCCCAAATCTTAGAACAAAATGATTAACAAAAGCGTGAGCTACAGTTTGTGCTTTGATATTAGGGATCGGTACCGCTATGTAATATTTGGTTAGGTTATCCTGAATAGTAAGGATATGTTGGTTACCGGATGGGGTAATAGTTCGGGGACCGACAGTGTCTATTGAGATCTTTTCAAAAGGTTCAAGAGGGGTATCCGTAATTAACATCGGTTCCCGTGTTTTCACTCGAACTAATTTTTGTTTCTGGCAACCGTTACATTTTCTGATGAATTCCTGGATGTCATTACGCATGTTTGGCCAATAAAATCTTTCTCTAATACGCCGGTAGGTTTTAGTAACGCCCTTGTGTCCAAAAATGAGACCTTCAGGTAGTTCTGAGATGATTCTCGGACGTAGGGTTTCTGGCGGTATTTGGACTACACCATTGCATAGAGTGATTGTAATACTACTGTCCTCAAAAATGTGCATTAGCATATTTTCTAGTGTTCCCTGAGAAAGAGTCTCAGTTACATCACCAATGCGCGAGATACGAAAGCTATCTATTTTTAAATCTTGTAATACCGATTTCAAATTACTCAAACCGATGGCCAAATTATTTAAATCAAGTCTGTCAAAATGACGGGGTTTAATAACAATTCCAAAATTTGTATCACTTCCTCGTTTAGTCACTAGGATTTGACCAATCTTAGGTTTCTTATCCTTTATGGTTTCGAAGTTAATGATATCTAAATCAGACAGTGTTCAGGAATCATCGCCCTATTGGCCCCCTAGCTTTAAGCAATGTTATCTAGTATTAAGCTTATCTAGTCATGCGCATTCGGCACCGCAGCCGACTACAAGATTATCGATCCGCCTATCGATCCGCATAGATTCCACCAATGAACGTAGCGATCGGAACGCTCCCCCGCGGAAGCGTGAAGAACTTGCACTTCTTCTCCGGCCGGCTTCCTTGTTCCGCCATCATTGTTACTTTTGCCCAAGGAAACGGACGCGTCCCTTGCGAGCGGACGAAATCTAGATTGCGTGTTGATCCACGAGTGAACCGCTAAATATCGAGAATGGTACCGCTTACCCCGTTGTACTTGCGAACTGTGACAGGACCAGTGGTGTTATTGCCACCGGACCGCTTTAAATACGCGAACAACATTCCGTACGGCGAGTACCTGAACCGCCTCAAGGTATTGTTCTTTTTGAATAAACGCTATTGTCTATCAGAACTCCTCTAACTCCTACTGATTTCCAACTAGCCTGAATCCAGAGTCCCGCATTTACCGCAAACGTTAATCGAACATTTTTTGGTCCTTCGAGCCGGATTCAGCCTAGTCTGGAATCCCTCTTTGTTCCGCTTCATTTCCTCGCCGCCATTATCCGCGTGCCTCGTGGCATATCTAGCCTCGCTTCTAACTTTCCTTTCTACACACCGCTTCTTCTTACTCCCGCGGCTTACACATTCCAATCTCCTAGATTACCCGCAAAACGCAGACGAGAGCCATGAAGGGGAAGGAGGAAAATCCTCCGGACCCCGCGAAGGAGCAGAAGCTCCCCGCAGTCTCCGCCGCTTCCGCTGATTCCGCTCCGCCATCACCATGTGTGGCGCCTGAAGTCGAGACCCTTCGGCTTCAGGTCGCCACACTGGTCGTTCCGTCCTCGGAACCCGCCGCCATTTCCGCCATTTCCGCACCGCCGAAACCCGCCAGACCCAGCTCGCCGAAACCACTCAAACTGGCCTCCGCTAAACTCCTCCGCCGAGTGGCCCGCCAAGCTACCCACCTGAAGCTCCTCGAGAGGATCGAGAGGACGCTGAGAGAGTCTGCCGAAACCGCTCGCAAATCGCTGCCCTACATCCTGAGCCATCAGGAGAGCCTCGAGACGCTGTGGGAGACGTTCGGCGAAACCCACAACGCCATCAAGGAGCTGGTGGCGCTGGAGAAGCTGCAGGCGCTGCAGTACCTGGACGGAACCGCCTACTCAGACGCCTTCGAGGTCTACCTGAGGGTTAAAACCTTCCTCCGACAACTCGAGGTAGCCCACGTCTCCGCCGGTACCGCTTCCGCTGCAAACTCCTCCACCTCCTCTGCTCCTCGTACAGCTCCCCGCTTACTCCCCGAACTTCAGCTTCCTACCTTCCACGGGGACTACCCCTCCTGGCCTCCTTACCGCGATATGTTCCGCTCCATAGTCATCCATAACACCTCCCTATCCGACATCGAAAAGATGCATTACCTCAAGACCACTCTCTCCGGCCCCGCATTCCAACTAGTTTCCGCCTTACCAGTTTCCTCTGGCATGTTCCAATCTGCCTGGCAGGCTCTGACTGCCAGGTACGAAAACAAACGCCACCTCACCTTGACCGCCTCTACAACCTCAAACCGCTAACCCCCAGATCCGCTGAACAAATAGAAACCCTGACCACCACAGTATCCTCAGTCCTCAACTGCCTCCGATCCCTCTCCTTCCCGGTGGAACACTGGGACTTAATGATCGTCCACTTAATTACCCTCAAGGGCCTCCTTACCAGAGCCTCCGGGAGTCTTGGGAGAATTCCTTGGGCTCCACCACGGAGTGCCCCGCATTAGCCCAATTAATGAGCGTCCTGGCCACTAAGGTCAGGACCTTAGAGAGGTTGGCCTCCGCCGACCGCTCTCCCGCTTCCTCTACCACCGCCAAATCCGCCTCCCAGCAAAAGAGCTGCTCTGCCGCCAGTCGACTCAAGGCCACCAAGGCCAATGTGTTGGCTGCGGTAGCAGTGGCTCCTGCTCCTGCTCCACCGACCCCCACAGTTCCGCAGAAACCCCAGTGTTCCACCAAACCGCCTAATTCCTCAGCACCGCCAACAACATCCGCTAACACCGCCGTCTCCAGCCCCTCCAACTCTGCACCGCAGATCCCCCCTTGCCACGTGTGTGGAGAAATCTACTACGTGGCCAGGTGTCCAGCGTTTGTGAAGATGACACCGGAACAGCGCCGCAACGTTGCCCAGCAGCTGAGGCTATGCCCCAACTGCCTGGGCAACCACGGCCTGAACTGGTGTAAGTCGACACAGAGCTGCAGGGTGTGTGGTGCAAGGCACCACACCTACTTACACCCACTTACCTCTGCATCCGCTCCATCCGCTGCCAACCACTGAGAACCCACGCTTCCACGCTCCGCTTTACCCCTTCACTCCTCTACCTCACCGCTGACCACTTCTACACCGCTTTACCTCCAATCCGCAGTACCAAACCCGCCAACCAACAAACATAACCTACACCTGTCAAAATCCATACCTGCCTACGCCGCACAGTCCAACAGGACAACTAATTCTGGTGTCTGGGATGAGACGACCTTGGCACATGGTGCTTCGGCACCAGGAGGGTTGAGGGTCTCGCCTTCTCAGCCATCGGGAGAGGTTTCCCAGGACAATTGTGCCAATCATTCCTTACCTAACTATATCCGTCCTATAGTTCTGCTAGCAACCAGCCTTGCCGCCATAGTTACGCCATTCAGAACTCACCAAGTCAGATTGCTCTTGGATCCTGGGTCTGAGCTGACGTTTATATCTGAAACCGCTGTACGCCAGTGTAAATTGGCAAGAAACCATGCCTCAGTTGCCATCCGAGGCATTGGCAATGCAAGTGCTGTAACCACCAGAGGCGTAGTGCACCTAACACTCAAATCCGCGTACACTCATGAAGCTATCCAAGTCACCGCACACATCTTGAAGGAACTGACAGGCACAATACCATCCACGGATATTCCAAACGCCTCATGGAGCCACTTAAAACACCTACAACTGGCTGATCCGCAATTTATGACACCAGGCCCTATCGACATACTCCTGGGCGCTGACCATTATGGGATAATCCTACAATCTCAGGTGATAAAGGAGTCCGCTGACCTGCCTGTAGCCCAACGCACAATATTTGGATGGATAGTGCTGGGCCCAACCTCTTCGCACCGCAACCAGGCAAGTCAGTCTTACCAAATATCTGTTGACCAACAACAACAGGACCTTCAAGAATTGTTGACCCGCTTTTGGATACAAGAAGAAGTACCAGCGTCATCTAACACACCAGAATCCACAGCAGATGAACGTGCTTGTGAACTTCACTTCCAAGCAACAAATACCAGAACCGTTGCTGGCAGGTACGTTGTCAGACTGCCACTGAGATCTGCCCCCGCACAACTTGGAGATTCATTCCATACTGCCCATGCTTGCCTCCGCCATCTGCTCAGACGTCTTGCCAAGGATGGCACGTACCGCCAACTATACATGAACTTCTTACAAGAATATGAGCAACTTGGGCACATGATCAGAGCACCAGACACGCCAACTACAACTCCAACCTATTACCTTCCGCACCATGGAGTTCTTAAAGAAAGCAGTACCACCACCAAACTGCGAGTTGTGTTCAATGGATCTCGAGCAACGCCGACAGGAGTGCCCCTCAATGATATCTTACACACTGGAGCTAAGCTTCAGATTGATATCATGGACGTGCTGCTGTGGATCCGCAGACACCGCTTCATATTTGCCACTGACATCACGAAGATGTTCCGCCAAATCCTGGTCGACCGACGAGATTGGGATTTACAGCGCATACTCTGGGTGGACGAGCAGCAGAACATAACCTCGTACCAGCTTACAACTGTCACGTACGGTACTCGTCCAGTCCCGTTCCTCGCAGTCCGCGTACTTCTTCAACTGTTGGCAGATGAAGGACACAAGTTCCCACTCGCTGTCAACCCGCTCACATATGGACGTTATGTGGACGATATATTCGGAGGTGCCGACAACATCGCCGAACTTCAAGAAACCACAGACCAGCTGACTGGCTTGTGCCAGGCGGGCGGATTCCCCCTGGCCAAGTGGAGTAGCAATACTCGCAGTCTGCTTCAGAAATCTAGCGTGGAAGCGAAACCTAGCCTGTCTCTCAACGACACAGAGGACAGCACCAAGCTCCTCGGACTCCACTGGTCGCCGCATACTGACACACTGCAATTTCAGATCAAGCCGCCGACATCATCCAGTTATCTGACGAAACGCATGATACTATCGGAGATCGCCCAAATTTTTGATCCTCTTGGCTTAATCGCACCGCTGATAATTCGCGCCAGGGTACTATTGCAGGAGCTTTGGTTGGAAAAACTTGGCTGGGACGACCACTTGACTGAGTGAATTCGGCTCAAGTGGATTGCCTTCAAGACGGAACTTGCCGAAATTCCGTCACTGACTATACCAAGATGGATCAACTGTACCGCCACAACGTCAGCAGAAATCCATGGCTTCTCTGACGCTTCACAGCTCGCAATGGCAGCAGCTGTTTATCTGAAGACGCATTCGCCGCAGACAGGAACACGCATCATTCTAGTCCGCGCGAAGACAAAGGTAGCACCGCTTAAACGGCTCACCATCCCACGATTGGAGCTCGCCGCTGCACTGATGCTCGCAAGGCTTGTGCATTATTGCCAGAAGACCCTCGACGCCGCCAGCTATCCAGTCTACCTTTGGACAGATTCTTCAGTAGCTCTCACTTGGATCCAATCAAACCCGTCCCGCTGGAAAGATTGCGTCAGGAATAGAGCGTCCACCATTCAAGATCTGACTCCACACGGCCGTTGGAGTTTCGTACCTGGCAAGGAGAACCCCGCTGACTGTGCTTCGAGAGGACTCGCTCCGAGCCAGCTGAAAACGCACCAACTTTGGTGGACTGGCCCTCCATAGTTGCGCAAACCCGCACAGTTATCTGACGAAACGCATGATACTATCGGAGATCGCCCAAATTTTTGATCCTCTTGGCTTAATCGCACCGCTGATAATTCGCGCCAGGGTACTATTGCAGGAGCTTTGGTTGGAAAAACTTGGCTGGGACGACCACTTGACTGAGTGAATTCGGCTCAAGTGGATTGCCTTCAAGACGGAACTTGCCGAAATTCCGTCACTGACTATACCAAGATGGATCAACTGTACCGCCACAACGTCAGCAGAAATCCATGGCTTCTCTGACGCTTCACAGCTCGCAATGGCAGCAGCTGTTTATCTGAAGACGCATTCGCCGCAGACAGGAACACGCATCATTCTAGTCCGCGCGAAGACAAAGGTAGCACCGCTTAAACGGCTCACCATCCCACGATTGGAGCTCGCCGCTGCACTGATGCTCGCAAGGCTTGTGCATTATTGCCAGAAGACCCTCGACGCCGCCAGCTATCCAGTCTACCTTTGGACAGATTCTTCAGTAGCTCTCACTTGGATCCAATCAAACCCGTCCCGCTGGAAAGATTGCGTCAGGAATAGAGCGTCCACCATTCAAGATCTGACTCCACACGGCCGTTGGAGTTTCGTACCTGGCAAGGAGAACCCCGCTGACTGTGCTTCGAGAGGACTCGCTCCGAGCGAGCTGAAAACGCACCAACTTTGGTGGACTGGCCCTCCATAGTTGCGCAAACCCGCACAGTCCTGGCCGCCGCAGAAATTCACCTGTGATCCAGCCTACCAACTCGAAGAGCGACCTGGATTGGCGTTTTCCGTGTGAACAACCCCGGAACCTTACTGGGATCTCATTGGAAGATATTCCAACCTGACACGCCTGCTCCGCATTACCGCTATCTGTTTCAGAGTCCACCAAGTACTGACCAAGGTGCCGAATTGTACTCTCAGATTCGCTATTGACTCCGCAGACCTCGCCAAGGCTCTCGAGTACTGGATCAAGGTTATTCAGGCTATACATTTCCCGCTTGAACTCAAGCTGTTAGCCACGATGTCTCCGTGGCCTCGCGGCCATCCCTTCAACCGACTAACCGCCTTTGTGGACACCAAGGGAATAATTCGTGTTGGAGGCAGGCTCTCACACTCCAACTTAGAGCCCAGCAATAAGAATCCCGCCATTCTACCACGGAATTACCCGCTGACAACATTGATGATTTCCGACGCACACCACCGCACACTTCACGGTGGCACGCAAGTGACACTCGCCGCTGTGAGACAGCAGGTCTGGATTCTGGGAGGAAGACAGCCTGTCCGCTCACATATCCTGAGATGCGTGAGATGTGCACGCCATCGAGGACTCCGCGCACAACAGTTGATGGGCCAACTGCCCAGCATTGGAGTCACGCCATCACCCGCCTTCACCCACACGGGACTCGACTACGCCTGACCCATCACACTACGCACGTGGAAAGGAAGAGGAGCCAAAACCGCCAAGGGATGGCTTTGCGTATTTGTCTGCTTCACTACCTCCGCTGAACATCTCGAAGCTGCCAGCGAGTATTCCACCGACACATTCATCGCCGCATTACGCCGATTTACTGGGCGACGAGGTATCTGCCACACTCTCCAGTGATTGAGGCACTAACTTTGTGGGAGCTGACGCCACCATCAAGCAGATGTTCCACCAAGGAACTCAAGATTTCGCCAGACTCGCCGCCCTGTTTACCGCAGACCGCATTACTTGGCGATTTAATCCGCCGGCTGCTCCTCACATGGGAGGAAAGTGGGAGGCAGCTGTCAAATCTGTCAAGCACCACCTGGCCCGCCTAAACGCTACAGCTCTCACTTTTGAAGAACTTACGACTCTTCTAATACAAGTGGAAGCAGTATTAAACTCGAGACCGCTTGAACCACTGACCGATGATCCAGATGACCTGACTGCACTTACCCCCGGACACTTCCTCATTGGACATCCGCTCAATGTGCTACCAGAACCCTCCTTACTGGACATCAAGACAACGCGACTTGGAAGATGGCAGCTCCTGCAGCAAATGCTGCAAGGATTCTGGTCGACTTGGTCCACCAGCTACTTGCAGCAACTACAGGCTATCTCCAAATGGCACCACCCGCATAACATAATCCATGTCGGTTCTTTAGTCCTGGTTACAGATGAACGCTTTCCTCCAGCCAAGTGTCCTCTCGCCAGAGTCACTCAGCTGCATCCTGGGAAAGACGGACTGACACGGGTAGTCACGCTAAAGACGGCAACGACGACTCTTACAAGGCCGATCGCAAAACTTGCCGTTCTACCCATCACTGACCCGCCTGATCGACCACAATCTGCTACGCCTGACACCGCATGAGAGATCGATCCGCAAGGATCACCACATAATCATCAACGCTGTTGCTGATGGCGGCGGAATGTTCAAGAATCATCGCCCTATTGGCCACCTAGCTTTAAGCAATGTTATCTAGTATTAAGCTTATCTAGTCATGCGCATTCGGCACCGCAGCCGACTACAAGATTATCGATCCGCCTATCGATCCGCATATATTCCACCAATGAACGTAGCGATCGGAACGCTCCCCCGCGGAAGCGTGAAGAACTTGCACTTCTTCTCCGGCCGGCTTCCTTGTTCCGCCATAATTGTTACTTTTGCCCAAGGAAACGGACGCGTCCCTTGCGAGCAGACGAAATCTAGATTGTGTGTTGATCCACGAGTGAACCGCTAAATATCGAGAATTGTACCGCTTAACCCGTTGTACTTGCGAACTGTGATAGGACCAGTGGTGTTATTGCCACCGGACCGCTTTAAATACGCGAACAACATTCCGTACGGCAAGTACCTGCACCGCCTCAAGGTATTGTTCTTTTTGAATAAACGCTATTGTCTATCAGAACTCCTCTAACTCCTACTGATTTCCAACTAGCCTGAATCCAGAGTCCCGCATTTACCACAAACGTTAATCGAACAGACAGCAATTTGCTTACTGGAGTACTGAGTTCGCAATCAACGGAAAGAAAATATACGTAGTTTCCGCGTTTGTAAGTTAAGTTTTCTCTAGAGAATTCAATATTTTTGAATCTGAAATCTTCATAAAAAACTACTACCAGACACAGTGGCTATTTCAGCTCCCTTCTTAGAAGTATGGTCGGGGCGAATTACAGAATACGGTACGGTCAGTGGTGGAGGTGGATTTTCGGCAGGTAATGGAGTTGATAGCGCAAAAGATGTCAGTTGGTTCGTCGAGAGGGGTAACTTGAGGGGTAGGAATAGGAGTAATATCCAAATCTACCTCGGTTCTTTCCAATATGTTCTCCAAGGATGGAGCTTTCGACAGTCCTTGTCTAGCAACAACGGCGGGTTGAATACCCCGAGTGGATTTTACTTGGTCAACTAATTTTTCAATTCTCCTGCCCATTTCCTTGTCTCCTTCTCTATCATCATATGGGTCTAAATCCGTTAATAAATTTTGAGTTTCTACATCAACCAAATTTCCTTCCGAAATCCATCTAGGTAAGCTAGGTGGTTCAGGTTCAGGGTCGGAATCTACATCTTCCGCGATCTCTCTGTCAGTGAGTGACTTATCAAAACGTTCAAACGAGTCCAAAAGTTCATCCATACCAATCGATAACGAGGGGGATGGGTCAGTATGAGTGCTAACCATGTCCTCGTCCTCGTCGAATACTTCGGGTGGAGCAATCATAATATCTGGCG
Organism: Crossocerus cetratus; assembly: GCA_963675795.1. NCBI lineage: Eukaryota > Metazoa > Arthropoda > Insecta > Hymenoptera > Crabronidae > Crossocerus > Crossocerus cetratus. The sequence goes on from OY776671.1 coordinate 6,124,274, forward strand.
CGCGCGGCGCTTGAATTGGTTCAACTGGTTCGGTATCATCCGGTTTAGAGGCGGGTTCCTGCGATACCTGTGGGTCGAGTGAGTCTCCTTTGCGCACGTTCCACTATGGACACGGGCCTTTTTTGGAACTTGCGCACATGGAAACAGCGCACGTTGCACATTGCCCACATTGGAAACTGCGCACATTGGACATTGCCCACATTGGAAACTGCGCACATTGGACATTGCCCACATTGGAAACAGCGCTCATTGGACATTGCCCACATAAGATATCGTTACAAGTGGAAACTGCGCACAGTGTATAGAGGACACAGTGGACTTTTCCCACATGGAAAGTGGAAGTTGGCCACTAAATACTGTGTAGACATTTCTACAAGAATCATACGTAGAATTTAGCCATTGTTAATTAACAATTATCGGAAAATTCTGCGGTTGAAATGTTTCAGGGCTAAAGATGGACGTCCGTTAATTTAATTGATTATGTATTGCCACATGCTAATTACAGCAGCAAGATATTTTGCTGCATTGTATTAACTAGTGGTAGATATCCTTATCAATTATGGTTCACGAAAATATCATTCTTAGATTTTATGAGTGTATCTGATATTTTATTTTCAATTTTAGCTCACCTTACTTGCTCACCTTACTAGCTCACCTTACCCAGTCCGGGGGGGGGGGGGGGGGGCATGCTAAGTTTGGTCTCAATAAGAACCACAAACCAACCCTAGTCCGGGGGGGGGGGGCATGCTCGTTTCGCTCACCAAACCTAAAAAAAACCTGAATATTATATACTTAACTGTTATGTACTTATATTAAATAAAAATTGTTGTTAATAAATTAAAACTCATAACCACCCGTTGTTTATATTTATTTAATCATAGTCATATAAGCAATCACTTTTTTCACGAATAAACAACTTTGGTGTTTCTTACAAATCATTAATTATTTCACTGTTATTTATTGCTTTTCAATTAAATGTGTTCTGAGAATACATACTGTCGCAATGTACACATCTTTTTCATCTAGTGTGTCCAAATTCCATTATTCGCGTTATCCTGTGTGTCCTGTTTCTTCTGGGATGTGTACAACTTCCACCGTCGATGTGTCCTGCTTCCACTGGAGTAAATTTCCAACGTGCGCAAATTCCAATGTGTATAATATCCAATGTGTCCTGATTCTACTGGAGTCAACTTCCAACGTGCGCGAATTCCACCGTGTCCAATAATCCACGTGTGCGCAAGATGGAACGTGCGCAATGTGGACACTCCCTGCGGGTCTGTGGTCTTTCCAGTGGGATCTTTAAGGTTCCCAACTATCCGGTCTTCCGGATAGAAGTCCACGTTGGGAAAAACACTCCTCCTCTGTCGCAGTATCGGTGGTGTCCTACCATCCGATTCCGAATCTTCGCCGGATGTTGAAGGTTTTTGAACTTTAATAACTGGAGGTGCCAATCGAGAGACTGAGCTTGTACTGGGCTTTGGATTCTCCTGAGTGAGCTTCGTAGTTTTAGAACGAGTTCGCGAAGCTACTACGCTATGGTCCAAAGATACTACTTCCTTAGGTTTCGTTTTCGAGCCCACAGGCCTGCCTAATCTCGTAGAGCTAGGAGAAGGCCTGTTAGCGTCTTTTGGCGAGTTAACCGCGGAGCCAACGGAAGGCTTTCTTACGTCTTTCGGCGAATTCACTGGCTTTCCAGGGTTCGTCGACTTGACGTCCCTTTTAATAGGTAGAATTTGAGAAGATTTAGAATCAGGATTATCTTTTGACGTATCGTGACTTGCATCAGATTCTTTATCGGATTCTTCCTCATCAGTACCAGGCTCATCGGTGTCGGAAACATCAAATTCATCTGAACTATACAAATCCTCAGCGATAACTGGATTCCATGATAGCACGTCTGCATTAACATTTAATTTCCCGGACTTATGTACGAAATTATAATCATAATCCCGTAGCTTGAGTCGCCAACGCACGAGACGTTGACCGGGATCTTTTACTGAGTCTATCCATCTCAAAGGCTCGTGATCACTGACTAGTGTGAATTTTGTTCCATATAAATACGGTCTGTAATGCAATATGGCATAAAGAACAGCCAAACATTCCTTTTCTGTAGTAGAATAATTTTGTTCCGGCTTAGTCAATGTACGAGATAAATAAGCTATCGGTAAATCAAATCCATTTACTTCCTGACTGAGAACAGCGCCAATTGCATAATCTAAAGCGTCTGTAGTTAACGTGAAAGGCTTATCGAAGTTAGGATATTGTAGAATGGGTCTTTTACAAAGAGCCTTTCTTATTTTCAGAAAGCTTTCTTTTTGATCTTTACCCCACACGAACTCTTCATTCTTTTTCAAAAGGTTAGATAGAGGCTTCGACTTCGCAGCGAAATTTTTAATGAATCTACGATAATAACCAACAAGACCAAGAAATTGTCGAATATTTTTGGGATTCTTTGGCCGTGGAAAATTCTTTACCGCGAGTATTTTAGCAGGATCAGGTTTTACTCCTTTCCTAGTAATAACATGCCCTAAATAAGAGACTTCAGTTCTCAAAAATTCACATTTGTCAGGCTGCAAGGTTAGACGTGCATCTGCCAATCTAGATAATAAACGTTTGATTTTCTTTTTATGTTCATCTAAATTTCTAGCGTATATAACTATGTCATCCAAATATACAAAGACTTCAATTCCTTGCAATCCCCGCAATACAGAATCCATTAAACGCTGAAAAGTCGCAGGAGCATTTTTAAGACCTTCTGGCATACGAATATATTCATAATGACCATTTGGTGTAGTAAACGCGGTTTTCGCTCTATCATCAGGGTGCATTTCAATTTGTTGAAAACCATTAGCTGAATCAAACACAGAGAAATATTGAGCTTCTCCCAAATAATCCAAAATTTCTGTAATATTAGGTAAAGGGTAGGCATCCCCTATGCTTTTCTCATTTAGTTTTCTAAAATCAATTACCATCCTCCATCTGGGATTTCCTTTTGAATCTGGTTTCTTTGGGACAATCCACAGAGGAGAATTGTATGGAGAATTAGAAGGAGCAATTATGCCCTTTTCCAACTTGGAATTTATTTGTTCTTTAATTTCTGTTTTGTGAATCGGAGGAAATCTATACTGTCGCGTGTTCAAAGGAATTCCATCTTGAGTTGGAATCCTGTGATGAATATAAGGAGTCGAAGGTAAATCATCCCCGGGTAACAGAAAACCGTTGGGAAATTCTTTCACTATTTCAATTACGTGATCACGTTCCTCACTGGACAAATGATCTAATCGTAATCTCTTCATAATTTCAGCAACCCTATCATTCGACACTAGATCAGGTGTAACTGGTAAATCTGAATCGTCTTCCGAATCTAAATGCAAATCACAATATTCGAAAGGAATAAGTCCTTGTGCAGGAATGTTAATTTCAACGTCCTTTTCCAAAGTATTTACAACAAGCACATGGCACACATTATTATCGACGGACACGGCTGCTTCGCCAACATATACACCATCCACGGCATTCAATCTCGGCAAATACCCTTCCTTCAGGCCATTATTGATAACATCAATGGCAATGGGTTGTCTCATACGAGCTTTAATTAAATATGTCCTGGTACATGAGCGCGTACGAGCTTGCTTAGGTTCATCTTTAGTTCCCAAAAATCTAAACGGTTTTATAGGTTCCGAATCCGTAACTAAAGTATTATGCGCGAATGATATTTCGGCTTTTTCAGCACGCATGAAATCGCGTCCCAATAATCCATCAGTTTCTAACGGAAAACTCGAACGTACGATTTGCATTTTCCTGGATTTTCCTAAAATCCCTATTTCAGCAGTACCCAAAGTGTTTACAGCTCCCTCGGTTATTCCAGAAAGTTGTACAAAATCATCGGTGTCCACCATAACGTCACCAATTAAAGCATTCGCTTTCAAAATAGTTATGTGGCTACCAGTATCGATAAGGAAAGTCGCGTAACCATTCTTAAACTCTTCAGCCTTTAACTTGATCACCAAAGAGTCCGGACTTATTCTATTGATTATTGTTGCTGTTGGTCTAGAAACTTGACTGCCGTTCGACGCGTTGTTTGGTTCGCACCTTGACTCGTCGACGCGTCGTCTCGTCGAGTCTCCTGAGAGTTTAAATTGATCTGATCGGAGTCCGACTTAAATGAGAGACTCTGTCTCGGAGAGACAGGTCTACCGAACATGCGTGAAGGTGAGGACGCACGGTAAGGAGTCGATGCAGAATAATTCGGATTGTATGGACACGGATACGGCGGCTGCATCGCGTAACCTCTGTCGTGTGACATTGGATTATAATAAGGTGGAGGTGGATACATTGGGTATCCGTAAGGATATGGGTAACCATATGGGAAACCATATGGTTGCGGCAATTGAGGGGGTGGAGATGTATGAGGGGAATGAGGCGATTGAAACGTCGGGCGTGGTGACGTTGACTTCGGAGGAATCGGACTTGATGATCGCGAACGCGTCACGTTATAAGTTCTGAAATTCCTGTCCCGACCCGCGTCAAATTGTTGAAAAGCAGGTTCTTGACCATTAGAAGAATGTAAAATAGACCGAGGAACATCAGAAGCGAGTCTCCCGGAACTCCTACGGGTTTCGATGCGCACCGCATACTTGAGAGCTTCCTCCAAAGATTTTGGTTCTCTCATGTCAACTACTTCCGCAATCTCGTCGGGAAGTCCGCGTATGAACGCCTCGATGGCACACGATTTAATCGGGATCATGCCAGTTTCATCTAGTTTTCTACCCTGCAGGTCCTCGAGAGCTAACTTTGCGCCGCTGACAAGTATGTTCAGTCGATCATGAAAATCATTCACAGATTCGCCTTTCTGCATCCGCCTATCTGATGCTGGTAATACGGATAATCTTTTCCGGGAGCAAATCTGGTTTTTAAGTGTTTAATCAAGTCATCTACTGTGTTAAAAGTTTTTCCGTAAGTACTATCGCGTGCGGAACCTTTAAGTTTTCCCAAAACTGATTTAACGTAGGCGCCTTCCGACGCCGGCGGAACATATGCCGCGCCGTTGACGACATCTTGTAAAAAGTCTTTAAGAGGGACATTGTTTTGAACTAATAGACTTCGGATCTGAGGAAAGGGCTACATATAAATGAATTGTTCTACAACTTGGATATTAAACTAAATTTTCTTTATTCATTTCTGTTGATTGGACAGATGTCCATGTTCTATTGGATTGAATGAATTGTTAGATAGGCTGCTTCCTTAGAAGTCTTAAGCCACTAATCCTGCTGCTTCCGTAGAAGTCTTACGCCAGATATTATGCTGCTTCCGTATAAGTCTTACGCCAGATATTATGCTGCTTCCGTAGAAGTTTTACGCCAGATATTATGCTGCTTCTGTAGAAGTCTTACGCCAAACATTTATTGGGCAAACGCCATCTTTTGTTTCTATCGTTGTGTGGGCGAACGCCATCTTTTCGTCCTTATTAATTCTCGGGTTGGAGTTGTAAGGTCCAACGCATTCTTTAGTATTATGGAATTGAGACTTACGATAGAAGAATTCTTAGAGCAATTCCTCGACTGCCCTTGTCGGTCACGCCGTGCTTCAGATATTAATCCTGGTCGGTATTTTTTCTTGCCTTCTCGGATATGCGTGGCACATGTGTGCTCGGCGACGGTCGATGAGCGAGAGAGCTCCGCGAACCGCTTGCTTCATTCCGTTGTTTTTAACAAATCTGCCTCGGTATTTCCTTGGCTACGAAGGCTTATGGGTGTCATCCATACATTTAATCTTAACTGTGTCGATATCTAATCGTCACAGTGCTCCTTCCTTTACCGCCGCGCACCGCGGCGGTTTCATTTAAATAGCCTTTTAAGAGCTAATGATAATTCTTATTGCATTACATGCATTCTCACATTTCCAAATTATCTATCTTAATGTCACGCAAGACGCAACAGACATTTTTACCGTTAAAATGCGGAACATTTAATAAGCTCTGTTGTAAAGTGAGACATTCCGCCATGGAAGTCATCATCGCGTTTGTAACCTGAAGGTCGGGATTTGATGTCGAATCTTGAGCCATCGTGTAAAATCAACTTGTTCAAATAATCAAAGGCAATGCAACAAAATCACACGGAAATGAACAAATTAGGTGGTCTCAGACAATGACGACTCAGCCGAAATGGCACAACAAATAATGACAATAAAAGGTTCGACCAACGATACCAATCAATTCCATACAGAATATAACACATCAATATGCGGAGCGAGAGTGAATAACGAGAGCGCGAGGAATTCGTCACCTGACGCTGTCCTTCTGTGATAAGCGAGTGCGACGGCACCAAGACTTCGGTACACTCACGCGACCAACGGTTGACGTACAACCACAGCAATTAATGCTAACCAAATGTTCGAGTGGGACAAAATCTTAGGTTCGTCTAGAGTGACTCGAGGAGAATAGACGTGTCCAGGAAATCTCCACAGATTAGTCTACAAGAAGTAAAAAGGTTCTCCTGCCCCTAAGCACTTCTTGCCGACACGTATCTGACAACGAATCTATGCCACTCGAGCAACCCTCATTCGCTGATTGGGAAATAGAAATCAAAATCGAAGAGAAGAAAAAGGATTACAATGTTTCAGATTGAACTTAATTATCTTTACAATCATAACCAAATTAGTGATTGGAAAGTATCCCACCGCTGCCACCAATTTTCTCCCTGTTACGTACGAGCGTAGGGCACGAGCGGGTAAATATCGTACGTGAAGGAAAGAAAATAATTATATTTTTAACCGAACGAAATGTCCGGTTGCTTACTCTTTGGGGAGAATAAGGGTAACTGGGATCGGCTCCAATCTGAGTCCCATACGGGCCCTCAATTTGGCTAATTGGGATGGAGGCAAATGTAATGATATTAAGGTTGCAGTATTGGAATAATACACAATTTTAAGTAAAAGGTAAAATTAAGTATATTGCAATCAAAGCTGAACAAAACAGAATTAAACGATATCAAATCGAATTTACGGGTGTCAATAGTGACAAATGATGCCAATGGCTACAACAGTAAAGATGCCGGGTAAATCGCAGTCGGGACAGGGTCGCATAGTCTCTCATTCACTCTCGCTCGCGTACATATATAATGAGATGGAGACTGTCATGGACAATCGCCATTTGAGGACTTACCAGAAGAAAACGGAGAAGATACGGTTATAAAATCAGACAACTCCGATAGTCCGACTTCCTTCGAAGCTTTTGTATCTTTGGTAAAGCGGACGAACGCACGACACACGAAAGGAATGGTTGAGAGCTGGAAGAAGCAACACACTTAATCCACTGGCACACTGACTGACACTGAATGATATAATAGATTTATAAAACGATTCCGGTTCTACTATAAGTGAGAAAATAACAAATCTTCCGTATTAATAAGAGAACTAGATCTAACTCGATCAAAAGGAATGGTCGAGTGCTGAACAAGAAATTACAATAATTTAACGTGATGTCTGAGTTTTTGCGCGGTACCGCTTATTACAGATTTGACCGACGCAACTCTGTCTCAATTGAATAATATGAAAGTAGACCACGGACTCGACGACGCGTACCTCACGACTTGAAGACGAAGAGTGTCGCAGCCTCCGCTCCGTCGGACGTGGTTCGGCTCGTTCGCGCCGCCGACGAGTTGGGCCGCACTTTTCGGTGTTAACGAATCAGAGCACGGCGTTAGCCGTCGGGGCCTTAAGGGCGTCATGCAATTTGTCAGCCAGCGTGGGAGTAGGGCAAGGCGCTCTCCCCGTTCCAGAACCAAAACTTCCAAGACGTTGGGGTTTCTCGGAATCAAGAGCGAGAAATTGAAGTAGCGCCTAAGCATTCCCGCTAATCTAAGTTGTGGTTAACGTAAGCGAGAATTGTATATCGCAACGCTTCCCACAAGGGATTATCAGCTAGACTAACGGAGTTCGCTTTCAACAAAGTATGAGAACGGAAAAGGCATCTCGGATGCCAGCGATTCGAGGACTTGTATGAATATTCAAAAACATCAGGAGGCTTATGAAACTGGATTAATTAGATTCCTCCTGAGCATAGCATAGCGCATAGCTGTGCATCCACGAAGATACTTAAAATGAACGGCATATATATATGGCGGCCTCGGGCCTCCGAGAGAGACGGCGACAGAGGGCAGGCCAACCGACTCGACCGTCGACTGCGAGAGACCGAGGGCAGGCCAGCCAACTTCACCGTCGACTGCGAGAGACCGACGGCAGGCCAGCCAACTTCACCGCCGATGTGACGTCGGCCACGCTAGCGCGGCGGCCGGCGAGACCAGTTCGAATCTTACCAGCCGATCGATCGCCTCGCCGCGCTCGCCGATCATCGACGCCGCTTGTAAACCTATTCGCTAACGGTCTTGACAATAAACGTAATTAGGTGAAACATCTCGCGTCTTTTCTGCCCTACTCGGCGTAACCATCTCACCCGTGCGTCCGTTGGAGTGGCCAGAGACTAACCGTCCCTGTCAACACCTCGCGCGCGCCTCGACCGGAACCCTCGACGTTCCGGCCCGGTATATGCCGCGTCCGAGGCCGAAGCCACATATATATCGGGTACATATATATTGGGTACATAGGCTAGACAATCGGGGTGGCTACGCAACGAACTGACTGGCGGTGTTCGGCAACGGATGTAACGCGAACACTGAAGGCGCATTGACGCAATGAAAGCGAAATGGTTCGGGACGTAACAACGGCATACAGTATCGTTAAACATTCCTTTTCCGTGGTGGTTTAATTACATTTCGCCGGGATCAACGTACGCGAAAGATACGCCACTGGCAAATCGTGACCATCTTTTTCTTGACTGAGTATTGCCCCTATTGCCTTGGCAGATGCATCCGTAGTTAATATAAAAACGTCATTGAAATCGGGATATCGAAGTATGGGGCGTTTGCATAAGGCCTTGCGTAATTTCAAAAAACTTTCTTTCTGTTCTTTTCCCCAATTGAATTTCACATTCTTTTTTAATAGTTCCGCGAGCGGCTTTGCTACTTCCGCGAAGTTCCTAATGAAACGTCGGTAGTAACCAGCTAAACCAAGGAATTCCCTAATATTTTTTTGTGTCTTAGGCCGGGGAAAATGTCTCACCGCCTCGATTTTTCGTAGGTCTGGCCTCAAGCCGTTTCTACCGATTATATGACCTAAATATGTGACCTCAGGTTTTAAAAATTCGCATTTATCCGGTTGTAAGGTCAGTTTTGCATCTGTCAGTCTGGTAAATAGTCTCCCCACCTTTTTACCGTGGTCTTCTAGATCTTTCGCGAAAACTACAATGTCGTCTAAATATACGAACACCTCGGTCCCTTGCAACCCGCGTAAAACCTGATCCATTAGCCTCTGAAATGTTGCGGGGGCGTTCTTTAATCCTTCGGGCATTCTCACATACTCGTAATGACCATTTGATGTGGAGAAAGCAGTTTTCGCTCTATCGGAATGATCCATTTCTATCTGTTGAAAGCCACTAGCCAGATCGAACACCGAAAAATACTGGGCTTGTCCTAATTGATCCAAAATATCGGTAATATTCGGCAAAGGATACGCGTCCCCAATGGTTTTCTCGTTTAGTTTACGGAAGTCGATTACCATCCTCCACCTGGGGTTTCCTTTCGAATCGGGCTTTTTCGGAACAATCCAAAGAGGTGAATTATAGGGGGAATTCGAGGGCGTAATTATGCCGGATTCCAATTTAGTTGTGCTCTGTTTTTGAATTTCTTCCTTGTGTACCAGGGGAAATCTATAATGCCTAGTATTTATTGGGACGTCATTTTCGGTCGGAATTTTGTGTGGAATCTGCGGGGTAGGCTGTAGTGAGTCCCCCGGTAAGAAAAATCTATCTGGGAATTCTTTTACGATGTTCAAGACGTGATTTCTTTCCTCTTGGTTCAAGTGGTCCAATCTCAATTTAGAAATTATTTGTTCAATTCTATTAAAATGCTGCGGAATGGTTTCGGCTTCAGACTCGGATTCACCCGAGGGATCGTGAAATTCGAAAGGTATAATCTCTTGTGGCGGTATTTCTATTTCAATGTCTTCGGTTAAGGTATTTATGGCTAGAACGTGACAGATTCCTTGGTCATTAACTGAGACGGCAGCTTCTCCAATGTACCGGCCATCCCTTTTTGTGACTTGCGGCAAATATCCCGTTCTCAACTCTAGGTTAGTTACTTGCATTCCAATTGGTTGTCTTGCGCGTGCTTTTATAGTGAATCTTTGTGAGTTCCGGCCTGATGCGAATCTAGACTTTATTCCCTCCGGGTAGCTCCCGATGAACGGTATTGGTTTGATCGGATCGCTTCTAGTGACTAACGTTTTGTGCGCGAAAGAGATCTCCGCTTGCTCCTGTTTCAGATAATCCTGACCGAGTATTCCTTCCGGCGCCAGGGGGGGATCGGATTTGACTACGTGGAATTTAGGCGGCTGGTCGTTCAGGTGCATAATTGTCGTGCCAATTGTCCTTGATTTGTCGGGGGTTATCCCTGAGATAACGACTGATTCGTCTACCGTGACTAGAACTTCCTCGTGCAAAGCATTCAACTTGATGATGTTAATTTCTGCTCCCGTATCTACTAAAAATCTGCCTGGCCCCTTGCGCAATTCCTTTGCCCCCATTTCAACTATAGCTGTGTTTTGACTAGCGGTTATGGCGAATACGCTTAATTCTGATCCTCCAGAAATTTTACACTTTGACGCTCTGGTATCTTTTGGCTCGCCGTCGTGTCGTCGCGGTGAGCGTGTTGCGTGTTTAAATCGCTAGCATTTGAATTGAAAGTGTCCGCGCGGGAAGGAGACGGTGCTCGCGACGATTGACCGGGCTGATTTCTCCTATCGCTGTAACTCGGCGGGTTATAATATGATCTCCTGCAGTGATAATAACAGTGCGGACAAGGCGGTTGCGGGAACCGATAGGGACAATAATGATTTGAATAACTCGCCTCATAATTGAACGATGGCGACATAGAACGTCTAGGGAAATATTGCGGCGAGTTAGAACACCGTTCTAAAAACTGTGGGGATTTTGGTCGTCCTCCGCTTGGACTGGATGGACGAGTCGGATAGTCCGGTCGCTTTAAAATACCCTGAGGCGGCTTATTCGCCGGCGGATAGAATTTTTGTGCAGGAGGGCTTTCCTGGACAGCGTAAGTCCTGAATTCCTGATGTTGTTCGTTATTAGTTGGGTAGTCTCCGTACGAATTTCGCGAGCCGAACCTTTGGTTTGAATTTTGAATATTGGTAAAGTCTAGAGACGGTTTCTCGTAAGACGGGATTATTCCCTGACGCATGCGTGACTGAACGCGCAATGCTATTTCCAAAGCCTTTTCTAAACTTTCCGGATCGCGAGCCTCGACTGCTCTTGCAAATTCGTCGGGCAGCCCTCTTATGAATGCATTTACCGCGCAGTAGATTAAACAAAGCGGTTTCTGGGACACCAAAAATTTCGCGAGGTGACGTCACCGCGTCTACCCGTCGATGTGCACGAGGGCAAATTGCTGCGTCAGCAATCTTGACAATTGCTGACGGAAACTAGATACCTGGTCAACTGACCCTAAGCTCAAATTTACTCGTCGATATGCACGAGGGCGAATTGTTGCATCAGCAACCTTGACAATTGCTGATGGAAACTAGACACCTGACCAACTGACCCTAAGCTCGAATTTACTCGTCGATATGCACGCGGGCAAATTGCTGCGTTAGCAACATTTATTTACCCGTCGGTATGCACTAGGCTAAATTGTTGTGTCAGCAACATTACCGAAACTAGACACCTGGTCAGCTGACCTCGAGCTCCAATCTACCCGTTGATATGCACGAGGGTAAATTGTTGCATCAGCAATCTTTTTGAAAATTTGCTAAAGTGGTGGGCAGGTTGAGATATAAGCGGAATCGTTGCAACAAACGACCCCAGAATATCCGCAACGATTGAATCGTGTCAGAGTGATAACACAGACTACAATGTCCTACGCTAAGAAAAGGCAGGCCGAGGTGAGGTAAGTAATGAAGCGTACATATGAACAACAAAAAAATGTAATACACAATAGCATATGGATTGTATCGTAACACACATTTCTCTTTACCCCTCAGTACATCACATCAGGCAAAACAACCATGGAAACGGTACCAGCAGCCAACCATAACCACACCGGAGTCAGTGGTGTGGGAGCAACGTATACTAGGATGGAGATATTCGCTGACGAAGAACTTCACCAAGTATCTGGACATAGGCGTGCGCGCCAGGGACGACGAGTCATGCTGCGTCGAGATGGCTATCGGAGACACGCGCGACAATAAGATAATCTTCCCAATGCATGTATGGAAGGAGATAATGTGTAATAGAGAAAGGGTTATAGGAATTGCTAAAGAAGACGAGATGATTGAAATATTCGACACATTAAAATTCCATAACACCACATTAAAGAGTGGTGCGAAATCAATTAAAATAGCTAGCTCAACATCATGTATATTCATTAGCATAGAAACATTGAAAAGGTTATACGATTTCGAGTATGCCATAGACCATATGTATTCATGGCTGCAAGAAAACATCCCTATAATTAGACACAAATTCTTATCATTTGTTGGAATAGTGAGAGAGACCAATAATGCCATGTACCGAGAGGCAATAATGAATAGCTCCGCTTTTGAGAAACACTCTTTGGTCGACTACGAGCTAGTAGCACTCTGCATGAATACAATAGTGCAAGAGGCTATGAACATTATACGAAATAATGATAATGTTAACAAACAATACATATAAATGTAATAAAGTACTTTAAAACAGTGTGAGGTAATCATTTGTTTCGTGGCTAAGAGTTTGTGAGGAACATTAGTTTGGTGAAGGGATTCGGTTTGAGAGGAATTATTCCCGGCCTTGGAGAGGCCGGGTGAGGAGCGTTACTTATCTTTTCGGGGAATACGCGGGACGGTGGTTGGGAGTGAGAGGGGGATGGGGTTATGTGCGTCTCAGCGCGGCTGGGTGGCCGGCGGAGAGGGACAGAGGGGTATCGGTAGGAAGGAGGCTAGCGGGACAAAGAATCAGGCTGGGTTTTCTCTCTCTCTCTCTCTCACTCACTAAGCTTGGGCGCCAGACACCCAGGGTGTCGAATCGAAACGAAACCAACGTAATATTGCGACTATTAGCTTGAGAGAAGGAGATACATGCGGGACTAGCTGGTAGGTAGAGAACGGGACATGCAGGGCGCGGGGATCGGGGTCCGCCAGAGAAAGTCAAAACAGAGTTTCATAAAATAATAGATGGTATATTAGCGAAAGCAATAATGACCAGGAGTTTCCAATAGTGTGGCGGAAAGCAAGTCCGCTACACGGGCGGTTGTCGGCGCCCGTGAGCGAGACGCGGAACACAATAGTCTATTTCACCGGAATGTTAGAATCGTACAAAATGAAGGCGGCTAGAAGTGAAATAATCGAGAAGATAAATTACGGAACGGGCTTTCGAGCCGATACGGAGTTTACCGGTACCTACGGGACTTGAGACAGCGCAAAAACGCGAGACTAGATAAATGTGATTCGTTGTGCGAGCAGAAGGCCCTCCAGGACGTCGTCAAAGCGCAATTCACAAGAACGATAGCTGATTTCCCTTAATTTCCTAATTACGAAACGCTAACAGAGCAGATCTCAATATGAGGCCTAGCCTGATGGGCCACGAGGCGATCAGTCGAACAAAGAGGCGCAGGACATTCCCCTGCCAGCCTCTCTTGCACTGATCCCTCGGAAAACTCAATAAATACTTGAATCTGCCTACCGTTACTAGATTACGAGTCTCCTCGACGCATCGGCACGTTAATCGGCCTTCCTTCCTTCCTTCCTTCCTTCCTTAATTTCTCTATAACGTCGGGACTCGGGACTCTATGCGGTACGGCGCTCGCTTGGTAGGCTCGGCACAACGAATGCCGTTACGAATTCACGCGGTACGCACGCCGGCCAATTTTTCCCCCCTCACACCTAACGCAGCCTAAATGCCCGCTCGTCCAATCGGGTCCCTTTCTGCCCGGGGAGCTTCCGCAACAGGGCCGGACCCCTGCGCTCTGGCGGTAGATTCCCTATGCAACGTCTTGCCACTTGAATCTTCTCGCCCTGGATCCGCTTTGCTGTCTTCTTCGGAGACTCCGTGGATGGCTGGTCCATGGGGAGGCTCCTTCTGACGCTGCTGGATCCGCAAGGAAGCTCCGACGCGGACGGGGTATCTTCCGACGGCCGCGGCGATCCTCTGGTTCTTTGCTAGGTGGTCTCGGTTGGTGCCGTGCTCCTTTGCCTAGATAGTGGTGGCTCGCGCGAAATTCAAACATGCATTAGTTTTCTATTGCGTTACTTAGTTTTTGACGACTGGTCCTGGAGGCGCGGTACTTATTTAATATGCGGAATTGCTGCGGGGAAGCCTTCCGGTCTTTTCTCCTAACAGGCGAGGGCGTGCCTCGTCACAACAGATAACAACACTGCAAACCCTCTGACAGTATCATGACCCTTGGTGGAAAGAAACGGAAACATGTTTAGAAACCCAAAGGATTATTATTATTATTATAAGAAAAAAACTCTCTATACATATGTAAGAATAATGGGTAGTATACAACTATGATGAGAGCGACGGAGACGATAACGATACAACAGCAGTGCAGGTGACGATAACAGTGGGGGCGGAGGCAGACGGTGAACTGAAATCGGAGGAAAAAAAATACTCATCAAGCCACGCGCATGACGGTCTGAAACTCACAATACACACCATTACTTGGACTGCAACTCCACAAGGTACCGACATAGTTCCACAAGAGATCCCTCCACAGAGATATCACGCAGCATCCCAACTTCTCGATCAAAGTGTTGAGCCATACTCGATCCATTCCTCCGCAACATGTAGTAAATCTTTATCAGACTAGCTCGACACTTCATACATTGCTGGCAGGGACGCACCGCCTCGTACACGTATGTACCGCAGCGAGCACAATCACTGTTGTTATGACACTTGTAGTACCAGAAATGTGAGTGTGTAAGCTTGAAATCAACCGGGAAGCCCATAGACTTATAACACTTCAGACACAATTTCCACCCATCAGTTTTTTTCTGGTACAGGGTACCCTGCACACACCATGATGGTAGGACATAATACTCCACATCCTGTCGGTCTTCCTTAACAACCAAAAAGCTAAACATTTTCTTCACAAATTCGGATGAGGGATACAAGAGTACGTTCTAATAGCCCTATCAAATTATATATTGACTCAGGTACACACTTCTTCTCGATATACACTGACGACTGAACGATTTAACATATAATCTTCAGAGACCCCCTCTATATTCACCTCAGGGTGAGGGTTACTCATGTGACAGGAAATTGAATACCTACAGCGGGCTAATGCAAAACACCTCAAGGCAGCTTGCAATACGCTCTCAAATTCAGTCACATCTACAGAAAATGCTATACGATACCTCCAGAGAGCCTATAGTACTCCCACCTCCCAGATTTATATTTCGCCATGCATATGTGCTCTCAAATTCATACACATCTGCAGAAAAAATGCTAGTTGGTACCTCCGGACAGTCTACAGCACCCCCACCTCTCAGATTTATATTTCCTTAAATATGTGGGTTTTCAGTCAGAAATCTCACTGCATCGGCACCAGTTCACGTCTCGAGCTACCAGTGATCAGACATACTACCGAGCAACTCCAGCTATCACGATTGAAACTACTACTACACATAGCATCGTAAGTCATCAATCTCATACTATAGCTCGTAAGCGATTCCATGACAAGCCCTGAAATCTTCATAATGGTGCAGAGCAATCAGATGTCTCGCGCTTTTCATAGAGCGATGGGGCACCAGATGGTTCGAGCCAGTGAGGCGCCGTGCAAACGCGCTGATGGAGGAGCGCTGTGCAAACGCGCTCGCAGGAGCTCGACATGTTATTAGCTTACGTTCGAAACAGTATTATACTACATAATACTCGGATGCGCGATCGCGGTTACATTCATCAACCAATGAACTCGCGCTGTGTAAGCGGCGACGCGGGGAGTTTGGCTGAAACATATCTCATACTATAGCTCGTAAGCGATTCCATGACAAACCCTGAAATCCTCATAATGGTGCAGAGCAATCAGGTGTCTCGCGCTTTTCATAGAGCGATGGGGCACCAGATGGCTCGAGCCAGTGAAGCGCCGTCCAAACGCGCTGATGGAGGAGCGCTGTGTAAACGCGCTCGCAGGGACTTGACATGTTATTAGCTTACGTTCGAAACACTATCATAGTACAGAATATTCGGATGCATGATCGCGGTTACATTCACCAATCAACGAACCCGCGCTGTGTAAGCGGCGACGTGGGGAGTTTGGTTGAACCATTCCTTATTCGAAAAAATTCTCCTAGTGACACGGAAGAATCAAATGTCTCGCGCTTTTCACAGAGCGATGGAGCATCATGTGACACATATTAATGGAGGAGCGTCGTGCGAACGCGCTGACACAGGAGCGTCGTGCGAACGCGCTGATAGAGGAGTATCGTATAAACGCGCTCGTAGGAACCCGGCACGCCGAAGTAGACGATCCGGAAAAAGGGTACAAGCCCGCCGTAGCCAACGGGAGGAGCGAAAACAAAAGAGAGAGAGGATCACGGAAATCCTAAGGAATCCCAACCCTCCACCCACGACTCCTATAAGCGACAACAACGATGTGGTGTACCCTCCCGAGGGTAGTATTAACCACAAAGACTGTCAGGAGCAGCCCAAGATCGAGCCTCCACCCACGATTCCTATAAGCGACAACAACGATGTGCCGTACCCTCCCGAGCATAATATTAGCCACGAAGACTGTCAGGAGCAGCCTGAGATCATCACGATAGACGACTCTGACGATGATGACTCAGCACCACCTGAGATAGCAGCCAACCCGCTTCACGACTCATCCACTAGGGATCAGGGGTTATACTACGTACCTGTAGTAGACCCAGTGACTGGGCAACAGTCACTATACACCTCTGATCCGCTAGTGGGTGAGTTGCTAGACAATTGCCGAGAGGGGGTATTTCAATTCGTACACCCTCCATCTACAGTTATTATACAGGAGTTTAATGGTTAAGTTACATACACCTAGCGTTTAATTGTATCTATATTTTTGTGATAATAAAGCTAATGGTTAATGGTTAAGTTACATACACCTAGCGTTTAATTATATCTATATTTTGTGATAATAAAGACATTTTATCACACATTCCTAGACGTCATAGGTAAGGTGGGAGGGACTACTACTACATGGCGCGAGACTCTGCAGAGCCCTATGATTGCGGGGAAGATGTATGTAGGTACCAGCACCCATCATAATCAATGATATGAGATCCTCAACTATTCAACCTCAACCACTGATAACAATAGGCGCCGGTACAGAGCACGTACCAGCATGTCAAAACCCTACAAACATACACACTACTCCTCCTGAGGGAAGTTCATCTGGCTGAGGTAGAGAGCTACCTCAGGAGGTAGCTCACCTCAGCACCATTATCACCGCTGTTGGAAGATGTAGGTTCCTCCTCGTCCTCCTCCAACACCTCCTCCTCCAACACCTTCTCCTCCAACACCTCCTCCGCCAGCTGTGATGATGATGATGATGATGATTCCCAGTGGAAACTGATATCAGCATCACCGTCACCGTTGGAGGATGCAGATGCCTCCTCCCAATACATCCCCTCCTCCTCCTCCTCCTCACCCAACATCTCCTCCAACACCTCCTACACCAGCTGCGATAATGGTGATCCCCTTGAAGCTGTCGGCAACCCGTCGTAGAAGCCGAAGCTTCTGGCAACGAATGCCACACAATCCTCCACGGGCCTCAGTGCTCTCCACCGCTCCAGAGCCCGCCACAACCCCTCCGAATACTCAACAGCCCACGAGGGTGGTAGAGGTGACATCCCATACGTAACCCACACTTGGACTGCCGGATCTCAGTTGAGTTCATCCGCAACATGCAGAGCATGGCTGCGGATCCACTCCGGCGATGTGGCGGCGTAGAGATCCTGCGTATGGTGGTCCATGACATACTGATCAGTTCCTACGATTCCCAGCTCACCTTTTTACTTTCATCCTAAGGAGGGGGTTTCCACTCATACAACTTTATATTCACTATCACTTTATATTCGCTATCACTACCTTTTTTGCTGATTCAAGCTCGGAACGACGGCTATGACTCTTGGAGGGTGTGATACATGACGCCTCAAGGCGCACTCTCAAATTCTATCACATCTACAGAAATGCTATTCACTACTTCCCAAGAGCGATCTATAGTACATCTACATCTTTCAGATTATACTTTCCTTAAATATGAATGTGCTCAACCAGAAAAATCTCCCTGCTTCTCTTAGTACATCTAGGTCACATAATATAATATCCAATGAATTCGGTATAATTTTTCAGCTTTTTTCTATAGGTGTTAGGGTTTAGAGATTTTGGAACACTCTGAGCAGAACCACATTTATTATATAACATTGCTAGACCTCGTTGAGTACCAATATAGTTTCAGAATGTTTAACGATACATATACTCGGGTGTGAAACTCCTCGCCTTCTCGTAAAGGAATATCTCTCGCGAAATTAGAATTGGGGCTATAAGAGCCATCTATCGTATGGGAACGTCTCCAGCCAGGTTCTCGCTAAGAATTTGTGGGAAGAAATATATTGTACGACACACAATACTCGTGATGCAGACGGTACTAATCGCTGCAGGAACTTGGTTTCAGGCTAATTGAATGAATCTTCTTGGGAAGAATTATATCTTATTACCATTGTCCCTCTTGGTCCCTTACGAACGATGTAAACAAAACAGCGATTGGGGAAGTCGGAGACTACACGTGTCTCGTGTGCAAAGTTTGCCTCGTGTGTAGTCTCCGACTTCCCCAATCGCTGTTTTGTTTACTCTGGGTAACTGGAAGAGTCACCCCAAGGGACACCGGGCTGGCCCGCGGGCTGCCTATCGCTGTTTCGGACAAGGAGAGCCTACGGCCGGCACCGAGACTCGCACGGGAAATAAAATGAACAAAGAACAAAGGGACGCGCGGGGCTTACCGGTCGTTCGCTGCTTATTCCTCGTCACTGGAGGTTCGCTCAGAACCCTGGTCGCTCAGGATATCGTCCGGAAGGCCTCAAATGCTGCTCGCTCTTCGATCGCTGTGCTCGCTCGTTCGGAATCGCACGTCCGCTCGTACAGTGGTCACAACAAGAGTGACGAGTTCCTACGCGTTCCCTAATTTCTAGCCCCGCGCGCGCCTCGCGTCCCTCCCGCTAGTCCATCAGCGCCGCTCCGTGTCAAGGGGTTGCCGGGTAACTTAGCGCGTCTAAGTCCCTCGGCCTGGGCCTCTACCGCTGTCGGTAGGGCAGGAGTCGCTGGTACGCTTGCCGATCTTCGTTCGCCGAAGCCGGCCTTCTCCCAGGCTGCATCGTGGCTTTTGTCGTCTCGTTGTCACAGGGGATGAGCGCCTCC
Organism: Crossocerus cetratus; assembly: GCA_963675795.1. Taxonomy (NCBI): domain Eukaryota; kingdom Metazoa; phylum Arthropoda; class Insecta; order Hymenoptera; family Crabronidae; genus Crossocerus; species Crossocerus cetratus. The sequence continues at coordinate 6,143,772 of OY776671.1, forward strand.
GCTGGACTTCGACCTTTCCCTTCCGCAGCTCCCATCGGCCCTGTCGCTCCTTATGCCAACGGAACATACTCCTTGACCCCTTGGTGCCACCTCGTCTCGTTCTAGCTGTCGAGGACTCGTTGCCCGAAGGCGAGTTAGTCTACGCGCTTCGATCTAGGAGGTGCCCCTTGGAGTGACGGCTGTTCGAGCCGGCGGACGTGCGTAGCGAGCGCGTGTACGTGCGAGCGACGAGCGATTCTTGTGGCGGGGCGATTCTGTCCCGTCACAGTAAGAAGTCTCAGCCCGATACTCGCTTCCTTTCCGCCCTTCTGGCGATCTCTGTTCTTTACGCTGACTGCAAGCGAATTTTTGGCTTTCTCGCGATCTCCACTTCGGTTGGTTCATGAAAAGGTGACCTTCCTGCAGGCTTATGTGCCGTCTACAACGTGCCATTCTCATTATCGTTATCATTGTCGAGCCCATTTGCTTCACTTCATCTATCGCTGCATATTCGTGCAACATATTTTCGGTTTAATTATGGCGATTTAGGCTCGTGCCGACCACCTGCGTATTGTAACTTTGCGACTTCTGCGACCGAATATCTGTTGCGTCATCACCTAACGGACGCGTGCCACGCACGAGCCGCAGTACACCGGCCTCGTGCGTCGCCTCTAATCTTTTTTGTCCAAGTATTCGAAAATTCGAATAAAGAAACTATTGTCGCCTTTAATCGTTCTGCCTAGCTCTCTCGCCGAATCCACCTGCTCTCCTCGCGTTCCTGACTAGCCTGGGAATCCGTCCGGGGATTTTCTTGCCGATTGAACTTTATTTTCGCGTTGACTAAAACTTTCAGTAGTTTATCAATGTTGTTGGCACTTTGGTGCCTGGCGCCCAATTTCGCGGTTGTGTTCGGATTTTGGTTAAGTACGAGTTCAGTATTATCGGAAGGACTTCCCGGCCGAAGTGTAGAGGAATTCGGAAATTAAGAGAGAAAATACTTTCGAGTCGAGTCTCCACCAAAAGTAAAATAGAGACCGTCTTTAGTTGTGTCGCGTTCTTGCTTCTGTCGCCTAGACACTTTCAATTTCTTTCCCGAATTTCTTCCGGCGAACTAGATTTCGCTGCCGGAAGAAATTCCTTTACAAATTGGCGCCCAACGTGGGGCCTTGAGACTTCTCTTTCTTCTTCCCGAATTTCTTCCGGCGAACCAGATTTCGCGGCCGGAAGAAATTCCTTTACAATACATAGACTGCTCCTCCCAAAGCTATGTGATTCTACGTACAACGTTCGTCAGCGGGCTGTATTCAACAATTCGATCGTGTATAATCATACAATATGCCATAGTGTTTTCTGGAACGTTTTCACGACATTCAAACTCTAATCGCACATCAACGGCCGCACTCTTCAGAGACTCGTTTTGACGAGAACAATCCAAAACAACAAATGGTCCATAATGTAGAAAGTTGGTAACATCCAGCAGCGGCTCTCCAGAGCCGTAGTAGGATTCTTGAAATTTTGCATACATCTCATAGAGCAAAGCACAGTATAGACTGTGACGGGGCGGAATCGCCCCGCCACAAGAACCGCTCGTCGCTCGCACATACACGCGCTCGCTGCGCACGTCCGCCGGCTCGCACAGCCGTCACTCCAAGGGACACCTCCTAGATCGAAGCGCGTAAACTAACTCGCCTTCGGGCAACGAGTCCTCGACAGCGAGAACGAGACGAGGTGGCACCAAGGGGCAAGGAGTATGTTCCATTGGCATAAGGAGCGACAGGGCCGATGGAAGCTGCGGAGGGAAAGGTCGTAGTCCAGCGGAGGCGCTCATCCCCTGTGACAGAGAGACGACAAAAGCCACGATGCAGCCTGGGAGAAGGCCGGCTTCGGCGAACGAAGATCGGCAAATGCAACAGCGACTCCTGCCCTACCGACAGCGGTAGAGGCCCAGGCCGAGGGACTTAGGCGCGCTAAGTTACCCGGCAACCCCTTGACACGGCGCGGCGCTGCAGGACTAGCGGGAGGGGCGCGGGGCGCGCGCGGGGCTAGAAATTAGGGAACGCGTAGCAACTCGTCACTCTTGTTGTGACGAACGAAGCGAGCGGACGTGAGACTCTTGACCAGCGATTAGTGAGAGAGCGAACGAGCGAGCGATTGCATTCGGACGACGAGCCCTAGAGGACGACTGGCATTCGGACGATTCCAGAGCGACCAGGGTCCTTAGCGAGTACCCGAGACCAGCAGTAGCCAGCGAACGACTGGTAAGCCCCGCGCGTCCCTTTGTTCTTTGTTTCTTGTTCTTCCCGTGCGAGTCTCGGTGCCGGCCGTAGGCTCTCCTTGTTCGAAGCAGCGATAGGCAGCCCGCGGGCCAGCCCGGTGTCCCTTGAGGTGACTCTTCTAGTCACCAAGAGTCAACTAGCCTAATTAGACTTTAAGGTTTCGGCCGAGAAACGGACGTACGCCGCCATTGTGGCGAAGCCCGTTTGAACGTGGATCACGCCCACGTGCAAGGCATCGGGGCCTCCTTTGTAACCGAACGAACAGCTGGTTATCGTGCGGATTCGTAACCTTTGCCGGAGCACCGTAGCTCCTAGAATCATCCGCGTACGCTATCACCTCACTTAGGAATAAGGCTTAGATTGTAAGCGGCGGCGGGAACGCCGAGGTGCCGGGCCACTCGTAGGTCCGGCTATTTTGTGATCGGCCGAGCGACGGCCTGCCCAAGCGGGGGCCCTTGACATTGCAATCACCATCGTGCAATAAATTGTTATTTTGACCCAACCGTGTGGGTTATCCATTCGCCTCCCCTTCTTCCCGACAGGAACCCCTCTCTCTAGCTAGCCGGGAGGATCCATCTCGAGGAGTACCGGCGGACGAGCCAGCTGCCCTCGATACCAGCTTTCCCTCGCGCGAACATAGAAATTCGGTTCCGTCCGCGGAACCTGGCGCCCGATTCGCGTTTCAGGAAGTCGAGGACCAGCGGCCGATAGCCAGGCCGGCTATTATGCAGGCAGGATTTCCGAGCGGCCAAATCACGGACGGCTGAGGAGAAATCCCCTCATAAGACATAACCAGTAGGGTCACTCGGCGAAATAAGTGAAGCCACTTTCAGTAATCTGATGGCTCTGGTGCCGGTCTGCCGCCAGGGGCGCGCCACTCTAATTCGGACGAGGTGAGGAAGTGGGGTGATGCGGGGCGAGCCATCAAAGTGAGGGCAAGGGTACGAGCGGGGTGATGCGGGGCGAGCCATCAGAGTGACGGCAAGGGGTCGAGCGGGGTGATGCGGGGCGAGCCATCAGAGTGAGGGCAAGGGGTCGAGCGGGGTGATGCGGGGCGAGCTATCAGAGTGAAGGCAAGGGGCCGAGCGGGGCAATGCGGGGCGAGCCATCGGAGCGAAGGCAAGGGGTCGAGCGGGGTGATGCGGGGCGTGCCAATAGGATGTCGGCTAGGGGCGAGCGGGGCAGAACGGGGCAGCGGATGTCGGCGTGGGGCGGGCGCGACAGAGCTGGGTAGCGCGGAAGCGGGTTTTTGTATGCCAAGTCAAATCGAGAACTTTGTGGCAGCGGCATGTCTTTTTACCTATGTAAAAGAACAAGAGCGAATATGCTTGCAAATCACAAGCTACTAACAAATACTATTATTACCCAGGTTCGATTGTCTTTGCAAAATAGAAATTCGTTTATGTTGGGATGTTCGGCGAAAATCGTATTTGCTACCGTCTTGTGATTAGCAAGCAAATTCGAACTCGCTCAAACGATGACTGATGTAGCCCCCTGTTAGTTTACACAAGAAAACAACATATTACAGTTTCATAAAAATTGGTAGGCATGCTGCTGCCAGAAGGTAATCGATTTCGCGCCGCTTTTTCCTCTGTCCTTGCCGCTACGCCGCTATTGTTATCACAGCTGGTGCTGATTTCGTCTCTCTATATATCCTTGATTCCTCTACGTGCGAAAAGAAATAACATCCGTTTATTACCAAATAGCATCAGAATCAGGAATTAGCTTATGCGAAACTTTGTATCATTCGCTATACATATAGAAGTCAGATCGCAGGGAAAGGAAGGTAAGATGGCGGCGGCAAGATACGTCTCCCACCATCGCGCCTTAACGCATCACACGTATTTCGCGAACACTTTTACATAGCTGACACACACTCTCTCGCTTTGCTCTCGCTTACCGACGTGACAGACTAACCGCACCACCGGCACCTAGCGGAGAAATCTGAACCATAGCGGGCAGCTCACGGAGCGCAGCCAACTCGGCTTCACCGAGATCAAAGGCGCCGACGCCGAGTGACCCTACTGGTTATGTCTATACTGTGGAGCAAAGCATACTTGTTTTTCCCAAAATCAATGTTTAAATCATCGTAGGGGTACGTTTCCGAGTTGAGGTGTAAGCGGATGTTGGAAAGAGTACAATGATCGAACAGCGAGACCCTTTTAGTCAAATAATTTTTTCGAGCAGTTTGCGGAGCGAATACGACGTATCGAGGCTTCTCCATCTGCGTTGCAGCCTTTACAGCCCACGTATGCTTAGTTGTCATCTGTAGGAGGGGATATTCATAGAGATCCCACGAACGGAAACACATGTTAATCTCTCTACCACTCTCCAACACACGTAGCATAGACAATTTTTGTAGCTCTTCTAGAGTGACGTGAGGCATCCGCCACTGTACCTTATGCAGCACAAGACTGTATGTTGCACCGGACGGGCCATGTATAGCATTATCATCCATGCGAGAATGTATCAGTATAAGCTCATGACGAGCGTTTATCACAACATGCTTGTAGTCCTCACAGAAGCCGAAGAGCATGCTCAGCGGCACAGAGAAGTTAAAATCAAATGGTGCATGACCTATGTCATCGGAACCTCCCATACACTTCCAACCAGCATTACCCAACACCTTGCTCTTCCCAGCTGAGAGGCTCAAGTAGCTCTTCAAGGTCGATGTTATCCCAGGATTCCTAGCTCGGTCTATTTCAGTACCATCGAGCTCATACCGTATCTCATCGAACAGAAAGGCTATACAGTTATTGTCTAGAGATATTGTGTCTCCCCCCACTGCCCGATTTATATGGGTTAGCTTCCCTTCAACATATAAGAAGCTTCGGCATGGTAGCAGATACAAATATTGCTGCTGGATAGGTATTCTTATCTCATCACTATTCCCCACAGATGCATTGACATATGGGTTATATCCATGCAGCTCTACCTTCGTTATCCGATTATCAAAGGCTGGGGTACCGCTGATGTTCAAAATGTTATCTGACATCTTTATCGCTGTGCAACTTTAAATCCCATAGACCGTAAAAACTCGATGTTCGATGCACTTAACTGCACCGCTTTTGTAGTATTATACTCTTCAGCAGCCACTCCACGTGTGTTGAGACTCTTTCTGCTAGCTGGTTGTAACCACGTGTTAACGTTCCAACTGTTGTTGTTGTTGTTGTTGTTGTTATAGACCAGCATACTATGAGGTAGTCTCAGCCGCGTCGTCGTACATGTAAATGTACATGCCAGGATGGCACGAATCTTAGACACGTATATTGTGATCATGTCAATACCGACATGCCGCTCGAAAGGTTCACAGAGTTATGTGTGAAATGCTGGGACAAAAAGTATGGTTCTTATAGTTACGGGTTGGTGTAAAAACAGGTACATGATGATTAGGATGGTGGATTCCGACGGATAGGACTGGTAAAATTTCTAGCAGAGTCCAGCTCTGCTCGAGGCCCCGGTCCCGTCGACGAATCTCGACCCGTTGACGGGCCGGGTGCTTGCCAAGGGGCCGCGAGGCGGCAGAGTGGTGGCTCTGTCGCCTGCGCAAGCGGCCCCGAGGCGGGGCGGGCGTGTAGTGGTCGCACGACCCGCCCAGGAGGGATGGGTAATGCGGGGGCGCGGTTCCCGCCTCCTTCGTGAGCCGTGTCTCCCCGCGAGTAGTGGGGGAAGCCTCCCTCTCTCGTGAAAGCGAGAGAGCGGCTGGCCGCTCCCCCACCACGAGACGTGCCTCCAATAGGGGGCGGGCGCGGGGCGGCACCGGTAGTGTTCTACCAGAGTTCCCGGTGTCGCCCCAGTCAGCGCCGAGGATGGCCACCGTGGGGTTTTAGCCGGTAAGAGTCCGGCACTACCCCGTCGCCCCCACCAGGGCGGCGGGGTGTCCATGAGGATTTCCCCACGTAAAAAAAAAAAAAAAAAAAAAAAAAGAGTCCAGCTCTGCTGTGTCCATCCTTTCCGTGAATCTGGACGGTGTCGTCAGTCTTCTTTCTTCTCTCTTGCTCGGGTCTGGGCTGATACTAGTAGTATTCTAATATCCGCTCCCTTACCCTCCCTGAGGACATGGCCTTTCGGCCGGTGGCGTGGTCCTTTCTTTTGGAGTCGGCCGATGGTCTGCCGACTCGCCCCGGGATCTGCTGGTGGACTGCCGACCCTCTCCCTCGGATCGACTGATGGGCTGCCGATCCTCCCCTTGGATCGGCCAATGGTCTGCCGATCCTCTCTCTACCCCTTGCGCCTGGTGGTCCGGCGCCTACCCTTCCGCCTCGCGGAACTCTTCAGGCACCTCGTGCCCCCTTCCCCTCGTCCGCTCTCGAACGCCTCAACGCCGAGCGCGCTCGATCATCTCCCGGGCGCGGCTGGCGTTCTCTGCGCTCAGCGCATGCCAGCCCTCCCGTCGGTAGGGGCACTCGTGGGTGACGGCACCCTGGTGTCCACACCGGCGGCAGTAGTCGCGGCGTGGGGGGTGCGGGCACTCCGTCTGCCGATGTCCCGGCTCGCCACAGCACCAGCAGGGTGCGGTCGTGCTCTTCGGTCGCACGATAGGCCCGGTCAGCCGCTCTGGGCGTCCGCTCGCCCGGGGGGGGGGGTGTGTGAAGGCGACCCGCCCGCGGAAGCCTAGGGCCTCCAGCTCCCGCTGGACCTCGGCTTGGAGGCGGGACGTTTCACGGGCCTTGGCCCCGATGGCGTATAATGCCACCTCGTCCTCCTTCGAGGTGTGTGGGCTCTGCCACCTCCTGATGGCAGCGGCCTCCTCCTCCGCTTGTTCCCAGGCTCTTCTCGCCCGGTAACATTCCCGAAGGGCTTGCCACCCTTCGGCCACCAGGACCCACTGGTCCTCTTCGCCCTCGTGGAGCCCCAGCCACTGTTGGGTCCTCGGGAGCATCATTTTTGTCGCTGGGTCTCGGGCGATGGGGTCCGGGTGTTCGGCTCTTCTACTCGGTGTTCTAGGGGAGATAGGCAGGGGAAACATAGGGATGAACGACAAAATTCTACCACCACGCACCTGAGTTGACACATTGCTAGCTACTCCCGTCTTACTTGGCCACGTACGGTTTCAAATCTTGAACGTGGATCACACCTGCTGGTTTACCGTCGATCGTCTCGCATTCGTATACGAGGGCGGATCGGACCTTGGAGATCACGAAAGGGCCGTGGAACCTGGTTGCTAACTTAGCGGCGACATTGTTCGCCGCCGACGAGAGTACGTGTTGACGTTTCAACACTCGGTCGCCGATGCCGAACTTTCTCGCACGTCGTCCGCGGTTATAATACCTGCTCTGGGACTGATAAGCGGACTCTAGATTTTCGATCACCCAGTGGCGTATATCTCCCAGTCGCTTCATTCTAGCGGCCCAGGAATCTCTGTCGATCGGTGGCCACGCGTCTTCGCCGCCGGTCGCCCCCTCCCTCCCTAGAAAACAGCGTGGAGGTAGCGGTTCGCGGCCGAGATTTAAGAATGCTGGTGAGGCTTGGAGCGTGGAGTGTTTCGCCGTATTATACGCGAATTGGAACTTGGCTAGATGTACGTTCCAATCGCGGTGGTCGTTTTGTATGAATGACACGATCATTGTTTTCAGTACCCGGTTGACTCGTTCGACCGGGTTCGCCTGTGGGTGATACGGCGGTGTCATTGCGCGTTTCACTCCGTACTCTTTCGCGACTGTGCCGAGCGTTTGGTTGACAAATTCGGTGCCGTTGTCGGTCAGCAATACTCTGGGGACTCCCCATGGTGAGAAAACTAGGTTTTCGATCGCTTCGGATATCTTTTTCCCGTTCGATTTTCGTAAGGGCGCTACCTCGATCCACTTCGTGAACAGGTCCTGGATCACTAATATGTACATGTATCCGGCCCTACTCCGCGGGAGCGGTCCCATAATATCGGCCGCGATTACTGACCAGGGTTCGTTCACGAAATGTTTGCCCATCTCGCCCGCCGGCGCGCCCTGCTCTACTTTCGTAAGTTGGCACGTTTCGCACGCTGGTACATAGGTTGCGACGTCTTTATACATTTTCGGCCAGTAGTATCGTATGGCCAGTCGTTCGTACGTTTTCTCGCGCCCAAGGTGTCCGGCTTCCGGTGTATCGTGCGCTTCCGAGAGGACGTCCTCTTTTTCTCCGTTCCGCGGTACTAGTTTCCACTCGTCCCGGTCGTCTCCCAGGAGGTCTCGCGCGATCGCGTTCGTCCGTCGATAATACAGGCGATTCCCTTCTAATTTCCAGTCTTTTTCCTGCAGTGGCTCTTTCTGTACTCGCGTGATTTTCTTGTCGTACCGTGGGTCCAGGCGCGACGTCAGGGCTGCGATTCGTTCGGCCGCTTGTGATTCGAACATCATCGCGAATGCTCGCGTTACTACGCGCCCTCTGTCTGGTTCGTCTTCGTCCGAATCGCTCGCGTACGTGTTCTCAGCTTCGGGTATCCGTGACAGCGCGTCGGGTACTTTATGTAGCGCGCCTTTACGGTGTACGATTTTAAAGTCGAATTCCTGAAGCTGGAGTGCCCATCTCCCTAATCGGCCGGCCGGATCTTTCAAATTCGTGAGCCACTGGAGGCTACTGTGGTCAGAAATTACTGTGAATGTATATCCCTCCAGGTAACAGCGGAACTTTTTGATCGCCCATATTACGGCTAGGCATTCTTGCTCGGTCGTTTTATAATTTCGCTCGGCTGATGTTAACGAGCGGCTCGCGAACGCGACGACTCTCTCTATCCCGTCGATCGTTTGCGTGAGTACTGCTCCCAGGCCAACCATACTCGCGTCGGTTTCCCGGACGAATGGAATTTCAAAGTGCGGGTATGGTATAACTGGAGTTGTGGCGACCGCTTCGCGCTGGGATTCGAACGCTTGTTGACGCTCGGTCGTCCACTTCCAGGGCTCGTCCTTTTTCAGCAGTTGATGCAGCGGATCTGCCACGGTCGCGAAATTCGGAATGAACCTTCAGTACCAGGAAGCCATACCAAGGAATCGGCGTAGTTGATGTACCGTTTTCGGGACCGGGAACTCTACTATTGGGCGTATTTTCTCGAGGTCAACCTTCAAGCCATCCGCGTGTACCACGAATCCCAAGTACCGAACTTCCGGACGGCAGAACTCGCATTTATCCGGGTTTACAGTGAGGCCGGCTTCTCCGATTCTATCTAGCACCGTGTGGAGCCATTTAAGATGCTCATCGAAAGTTTCGGTGACGATAATTATATCGTCTAGGTACGCAAAGGCATAGGGTTCCATCTCCGGGCCTATTAGTCGGTCGAGTAACTTTTGGAAAGTTGCGGGCGCTCCTGTCAGGCCGTACGGCATTCGCGTAAAATGGAATAATCCGCGTCCCGGTACTGTGAAAGCTGTTATTTATTTGCTGGCTTCGTCCAGCGGAATTTGGAAATAGGCCTGACTAAGATCGAGTGTCGAGATGTATTTGGCCGCGCGCAGTTTATCGAGGATGCTTGTCATAATTGGCAACGGGTAAGCATCCTTTTTGGAGACCCTATTTACCTCCCTGAAATCGAGGCAGAACCTATATTTCCCGTTCGCTTTGCGTACCATGACGATTGGGCTCGACCATTCGCTGTTCGATCGTTCGATAAATCCGTCCGCGAGAAGCCGGTCCACCTCGGCGTAAATCGCTTCTTGTACTTTCGGGGAAACTTGGTAATAGCGCTGCTTGATCGGTTTATGACCTGCCACGTCGATGTGGTGTTTTCTTAATTCCGTTCGTCCGATCACCTGCTCGAGGAGACCTACGCGTTTCTCCAGGAATTGGTGGAGTCGTTCGGTTTCCGATTCCGTCAGTAACTTTATTCCGGAACACCATGGGTACGTGTTCGCTAATCTCGGTACGAAGTCGAATTTCTCTTCCGGATTCTCGCAGAAATACCACTTCTTCGCTCGATAGTCTGCGATTATGCCAAAGGCTGCGATCGCTGCTATGCCGAGAATTGCCTCTCCGGAGAGTGACTCTAACGTACGAAATTCGAGTTCGCGACTCATGCCCCGAATGTTTACTCTTGCCGTCGCGGCGGCCTTCGAGCAGTCGGTCTGGCCGTTGCCGAGAACGTAATACTTTGGCTGGGTCGGACGGATGGTCAATCGCGCGGCTAGTTTTCTCACTAGGGTTGGGCTCAGGAAGTTATCGCTTGCTCCCCCGTCTACGAAAGCTGACACGACGTAATCTTCGATTCGCGCGTCCACGTATAATAGCGTGGGTTTTATTCGCGCTCGTACGGGCGGTCGGAGATCTAGCGAGTCGCACGAATCGCTTGAATCGCTCGCTTCCCGATCCCCATCGCTACCGGCTGCTATCGCCCCGCTTAGCGCCGGCCGTCCTGGTTTCCCGAACAATTGGGACAATTTTTCGTCGGCGCTCCCGGCGTATCGCACCGATAACAATGGTTGGCCTCCGGCGCCACGCAGCCGTTACTACGGTGTCCCGTTGCTCCGCAGTTCCAACATCGAACCTGCTGCCAGCCTTCGAACCCGCGTCTTTTCGCGCTCGCACCGCCGGATCGTCGGCCGTTTCCACCTCGTTCGGTCGCGCCCGTCTTGCTTTTTTCCGCGATCTGCGCGATTGCCCCTTTAGATGCTTTTTGCGGTTTCTCGGTCGTTGTTGGTGTTTCGTCCGCGCTCGCGCCTAGCACTCCGAAGATGCCTTCCACCTTCTCGGCCTGTCTCCCTAGTTCGTACGGAGTGGTGAACGAGTCGATCGGTATATACGCGCTGAGGCGGGGGTTCATGTGCGTGTATAGGAGCTGGAGTATCTGAGACTCTGTCATCGGCGGATCCATATTCCGGCAGGTTGATATTACATCCGCGTGAAAGGATAGATATGGCTCGCCCGGACGTTGTTTTCTATTTACCGCGAATGCGAGATTCTCGCCTAAGTTCGTACGCGCGAATCTACGGCGAAGGCCTCTTTCGACCGCTTCCCACGAACTTAGGCCTTCCTCCTGCGTGGCGAACCACATGAAGTCATCGCCTCTTAGTAATATCGGCGCGCACGTGAGGAGTTCGCCGTCTCGCACCGGGTATATTTTGCGGAAGGCTTTAACTTGCGCTAGGAAAAGGTTTAGATTTCCGACCGTGTCGCCCGCGTACTGTATATTCCACTTCCGGATGGTGGTTTGGAAGTTATTTGTCGGGGGAGTGGGTGTTTGTTCGACGTGCGCGCTCTGTCTTCCTGTCGGACGTCGTGTGCTTTCCTCTCGCCACCCCTCCCATTGCGTTGCTTCTGGCGCGATTGTCACTCGCCCCGGGCGCGTTGGTCGTGTTGGTCGGACATTCGGTGACGACGTTTACATTTCCGCGTGAAAAGTCTTTCGCGGGTATTCTTCTCGTTCTAACCTTGCCTGCGCGAGGCCGCTTGTAACGAATTCCAAACCGTCCGAAAAATCTAATTCAGAGGTGCGTACCGGCACCACGCGGCGTTTTGCGCCTAGCCCTACTCCTCCTACCGCGCCTTCCCCGTCCGTATCGTTCGGCTCGAGTTCCCCCTCACCGTCGCTCGCTATCTCTATCTCCGGCGGCCCGTCCGCTCGGTCTTGAGCCACAATGGCGTCCGCGAGGCGATCTCTTCGCTCCTCTCCCGTTCCCTCCGTGGTCAGCGCTCGCTCGGTCAGGCGGCGCTCCACGCTCTCGTCCCTCATCGCTTCGACGGTCTTTCGGACCGTTGTCCTCCGTAGCCGGGGAGGCATCGCGCTCTCTCTGATATTTTCGTCCGTTCGAATTTTCGGCCCCCGATTCTACGCCTCTGCCCGTGTCCCTACGCCGCTGGGTTTGTATACGCCCGTGCGTACTTTTACGACCTTGGGTCTTTCCGCGTTCCCTTTTGTCCCTGGCTCTAACGGTCGCGCGTTTTTGTGTCTCTCGACGGTTACTTCGAGAAACGCACGGCTTACCAGGTTCCAATACTTCCTTTCGTGATCTCCTGCAAGAAAGGGGTTAGACAAAATTCGAACAGCTGGTTTTTCGTTCGTTCAACCGGGAATTTCGTACTCGCGGTTCTATGGTTCGATCGTAACGTTCGATCGTTCGCGCGTCTCCTCTCCTTTCCCGATTGCCGTGGTAGTTGGGCGCCAATTTATGAGGGGATTTGCCTGCCTGCACAATAGCCGGCCTGGCTATCGGCCGCTGGTCCTCGACTTCCTTAAAACGCGAATCGGGCGCCAGGTTCCGCGGACGGAACCGAATTTCTATGTTCGCGCGAGGGGAAAGCTGGTATCGAGGGCAGCTGGCTCGTCCGCCGGTACTCCTCGTGGTGGATCTTCCCGGCTAGCTTAGAGAGGGGTTCCTGTCGGGACGAAGGAGAGGCGAATCGACAACCCACACGGTTGGGTAACAAAGAGCGTTTATTGCATGGTGGTTATTGCAAGTTCAAGGGCCCTCGCTTGGGCAGGCCGTCGCTCGGCCGATAACAAAATAGCCGGACCTACGAGTGGCCCGGCACCTCGGCGTTACCGCCGCCGCTTACAATCTAAACCTTAATCCTACGTGAGATGAATGGCGTACGCGGATGATTCTAAGAGCTACGACGCTCCGGCAAAGATTACGAATTCGCACGCTAAACCAGCTGTTCGTCAGTTACAAAGAAGGCCCCGATGCCTCGCACGTGGGTGTGATTCACGTTCGAACGGGCTTCGCCACAATGGCGGGCGTACGTCCGTTTCTCGGCCGAAACCTTACGATCTAATTATTCTATTTGACTCTGGGTGACTGGAAGAGTCACCTCAAGGGACACCGGGCTGGCCCGCGGGCTGCCTATCGCTGCTTCGGACAAGGAGAGTCTATGGCCGGCACCGAGACTCGCACGGGAAGTACAATGAACAAAGAACAAAGGGACGCGCGGGGCTTACCGGTCGTCCGTTGCTTCTCCTTTCTCGCCTTTCTCTGCGCTCCTGGAAGCCTCCGGGATTCGGAACACGTCCGGGAAGTCGCTAGTCGCAATACAGTAGTCTCCGGTCGCTCGCTCGTTCGTCAGGATTTGCTAATCGCTTTGGTCGCCTGGATGTCGCACGTCCGCTCTGAATTCACGTCACCACAAGAGTGGCGAGTTCCTACGCGTTCCCTAATTCCTAGCCCCGCGCGCGCCCCGCGCCCCTCCCGCTAGTCCTTCAGCGCCACGCCGTGTCAAGGGGTTGCCGGGTAACTTAGCGCGCCTAAGTCCCTCGGCCTGGGCCTCTACCGCTGTCGGTAGGGCAGGAGTCGCTGGTACATTTGCCGATCTTCGTTCGCCGAAGCCGGCCTTCTCCCAGGCTGCATCGCGGCTTTTGTTGTCTCGCTGTCGCAGGGGATGAGCGCCTCCGCTGGACTTCGACCTTTCCCTCCGCAGCTTCCATCGGCCCTGTCGCTCCTAATGCCAACGGAACATACTCCTTGACCCCTTGGTGCCACCTCGTCTCGTTCTAGCTGTCGAGGACTCGTTGCCCGAAGGCGAGTTAGTCTACGCGCTTCGATCTAGGAGGTGCCCCTTGGAGTGACGGCTGTTCGAGCCGGCGGACGTGCGAGCGACGAGCGATTCTTGTGGCGCGGCGCTGCTGCCCCGTCACAGCGGTTTTCTCAACATTATTCCTTAGACACCTAACATAATCGTCGAACTGTATGCACTTGGCTGTAACACTTTTCTTAATACCTTTTATCTTCTTTTCGCATCTCTCTTTACCATGTACCCGTATGGCATACATTTTAGATCTCAGCCCAACGAATTCTGTCATGATCAAACCACAATTCTCATCCTTCATTAATCCTGGAACCTTTTTGTTTGCACGCGGTATACCGTAGGGGTTATTATCATCGTAGTCACTAGTATCGAATTGTGTCAAATCTTGTTTCATCATCTCATAGATATCGTCGCAGCTAATCTCATAGATGAGGCTATCAGTATCTGTATACATAACCTTACAACTTTTACCAAATTTGGGGAGCATGTACTCGTATGGAATTTGTATAAACATATTTTGGCTATTTCTAGAATACACATTCCAACATATATAGGCTTAGAGATGTTAATGCTAAGCTTCCGCATTTGAACAGCTATGAGATTCTCGGAGAATACTGTACGAGTATGGAAGTTAGGCTTTGCGATCGCTGTCTCTGCATCATACCGAACGCACCATTCCGTGAAAAGTTTCACATCAGCATGGTTACGCACATTCTCCATCATCTTACCAAACACAGCATTGTTCATTAGTTTATAGAGGTTCCTGCTGAAATCGTTGGTGGATTGCATTCGTAAGTGTGTATTTAATTGTATATAATCACGCAACTATGGAGACTGTTTGAACTCCAAGATACGGTGCACCTTCAGCAGCTTCAACCCATGTTTCATACACAATTGTAGATGTCGATAGTGTATTATGTACCGTGTCTTGTTGTTCAGTGTAGCAAGCAGTTTTTTCTGTCTGCCCTCCCTCCGCTGCAGCGGGCTGAGCTCGTGGTTTGCGCAGAAGGGGAGATCAGCATGCATATCATGTATATTTTGTGGGTAGTCTAGATCGACTTCTAATACGTATCCCACTTGACCGTTCTCCGGAATAGCTTTTATGTCAAAGGTTGCTACTGCATCTTCATCATTCCGCTCGATCCATCGGAAACCTCCATACGGCAGAGGTTGGGACATTGCCCAGCCGTAGAGGTTGTTAACATCGAAATACATTAGGTATGTAAAGCTCTTTGCAGGGTCATATGTTGGTAGGTGCTTGTTGTTGGCACTTGCATACCTATGTGAACACTTGCTCAGTCCACCGCGTATTGCACGCTCCATGAATAGAAGCATATCGATATCTGTTAATAGTTCGAACTCTATACCGGTGTGCTTTAGCATTGCATCCCATGTGAAACCCGGGAGGGTGAAGTAGTGCCCCGGATCAAGCTTATAACTTGCTATACAGTTCTCTCTGAAACTCTCGAACACATCGGTTAGCAACAACGTGTCAATCTTCATGTAGAGGCTACAATATTCTCCCAACGTTCGAACCTTGAAGCGTTTCCACACTTCTTTAGCATGTTGATAATCATTATCGCTAACGTGGCAATCGTTCAGACGGCTGTAGAATGCCTCTTGTGGTGGTAGCTCCGTGTCGTTAAGCTTACTGTAGGATGTTATGTATTCATAGGGAAAGACACCCTTCCTTGTCAAGAGTTTCAAGTCCGTCTCAGACAGGTGTTTAAATTCCCGTTGCACGGTACGTAGTTGGTTCGGTCCGCTCAGGTATGATGATAGTTTATCGAGACTTGAGCTAAGGAATTTGAATGAGTCAATGAAACGGAACTTTACGCATTTTTTACTGCGTCAACCCCCCTCGCCAGTGTCTGCCACATGTTTGGTGAAGGATATGTACTTCTCCTTCGTTATTGGTAGAAGGTCAATTTTACCATCAAACATCTTCGCTAAGACCATTATGACGAAGTGTGCGTCATAACCTGATAGGTTGTGGAATACAACTTGTACTGTATGTGGTATCCTGTATCCTAGATTGCAGCTTGCATAAGCTGCGCCGCGGTAGGCGCCTGTGAGGTGACAGTGGTCACGTACTTTCCCGTCCCCCGCATCAGTGAACGGTTTCACACATATGTGGCAGTGTTCAGCTCGCTGGTGTTGTAGCACTTCAGCACCTGTTAGAGCGTTCATTGGAACCACTCGGCTGAATATCTTCTTAATCCGTGTGCCTAACATATGCAGTTCTCTGGCGAACCACTCCATGCTTCCAGTTTCACTGCTGTAACAGCTGTAGTGGCAGAGCGACTCGTCATATGCGCAGTGGACATAGTAGCCGATGCTGAATGGACGGTGACGTTGGTATGGCAGTGAACTCCCTTGTTGACGACCTTGCTGCTCGCTCCCAACGGCCTCCAGCCAGCACTCTATGTCAGCATAGATTATGAAAAGCATGCGCTCCTTGTGGCTGTAGTTCTTAAATTTCAACCACCTGTCATCCCCGGTGGGGAGCGTTATAGCACATTCATCCATCCGTGCGCAGTCGATTAGATGCATCGACAGCTCTTCCTGTGTGTTGAAGTAGTGTAGGCACCTAGAATGTAATATTGAGATTTTGTAGTGTGTGCTCTTGGAGACAATTGGTTGATATATATTATAGCTTTATGATTATGAACAGAATCGTACTTACCGCTCGCATATGTGCTTTGAGCGTCGGCTTTTACTGATTTCCGTGGACAGTAGTCGTGATAGGCTTCTGATACATGCATAATGGTATTTGTGTGAAGTCTTTCTGCTTTCAATCATTAGCAGGTTGGCATGTTGCTGGCGCTTGTTTTTGTTATGCGGAGTGGTACACATCTGTTCCGCTCCCACCCAAACACGTTCACGGAGATGTTATTGCGTTTTTCAAATGCTGAAATCTGTTTTAACCTCATTGGAACTTCTGCCTCACTGGTATTCAATGTATCTGTATAGTGTGGGTATGATGATGTTCTAGAAACATTTTGTATGCTGGAGTTCTCGACGGGGTGAAGGCTTGCGGTGACTGCCCAGAAAAGCATGTGTCCACACAATTCATATTTATGACGGCTTTCTTCAATTGTATGGCTCTTGGTAGAGATATGCTCCCTCCTGGACAGATGGGCTGGTACCTGTTTATATTTATCATTAGATGTAGAACCCTCCGCAGAGCCCAACCGCTATCACGCTCTTGAAATTCCGACATTTGTGTTAATATTGGATGTTCCACATCGCGTGTGTACCAGCGACGTAAGTTGCTAGATGGATCAAGCTCGCTGTTCCGCGTATTGAACCCCTTCACGCTGACTGTTCCGTCCAGCACATATTCGGCCTCCATGGTTACATTCACCTTCACATTACGGTGTTGGTTGATCCCCTCAATTACACGTCTGGTTACCATTCTATGGCGCATCACGAAGGAAGTGTTTGGGATCGATGTTCTGTGAATTGATAACAGCGCTTGTGGAAATCCGATCCATGAATGCTGATTCGATCTCTACAAGAGTGAGGCTGGATGCTCTTGCTGATTGTGTGTTACCATGTAACCCTCTACCAACACGTACAAACCGTTCCTGCACTGCCACTTTCAAGCACTTTATACGCGTTAGAACACATACTATATGACGTTTTGTACCAATTGATAACATGTCTCTATTCTTTTCAGTGTGCTCGGCTATGAGAGCTAAACACTCGTCGCACTGATTCAACCACTCGCGGTATTCGTTCACGTTCCTTTCAGCTTCTTCAACATGACGCCTGTGATGTCCATGATTACGTGTATGTTTATAAAATCTGAATGAGGTATCGCAGTTCGTTTTATATGCATGCGGGAGGGTGGGGAGTGTTCATGGTGAGTGTGCTCGCTACCAATATGTTTCTGCTGTTACAACATTTTGGGTCGCTGTCGGGGACCTTGATTTTCTATCGATACTGCATTTTTTAGAGTATGGCAGTAGCTGTTAAGGTCACAGGGACAGTTGTTGATGTAGCAATTTGATGGCTACGTGAGCTCAAGGTTACTGTGTCGTATGCGCTTCGTTGGTAGACACCTGAGATCAGGGTTGTCATGTGTGTGTGTGTGTGTGTGTGTGTGTGTGTGTGTGTGTGTGTGTGTGTGTGTGTGGGTTGTCGACGCAGCAATTTAACGTCGTGCATATCGACGGGTAGATTGGGTCTCAAGGTTAGCTGACGAGGTGTCTAGTTTCCATCAGCAATTGTCAAGGTTGCTGATGCAACAATTCAACCTCGTGCGTATCGACGGGTAAATTTGAGCTTAGGGTCACTTGACCAGGTGTCTAGTTTCCGTCAGCAATTGTCAAGGTTGCTGACGCAGCAATTCGCCCTCGTGCATATCGACGGGTAGATTGGGTCTCAAGGTTAGCTTACCAGGTGTCTAGTTTCCGTCAGCAATTGTCAAGGTTGCTGACGCAGCAATTCGCCCTCGTGCACATCGACGGGTAGACGCGGTGACGTCACCTCGCGAAATTTTTGGTGTCCCAGAAACCGCTTTGTTTAATCTACTGTCGTCAATATAAACAACTACATCTCCTGCTCGAATGGGTTCAGCAAATACTTTGTCAACGAATCTTTGAAATTTGGATGGTGCTGCTTTTAGACCAAAGGGCATTTGTAAATATTCGTATTGTCCTAAAGGTGTTATAAAAGCAGTATATTTAACTGAATCGTCTGCCACTTAATGTGATGAAATCCTTCTTTAAGGTCTAGTGTCGAAAAGTACTTTTTATCACGCAGCACATCTAATTGGTCTTCAATTAATGGTAGAGGATAGTTATCGCGTGCTAAAGACTTATTGAGGGTTCTAAAGTCAACACATAATCTAAGTTTTCCATTATTCTTTTTCACTAGTACGATCGGTGATGCATACTCCGATTCACTTGGGCGGATAATACCCTTTTCTGATAATTCGTCTAAGATGATTCTTAATTTTTCTTTTTCCTCATAAGAAAGTCTACGTGGCGTATAGTGAAATGGTTTCACATCATTTAAGGTTAATGTAAGCTCAACTTTCGTTTCTGGGGTCTCTGGTCTTTCTGGCTCTACATAAGCTGAAACAAACAAATCTTTAAGTTTCTTCCGTTCAAGGAAGTCAATTTCTTTGTTAATCTCTAACTGTTCGACCGTAGATGCTGGCTCATCTATTTCTATTTTCATAATTTCAGGAAGTTCATCATTTGTTTTGCCGTCCATACCACTGTTAATCAAAAACATATTAAATATTTTCATAATATCTCTACCCAGTACAACAGGTACTGTCATCGTTCTATGTGGTACCACATAAAGCCTAAGATTCTCGTTAATCACTCCATCTAACGTTATGTCCGCTCGTAATTCACCCATAATGCTCAGTTCGAACTTATTGATACCGCAGAATTGATTAAATCTACCTTCCTTACTTCGCTCATAAGTTGGTGCAAACCTTTCTTTGATGAAGCTAATCGGGCTTCCCGTATCCATAAGAGTTTCTAAATACCAGTCTTTCGCGCTCTCTGTCGTAATCACTCGATATCTCACAGGTTTAACAAAGTTGTCTTCCATCGGCTGTACCACTGCGACCGTTTTCGACTTCTTTGGGCAGTTCTTCATCTGATGCCCAAATTCGCCGCATTCGTAGCACGTCCCCCTCTCTCGTCTAGGCTGCTGACAATCCTTCAGTATATGCCCCGGCTTGTTGCAGTTGAAGCACCGCACGGGAATCTTGTATTTCGGAACATCTCCTCCTTCCTGGATGTTGCCCTTCTGTCCCTTCGGTCCCTTCGCCTTCGGTGTCGTGTCGACTTTCACTGCATCGTAATCTGCGCGCGACATTGTACGAAAAGTGTCCAGCAGGGATGCGACGTCCTTACATCTTTGTAGTTTAGCCTGCCTCCGTAATTGCTTGTCGTCTATTCTCTCGACTATGTATTTCACCAGCTCATCGTCTGCTATTGGCACTCGATTTGCCAATGTTAACTTATCATGGACTGTTCAGGAATCATCGCCCTATTGGTCCCCTAGCTTTAAGCAATGTTACCTAGTATTAAGATTATCTAGCCATGCGCATTCGGCCCCGCAGCCGACTACAAGATTATCGATCCGCCTATCGATCCGCACAGATTCCACCAATGAACGTAGCGATCGGAACGCTCCCCCGCGGAAGCGTGAAGAACTTGCGCTTCTTCTCCGGCCGGCTTCCTTGTTCCGCCATAACTGTGACTTCGACTCAAGGAAACGGACGCGTCGCTTGCGAGCGAACTTACGAGATTGTGTGTTGATCCACAAGTGAACCGCTAAATCAAACAAGAACTGTACCGCTTCACCCGTTGTTTTTATTATGACTGTGATAGGACCAGTGGTGTTATTGCCACCGGGCCGCCGACCTCCACAGTTCCGCCAAAGTCCTAGGGTTCCAGCAAACAGCCTACTTACTCCGCACCGCCAACACCATCCACTAGCACCGCCGTCTCCAGCTCCTCCAACCCTGCACCGCAGATCCCCCCATGCCACGTATGTGGCGAAATCCACTACGTGGCCAGGTGCCCAGCTTTTGTGAAGATGACACCGGAACAGCGCCGCACCACTGCCCAATAGCTGAGGCTATGCCCCAACTGCTTCGGCAACCACGGCCTGAACTGGTGTAAGTCGACACAGGGCTGCAGGGTATGCGGTGCAAGGCACCACACATACTTACACCCACTCACCTCTGAATCCGCTTCCTCCGCTGCAACCCACTGAAGGCCCACGCTTCCACGCTCCGCTTTACTCCTTCACTCATCTACCTCACCGCTGACCACGCTTACACCGCTTTACCTCCAATCCGCAGTACCAAATCCGCAAACCAACAAACATAACCTACACCTGTCAGAATCCACACCTACCTACGCCGCACAGTCCAACAGGACAACTAATTCTGGTGTCTGGGATGAGACGACCTTGGCACATGGTGCTTCGGCACCAGGAGGGTTGAGGGTCTCGCCTTCTCAGCCATCGGGAGAGGTTTCCCAGGACAATTGTGCCAATCACTCCTTACCTAGCTATATCCGTCCTATAGTTCTGCTAGCAACCAGCCTTGCCGCCATAGTTACGCCACTCAGAACTCACCAAGTCAGATTGCTCTTGGATCCTGGGTCTGAGCTGACGCTTATATCTGAAACCGCTGTACGCCAGTGTAAATTGGCAAGAAACCATGCCTCAGTTGCCATCCGAGGCATTGGCAATGCAAGTGCTGGAACCACCAGAGGCGTAGTGCACTTAACATTGAAATCCGCGTATACTCATGAAGCTATCGAAGTCACCGCACACATCTTGAAGGAACTGACAGGCACAAAACCATCCACGGATATTCTAAACGCCTCATGGAGCCACTTGAAACATCTACAACTGGCTGATCCGCAATTTATGACACCATGCCGCATCGACATACTCCTTGGTGCTGACCATTATGGCATAATTCTACAACCTGAGGTGGTAAAGGAGTCCGCCGACCTGCCTGTAGCCCAACGCACAATATTTGGATGGATAGTGCTGGGCCCAACCTCTCGCACCGCAACCAGGCAAGTCAGTCTTACCAAATATCTGTTGACCAACAACAACAGGACCTTCAAGAATTGTTGACCCGCTTTTGGATACAAGAAGAAGTACCAACGTCATCTAACACACCAGAATCCACAGCAGACGAACGTGCTTGTGAACTTCACTTCCAAGCAACACATACCAGAACCGCTGCTGGCAGGTACGTTGTCAGACTGCCACTGAGATCTGCCCGCGTACAACTTGGAGATTCATTCAATACTGCCCATGCTTGCCTCCGCCATCTGCTCAGACGTCTTGCCAAGGATGGCACGTACCGCCAACTATACATGAACTTCCTACAAGAATTTGAGCAACTTGGGCACATGATCAGAGCACCTGTCACGCCAACTACAACTCCAACCTATTACCTTCCGCACCATGGAGTTCTTAAAGAAAGCAGTAACACCACCAAACTGCGAGTTGTGTTCAATGGATCTCGAGCAACGCCGACAGGAGTGTCCCTCAACGATATCTTACACACGGGAGCTAAGCTTCAGATTGATATCATGGACGTGCTGCTGTGGATCCGCAGACACCGCTTCATATTTGCCACTGACATCAGGAAGATGTTCCGCCAAATCCTGGTCGTCCAACGAGATTGGGATTTACAGTGCATATTCTGGGTGAACGAGCAGCATAACATAACCTCGTACCAGCTTACAACTGTCACGTACGGTACTCGTCCAGCCACGTTCCTCGCAGTCCGCGTACTTCTTCAACTGTTGGCAGATGAAGCACACAAGTTCCCACTCGCTGTCAACCCGCTCATATACGGACGTTATGTGGACGATATATTCGGAGGTGCCGACAACATCGCCGAACTTCAAGAAACCGCAGACCAGCTGACTAGCTTGTGCCAGGCGGGCGGATTCCCCCTGGGGTCGGCATCACATCATTCCACCGCACTCCATCCCAGAGCAGTTCATTCCATCGCACTTCATCCCAATCGCAGTTCATCCCAACACACTTCATCCCAGTACCTTTCATCCCAACTCATTTCATCCCAAAACAGTTCATCCCATTCCCATTTCATCCCAGCGCAGTTCATCCCAATTCTTTTCATCCCAGCCACAGTTCATCCCAGTACCTTCTATCTAATTTCCTCACAGTACTGTGGTATTACTTTGACACGTATCAGTTATTATGTTCATAAAGTCTATGACTATTACGAAGGGGCAAAACTAGGCGTTGACTTCAAAGTAAGTGTTTACAGTCAACAGTGAATGTATACATTGAGCACGACGGTACACGACAAGAAAGAACCTTTTTTTTTACGCAGTGGAAATTCCTCACGAACACCTCAGCCCTCTGGGGGGAGAAACCGGGGTAGTGTGGGGTTCGCACCGACTAAAAACACTGCGATAGCCAACCCGGACGATGAAGGGGAACCTGGGATCTCCGAAGGAACTCGACCAGGAGCCCCACCGTTATTTGCCCCAAGAGCAGAGGCCCATTCCCTTGGGCCATTGCTGACCCCTGAACCTCGGGGATGTTGTGGCAGTGCCAGAGACCACACCCGACACTGTCACCCGTCCCGGAGCCGTGTGACCGGGTACCAGGCCCCCTCCTGAATACCCCGACTCCTAGAGACGCGACTGCAGCTAGGCCGCAATCAAGGTCGGGAGGGGGAGAGGGGGCAGGCACATGGGGATGCCTACCGTAGCCTCTTCCTCCTAGCCACCCTCCGAACTGCCTTCCTGGCCCTGCGGGCCGGCAGCTCTCTCTCTCTCGACCGCTCGGCGACCTCTTTGCGGGTGAGGACATCCTCGCAAAAGGTCGCAACGGCAGTCCACTTCTCTCGGCCCGCGACCACAGCCCCGACTAACGTCCGCAGGCTAAGATCGGGACCGGCGGCCAGCATGAGGGCCCGCCTCTCTTCGTCGAAAGTCGGGCACACTTCGACAGTGTGCTCCGGCGCACAGTGGCGAGTTTGGGCCTAAAACGCATCGGGCTTTTCGGACCAAAAATGGAGTGAAGTGGTAATGAAAGTTTAATATTATTTCCTTATTCTGGACAATATAAAGCACAGAAAATGTTAGTAAAAAACTTTTCATTTTCAAATAGTCCTGAAGATAACGACAGTCGTATAGAACATGTTCCCATGTATTCAAATGGACAACTTTAACTTTGTGTACTGTTTCGGCAACCTAACCCGACCTAATGAAATTTATATCTTCTGAAACTAGATTTTCCCCTCTAAATTTTGAGATATAACTCATCTGCGGGAAATTGCGGGCACTTGAGATATGTACTTGTGAAAGTTTAAGTTTGAAGTTATATGAATTTAAAATTACTTTATACAACCGAAATTTGAAACCGTCATATTTCCATGCAAGAAATAACAATGATTTGGGTTATTTGAGAGAAGGAAATGCATACCTCTAGTAGAAGGATGCAAAATATTTATTCGTGGTCGGAGTTTAACCAACCATTGTCCGATTCGGACTGGTCCTCGCTTTCGCTGGTAATTAAACTCTGCAAATGGAACCAGTTGTTAGATATACGGATGTTCAGATAAATATCTATTGTTTGTTGTAAAATATTGACCCGTACATCCGACTCTCCTTCTTCTTTCCTGGCAACAAGTGCCTCGTATGAGTCAGGAAGAGAATATATAGTGGCAGACTCGTCCATCTGCCTCGTTTTTGGCATATATTGCTTGGAGATCCCCGGATCTGAGCTTATCATGAATCTCTGGAATTTCGATAGATACCATTAATAAAAATAATAATAATAATAATAATTGGGGGACAAGATCACTTTTTATGTATGGAAATATTGTTATACTCATGAATAATACCTGATATATGTCTTGCTAGTTTACTACCCGCGAATGCTTGCGGGCGAACATCAGGCGATAATTTTTAAAGTCTTTATTGCGCGCTTCTTGCGGCTCTTCGGATAGCATGCCTATGAATTGTGACAGGATTGTTAAATATATAATTAGATCACAATGACATGCTACTAAAATTTCGGAATAGCTACCTAAAGGAAGCACAGAATAGCGCATGAAGTCTGCACCATGTACAGGGTGATTCGGGTAAGTGCTATCGGCTTTTTACCATGGAAATTTATCGATTTTTGAAATTGGTAATTGTCTCGGCGGCCGTCTAATGTCACCGGTGTCGCGTGACTGCTTAGGGTCAACTGGCCGAATCACGCCAAATACCGACAGTCTTCCGATTAACCGGCAAGGGCCGAATGAGTCGGTAATAAAACATTTTTGCAGCACAATGGAACGGAAAGTGTGAGCGATGCGTGGCATAATAAATATAGTAAAGAGCGTGTCATCGGTGCACTCTGGCGAGAAATCATTCTTGTTTTTCCTTTAATTATAACTATAGAGCTAAATATTGAAAGAGCCAGTAGTTCTCTCCTTACCTCAAGTCAACAGCCAGGCTGTCACCCTTTTTTGGAAGGCGGAGGCAACACGCCTGCAGCAGTGGCGCGATCAAGGATTGCGGCCGAGTCTTTCAATATTTCGTTTTATAGTTATAATAAAGAGAGAAACAAGAATTATTTCTCGCCAGAGTGCAAGAATGATAGGCTTCCCTATATTATTTATTATGCACAAATCTTTATTATATCACGCTAATATCTCGCTGATAATATCAAGCGAATCGGTTCAGCCGTTTGGGGGCTATAATTATTTTCCTCGTAGGCAAGCCCGTTTCGTTGGTAAAACCTTTCTGCACTGCACACTGGCAGGGGGGAGTGCGAGATATTAGCGTGATATAATAAAGATTTGTGCATAATAATAATATAGGGAAGCCTATCATTCTTGCACTCTGGCGAGAAATAATTCTTGTTTCTCTCTTTATTATAACTATAAAACGAAATATTGAAAGACTCGGCCGCAATCCTTGATCGCGCCGCTGCTGCAGGCGTGCTGCCTCCGCCTTCCAAAAAAGGGTGAAAGCCTGGCAGTTGACTTGAGGTAAGGAGAGAACTACTGGCTCTTTCAATATTTAGCTCTAAAGTTATAATAAAAGGAAAAACAAGAATGATTTCTCGCCAGAGTGCACCGATGACACGCTCTTTACTATGTTTATTATGCCACGCATCGCTCACACTTTCCGTTCCATTGTGCTGCAAAAATGTTTTATTACCGACTCATTCGGCCCTTGCCGGTTAATCGGAAGACTGTCGGTATTTGGCGTGATTCGGCCAGTTGACCCTAAGCAGCCACGCGACACCGGTGACATTAGACGGCCGCCGAGACAATTACCAATTTCAAAAATCGATAAATTTCCATGGTAAAAAGCCGATAGCACTTACCCGAATCACCCTGTACAAATATCTTGTGCACAGTGGGAGACAGTGTGTACCATGGGTACGTATCTTCTATAATCCGGTACGTATTCTTCGTGTATCGCTCAAATTCGTCGGGATCTACTGCACACCTTCGAGAACTTATGGCCGCAAGAATATTGGCCAATCTCCTTACGATTCTTTCCGTAATGCTTGTAATTCGAGAGACTAAAATATAGAGATAACGTTAAATTAGAATTACAGTAATTAGTTAACTTCCGAAAGCTATTAAGTACCTTTTGCGAGATTGCTTGGGTCGAAGAATCTTCTCGCGGTATTCCCTGTGTTGGAGGAACCAAAATCTATAAACGGATAAAATCAAATGTGTTTTTTCTATCGAAATTCGATAAATAGCAACCAGCGAGAAGCAATGCAAATTTGAATTTATGCCACTTTGTTTTGGGAAATCTACTTTGATCCCGATTTCATCCTTTAATTGATTTTGGACCAGTTCCTTTCTGCGCTTTTCTTCAGCTTTTTGCGTTGCCGTTAAGCGCGTCCCTTTCGGTGCGTTCAATCCCCTGTGGCAAGAAATAAGTGTGCATGTTTTACCGATACAACTTATCTTAATTCGGAAAACATTTGCAACCGCTCACTTACATTCGATATGAAAGTTTTAATAGGAACTCCATCATCTTAATTCGGGCGTGAAGTGGGGAAATTCCGAATGAGAGGGAGTCCTCGTTTTTACTGCCCGTTAAGTAGGCGTTTGCGGTAGATGGACGCGCAAAACAAACTGAGCATTTCTAAAAAGATGTTGAAATGTATTGATAAAATAACAATAAGTATCAATTAAATACTCGGTAATATAATCTGCAGGAATATAATTCAATTTCTCACCAAAGTTGATTTATTGCCAACAATCGCGTTGACCACTTTTCCATCAACCATTGTCAAATGTAGGGAATGGCTTACCGTAATTGTACGGCCACTATATTCGATCTACGGGTAAATAAATTAAAAAAGAATTAAAAGGGCAATAAATCCAACTGAATAGAATCAAAAATGAAGAATCACCTCGGTCGGAACTAATTCTTCTATTTCCCGTTTCACACGTTTGTACTCCTTCAAGATGGTTTCTGTCGATTCCTTCTCGAATCTCATACGCAGCGGACGGCAAAGCCTAAATGAAAGTTTTTATTAAAAGAATAGTACAGGCACTATGAGACGCATGAATGATGTTTCTACTTATTTTTTACCAGATTGAATTTGGGGATCTATTCTGCCAGATTACGGTTCCTGCTTCATCTTCGCGCGTCATTTGTATCGGAACTAATGTGCTGATGAAAATCGCGGCATCCGATGCATTTGTTGGACTATTCATATAGATCTGTGAATATCAATGCTGATGTACATAATAACTAAGAAAATAACAGTGTTAAGTGTGGATATAAGTAGCATATGATTTGACATAATACCTGATTGAATTCGGCATGCCCGGAGCCGCCATCCATTCCCCACTTCGTTATTAATTGGACGTTGTTATTTTCTGCAATGGTCTTTCGTGCGTCTGCGTCCATTGTCTTAATTAAGCGCTCTGTTGTCACGTTTAACAAATTCTATACAGACAAGTAGCGTAAATGATTATATATGATTATTATATAAATTATATATATGATTTATGAAAATTAAATCATATAGCTTGCTTATCATGGGCTAGAAGAATCGCAAATAAAATTACCTGCAGCGGAACACGTGCTTCCAATTCTGAAAACTCCATGCCCTCAGGATATAGGGCACTTTTTGCCTGGGTAAGCTTCTCGTAATACGGTAATGCGTCGAATCCTATTGAAAATATTCGGGGTGCATAATGCAAGTAATACAACTTTAAAGTAACAGAAATGGTACCTTACCGTGAGACAATAAGGTGCTCCTTAGTATTTTGTAGGATTCCTTTGTCAGCTTCGCTTTTATTAAAAGCACTAAGGCATCTTTGGCCGTTAATTGTTTCGGATCTTCTTCGCCGTCATCATTAATTAATGACACCAGTTTTTTGGCGGTGTTCATATCAGCAGTGACTTCCACTATTTTCGCAGCCGAACGTTTGCCCTCTGCCCTCAGCACTGATGCAGTGGCAAATGCTAAAGTGTTGCCGTCATTTGTTCGTAAGTCTACAATCAAATCTCTTTTAGTACACAATATGCCACGTTTTCTACAAACCGTTGTGCATCGTTAAAGAATTTTTAATAGAACTTGCCTGCTGTTCGTCTTCTTTTTTGCGAATTGGAGATCTCGGTGAATTGCCGTATATTGTTTCTTTGAGCGTTTGTCGCCCGAGAAACAGTTGCTGCATACAGGTTCTCTTTTATACAGGTTCTCCATTAACTTGTCAGACCGATGAGATGCCTTCCATCGCCTCATATATATATCAACAAAAGCTCCCACTGTTTTTTGGTTAGCGCTTTTCCCAAAGTTTGTTAGGTAAGAAATAACAGCGTCCACTGCTTCGCTTCTAGATTTGCACTTAACCAATCTTCCGAGGTACCGCTTAGTCAAGTTAATATTATTGTCCGACATTTTTTCACTCCAAATATTGCACAAAACTTCTTCTAAAGGTCGACGCGACAACTTTGTAGTAGATTCACTGGCCTACTGGTGCAAAGAATTATATCGGTTGCACGTAGATGCGTATTTCATTACAATTGATATCATTGGTTGCTTGCTGCCGATTCCAAGAAAAACAGCGAATCGGAGAGTCGAACCTAACCTAACCTAACCTAACCTAACCTAACCTAATATATATTTTTTGAGCATCTTCGTGGATGCACAGCTATGCGCTTGGGACAAGTTGCCTTCGGCGATCTGGTGTCCCTTATGATACATTAAGGATATGTTACGCTCTCTCGAGCGTAGTCTCTCGCTCAGGAGGAATCTAATTAATCCAGTTTCATAAGCCTCCTGATGTTTTGGAATATTCATACAAGTCCTCGAATCGCTGGCATCCGAGATGCCTTTTCCGTTCTCATACTTTGTTGAAAGCGAACTCCGTTAGTCTAGCTGATAATCCCTTGTGGGAAGCGTTGCGATATACAATTCCCGCTTACGTTAACCACAACTTAGATTAGCGGGAATGCTTAGGCGCTACTTCAATTTCTCGCTCTTGATTCCGAGAAACCCCAACGTCTTGGAAGTTTTGGTTCTGGAACGGGGAGAGCGTCTTGCCCTACTCCCACACTGGCTGACAAATTGCATGACGCCCTTAAGGCCCCGACGGCTAACGCCGTGCTCTGATTCGTTAACACCGAAAAGTGCGGCCCAACTCGTCGGCGGCGCGAACGAGCCGAACCGCGTCCGACGGAGCGGAGGCTGCGACACTCTTCGTCTTCAAGTCGTGAGGTACGCGTCGTCGAGTCCGTGGTCGACTTTTATATTATTCAATTGAGACAGAGTTGCGTCGGTCAAACCGCGAGAAGCGTTGTACCGCGTTGTTTTGCGTTGGTACCGCGCAAAAACTCAGACACCACGTTAAATTATTGTAATTTCTTGTCCAAGCACTCGACCATTCCGTTTGATCGAGTTAGTTCTAGTTCTCTTGTTAATACGGAAGATTTGTTATTTTCTCACTTATAGTAGAACCGGAATTGTTTTATATATCTATTATATCATTCAGTGTCAGTCAGTGTGCCAGTGGGTTAAGTGTGTTGCTTCTTCCAGCTCTCAATCATTCCTTTTGTGTGTCGTGCGTTCGTCCGCTTTACCAAAGATACAAAAGCTTCGAAGGAAGTCGGACTATCGGAGTTGTCTGATTTTATAACCGTATCTTCCCCGTTTTCTTCTGATAAGTCCTCAAATGGCGATTGTCCATGACAGTCTTCATCTCATTATCCAGGGTGCTCCAAAAGTCTCCTAAACCAAGGCGGCCATCTTGGGGGATGAGACCGCCTGATGACAATACGCCCTTAAAAAATTTAGGGAGCTATCTTACTTTAGGAGCTATTAGCGGAGAGGAGTGACCAATCGGTGCGCTGTCGCTGTGACACGGCAGCACGAATCGAGCCGCCGCAGAATCTCGCCGCTCGGGCGACGCGCACGGCCCCGCGCGTCAGACGTTACACGCACACTGCGCCCGGCTAAATGTTGGTCAGCGCAGGCCAGCACCAAGCGGCAAGTGCCTACCCAAGGTGGTGCCCTTCTACGCAGCAATCAGCGGGCGTATTTTCAGAAGGCGCCTCGCTAATCTTGGCGCTGTTATACGTACTGCTAACACTTGCCAATTATTATCGCGTTCCTCCCACATCTTTTTCCAGATTTTTGCCACGAAAATATCCGATCCAAAAATCTTTCAACATTTTTTTGACATTTTTTCCCCCATTTTGAAAAACGATCCCGATCGACTTCCGCTCACCGTTCACCACAAATACGCTTTGTTTTAAAGCAGGCTTCAATGCGTCTTGCAAATTAATTACAGCCAGATACTGCCACGCGAACCGGAGATCGTCCCGTTTCTGCCTGACAAGTTGGAGACGGAAGAATTTAGCGGCGATCTGATTATTGGAATATTTTTTTTATGAAAACCTAAACCTTTGCCAACAATACGCCGCTTCCCGTTTTCCGATATCTAACGGAGGTTCCGAGTTATGATTTATTAAAGGAGGGTCGGTGTCTCGCGCGTGGCCACGCAGCCGGCGATTGTGACCGGCCTGGGTTCGAAGGGGCTAACTCGGGGGACGGGGGGCGCAGGTAAACCAAACTCGGGGAATCTTTCGAAAAGGCTTCAATCCATCTACCAATTCAATTTCAGCAAGATAATGCCAAGCGATCCGGAGATACTCCCGATTTCGCCAGATAAATTAGTGTAGCGAGAATTTAGCGCTGATTTGATTATTAGAATATTTTTGTTATGAAAGCCTAATCCTTTGCGAACAATACGTCGCTTCCCGATTGCCGATATCTCACGCAGGTTTCGAGTTATGATTTTTTAAAGGAGGGTCGGTGTCGCGCGAGCGACAACGCTGCCGGCGCGGCGGTCGTGACCGGTCGGGCAGTTGCACGCGCGACACCGGCCCTCCTTTAAAAAATCATAACTCGGAACCTGTGTGAGATATCGACAAACGGGAAGCGGTGTATTGTTCGCAAAGGATGAGGTTTTCATTAAAAAAATACTCTAGCAATTAGATCGCCATTAATTTCTCGCGACACTGATTTATCTGACGAAATCGGGAGTATCTCCGGATCGCTTGGCATTATCTTGCTGAAATTAAATTGGTAGATGGATTGAAGCCTTTTCGAAAGAATCCCCGAGTTTGGTTTACCTGCGCCCCCCGTCCCCCGAGTTAGCCCCTTCGAACCGAGGCCGGTCATGATCGCCGGCTGCGTGGCCGCGCGCGCGACAACGGCCCTCCTTTAAAAAATCATAACTCGGAACCTCCGTTTGATATCGGAAAACGGGAAGCGACGTATTGTTGGCAAAGGTTTAGGTTTTCATAAAAAAAATATTCCAATAATCAGATCGCCGCTAAATTCTTCCGTCTCCAATTTGTCAGGCAGAAACGGGACGATCTCCGGTTCGCGTGGCAATATCTGGCTGTAATTAATTTGCAAGACGCATTGAAGCCTGCTTTAAAACAAAGCGTATTTGTGGTGAACGGTGAGCGCAAGTCGATCGGGATCGTTTTTCAAAATGGGGGAAAAAATGTCAAAAAAATGTTGAACGATTTTTGGATCGGATATTTTCGTGGCAAAAATCTGGAAAAAGATGTGGGAGGAACGCGATAATAATTGGCAAGTGTTAGCAGTACGTACAACATCGCCAAGATTAGCGAGGCGCCTTCTGAAAATACGCCCGCTGATTGTTGCGTAGAAGGGCACCACCTTGGGTAGGCACTTGCCGCTTGGTGCTGGCCTGCGCCGACCAACATTTAGTCGCGCGCTGTGTGCGTGTCACGTCTGACGCGCGGGACCGCGTGCGTCGCCCGAGCGGCGAGATTCTGCGGCGGCTCGATTCATGCTGCCCTGTCACAGCGACAACGCACCGATTGGTCATTCCTCTCCGCTAATAGCTCCTAAAGTAAGATAGCTCCCTATATTTTTGAAGGGCGTATTGTCATCAGGGGGTCCCTCCCCCCAAGATGGCCGCCTTGGTTTAGGAGACTTTTGGAGCACCCTGTATATGTACGCGAGCGAGAGTGAATGAGAGACTATGCGACCCTGTCGCGACTGCGATTTACCCGGCATCTTTACTGTTGTAGCCATTGGCATCATTTGTCACTATTGACACCCGTAAATTCGATTTGATATCGTTTAATTCTGTTTTGTTCAGCTTTGATTGCAATATACTTAATTTTACCTTTTACTTAAAATTGTGTATTATTCCAATACTGCAACCTTAATATCATTACATTTGCCTCCATCCCAAATAGCCAAATTGAGGGCCCGTATGGGACTCAGATTGGAGCCGATCCCAATTACCCTTATTCTCCCCAGAGAGTAAGCAACCGGACATTTCGTTCGGTTAAAAATATAATTATTTTCTTTCCTTAACGTACGATATTTACCCGCTCGCGCCCTACGCTCGTACGTAACACACTTACCATTGGCAGTTTAATGGAATAGGAGTTCATATATGTCGCCCCAGGAAAAAACGTTGATCTTTGAGGGGTATTCTCCCAGCAGCAGCATACTCAAACAAACTGGCGTGGATTAAGACGTTGCAGTCAAACTGCTGGAAATTTCAGGGGATCAGATGATCATTATCAATTGGTTTGCCATGCTAACAATAATAGTCCAATGCGCACAAGACCTGAAAATGTTTAAATATTAGTTAAATTGCTCCAGTTTCACTTGGGTTTGAGTCACATTAGATCTATGGTCAGACTATTTATTTTTTTATATTAAGTCAATAGTGATTTCGATCGCATGTACTACTGTGTGCCATTGGAAAAAAGGTGGCTGGCTCTACACCTAGCTCAAGCCGTCAGATATACCAAACTGTCTTTTTTTTCTAGCGGCACACCATATGTTGTAGAATTGTCTACTTTTTGCACACTTTGTTATGTTATATATATGGACTTACTTGAATACACACAGACTGCCGTCAAGAAAAGTCAAACAAATAATGTTGCAGATTCTTCGGATAATAAGAAATCAAGTAACGTAATTTGGATAAGAAAGATTCTACATAATAGCAAAACATTCCGGACAAAGAGCGAAAAGGATGTTCAGTGCTTGGTCTTCGTGCATTTTAAGAAGAAGCATAGGAATAATGTAACAGATTAAGAGAATAAGAGAAATACTACTATTACTGTATGGATTTGTGCGACTCTTAACTTTCAGGATATGTTCTGTCTCAATTTCTTTTTCTCTAGTGGCAATAGACAACAGCAACTTCACTTCAACAGTTAAAGGTCGCTTATAAATAAACTCACAAGGAATTAATGAAAAAACAATTGACTGCTCATTTACGCTGCAACAAGTTATTATTCTTTAAGCAGATGCCGGACAGCCAATCTCCTAATTTTTGAGTATTATTCAAAAATATTGGAGTAACCAGACGAACCCCTTGATAGAAACTGCCATTTCAACTTTCATTGGTGACCTTTTGCACAGTAGTTTAAACTATAAAAATCAAAATTTGAAATAACAATAAGGGAGTTACAGATACTCAAATAGATGAAAATATTGGGTGTGTGTATGAGTACTCTGCGGAGGAATCTTCTGCTATGTTTGATGCAACCAAGATATATTTTTGCACAGTTACTTTGAAAGGTATTGGCTATGGCAGGAGCAGCAGTATCAAGGACATATAAGTAGGTACTGTGGAAGTGCCTTAAAACTAATTATTAATAGTAACATTTTTATACCCGCGCAGTGGCTCAGGGGGATAAGCGTCCGACTCGCAATTAGCGGGACCCGGGTTCGATCCCAACACCTGTCATCGCCGCTTTTCGGCACGTTCACGCACTGTGCGGGGGGGGGGGGGTAGTTCGGAATCCACCTTAAAAATTGTAGGTCCACCCGGTATGAGAATAAATTTGTTGTTCCCCCCTGCCTTACAGAAGCTCATACCGGGCCGGTATGTGAATACAGGTGGTATACCGTACCCGTCTCAAATCCTGCGGGGTTTCGACGTTAATGAAAACAATCATCAATAGTAACATTTTGTCCAAGAAATTAATTTTGTACACTTTTTTTTTAAAAATCCTTATGAAATTCATGTTAAATGAATTGAGTATGCTAACTACTCTAGTTCATGCTATAACTAACTGTGCAAAAGTAGATCTTGGTTGGACTAACTGTACCAGAAAACTCCTCCGCAGAGTACTCATACGCATCCTCAACATCTTCATTTAGTCGAATACCACTACTCCCTTATTGTTTCATTAAATTTGGATTTTTATTGCTTAATCTACTCTGCAAAAGAAGAACCCGCGCAGTGGCTCAGGGGGATAAGTGTCCGACTCGCAATTAGCGGGACCCGGGTTCGATTCCAACACCTGTCATCGCCGATTTTCGGCACGTTCACGCACTGCGCGGAGGGTAGTTCGGAATCCACCTTAAAAATTGTAGGTCCACCCGGTATGAGAATAAATTTGGTGTTCCCCCCTGCCTTATGGAAGCTCATACCGGGTCGGTGTGCGAATACAGGAGGTAATTCCATACCCGTCGCAAACCCTGCGGGGAGGTCGACGTTAATGAAACGATCAATCAATCATCAATCATTTCGACTACTCTGTAAAAGCGTAAAAATTCGATGGTAAAAAACCAATTCCAATTATCCGCATCAACCTGTACCAATACTAGTTAAAATGGCTGTTTTTATCAACTAGCTGATTTTGCAACTCCAATTTTTTAAAAAACGATTATAAATGACGAGAATAATCGTCAGAACAAGCGCAAAAAACAAAATTAACTTATTAATTAAAAAGCGAATTGATTAATTAACTAATTAATTGAAATCAAATAACAAAGAACCCAGTTAAATCTTCCCCGCCACTTATAGTTTCTATGAACATCTATCACAGGCAACAAACTGAGGAGCAAAGTGTGCGTTGACCAAACTTACGGGTTGTGACTGATGGAGTCGAAGGGGTTCGGATGTAATGGCTTAACGGCCGAAATACCCGCCCCTCCGAATCACGACGTAAGGCCACCCCAGGGGTTTTAGCCGGTAGGAGTCCGGCATACCCCCTAGCCTCGGGGCTAGGAGGATCCATGATGGATTTCCCCTGGGTTATTTAAAAAAAAAATGATTGTGACTGATGAAAGCGAACCGTCGATGAACTGCGTTCCACTGCGTTCCACTGCGTTCAACTGCGTTCAAGTCTTCCAACTGAAATGCAGACGAATGGATGAAATCGGAGCTAAATCGGCTTGAAACACGACAGAACAGACACAAGCGAAATTTGGAAATTTGGAACAGTCGCGTATTTTCACCAATGGAATAAAAAACCATTGAAGAGGTTGGCGAGAACATAGAGGAGTACACCAATTCCAACCAGTTGTTAGCTAATGCACGGAACTTAGAACTCGGTCCATTGTATAAAGAACTTCTACTCTCCTGAACTGCTGGCACAAACTGAACTGAAAGACGCCGCGCGTTGCATTTGCGGACCAGGCTCCTACTGTCGGACTTATCGGAGACGATCCTCCTCGCTTCTGCGCAGAAACCTTCGGGCTCTGTTGGCCAACTAGCATTGCAAGCCGCCGCGACGACGGTATGGGCCATTGTCGCATTTGGAAATTGTAACAATGCGTAGTTATATAGCTAAATTAAAATAGCATAAAGTTAATAAGACATTACCATTTATTGTATACGTAACTAGCATATTTCTGTACACTATGTACCACGGCCCATGGACTCGGGAGTGATTGATTGATTGATTGATTGTTTCATTAACGTCGACCTCCCCGCAGGGTTTGCGACGGGTATGGAATTACCTCCTGTATTCGCATACCGACCCGGTATGAGCTTCCATAAGGCAGGGGGGAACACCAAATTTATTCTCATACCGGGTGGACTTACAATTTTTAAGGTGGATTCCGAACCACCCTCCGCGCAGTGCGCGAACGTGCCGAAAATCGGCGATGACAGGTGTTGGGATCGAACCCGGGTCCCGCTAATAGGAGTGAGTCTCCTTTGCGCACGTTCCACTTTGGACACGGGCCTTTTTTGGAACTTGCGCACATGGAAACAGCGCACGTTGCACATTGCCCACATTGGAAACTGCGCACATTGGACGTTGCCCACATTGGAAACTGCGCACATTGGACATTGCCCAGATTGGAAACAGCGCACATTGGACATTGCCCACATAAGATATCGTTACAAGTGGAAACTGCGCACAGTGTATAGAGGACACAGTGGACTTTTCCCACATGGAAAGTGGAAGTTGGCCACTAAATACTCTGTAGACATTTCTACAAGAATCATACGTAGAATTTAGCCATTGTCAATTAACAATTATCGGAAAATTCTGCGGTTGAAATGTTTCAGGGCTAAAGATGGACGTCCGTTAATTTAATTGATTATGTATTGCCACATACTAATTACAACAGCAAGATATTTTGCTGCATTGTATTTACTAGTGGTAGATATCCTTATCAATTATGGTTCACGAAAATATCATTCTTAGATTTTATGAGTGTATCTGATATTTTATTTTCAATTTTAGCTCACCTTACTTGCTCACCTTACTAGCTCACCTTACCCAGTCCGGGGGGGGGCATGCTAAGTTTGGTCTCAATAAGAACCACAAACCAACCCTAGTCCGGGGGAGGGGGGCATGCTCGTTTCGCTCGCCAAACCTAAAAAAAACCCTGAATATTATATACTTAACTATTATGTACTTATATTAAATAAAAATGGTTGTTAATAAATTAAAACTCATAACCACCCGTTGTTTATATTTATTTAATCATAGTCATATAAGCAATCACTTTTTTCACGAATAAACAACTTTGGTGTTTCTTACAAATCATTAATTATTTCACTGTTATTTATTGCTTTTCAATTAAATGTGTTCTGAGAATACATGTCGCAATGTACACATCTTTTTCATCTAGTGTGTCCAAATTCCATTATTCGCGTTATCCTGTGTGTCCTGTTTCTTCTGGGATGTGTATAACTTCCACCCTCGATGTGTCCTGCTTCCACTGGAGTAAATTTCCAACGTGCGCAAATTCCAATGTGTCCAATATCCAATGTGTCCTGATTCTACTGGAGTCAACTTCCAACGTGCGCAAATTCCACCGTGTCTAATAATCCACGTGTGCGCAAGATGGAACGTGTGCAATGTGGACACTCCCGCTAATAGCGAGTCGGACACTTATTCCCCTGAGCCACTGCGCGGGTTATGGACTCGGGAGTGTAGTGGTCTTCAAATAAAAAAAGAATATATGTTTAAATAAAAATAGTTTATTAACTTTGATCTTGTATCACAGAATACTTTCTGGATGGTGAGTCGGGTTTCCTGGAAGATATGCAAGTCCTCGATATCAAGTGGCCGAAGGGCGAGAGGAGTACTGAGTGCTGAAGCATGGCTTTGGCGCCTGTATTATCTGCGGAAGTAGATAAAAAAACGCTTGATCGGTTGAAATTCACACTGGTGAATTGGTCGAGTGATTGTACTCGTACGTTTCAAAATATATTTCTCTTCTCAAACCTTATGGGCTTTTTCAGAATGCCGATACACCTATAGTACTGTTTTTAGAAAAGAATTGTACTAATAAATCCAGCAAAATTCAGTAAAATTTATTTGTCGAATTATTGTACTCGTATATTGCAAAATTTATTTCTTTTCTC
The DNA here is from genome assembly GCA_963675795.1 of Crossocerus cetratus. NCBI lineage: Eukaryota > Metazoa > Arthropoda > Insecta > Hymenoptera > Crabronidae > Crossocerus > Crossocerus cetratus. The sequence continues at coordinate 6,181,089 of OY776671.1, forward strand.
TACACTATATGATTTTCCAGAGTATTAAAGTATTTTATATTATCTTCAAAAAAGTATTCTGCTAATAAATGGTAAAGGTATAAAACTTAACAATATCAGGTGTTTTTGGACGGTGAAATAATTGAAGAATGAATCGCACAATAATGTGGATGCCATTCTTTCAAACAAATAATTCAATGCTACGTGCTTCTCAATTCAATTCAATTCAATTAATTTTTATTATTCCCCTTAGGGTTATAATTCTATATAATCCTTACTCACTACCTTAGCCTATCTTAACCCTATCTTATTCACTACCTCCCTCCATCTCTCCCCTCGCTTTCCTCTTGCCACTCGCTCGCTTCTCGCCATTCGTTCGCCTCTCGCAACCCGTTCGCCTCCCGCCACTCGCTCGCCTCTCGCCGCCCGCTCGCCTCTCGCCACCCGCTCGCCTCACGCCACTCGCTCTCCTCTCGCCACTCTCTCGTCTCTCGCGCGCCACGCTCGTCCTCTCCCCTTCCGCTTCACTCCACACATCCATCCATACTCTCCTCACCTTCTCGCACACTCATCCCTCCATTTCTCTCACACACACACCCTTGGACTTCCATTTCCGCTCCGTCTCTTTCCATCCATTCGTTTCTTTCCAAGTCCTTCCATTCTTCTTCTCCCCTCATATATTCTAGCCTCCTCAGCCACCCCTCTCCATCTCCCCCATCTCCGAGTACCTCATCCGCCATCTCCCTCCAGCCCTTTTCCTTTCCCCATCCCACGCACTCCTTCCATACATGCTCCCACGTTTCTTCCTTCCTTCCACAAATCCTACATTCCCTTTCCCTCTCGTCCTCCCAGTATCTACCTCCCCTCATCCCGTTTCTCAGCCTGAACTTCATCATCATTTTCCACCTACTCTCCCCCCACCCCTTCTTCAAATACCCCGGCACTCCTTTACCCTTCACCCTCCCGTACCACTCATTGTATTTTGACTCCTCTATTTTCACCCACCTTTCCCTTTCCTGCTCATCCTTTTCCCGCTTTATCATTTCTTCCCCATTCAGCCCCTCCCCTCTCTCTCTTATTCTTTCTACCTCCTCTATCTCCCACCCTTTCCTTTCATAAAACACCTTCCTTTCTTCCTCCCACCCTTCCAACGCCTTCCCTCTCCTCGCTCTTTCCCTAATTTCCTGCCAACACCTCCTCGCTAGTTCCCCTCCTTTCCCCTCCACCAACTTTCTCTCTAACCCCCATGCCCTCATACCTGCCCTTCCTGCAATTTTTTACTTCTGCACCTCCTCCTGCAGTATATATCCCGGCGTGCACCTCTCCAATCCCAAAACCCACCTCATAAACCTTTCCTGAGCCCTCTCCACACCTTCTCTCTCCTTCCACCCCCAGATCTACACCCCATAACTCAGCACCGGCCACACCAACTTTTCAAACAGCCATAACCTCCTCTCCCAATCCTTCCCAAACCTCCTCTTCCCTATTCCCCATACCTGCCCCATTACCGCTACCCCCTTCCTAATCCTATCCCTAACCTGATCCTCCTGCCCCCCATCCGTCCTCACTATGTAACCTAAATATTTGTACTTTTTCACCTCCTCTATCTTCTTCCCCTTCCACCTCAAATCCACTTTTTTCTGCCCTCCACCCCCTCTCCTCCATCTCATCCCCTTTCTTTTCCCTATATTCACTTCTAGCCCTTTCCTCTCCATGTACTTCTCCAATCTTGCCATCATCCCCTTCATTCCCTCCTGATCCTCCGCCAGCAAAGCCAGATCGTCCGCATATGCCAGAGCGTATACTTTCTCGCCTCCCACCTTTACACCGCCCCATCTCCCCTTTTCCAGGTCTTCTTCTATGTCCGCTAAGAGCAGCGTAAAAAGACACGGACTTAACGGACACCCCTGTCTTACGCCCCTTCCCGTCCAAAACCTACCCCCCACTTCCTCCCCTGCCCGTACCCTTCCCGTCGTCTCCCTAATCACCTCTTCACACCTGTTACATAACCCTTCCCTGACCCCTCTCTCCCTCATCGTCTTAATTAACACATCCCTGTTCACCGAGTCAAACGCCGCCTTCAGGTCCACGAATAAGATCACCATTTTTCTCTCTTTCCTCATCACCTGTCTGTTAATCAGATAGTTCAGGACATATATGTTGTCAAGTGTCCCCGTTCCTTTCCTGAACCCCGTCTGACTCGGTGGCAGGATGTTCTTGCCTTCTACCTCCTTTCTCAACCTCTCCGCCAACACCCCCGCGTACACTTTATACCCCGTCTGCGTCAACGTCACCCCCTTGTAGTCCTCCACCTTTTCCCCCGCTCCCCTTTTCACCACCGGCACTACCAACCCCTCCTTCCACGTTTCCGGCCATCCCTCCCCTCTCCACACTTTCCTGCACACCCTATATAGCCCCTTTTCCACTTCCTCCCCCCCATACTTCCATACCTCATTTGGTATCCCATCGCTCCCCATTGCCTTCCCTTCCTTCAGCTTCCTTATTACCGCCCTCACCTCTTCTTCCATTAATTCCGCCTCTCCATCTCCATGTCCTTCTCCCTTCCTGCCTCTTACACCACTCTACTCTCTATCCCTCCTAACAATGCTCTGAAATATTCATCCCACTCCTCCGTCCTTATTCCCTCATTCACTGGCTTCCTTCTTCCCCTTTCCCTATTTACAATCCTCCATACCTGCCCTTCCGTCCTCGCTGTCTCCACTTCTCCCATCCATCTTTCCACTTCCTTTCTCTTCTTCAGTTCGCACACCTTTTTATACCTCTGTTTTTTCCACCTGTACTCCTCACCTCCCCCTCCTGTCTTTCTCCACCTTCTCATTTCTTCCCTTACCCCTTCCTTCTCCTTCTTACACTCCTCATCCCACCAGCCCCTCTTCCTCCCCCTTTCCCTCCCCCTTCCCTCTCTCTGCTCCATCGCTGCCCATATTTTCCTACTTAGCCTATCCCACTCTTCCTCTACCGTTTCCTCCCTTTCTTCCCAGCTACCAAATTTTTCCATAAATTCTTTCCTTCCTCTTTCGCTCCAATCTCCTCTGTTCTTCCTTACTTCCTTTCCTTCCTTTCCCTTTCTACCCAACTTACTCCCTTCCACCCATACCGTTATCGGCTGGTGATCCGAGTCTATCCTGTCCCCCACCTCCAACTTCTCTACCTTCTCCCTTGTCCTATCATTCTCCAACACCAGGTCAATCACTGACTCTCCCCTCGCTCCTACATACGTCCATTCCCCTTCCCAATCTCCCTCTATATTCCCATTTAGTATAGACCATCCTTTCTCCTCTATATACCTACACAGTACCTTACCCTCCTTGTTTAACTTCCTGTCCTTCGAATTCCTCCCTATCTCATACTTACCACCCTCCTCCCCCGTACCTACCCACTCTCCCCCCTCCATTCCTGTCCTTGCATTAAAATCCCCCCCAATCAACACCCTAACCCCTTCCTCTCTTTCCTCCATCCATTCCCCTATCTCTTCCAACTTCCTCCCCATGTCCCCATTCACATACACTCCTATCACTTCCCACCATTGCGTCCCCAACTTACATCGGACAGCCATCACACCCACCTTCTCTTTCCTTACCCCCCCCCCCCCCTCCTACCTCAATGTCTTTCCTGACCCCTGTCACCATACCTCCTATAGCTCTCCCTTTTCTATTCTTCCTACTGGCCCACTGTGCCTCCCACCTGTAACCTTTTGGCAGTCTAACCCTTACCCGATTCCAGCTCTTCTCATCCAGCCATGTCTCGCACATAATTATCACCTCCCAGTCTTCCAGCCCTCTCCAAAAATCCTCATCCTTGTTTCCTAACCCCGCCACATTCCAGAATGTCACCCTATTCCCCACCCCCTTTCCTCTTCCTTCCCCTCTCCCCTCCCCTCTTACTCGTTTCCCGCCTCCTTAACCCACCCTTCCTCTACCTCATCCCACCTTCTAACTCTCCCATTCACCCACATCTTCATATATCCCACTCTTACGTTCTTTCCTTTCCTTCTCTCCTTATCTGCTTCGTCTTCAATCATCCATCTAGTCCTCCTCTCATCCGCCTTCAAGTCATCCGTTATTCTTTCTCTCCTCCCCTTCAGCTTTTCTTTCTCCCTCCAAACTTTCCTTTTTTCCTCCATTCCTCGTAGCTTCACTAGCACCATTCCGAAGCCCTTCCCGTCTCTTCTACCTACCTCCATTATGTCCTTTATCCCTCCCGCCTCCACACCCATCACCTCCCATAATGCCCTTACCCGCTCCCCTGCCTCCTCTCCTTCTAATTTAATCCCTCTCACTATCACATTGTTTCTCTTTTCCATTCTCTCCTTCCTGTCCTGCTTCACCTCCAACCACCTTATCCTTCTTCTGTTCTCCTCCTCCTCCTCCCTCCCTCTCTTTCCCCACAGGCTCACCAAACTCCCTGAGCAGCTCCCAAAACTGCTCACACTGTCCCTCCTTAACTTTTCTGCGTTCGATGGCCTGCCTCTCCTTTTCTCCTCCCCCCTCCTCCCCTCCTTCTCCTCCTCCCCCTTGCTATCCCCCATTCCGCGTTCTCCCACTCCTCCCACCTACTTCCCCTTACAACTCTACTACTTATCCCCCTTTCCCGATTCCCTGTTTCTCTTCCTGCCCGACCTTCCTTCTTCTACCCTTTCAAATTTCCCGCTCTGACACTTGCGCCTTCGGCCCCAGATCCCACTACCTCTCACCCTTTCTCTCTCTTCTCCTACCTTCCCTCTCTATTTCTGACCCTAACCTCCTACACTCTTTTTCGTCCCTTTTCTCCACTCCCTCCCCCTCCTCCCTTCCGCCCTATCTCGCCCTTTTCGCTCCAACTATCCCTCCACTCCCTCCACACTTTCACTCCACACGCTTCGCACTCCGTTCACACGCTTTTCTCTCGCTCGACCGGAAACGGAAGTCCTGCTACGTGCTTCTCATTTATTCGCAAATTATATTATAATGCGTTTTCGGCTACATGCGAGTCGATAGTTTCTTTTCGATATAAACCATTCTTCATCACATATCAACCATGGCCCAAGTCCTTGAATTCGCACACTGTTATTATTATTATTTTAAAGATAAAATACATACTTTTATACTTTTTCAAAGTGTATAAGTACACTTCCGTCTATACATATACAAAGCGTCCGATTTTAATCAATGTTCATGAGTATTCTATTTTATTCTGGAGGATGATATTTTTTAATATACAGGGTGATTGGCACTTTCCTTCGAACTACCGCCGTATAATAATTATAAATTAATTAGTCACCTCTATTATATACGAATCCCAGATAGCACAACCTATACGTTCCCTTTTCTTAACGATCTTGAGTATTATGTATAATATTATATTATTTATAATCCATTGTACAATATGTACATAATACAATTTAGTATATCCAATAAAAATCTCCTTGTACACGGTTACCTTGTACGCTGGTCTGTGTTAGAATAATTATATATTCTAAGCTCTTCACTTCTTCTCTGTATCATCGTCGATTAATATTATACTATATGTCATGATATTATATTACCTCTACAATGCAAATAAAGAAGAGATAAAAATGCCATTAGACGAATTAGAATAAGCCATTCGAGATTAACCCATACACGTCTATTAAACCGTTCTGAAATCCTAAAATGCGATAATTGTGACTCTATACAGGGTGTACAAAAATGTTATGTTGCGACCTCCACAGGCTGATTCTACGTCCGTCAATCAGCGAAGATTCATTTAAAAAAGTTCCCGCAAAATTGATTTTGACCTTGATATTCAAGGTCAATTTTTTTCAATTTGAGCATGTTCTACTCACCCACGTGACCAAAAGTGCTAAAGGAACCATGTGCCCAAAACGTTTCGGACAAATCAATTTTGCGGGAACTTTTTTTAATCGTTGCTGATTGAACGGAGTAGAATCACCCTGCATAGGTCGCGACATATCATTTGTTTACATCCTGTACTTTTACAGTCGAATATACACATATTATTACCGATTGCACCTGTACATTGTAATACCACAAAGAATATAATCAGCTCGAAAGAAAACCTATCTACATCACTCGATCACCACTGATGTTGAAGCAACGATAAATAAAGGATCTAATCAACACAATTATATGAATAATGCGTGTTGATCATTCCATGCCAAACGCATCACTTTTTTTCGGCCATCTGGCGGATTTTGACGAATTTGGAGTATCGCGTTTAAAATATTGAGTTACAGGGACCCCAACTCCTAATTCCTTAGAATTGTTATCAGTTTCAAAATGCCAATAGTAGTGTATTGGTGGATGGTTCTGGGACAGCGGCGAGGGAGTTGCGGGGAAGTGGGGGGGGGGGGGGTGTTGCCCGCGCTCTTCGACGGCGGTGTCGAGTAATCAATTAACAGGTTATTAAAATAATTACCCAAACATAGATAACATTTCACGTGTCACCTAGATTGTATATATATATATATAAACATAACATTTCACGTGTCACCTAGACGGTATATATGATTTGAATCAATGAGGATTTTTCATTGTCCTTTTCGACGGCGCGGGGCCAGTGGCGAGGGGAAGCGGGGGAGAGAGCCCGTCTTCTTCGACGGCGGTTTCGACCATTTCACGTGTCACCTAGATTGTATATATATAAACATAACATTTCACGCATCACCTAGACTGTATATATGATTGGAATCAATGAGGATTCTTTATCACGGAGTATTTCCAGGTATAGGATCCCGCGTGCCGCTGGAGTTTCCAGGTAGCAGACGAGTGACCGAGTTTATCTTAAACAACATTTCACGTGTAGCCCGCCTATTGTTTATGTGTATGCATAGGTATTCGCTGGGAAGATTTTCTATGCAGCGAGGATGATTCAAAGAATCGATTGCTGCCTATGGTTATACCGGAGTGTTTACATTTCGCTTGGCGCCGCTTATGCGAGCATGCTTTGCGCCGGGGTTGTTAAGTCCTTAACAGGCGCCGAGTATCGCGCGCTGCATGTTTCACGGGCGCTCTTCACCCGGCCCAATGGGGAAAAAAATTCAATGCATGAATTGCCCCGCGCATGTTTGTGAGTAGGGCTACATTGGGAATATTCGAAGAATCCTTGAGAGGCTAACTATTCCGGGCGCAGGGCTTGTCTCTACATGCTTCACGAACGCGCTTCGGAGGGCGCGATGGGGAAAAAATCACTGCGTGAATGTCTCGAACAGAATTTCGAGAGAGAGTAAATGGCTACGTCTAAACAGTTTCGTAAGTGGGGGCTGCATTGGGAATGTCCGAAGAATCCTTGAAAGGCAAACTATCCGAGACGCAGCTCTTGAGTTCTCACGCGCTTCTTGAGACACCAACGTTCTCTTTCAGCTGCGGAGGGTGCGTACCCACCCAGGAAAAAAAATAATAGATGAAATGCATGGTCTCCTTCTAACGTACCGACCGTTGCCAATTTGGCAAGTATTACCTGACCCCCCCCCCCCCCCCCCCAGCCGTCGAACGCCCGGACAGCCCAGCTCTATCATAAATCACCAATCGTCACACCTAGCTATTCGACTTCGACACACAAGTCGCAATCCTAATTATGACATGCGGGTGAGAGAGAGAAAGAGGAAGAATGCTACATACAGTACATACCGTACAGCACGGTATAGTACAGTACAGTGCATACAGTATGTGTTGTAGAGGCTGTATAGGCTCAGAGAAAATCTCGCGCCTCCAGCCGAACACTTAGGAAGGTTTACATTTCACGCGCCGCCTAGGTTTATCAGCTGCTGCGCCGTCGGAGAAGCTTCTGTCTCTTTCTATCTTAGCATGTACGCTGCCCTACTACCGCCCTTTCGTGAATGCATATAATGAAGCGCATTCGACATTCTCGCTTCATTAGTATTTCTCACTAAATCCATGGCTAACCTACGCCCAGTGAAAAAGATTGCTTTCTCGCCGTGCAGTATTCAGGAGCATGCCCTTGTCGTGATATTTCGTCGCGGTATCGGACGATTTTCTTCCGTGGATCGAAACATTTTGTTTCATTCGTTTGCGAACGTTGGTCAGTTCCAACAATTAAAAATAAAGTGTGCATTTACGCGAACTTTCGACCATCGCGGGCCGTATTTGTCACTATCGCTATTCAATCCGCTGGATTTGTGGTTGGACATTGTGCAAAGAACAATTTGGCCCTTGGACGTCTATCCGAGGCTGCATATATCGGGAAGGAGGCTCGACTTTGATGCAAGGAGAGTGAATAAAAGATTGCGTCATCATCACCACCCCGATGAGAACGTTGAAGAAAATCGTGTGGCCGATCGTCATCGGTAAATACTTAAACGGCGAGTACTCCGAGACGTACAGTCGTCACATCGAGCGGTTGATGCGCCAGGATTCATCGAGCACAGTGCTGATCTATTGCACGAAGCGATTCAGCCAAATTGTGCGTCCATATCCAATCCGCGTAGCAGTGAGCACTGTGTCGGAGTGCATCGAGGAAGGCGAGGTGACCATAGTAGCCGTTGAGGCTGACATTTAATAATCTATCAGAAGAGGAAGAAAACCAAGAAACAGCCATGGATATCACCGAGCGTATGTTCCAAGCATTGACGAGCTCTTCGGACTTGGTGCGGAGCGCGAGTGAATACCGCGAGTGGTTTCAACAATACGAGAATTGTCTCACCATCATAGCCGAATATATGCGGAAGACCAAAGACACTGCATCGATTGGCGCGAAGCAGCATATGGTGTCCATCCTGTGCAGATTAAAGAGTCTGAATGTGTCTGTGCGGAGGCGATTTTCACGGACGGGCAGCAGCGTGAGTGGCGAAGTGCAGGTAGTGTGACCCTCCACCCTCGTTTGGGATCAAGTTGAAACGGCCTTTAAGAACCGTATTATTACGGGTATGGTCACAAACTCCAACCATAAAGACCCGAAACATTTTCTACAGGACGCTCGCAGAATAGTGCAGAATCGGATAAACGACGCGATCAACACACACAAACACGTGAAGGTGAATGTCAATCTCGAAGCTAAATACGAGCTGCACGGGACGATCGCCGTGAAGAGTTTCAGTGCGCAAAACAGTGAACTGTTCCACGCGAGTAATCTGCGACGGTGGTACTCGGACAAAGTGGTGCGCCCAGTGCTCGCGGCAATGTCCGAATTTCAGAACCGTGATAGTGGTTGGGCATTGCGCGAAATCTTGCATCTGATGGTGCATATAAACAAGTACCAGCCGTTAAGACCGGGCTGTCACATCACTCTGCCACTGGAAGTGCGACGTAAGAAAGCCGTCGTCAACATTCAGTGCAACGATGGAGCGTGTTTCTTTTGGGCAGTTATGGCGAGCCTCTATCCAGTCACCGACGGACGGAACGTCAGCAGAACGAGCTCGTATCCACCGAACGAGGAGAGGCGCGATATCAGTGGGATTCAATTTCCAGTGGAATTGAAGGACATCTCCAAATTCGAGCGGGACAACAACATTTCGGTGAATGTGTTCGAATGGGAGAAGAAAACATGCGTGCCGCTTCGCATCACGGACAACCTGCAAAACGATCACGTTAACCTGCTGCTGATCGAGAATCCCCAGGCTACTGCGGATCAACCAAATCGATACCATTACACGAGCATCCGGAACGTTTCGAGACTGGTGTCTATGCAGTTGATTCGCCGCATGAATGCAAAACATTTATGCAACCGGTAAGCCATATTTCCTTCGAATATTCTGTGGATAACAAAGACTCTCGATAAAGAAAAAAAAACTAATAATTCATGTTTTTTCCCCTTTCACATGTATGCATTATTTCCGGACAGCTGAAAAGTTGGCAGCCCACACGGTAGACTGTGCGCTGATTTCAGCGTGTAAAGCGGTGCTTCCGACGGACGAGGAGAAGACACTGAGATTCAAGAATTACCAGAATCAAGAGCGATCACCTTTCGTCATATACGCCGATCTCGAATGCCTGCTGGAGGGCGTGGATAGCGCGGCGCCGCAAGTACCAGGTAGCCCCGGCATATACCTGCAACATAGACCGTTCAGCGTCGGTTATTACGTTCATTGTTCGTACGACGACTCGTTGTGCCGGTATCGCTCTTATCGCGCCGCGACAGGATGTATGGAGTGTTTCTCGAACGAATTAAGGGAATTAGGCGAGAGAATTAAAATCATTTTCGACAAAGTGGTTCTAATGAATCACCTCACCGACGAGGAGTAGCGGGGATTTCATCGAGCGACGCATTGTCACATATGGTCCAAAGTTTTCATCGATGGGGGGGAAAGAAGGTGCGCGACCACTGTCATCTCACCGATACTTATCGCGGTGCGGCGCATTCAAACTGCAACTTGTATAGGATTTCACACGGTGCCAGTAGTTTTCCATAATTTATCGGGATACGACGCGCATTTTGTAATCATGGCGCTTGCAAACGCATTTGATGGAAAGGTCGATCTGCTTCCGCTGACAAAGGAGAAATACATCTCTTTCACCAAACATACGTGTAGCGCGCAGGAAGCATATATGCAATTCAAAAGAACAGGAAGGAAGGTCAAGCATATAAAATTCTGTTTCATAGACTCTTTTAAATTTCTGAGCACCGGTCTCGACAAATTAGCTTCATCCCTCGGCAGAGATAAATTGCGTATCGTGCGAAAGGAATTCGCGCATGTTTCCCCCAAGGCTTTTGATCTTTTGACGAGAAAGGGGGTGTTTCCCTACGACTATCTAACATCTTACGACAAACTGAGCGAAACGGAATTACCGGCATACGGGGCGTTCTACAACCGGCTAAATGATCGCGACATAACCGAGGCTGAATATACACACGCCAAGGATGTGTGGTCGGCATTGGCAATCGGGTCACTGGCCGATCGGGTCAAACCTAACTTAACCTAACCTTTTTTTTTTTTAAGCAGGGAAAAATGCCTGAACGCATACCCCGTCCTCTTGTGGGTAAGAGGGGGGGTTATGTGGGGCTCGCACCCACTAAAAAACCCTGCTATGGTCTTCCTGTACCCTGAGTTGCGGGGATCCGGGATCAATGAATATGCAACCGGAAACCCGCAGGGGTTGCTAATAAAGCTCGTCCTTTCTCCCTTTTTTGAAACAAGGGAGAAGAGTTTGGTACTCTGATTTTTTCCGCTGCGGCGGACCGGGGTGAGTCTCGAAAGGCCCTAGGTACCCCACCCAAGGGCCAGGGTCTCCGCGGTTTCACGCGGGGGAAACCACCGTTCTGGGGGAAGAGGAAGGACCGAGGGCAATGACGGCTATTGCCGATTTTGCCTTCGGTTTCTCGCCCTTGTCTGCCTACGCCGTGCCAGCATCCTGGCGTGCCTCCTAGGGTCCGTCATCTCCCGCTCCCTCTCGGCGGCCTCTTTGGCAGTCAAAACGTCTTCGCAGAACTGCCGTACTGCTTCCCATCCGTCTTCCCCCGCCATCATCAAGGTGACGATGGATTGGAGGGTGACTATGACCCCACCGTTGCAGGCACTAAGCGTCTCCCGCTCTTGCGCGAAACGGGGGCAGTCCTCGACGGTGTGGGATGGGGAGTCTTCCTCCGCTCCACACATCAGGCAGGAGCTATTGTCCTCGGCGCCAATCGCTTGCAGGTACGTTCCGAAGGAGCCGTGTCCTGTCAGGACTTGCGTCATACGGTAGGTCAGATTCCCGTAACTTCGGTGGAACCAGGCCCTGAAGAATGGGAAGATGAGGCGGATCGCCACCTGTCGGGAGAGGGTTAGCCTCTCCGACACCTCGGTCTCCCATTTGGCAAGGGCCGAATTCAGGCACGCACCCCTGATGTCGGGCCTATCATGCCCGGAGAGAGGGGGACCGCGAGACTTGATCTCCTGCACTTGGGCGTAAGTGTTGGCTTCCGCCTCTGCCTGGAGGTCGAGCGGGATCTGCCCGGCCAGCACCAAGGCAGAGGCGCAGGGCAGATCGCTGTAGCCTCTGATGAGCCTGATGGCAATTTTTCTCTGGGCTCGCCGGAGAAGGATCTTCCTCTGCTTAGCCCCGCCTGGGTTTAGGGCCCAGAGGGGGGCGCCGTACATCGCGATGCTTCTGAGGATGCCCGCATAGAGGCGACGCACCCTCGTGCATGGTCCGCCCAGGTTAGGAAGGAGAGCGCCCAGCATTCGAGCTGTTTTCTCCAATTTTTGAGAAAGTCGTTCCGTGTGGTGGGCAAATCGCCATCTGCTGTCGATGTGGAGGCCGAGGTATTTGAAGACCTCTGCCACCCTTATGTGCGAGCCTTGGACCCAGATGTGAAGTTCCGCGGGGGCTCTTCTCAGCGGGAGGCCGTGGAGCCAGATCGCTTCCGTTTTGTCGGGGGAGATGTTAAGATCCAGCTCCCCGATTCGTGCAGCCACGCAGGCCACTCCGACCTCAGCTACTCTGAGGGTGCGTTTCCACTCTCTGCCGGAGGCCAGAATCAGTGTGTCGTCCGCGTAGCAGACGACCGCTACGCAGTCGGGGATGTCCGCGTTCAGGGTTGGATTAAAGCCGAGGTTCCATAAGAGCGGGCCCAGGACCGAGCCCTGGGGGACACCGCAGTTTACGGGCCTCGAGATCCACTCGCCGTTTTCGTCCGGGAACAGGACCGTTCGATCCTCGAGGTACCCGCGAATGGTTTGCTGGAGGTAGCTCGGAAGGCCGTGGCGTATTAACGCCGCCATGATGGTGTCCCAGGGGAGGGAATTAAAGGCGTTGGAGATGTCCAACGAGGTCGCCAGGACAATTCCTCCCTTCTCGATCACTGGGTCGCAGAGGGACCTTACGACGCTGATCGCATCAACCGTAGAGGTCGCGCGACGGAAGCCGAACTGGGCCGACGACAGGTTAGGGCCCTTATCCTCCAGATGCTTGTTGATTCGAGCAGCGACCACTCGCTCGAAAAGCTTCCCCAATTCGCTTAAAAGGCAAATGGGGCGACAGGACGAGGGAGAGCCCGGCTGCTTCCCTGGCTTGGGAATGAGCACTAGGGTAGCTCGTTTCCACTGGCGGGGTACCCTTCCTTGCCTGAGACAGGCGGTGAATAGGCGGGCAATCCTTTGGTGAAAGAAGTGGGCCGCTCTGCACCAAACTTTTCCTGGAATCCCGTCAGGACCGGGGGCCCCAGACTTGGTGCCCAACTTCTTGAAGGCCTCTCTCAGTTCCTCGCAGGACACCCTGTGTTCCTCCATCCACGAGAAAGCGGGTACGTCCCACGGGGGGAGGCTCTCCCCCGTAGGAAACAGGGTCTCGATGGTCTCGTCCCTTGTTTCGGGGCCCATGGTCGCCGTAAGGGGCGGAGCCTTCGGGCGAAGTTTTCCCATAGCCCTGAGGTAGCCGAGTCCCCAGGGGTCTCGATCGAGATCAGCCTCTAAGGCTTTGCGGGCGTCAGCCTTGGCCTTACCGATGGCACATCGAAGGGCGACCATCTTGTCGCAATAGATCTGATACAGGGCGTCTTCCCGCGCCCAGTCTCGGTTGACGCGCCTTCTCGCTCGGCCGAATAGGCGCCGCGCGCGGTAACAGGCGGCTCGAAGGGCCTTGACCTCTTCGCACCACCAGTAGACCGCCCGGCGTGGTCGGCCTGCCTTGGTCCTTGGCATGGCCGAGTCACACGCCTCCGTGATGGACTGCCTGAACCATTCAGCCTCCGCGCCGACGTCGATCTCCTCCTCGGGGAGGTCGGGCGGAGAGGGCCACGAGATAACCTCCAAGGCCGCATTGAGGAGGTCAGTGTCCAGTCTCCTGAGGACCCAGCCAAGTCTGGGAGGGGGCCGCTAGAGGACGAGCCATCTGGCGGGCTGCCGAGCGTCATCATAATATATAGGTGGTCACTGAGCGATTCAACTCGATGGAGAACACGCCAGTTCCCGATGTCATTCGAACTGAGGCCCTTGGTCCACGTAAGGTCAACGATGGACTTGCCCTGCCATCGGACGCAGGTCGGGGCAGAGCCCTGGTTGGCGAGCCTTAGGCCGAGGTTGTTAGCCCATTGTAGGACGAGGTTCCCTCGGTGGTTAGCCCTGCTGTCTCCCCAGGTCGGGTCACGGGCGTTGAAGTCGCCCCCAATCACCCATAAGCGTGCGTCTTGTCTGGCCAGTACCGTACCGATACAGGATAGGAGGTGCGAGAACCTCCTGCTATCCCAGTTAGGGGGGGCGTATAGGGAGATGAGACCATGTTGACCCCACCTTGCCGCCACGTAGCCATCTCCCTTCGAGATGAGGGAGATCGATGGGATGTCCGTCCGGGGAGCGCGATGTATCGCCGCTAACCCTAGGGTGTCACCCAGCCAGTGTGGATGGTCGGGAACCCAGTGGGGCTCGGAGATCAGAGCCATCGCAGTGGATCGTTCGGCCATGGTCTGCAGGAGCAGGTCCTGCGCACGTGTCGAGCGGTTCAGATTGATCTGAAGGATGGTTTTGGGGGCTCGGTGGCCCATCATTGTAGGGTGACCTCCATGGCCTCCTCCCGGCCAGTAGGCTCCTGCTGAGCTGGACGTGATGGTAGGAGGCTGATGGCTTGTGCTTTTGGCGCCAGCTGACCACCCCTCTTCGTCGGATTTTTAGCTTCAGGGAGGCTCTTTGCGGGACCCGCGAAGGGGGGTTTGCTCTCATTCGTCGAGGTTCCCGACTTTCCTCCTCTTCGTAGGGGTGGAGGGTTGCAGAGCTTTGAGCCCACCCTGTGGTTGTCTGGAGCCCCACGCTCCCGGCAAATCACACAGTGTGGATTGGCTTCGCACTCCTTGGCCTTGTGCGTCGGGTCCCCGCAGTTGAAGCAGAGATTACTCCGGTCAACCTCCGCTTTGCAGAGCTGCTTGACGTGGCCCTTTTCCAGGCACCGGAAGCACTGGATGGGGCCGCCCCCAACAACCTTTACCCGTGCGGAGGACAAGCCGACCCTGAGTTTCGGGAGAGGCAGTTCCTCTCCCAGGGAGAGGTCCGATCCCGGTGTCACGGTGAGTGTGACCGCCGAGTGCCTTGGAACTCTTATCCTGGGAGGCTTCGCAGCTCCGCCATGTTTTTTGCCCTGGCCCGCCTTACTGGCAGTCGGGTTGGGACGGCTTCCTTGGGTGGGACGAGAGGGACCCGGGGCGTCCCGCACCTCTTTCTTCTTCTTCCTTCCCAGTACCTGGGACCAGGGGAGCTCACTCTGAGGGGGCGGATGTCCCGTGGAAGGCGTGGGGGCCACAGAGACCGTACCATCACCTTCCAGGAGGGGGAGCCCAGGTTTAACGGTCACCGAAGAGATGATCCTCGGCTTCGGCCTCGACTTCTTCTCCCGGACCTGCCCCTTGCTAACCGGGGCGGAAGAAGGAGGGGTATGACCCGTAGGGTTGGGGGTGCCGATGGCACGGAACTCCTCCCTGAGGCCTTGCTCGAATTTCCCTAGGCGGGATTCGAGCAAGTCCGAGACCGCTTTCAGAAGCCGAACGTGGTCCTCGTCGTTGCGCTTAGCCTGGGCGGCAGCAGCTTCTCTGTCCTTGGCGCCCCGAGTGTTCGGGCCCGAGGTTGTCTGGGACACAACCATTGGGGCCGAGTCCCCCGCTGTGATCGGAGGGTCCGGGGGAGTCGGACGGCCCAGCGAACGCTCGGCAAATTTACAGGCCTCCATTTCCCCTTTCAGGAACTGGACTTCGCCCTGGAGCTGGGATATATCAGCTCGCAGCGCCAGGTTCTCCGCCTCTAGGGAGGCTTGCAGACCTGCTGTTTTGGTCCGCAACTTAACCTTTTTTTTTTTTTAACGCAGTGGAAATTCCTGACGAACACCCCGACCCTCTGGGAGGAGGGATCGGGGTAGTGTGGGGTTCGCACTCACTAAAACCACTGCGATGGCCATCCCGGACGATGGAGGGGAACCTGGGATCTCCGGAGGAACTCGACCAGGAGCCCCATAGTCATTTGCCTCTAGAGCAGAGGCCCATTCCCTGGGGCCATTGCTGACCCCTGAACCTCGGGAATGTTGTGGCAGTGTCAGGGACCACACCCGACACTGTCACCCGTCCCGGAGCCGTGTAACCAGGTACCAGGCCCCCACCTGAATACCCCGACTCCTAGAGACGCGACTGCAGCTAGGCCGCAATCAAGGTCGGGAGGGGGAGAGGGGGCAGGCACATGGGGATGCCTACCGTAGCCTCTTCCTCCTAGCCTCTTCCGCCCTCCGAACTGCCTTCCTGGCCCTGCGGGCCGGCAGCTCTCTCTCTCTCGACCGCTCGGCGACCTCTTTGCGGGTGAGGACATCCTCGCAAAAGGTCGCAACGGCAGTCCACTTCTCTCGGTCCACGATCATAGCCCCGACTAACGTCCGCAAGCTAAGATCGGGACCGAGGGCCAGCACGAGGGCCCGTCTCTCTTCGTCGAAAGCCGGGCACACTTCGAGAGTGTGCTCCGGCGTGTCGACTGCTCCCCGCTCACACATGAAACAGGCCGGGTTTTCTTCGGCTCCTATCTCACAGAGATAGTCACCGAAGACCCCGTGTCCCGTTAGGACTTGTGTGAGCCTGTACGAAAGCCCCTTGTGCTGGCATTTCAGCCAGGGCACAAGACGGGGGAGCAGAAGACTGACGACCCTCTTGCTTCCCTTGCCACCCTCCTGGAGCTCGTGACGCCACTCCAGGATGGCCGACGATTCGGCCGCGTCCCTGGCAGTTGCGGTGTCCTTGTCGGACAGGGGCATACCGCTTGCCCGGGCCGAGCGCACCTGACGAAACAGGGCCGCCTCGACGCCTGCCCGCAGGTGGAAGGGAAGCAGGCCTGCCAACAGCAGGGCAGCGTCCCCCGACACATCGCGATAGGCGCGAGCAACTCGCAGCGCGATGCCTCTTTGCGCTCGGTGCAGCGCGAGGCGGATGCGCTTGTTGCCCGCAGCCTCCACGCCGTCCGCAACTTAACCTAACCTAACCTAACCTAACCTAACCTTTTTTTTTTTTTTTTACGCAGTGAAAATCCCTAACGGATACCCCGCCTCTCTGGGGGGAGTGACGGGGTTATGTGGGGTTTGCACCCACTAAAAACACTGCGGTGGCCAACTCCAGATGATCCGAGGTGACCCGGGATCTCCCGGGGAACACAACCGGGACACCTCCACCTGTGCCTTGTTACTTAAGGCTCATCCCGCGGGAAACATTGTGTTCTCGTTCTCGTAAAAAATATCTCATGAATTTTGGTGATGGCAAGGGCCACACCCGCCACCACCAAACGCCCCTGAGCCGTTGTTTGGGTTTCCGGGCCCCCACCCGGAGAACCCCGACTCCTTGAATGAGCGCCGAAACGCGCACATTCAACTCGACCAATCTTTCATCGAGAAGAGAGGTCGTGGAAAGTCAGGCCTTTTAACGGGCACGGCGATCCAGCCGCCCTCTCCTCGCCCTCACCCTGCGAGCTGCCCGTCTAGCCTGCCTAGCCGGTAGCTCCCTCTCTCTCGTGCGTTCGGCGACCTCCTTTCTAGTGAGGACTTCCTCACAGAACGTAGCCACCGCCCTCCATGTATCGCGGTTCGCGACCATGGCCGGGAAGAGTGCTTCCAGGTCAAGGTCCGGGCCGACCACCGCTACCAGTACTTGTCGCTCTTCCTCAAAGGCTGTACACTCCCCAACTGTGTGTTGAGGGGTGTCTGTTACCGCTCCGTCGCACATAAAACACTGTGGCGTGTCCTCCGCGCCTATCTCGTGCAGGTACTGGCCGAAGACGCCGTGTCCGGTCAGTACCTGCGTGAGCCTGAATGATAGGCCCCCATGCTGGCATCGCATCCATGCCTCCAGAGTAGGCAGGACGAGGTTGGTCACGCGACCACGGCCGGGCCCGTCCCGCTCAAGCTGCTTCTGCCACTCGGCAATTGCCGATGTTTCCGCCTCGCCTCTTAGGGCGCTCTTCTCCCCCCTTTCTACCACCTCCCCTCTGCTTTGGGCGTGGCGAACCTGGCAAAACACCTCGGCGTCAGCACTGGCCTGCAGCTCAAGGGGGAGCGTTCTTGCCAAGAGCAAAGCCGCGTCCCCCGACACGTCTCTGTACGCCCTGGCAATTCTAAGTGCTATGCCGCGCTGGACCCGTCGCAACTCTTGGCGTATACGCCTGTACCTTCGGGCTTCCTCCGCCCAGACCGGAGCCCCGTACAGAAGCATGCTTCGCAGCACCGTTCCATATAGGCGGCGCACCTCAGTCCGGGGGCCTCCCATGTTTGGGAGAAGAGAGCCGAGTAAGCGCCCTACCTTCTCGACCTTAGGGCCAAGTGTAGCGAAGTGGTCCTCGAATCGCCACCTGCCATCCAGGTCGAGGCCGAGGTACCTCATGCGACTTCCCACACGCAGGTACGTGCCAGCCACCCTCACCCACGTGATCGGGGGGTTTCGCGTGAGGGGTAGCCCGTGAAACCACATGGCTTCCGTTTTCTGCCCGGCGACCGCGAGGCCTAAGCTCCAGATGGCACTTACCACGCATTCCGCCCCTAGCTCGGCAAGTCGGACCGTGCGGCCCCACTTCCTACCAGCCGCCAGCACCAGCGTGTCATCAGCATAGCATGTTATGCTGACACCCAGCGGTAGGGCCACCCGCAAGACGGCATCGTAGCCTATGTCCCACAGGAGAGGGCCCAAAACCGACCCCTGCGGGACACCCCGCGACAGCTCCCTGCGTCCGCGTGCACCATCCTTGAGGGTGAACTCCACCGCCCTTCCGCGGAGGTAGTCCACCACCACTTCTCTCAGGTACGCCGGGACCCTGAAGTGCTCGAGACCTGCTATGATCGCGCTGCCCGGGAGCGTGTTAAACGCGTTGGCGATGTCCAAGGAAATCGCCAACATCACCCCTCCCTCTGACACCACTGATTCCGCCATGCTGCGGACGCTGGTGACGGCGTCGATGGTTGATATTCCTCGCCGAAACCCATACTGGCAGTCGGCAAGGTTCATCCCAACGCTGGCGAAGTGTTGCTCGATGCGAAAGGACACTATCCGCTCGAACAGCTTGGCGACCTCATCGAGCAGGCAGATCGGCCTGTACGCCGACGGCTCTCCTGCTTCCTTTCCAGGTTTCGGAATCAGGACGAGCAGTCCTGTCTTCCAACCTGCAGGCACCCGATGAAGTCGCAGGCACTCGTCGCAGAGGTTGCGGATCCTCTGCCCCAGCTCCCCGAGACACCATCGGAGCACCTTGGCTGGAACACCATCTGGGCCGGGGGCCGTGTTCTTGGGCTTCTTGTTTCCGGTCGCCCTCCACCACTCCTCGTCTGTTATGGGCGGTACTTCCTGGTCCACCAGTGGCCTCGTGATCGGCAAGGATGGAGGTTCGCCACTGGGAAAGAGGTGATCGAGAACCCTCGTCACCGTAGCAGGCTCCATCTGCTCTGTGACGGCCTGACTTCTCTGGCGGAGTTTTCCCAGCACAGGCCGGTACGGCCCCATGGGTCGTCGTCCAGGGTGCCGAGCAACTCAGACCAGGCCCGTGTCTTTGCCTCCCGAATAGCCTGCTGCAGGGCGCACACAGATTCCCTATAAGCCGCGTACAGCTGGTCCTCGCGCTCGGTGTTCCGCGCACGCCTCCTACGGGATCTTGTGTACTGACGCCGCCTATCGCAGCAGGCTTTGCGTAGGCGCGTCATTTCCTCGGACCACCAGTAAGTAGCCTTTCGTTGGGGGGCGCTACCCACTCGTCTCATTGAGACGTCACAAACCCGCAACAAGTCCTCTTGGAGACGCGCCGCATCGACGTCGGCGTCTCCGGACGTGGCTTGCTTGGCCTCCGGCCACTGGACAGCCAAGCACGCTGCCTCCAGCATGTCCCTATCGACACTCTTGAGGGACCACCGTGGGCGTTTTGCTAACCGGGCGGGGGGGAGGATGTTTGCCCCTGCCTGACGCTCGTCCGCGATGGTGACCTCGATATATCGATGGTCACTAAGGGTTTCCAGATCCTTTAAGACCGCCCAGTCGGCCACAAGGCGTTCCGCCGAAGCGTTCGCCCAGGAAAGATCCACGATGGAGCCTCCTGTTCGGCGTATGCAGGTGAGCGTTGATCCCTTATTCAGGAGCCTCAGACCCAAACCAGCCGCCCAGTCTAGAGTATCATGCCCCCTTGCGTCGGTGGTACGGCCACCCCAGGCGCTGGACTTCGCGTTGAAGTCCCCAAGGACGAAAGTGGGCCTTCGCTCGGTCCGCTCCAGACAGTCCCGGACACGGTCCAGAAGCCTGGCAAAGGAATCTAGTGGAAGGCTGGGCGGAGCATAAACACCTACAACCATGTAAGCGCCCCACGTGGCAACCACGTATCCCCACCCACGTTCCACAACACGCAGTCCCTTTGGTCGTCTTCCGCAGAACTCCACGATGGCCACCGTGGCACCTAAATCCGCAGCCCACTCAGGGCGTTCAGGAACCCTGTACGGCTCCGCCACCACCGCTACGCCAATCCCCCGCTCCATCAGGGTCTGCATCAGCAAATCCTGTGCCGCGCGGGAGTGGTTGGCATTCGCCTGGAGGATGACCATGGAGGGTCTATGCTCCATTTTCAGGGCATAGCTCCATGACCTCCTCCTGGTCATTACCTCGGGCGGCTAGGGTCGCCTCTGGTCCTTCCTCCGCCGACGCAATGGGGGCAGCCTCGTTGTTGGTAGGGGGTGGTGGCCTCGCTTGGCCATCGTTCACTCCTCCTCTCGTGCGTCTTGGGGGGCTACACGCCTTACTCCCAATACGGTGGGCGCTTGGTTTGCCCTGTGCATCGCACTGGGGGCACTTGGGTGCTGCCCTGCAGTCCCGAGCGGTGTGGCCAGCTGTCCCGCAGTTGTAGCAGGCCTTGCTGCGGTCCTGATGCGTACAGTTCACGCTGACGTGGCCGAGTCCGAGGCATCGATAACATTGCAGGGGCCTGTGCGGTAGCGCACGGACTCTTGCCACCACCCACCCCACCTTGATCTTGCCCGCCGCAGCAAGCTTCTTTGCGGCTGCTACCGGGCATCGAACCCACACTGTTCCAAGCCCATTCGGAGATCTCCGAATAGGGCCCGTGCGGGTGTCAGCCTCCGGGCAGCCAGTCGCCTTGGCAATGGCCGCGACCACTTCGGCTGGCATCACCGAGTCGTCTAGGCCCGTAATGCGCAGGTCGCTGCGCTTCGTGGGCTGCGCTATCCGAACGCCCTCCACGGCCTTCATGGCTTCTGTGAGCCGCTCAGCCAGTTTGATGGCCTTGTCGCATCTATCCTGCCCCGGAATCTCCAGTACAAGACCGCCCGTCATGCCTCGTCGAGCCCTCAGGTCATCGATGCCGATGTCCTCGAGGTTGACTTCTCTCCGCGCCTTTGACATCGCCTCGGCATATGTCATTTTGGCGCCTGGTAGCACCGTCAGGGTGACTGCCGAATTCTTCGGCGCCCTTGGAAGCTTAGTCTCCTTCCTTCGTGTCGATGTTCCTGCCCTACTTGGCCGCTGGGCCGGCTTTTCGGTAGTGCCCTTGCCTTTCTCCTTTGGGAGGGGAGTATGCGGTGGAGGAGGATCCGGGGCCTTCTGCTTCTTCCCACTTCCGCCCTTTTTTCTCCTGACGACCTCGGTCCAGGGCTCATGTAGAAGCCTTTTCTCCCTGCCTTTGGCTGTGCGGTGCACCGCCTGTTCGCGGCTCGTGGTTGCATCAGCCGACGGAACCTGGCGAACCACTTCCGCCACCGCAGCAGAAGTGGGGTGGTGTTTGCCACCATTAGCGGCCACGAGAGCCCATTCTTTTCGGAAGGCCGCCAGCTGCGCCTGGACCATCAGCCTGATCTGGTCGACCAGTTCCGCGTCCTTCTTGGCCAGTGATTCGTCGCGCTTTGCGCTGCGCGTGGACCTTCCCGTTCCGTTATTTGCCTCTGCTGCAGCCTCCCCGGGGCGTGGGATAGGTTGCGTGCAGCATGGCTCCTTCCGAACCTGCATTTCGGCTCTGAGCGCCTTGACCTCTGCTTCGAGGTCCCAGACCTTGTTGCGCAGCTGGGAGTTAGCTTCCTCCAGGCTCACCGCGTGGCCTGTTGCCGTTGTCCTCTTGGACAACTCCCCTGTCGCGACCTTTACTTTAATGGCCGCCACGCGCAGCTCCTTAACATAATTACCCTTCAAATTCTTTGAGGTTGTTGCGACCTTCTCCACCGTCTTCATACAGTTCAGTATGACGGCGCCGATGTTCGCGGTGGGCTGCTCGCGTAGCTCGGCCGCTACCTCGTCAACATACGGATAGTTTTTATTCTGTCGCGGCAGTGGAGGAGGGTCCACCGTCGGGTCAGTCACGCTGAGCTCGGCTTTTAGCTCTGCCTCATCACGGAGAGCCTCGATATGTTTCCGCTTGGCCGCCGCCAAACCAACATATTCGTGGGTAGTGGGAGGCCTACCCCTCTTCCGGCTACCGCGTTCGCTCGCCGAACTCTGTGAGCTACAAGACATGATGGTGACGTCCGAGTCGCTCCCATCATCACTTTCGTCATCGCTACTGATACCACAATTCGTGTATCGCTTATCAGACCGGTCCTTCCCAGGCCTTCCTTTCGACCTGCTGATGGCCTCCGCCCGCGCCTTTGCCAAGCGCGTCCTCATTCCCTCCTCCTTCTTCTTCTTCTTGCCGTGGTCGTCGTTGTGTCCGTCAGTCCCTCCTTCCCTCGTCTTTAGCACTCTTGAGGCATAAGAATCTGCGCCGGCCAAGTGGCCCACCGATGCAGATCTGCGGTTGCTGGCTGACGACGTGCTGGAGCCCGCTTGCTCACCCCCACACGCCGGAACTGGGGAATCGCACCCCTGCTCCCTAAACGTTTTAACCTTCCTTGAACTATCCATCATTGATTTTTATTTCGGGGTTTCTTCCCCAACCCCCCACTGAGGCAGGGGGGACTTCCCCGGGGGTATCCGCCCCCGGACGGTGTGTGCGTGTGTGTTCCCCTCTGGAATGCACTGCCCCGCGAGGCAGGGTGCCCAGAGGGGAGTGTCAGTGTGTATGGATGAACCTAACCTAACCTAACCTAACCTAACCTTTTTTTTTTTTTTTTAAGAGGTGGAAAAACTCCTGACGAGCACCCCGCTCCCTGAAGGGGGATTCGGGATAGTGTGGGGTTCGCACCCACTAAAAAACACCTCTAATGCCAATTCTCTCCACTTCAGGGAGTTACGGGATCTTATAAAAAACGCTACCGCGACTCCCAAGTGGTTGCAATATTGCGCAAACCAGTAGATCGGAAATAGTTCCCGTTCTGGGGAATAATCAACCTTGGGGGGGCATTACCCCGCGGCTGTGTCTGCACTCGAAGCCTTGTTATTGGGCTGCTAGGCCTCCACACTAGCAATTCAGGCTCGCGCTCTCTGCGAAGAAGGGGCCAACAGACCTGGTCTCCGCGGAGCCGTTCTTGTGTCGGAACGGGAGTTAGGTCGCATTACGGCTTACTTCCCTTCGCTTCCTATTTCTCGCAAGCTTCCTTGCGTGTCGAAAGGGCAGAGTTCTCTCTCTCTCTCCCTCTCGACCTCTTCCCTGGCAGCGATCATCTGCTCGCAGAAGAATTGTACGGCCTTCCAGCCTTGGTCGCTTCCGGTCATGGCTTTCACCATGTTGGGTAAAGTCGCATCCATTTGGATTGCGTCCTCCAGGGTGCTTCGCAGCTCTCCACTGGACGCACATTCCATGATCGCATGCTTGCTAGTGTCGTGCCAAGCGCCGCACATAAAGCAGGATCGGTCTTCTTCTGCTCCAATTTCCCACAGGTATTCGCCAAACACCCCGTGTCCGGTGAAGACCTGGGTCATCCTGTAGGTGAGAGCGCGGCGCTTACACCCCACCCATTCCTTAAATACAGGAAGGAATGCGCGAAGCGTCGCGCTCTTACGCCTGCTGTGGCGTGGTTCTACGTTGCTGAGCTCGGCGAGCCAGTCTTCCCATGCTTTGGAAAGCTCCCTTTCCCTGGCCTCCACTTTGGCTTTATGTGAGAGGGGG
Organism: Crossocerus cetratus; assembly: GCA_963675795.1. Classification (NCBI taxonomy): domain Eukaryota; kingdom Metazoa; phylum Arthropoda; class Insecta; order Hymenoptera; family Crabronidae; genus Crossocerus; species Crossocerus cetratus. The sequence continues at coordinate 6,204,967 of OY776671.1, forward strand.
TTCCCGTCTCTCTTTGAGTCTCTGGCCAGCGTGTACGTCCTGGCCTCCGCCTCCGCCTGAAGATCCAGCGGGAGCAGGCCTGCCAAGACCATGGCTGTCTCAAATGGCAAATCCGAGTAGCCCCTCACGACGCGGATTGCCACTTTCCTCTGAGCGCGACGCAGCAGGATGCGTCGCCGTGTTCGGTTCGGGGCGTTGTCAGCCCAGACGGGTGCCGCGTATAGCGCCATGCCGCGCAGAATCCCAGCGTATAGCCGTCGAACATGTCCGTTCGGACCGCCAATGTTGGGAAGCAGGGAAATCAATAGGTTCCCCGTCTTTTCCAACCTTGGCCCCAGTCTCTCGACTTGTTGGCCAAAACGCCACCGCCCGTCGATAAAAACTCCGAGGTATTTAATGCAGTCCGAGATTTGGACTGTTACTCTTTCCACGTTTACGCAGCTCCGGGGTGGGCACCCGGATAGTGGAAGTCCATGGATCCACAAAGCTTCGGTTTTCCCAGCCGCCACCGTCAATCCGAGTTCCTTTATTTTTTGGACAACGCAGGCCACCCCCACCTCGGCCAGCCTGATTGTCCGATCCCACTTCCTACCAGAGACAAGAACGAGGGTGTCATCAGCGTAGCACACGAGGTGCACCCCTTCTGGAACGTCGGCCTCTAAGACGGGGTTGTATCCGATGTTCCATAACAGGGGCCCTAGTATTGACCCCTGTGGAACCCCGCAGCTTACGCTCCTAGCGACGCTCACTGCCTCGCGTGCCGGATATTCAATCACCCTTTCACTCAAGTAGTTACGAATAACTGCCCTGAGATACAAAGGAATTCGGTGCCTCTCGAGCGCGCACAGTATATTCTTCCATGGGAGAGAATTAAATGCGTTGGCAATATCCAAGGATATCGCTAGCACGACGCCGCCCCTCTCCACTACCGAGCCTGTCAGCTCCTTGACGTGCGTAATGGCATCAGTCGTTGAGAGTCCTCTCCTAAACCCGAACTGCATGTCCGAAAGATCCGGACCGAGACTCGCAAGGTGCGCTACGATCCTCTCGAAGAGGATTCTCTCGTAAAGCTTCCCCATCTCGTTTAGTAGGCATATAGGCCTACTGGAGGATGGGGACCCAGGAGCCTTTCCGGGTTTAGGAACCAGCACCAACAGCGCTCTTTTCCATGCCAGAGGAACCTTTCCGGTGCGCAGGCAGCCGTTGAAGAGCCTGGCCAATCTCTCTCGCGCGTAATTTGCAAATTTCCCAAGAAGTTTTCCCGTTATACCATCAGGGCCCGGGGCAGTGGTTTTGGCGGACATTTTTCGGACCGCGCTCTTTAACTCCTCTTCTGATACATGAAGGTCCCCTGGCAAAGCCGGAAGAGGTGGGAGCTCGCACGGTGGGAGCTCATCGTCTTGAGGGAATAGGGCACTAACCGTGTCCTCCCGCAGCTGTGGGTCCATCGACGCGGTCAGGGGCGGGCCTCTAGGCCGGAGTTTCCCCAGGGCCCGGAGGTATCCGTGACCCCAAGGGTTCCCATTGAGCTCTTCTTCGATCTCGCGATTAGCTCTTTCTTTGGCGATGGATATGCCCCGTTGAAGGTTGAGAACTGCCGCTCTGTATTCTTGAAACAACGCCTGTTCGTTTTGTAAGTCGCGGTTCCTTCTCCGTCTGGCGTGCCCGTATTTCCTACGTGCCCTAGAGCAAAGGGCCCTTAGGTCTTCGACCTCGGCGCACCACCAGTAAACCGAGTTCTTTGGCCTAGTAGCCTTGGCTCTCGGCATGGCAGTGTCACATACCGAGGAGATGGCGTCGCGAAACCATTCTGCTTCCCTTTCTACGTCCTTCACTTCTTCCGTGGGGGGATCAGGCCAGGATATCGCCTCTAGTGCCGCCTCTAGGAGGTCTTCGTCGACCTTACGAGCTACCCAGCCCCTTTTCTTCAAAGGTTTCAGGGGAACACTTGTGCCACGGGGGACGTTGAGTGAATAGGACAGGTACCTATGATCACTCAGCGTTTCCATGTCTTTCAGCACCTCCCAGTTACCTATCCTGCGTATGGCACGCGCAGAAGCCCAGGTGAGGTCTACCACCGATCCTCCTGCCCGGCGGCTGCAGGTGAGGGTGTTGCCCCGGTTGGCCAGGCGCACTCCTAGGTCCCAGGCCCATTGCAGGGTAAGCCTTCCTCGAAGGTTACTCTTGTGGTCTCCCCAGCTTGGACTGCGGGCGTTAAAGTCGCCACATATGAGAAACGGGCACCTGCCCAGTCTGCGGGTAGCCGCAGCCACCCCTGTCAGTAATTCCTCAAAACTCGACCTATCCCAGCTAGGGGGAGCATAAACAGAGAGGAGGCCGAACTCGCCCCACTTAGCCACTACAAAACCCTTCCCCTTCTCCTGAAATATGATGGGTGGGATGCCAGGAAGTGATGAGCCGACAATTGCGGCCACTCCCAGTTCATCGCCAACCCAGTTGGGTCGATCAGCAACCCTGTAGGGTTCAGCGATGAACGCTACTCCTATCGACCGCTCAGCCATCGCCTGGAGGAGTAAATCCTGGGCTCTGGCCGAATGGTTGATATTGCATTGAAGGATGTGTGCCTGGGCTCGGTGGCCCATCATAGTGGATTCACCTCCATTGCCTCCTCCGGGCAGTTACTTTCCTTATCGGCAAGAGTATCCTTCGCTTTACTCACCGTCTCAGGGGGCAATCGCCCCTCCTTCTTGCTCTCATGGCTTTCCGGCCCTTCACGAGTCGGGTCCGTGGAAACTGTGGGTAGATCGGCAGTCTTGTCGTTGACCTCGTATGGCGTCCTCCTTTTGATAGGATTACACGCAAAGGAACCGGACTTGTGCCCACTCGGGATTCCCAGCGTCCGGCAGATGGTACAACTGGGCCTCGTTCGGCACTCCTTTGCCTGGTGTCCTTGCATGCCGCAATTATAGCATAGAGCACTCCGGTCTACGTCGCTCTTGCATTGTAGCTTTACGTGCCCTTTTTCGAGGCATCTGAAGCACTGTAGGGGGTTGGCGGGTAGGGCGGTCACCTTTGCCATGCCCCATCCTAACCTCAGCTCTCCTATCTTGGCCAATTTCTTGGCAGCAGCTGCCGGGCATCGGACCCTGGCAATTCCCATGCCTCTGGGTCCGCGTTTTATTTCGCTGACGGTGATTTTACATGGGTTGCATTCTCCGTTGGTGGCCGCTTCGACGATCACCTCCGCCGAGGTGACGGAGTCTTCGATTCTGGTTAACCGGAGATCAACACATTTTTCGGGGCAAGCTACACGAACTGAATCCTTCTTGTCGGAGAACAGCCCGCGCAGTTTTTCACCCAAATTGAGGGCTTTTGCTTCGCTTCCCTCCTCCCGAATCTCAAGCACGAGGCCGCCGTTGATGGCTCTTCTCGTACGGAGGTCGGTAATGCCCAAGTCTTTCAGCTGGATATTTTGCTTCGCCGTTCTAAGCACATCGCCGTAGGAGACCCCTGCCTCAGGGGTCACCGTAATGGTTACCGCTGCATATTTTGGGACTTTTATGCGCCCAGGCTTGATGGCGCGTGCCCTCATGCCGTCGGCCTCTTCCTTTCCTTTCACCGCAGACTTTCGCTGCGGGGCAGGACCTTTGCATTTCCCCTTGGACGGGGCGGCGGCAGGCGCTTGTTTGGCCTTCCTCCCAACAACCTTGCTCCATGCAGTCCCCTCTGCAGTCGAAGAATCCTTGCTTTGTTCCGCAGGAACGGTCCGGGGATCGACCTTTTGGATATCTGAGGGGGTATACCCAGTTTTCACCTCTATCGAAGAGACGACCTTGGGCTTGGCCCCCTTGGACGAGCCTGGAGTTGCACGTGGCTTAGAGGCCGTCCCTTCCTTGGTCTTGTCGTTCCTCTCGGGCTTCACCGCGGGAGGAGGGACGGAAGCAAGGGTGGAGCACGGTGCAACCGCCTCCGTCCTAACCATTAGCATCTCCCGTCTAAACAGGTCGAGCTGCGCAGAAACCGAGGAGAGTACCCTCGATATTAACTTCTCTTCCCGGTCATCCTCTTGCCTTCGCAAGCCTCCTCTGGTACCGAGGGCTGGGCCACTCTCGGTCGCCGTGTTCGAGCTTGTTGCCTCAACAGCTGCCCCGTTCGTGCGCATCGAGCCAAGCTCCTGTCTAAGCGCATGCAGCTCGGCTTCCAAGCTGCCTACTCTGGATTTTAAAATCCTGTTCTCTTCCTCCAGAGAGGCAAGATTACCGCCACACTCCACCCTCTTGATGGATTCCATAAGTGCCGCTCGCATCGCCGTAGCGGAGACACGGAGCTTATGTTTGTACTCCCCCTTAAGATTTTTAGAGGAGGAGATCAGCCTCTCTACTTCCCTCGAGTGTCTGACCGCAAAAGCCCCAACGTCTACCATCGGTTGCACTCTAAGCTCCCGCGACCAATCATCGATGGTGGGGATCTTTCTATAATTAGACCTATCCGGTGACTCGTCAGATGCTTCGGATTTATTAATCCGAGACTTCTCCTTATCCTCAGCCGTGCTACGCTTATCTCCACAGGAAGGTGGGGATTTCTTGCGTTTCTTGCTCCTTGTGGCCGCGGATCCACATCGTGAGGAATCGGAGGAGTATCCTGATCCTCCCTCGTCACTCACGTACATCTTTGATTCCTCGCTTGCCTTGCTCGGTTGAGAGGACACTTTTGGCATCAATCCAGCAAGAGGCTTTTCCTCTGTGGATGTAGAGGGTCGGACTCTCGACCCCAAGGAGATCGTTAATTCTTTTAGATTCACCTTTTGTCCCGGTATAGTAAAGATACTACTCCGGCATTCGCCCTTGGAAGAGTTACCTCCAGGTTGTAGCTCGCTTGTGGCTTCATGAGATGTATCAGCCAAGTGGCCAACCGATACATCCCTACGGTTGCAGGATAACGACGCGTTCGGGCCCGCTTGCCCACCCTCGCGCGCCGGAACTGGGGACTCGCACCCCTGCTCCGTAAACTGACAACCCTTCGGAAAACCGTCCATAATTGATTTTTATTTAGGGGTTTCTTCCCCGACCCCCCACTAAGGCAGGGGGGCGCCCCGAGGGTATCCGCCCCCGGTCAGTGCGTGAGTATATGTGTGTGCCTTTCTGGAATGTACTGCCCCGAGGGGCAGGGTGCCCAGAGGGGAGTGTCAGTGTGTATGGATGTGTGTATGTGTGGTCTCCCCCTTTTGTAGGGTAGGGGAGAAACAACCCTGCCACTTTGTTAGAGGTTGGCCTCCTCGCGACCCGGCCCTAAGGCCAGGCCCCCGGTCTCCTCATCCGCCTCTTCCGACGCTTCGCCACAGCGCGGTAGGAGGCGGAATCGGATATTCCGGTGTTAGGGGACGGGTGGCGCACGCCATCCCCAGGGTGCCAGTCCCTCCGCCCCGAAGGACACAGGGTACCCCCGGCCCCCTCGCTTTCGGTGGAGGGGTCACCTTACCGATGCTGTCCACGGCAGGCCCCTTTCGGGGTCCTGCTACCCACCCGACTATGTCGGTAGGGCATCCCCCTATCCGCAACCCGGGGACGCGCCGTGTCGGGAGTCGGCAAACTCCCATCCCCTCACAAGGCCCAGGCGGGGCCTCGGGGCAAGCCCCGAGTTCCCTAACCCGGTCCCCGCGAAGGGCACGGAAGGGCACGGAAACCTAACTTAACCTAACCTGACCTAACCTAACCTAAAGGTCGATGTCGTGTTGCTTGCCGATATTTTGGAAAACTTTCGGGCAGATTGCATGGTGAGTTACATCTTAGATCCGGCGCATTATTACACCCTTCCCGGTTTTACGTGGGACGCGATGTTAAAATATACGGCTATTGAGTTCGAACTGCTCACGTGTATCGACATGTTGCTATTTTTCGAGCGAGGGATTCGCGGCGGACTAAGTCAATGCTCGCACAGGTACGCGCGTGCGAACAACAAGTACCTGCCCTCGTACGACCCAGCGAAACCCTCGACGTACCTGATGTATTATGATATTAATAATCTGTACGGTTGGGCGATGTCGCAGCCTCTACCGTACGGCGGTTTTCGGTGGGTCTCCGAGACGTTCGACGTAAATTCCATTCCGCTGGACGGCCCCCTGGGGTATGTCCTCGAAGTGGATTTGGAGTATCCGCGTGAACTCCACGACTCGCACGCCGACCTTCCCTTTTGTCCCGACCACGAGGACCCGCCGACGAGAAAGTCAACGAGTACCGGAAATAGAAAGTTACTCGCTATCTTCGTAAATAAGACGCGTTACGTGACACACTATGGATATCTGCGGCAGGCCCTAAAGCATGGTGTAAAGATAACCAAGGTGCACCGCGTGTTAGAATTCAAGCAATCACCCTGGTTACGCGAATATATCGAACTGAATACCAGCTTCCACACAAAGGCCACTAGCGAATTCAGTAAAAACCTCTTTAAATTCATGAACAACGCGGTTTTCGGAAAAAAGATGGAAAACGTACGAAAGCATTCAGACGTGAAATTACTTACGAAGTGGGAGGGGCAGCACGGTGTCGAGGCGGCGATCGCGAAACCAAATTTCCACAGCCGTACAATATTTTATGAAAACCTGATGGCTGCCGAACCGCGAAAAGTTATAGTCAAATTTCTCAAACCCCTGTACGTCGGTATGTGCATCTTGGACATTGCAAAAACGAGCCTGTACGAATTTCACTACGAGCACATGCTTCCGAGCTTCGCTGACAGGTGCAAGATAATGTACACGGACACCGACAGTCTAATTTACGAGATAGCGAGCGACGATGTGTACGAACACATGAAGCGCAACTCGGACCGTTTCGATACCAGCGATTACGCCGTGGACAACCCGTATGGTATTCAGGGATTAAATAAAAAGGTACCGGGTCTCATGAAAGATGAGAATAACGGGGCAATCATGACCGAGTTCGTAGGGCTGACGGCAAAAATGTATGCCACCCGGGTGCATGGTAGAGAGGAATGCGACAAAAAAATCAAGGGCATAAAGAAGTGTGTCACGGCCAACCGTATAGAGTTCGAGGACTACGTTCGGTGTCTCGAGCACTCGATAGAGAAGAAGGTCGTTCAAAATTGTATTCGGTCCCATGCGTACAAAGTGTATTCCATCAGCGAGGAAAAACTTGCGCTCAGCCCGCGCGACGATAAGCGGTATGTTCATCGAAATTCGACGAGTACGCTCCCCTGGGGGCATTACAAAATAGAGTAATGTACAGTATGGATGGATGGATGGATGGATGTAAATAAATGTACAGCAATAGTAATAATAATAATAAATGTTTATATTTTTATATTCAAATAACATCATTCTTCTTTATCCATGAATTGTGAACCTTATCGATTCCCAACCACTTCACATATATCATATCTCCCTTTTTGCGCCACACCTTCTCCACCAGGTACACATCAGGATGCGTGGCTTTGTGTAATTCCAGCTCGTAAAATCCACCGGCAATGGGATCGCCCTTGAAGTCCTTGAGGTAGTACGCGGTGGGATTCGTTCGCTTGACGCCGCTGATCTCAAACACCTCGGTCGACCAGTTCGGAGTGTAGCCCTTGTCGAAGACTGCTTTAAATTTGCTGATGCGCACCTTGTCGCCAATCTTAAACTTTGCAGGTCTTATCATTTTCATTCTGCTGCTGCTGCTGCGATCATTGTCGACTGTGGCAAGCAGGTGTTTTTCATCGTTGCGAGTAACATCGATGGGGCGCATCCGAATGGTGCGATGTTTCCTCCTATTGTAATCCGACACTAGGGTTGCAAGGACATTGAGCTAGCGATAGGCGCCGTTCAGTGAGAAGGACTTCCACATGGCGTTCTTGAGCGTGCGATTGAAACGCTCTACCACGGAGGCCTTCATGATGTTGAAGGTCGAGTAGTGCTTGATGCCGTGCTTCTTCACGCACTTCTAGAAGTCCCTATTGTAAAACTCCTTAGCCATGTCGGTCTGTAGATTTTTCGGAACTCGCTCATCTGTACGCAATATGCTCGCAAAGGCCTTGGTCGCATCGCTCGCACCCTTGCTCTTCAGAGGAACGGCCCACGCGTATTTGCTAAATACGTCAATTACCGTGAGAATATAGCGAAACCCCCGGTTTTCCTTTGCGTACGATTGCACTTCCACGAGGTCGACTTGCCAGAGATCGTCGAAACCTCGCACGATCACGCGTCTACGGGGAAAGTTGCGTCGGGGCGGCGCATGCAGCTCTTCCACCAATTTTGCCTTACTCGTCGTGATTTCGGCGACTGATTCGATATCGCCGGAATCGTTCTGTTTTATCGACGACCTATTGGAGCGCGTCGAGCCTTCTAGTCAACTTTTGAATTATAGTATCGTACTTTGACTCAATTTGATCTCGCATCATCGCTTGCATAGTGACCACGTAGGTATGAACATTGCGTTCCATGTCATGCTTAATTTTCTTTTCCATCGCTTGCACCGCGCTGTTCACATACTTCACAGTTGTGACGTCATTAGCTTCCAGAGGCTCCGCTACGCTCGTTATCTTTGTATCTCGCGCATCGAACGAGTCACCCTCGAGACACAGGGCGTTGTCGCGTAGCAAATTTCTTAACATCAGCTGCGACAACGGTTGCGAAACTACCACCGCCGTATTCGTCGTGGTCGCTGTATCGCTCGTTGCGAGCGACGCGCCAAACTTGTTGATCGGCATCGCTTGTCCCACTGATATCACAGGTCGATTGGTGATCAGTTTTTATACTATTGACGTGGAAGTCGCGCGACTTCCGACATGACATTATTTGGCAGGATCTCGGGAGAGGTGACATTGGTTCGCAGCATCTCCTTATACTCTCGGATATCGCGAACCAAGTTCTCCCTAATTTTCAATTCCATCGCAGTCAACGCGCGCTTCACAGTATCGTTGATGTAGTCTCTCATCCTCGATGCATCATCATCATCCTTGGTTTTGATCGCGCGCTCTACAAGATGGCCGACATAGTCCACGGTCGTAACGTCATCGGCTTGCGGAGGTTCCGCTACGCTTTTTATCTTTCGACCTCGCGCGTCGAAAGAGTCACCCTCGAGACACAGGGCGTTGTCGCGTAGCAAATTTCTCAACATCGGCTGAGAAATGACCGGCGTCGTTGCCGCCGCCACCACCACCGCATCGTTCGTTGCGAGGGACGCGCCAAACTTGTTGATCGGCATCGCGTGCCCCACTGACATCGCACGTCGATGGGGCGATTAGTTTATAATCAAACCTGCTTCGCGGAGCTCCTCGATTATGGGGGAGTGTCCACATTGCGCACGTTCCATCTTGCGCACACGTGGATTATTGGACACGGTGGAATTTGCGCACGTTGGAAGTTGACTCCAGTAGAATCAGGACACATTGGATATTGGACACATTGAAATTTGCGCACGTTGGAAATTTACTCCAGTGGAAGCAGGACACATCGACGGTGGAAGTTGTACACATCCCAGAAGAAACAGGACACACAGGATAACGCGAATAATGGAATTTGGACACACTAGATGAAAAAGATGTGTACATTGCGACAGTATGTATTCTCAGAACACATTTAATTGAAAAGCAATAAATAACAGTGAAATAATTAATGATTTGTAAGAAACACCAAAGTTGTTTATTCGTGAAAAAAGTGATTGCTTATATGACTATGATTAAATAAATATAAACAACAGGTGGTTATGAGTTTTAATTTATTAACAACCATTTTTATTTAATATAAGTACATAATAGTTAAGTATATAATATTCAGGGTTTTTTTAGGTTTGGCGAGCGAAACGAGCATGCCCCCCCTCCCCGGACTAGGGTTGGTTTGTGGTTCTTATTCAGACCAAACTTAGCATGCCCCCCCCCCGGACTGGGTAAGGTGAGCTAGTAAGGTGAGCAAGTAAGGTGAGCTAAAATGGAAAATAAAATATCAGATACACTCATAAAATCTAAGAATGATATTTTCGTGAACCATAATTGATAAGGATATCTACCACTAGTAAATACAATGCAGCAAAATATCTTGCTATTGTAATTAGCATGTGGCAATACATAATCAATTAAATTAACGGACGTCCATCTTTAGCCCTGAAACATTTCAACCGCAGAATTTTCCGATAATTGTTAATTGACAATGGCTAAATTCTACGTATGATTCTTGTAGAAATGTCTACACAGTATTTAGTGGCCAACTTCCACTTTCCATGTGGGAAAAGTCCACTGTGTCCTCTATACACTGTGCGCAGTTTCCACTTGTAACGATATCTTATGTGGGCAATGTCCAATGTGCGCTGTTTCCAATGTGGGCAATGTCCAATGTGCGCAGTTTCCAATGTGGGCAATGTGCAACGTGTGCTGTTTCCATGTGCGCAAGTTCCAAAAAAGGCCCGTGTCCAAAGTGGAACGTGCGCAAAGGAGACTCACTCCCAGTTCGTTCGGATCGTCCCAATGAACGTAATCGACGGTATTATTATTATTATTCGTGGCAACCATTGCGCTCGGGAGTTGCAATGATATGCCCCTGCCTGCGGTGCTTTTGGGCGCGATCAGCTTCTTTATGATTTGCGTGTACTTTTAGCCTCTGTTACCCCTGGTCTGTTTGGTCGGCGAATAGCTCGACTTATGCGCGTTCGAAAGTATCAGGATGTCCCTGTAGGCGTTCAAATCAGCCTGCGTGTATTTTGAATTGTCGGGCATCTTCGAGAATATCAAATCGTAGAGGCCCAAAGTTCCTCTGTATCGTCTCCCACCGATCATAATGTTATCATTCTCATCCACATCGAAGATGCAATTACCGATATACAGTTTATGATACTTGTCATGAAGTATCATAAAGCGCAAGTATTTCTTTGCCAGAAGCCGAGTTTCTCGAGCAAAAATTCTCTTTCCGGGCGATATTCCTCTTCGTAGTTGTTTGGCTGTAGAGCAGCGCGCATTGCTTTATTTATCTTACGCGCCGCCGACGGCGATGTGTACGAGTTCTCGAAGGTTTCTCCATGCGACATATAGCCGATAGCGGTATTATTATGATCATCATCATCGCTAGCTTCGACAATGGTTGCGGGAGTTGCAGCCGAATCGCTGCAATTTTTCGAATCGAAGCATTTTTAGGGGAAAAATATTTTCGTCGTACGAGTCTTTTTGCAGTTGAAAGCGCTGGAGTCCTCCCGAGCCGCGGAGTCAAACTGTTCGAATTCAATCTTTTGATACTCTTTGCCTGCAAGAGTTTTTTCCTGTTGGACGATTTCATTTCCCTCAGCGGTATGTCGAACGAATCATCGAACTCGGCGACGGGCGTTTGCGGTGGTGGTGGTGGTGGTGCTGGAGGTGGTGATGGAGGTGGCGATGATTTCAGCTGCATGGTCGTATTACCCTTCTCCACCAATTGTTTCAGCGGTTCGACTATTGGTCGTAGATTTGTCTCCAACGTCACATCCGTATCCATTTTTCCCACCTTGAGCGCAAGATACTTTTTACGTATAGCCTCGCTGGTTTTGGCTATCTCTTGCGCCACCGCTTCTTTTTTGGTGGTGATGTGGCGCTTCTTCTTCTTCTTCGCCCTCGTGTTTTTCTTCTTTTCTTTCACTCGCCTATCCTCCTCCTACTCCTTCTCTTCCCTGTTCTCCTCCTCCTCCTCCTTCCGTCTCCGCCGCTCCATGACGTGATGCGGTTTCAATGATGTTTCCCGAACGTGTGTGTTTACGATGTTGGTGCGAACCCATTAAATACCGTCGGCATCATCCGTATCGATATCTCGTATGCAGCTCGACGAGCTTCTCCAGCGACATATCCACGAGAGCATAGTCGTGATAGATATGACGCAGAATGCTGATGCTGCTGCTGCTGCTTTTCTCGATTCATCATCATCATCATCATCATTGTCATCACCACCCCCATCCCCTTCTTCTTCTTCTTCTTCGCTACGGTCAAACTCGGTTGTAGGAATTATTTTTTGCGGCCGCGGCTTCTTCCTCCTCCTCCTTCTCCCCCTCCTCTACCGCCGCCGCATGTTCGTTCAATGATCGGCATCGAGCGTGTACGCTCATGATATTATCGCAAACTCGTTGAATCCGCGCCGATATCGTCCGTGATTCGTCGGGCTGTCCTTGTCTATGACGAGAAACCCGTACTTTTTGTGCCAGCATTTCGAGCACAACTCGATGAATTTCTCGAACGGCATATCCACGTTAACGTGATCGCGATAGACATGTCGCAGATTCATACCATCCTGCTTGAAAAGTATTATCATATTTGCATTATCGCGAATCAGGTGTTTTGGGATTCGCCCGTACGATTGACCGAGATAAAAGCAATCGACATCCGAGTGTCTACCCATGGCAAAGTATTCGCGCATGATGTTTTGCTCGTCGCAGGCGACATCGTCAAAGACGAATATAGAGTTCGGCAGGGCTTCGGCCGGTGGGATTACACTGGCGTTTTCGGCGAATGGAAAGTAGCCCAAATCCGCGTCGACCGAGGTCAAAACCTCCTCCAAGTATCGATACTTGGGCTGATGCAACGATTTTGAGTACACGTACACATTTTCAAAGCGCAACCCGTTCGGACTCTCGAGCATGCTGATCATCGTGTTTGTTTTCCCGCAATTGGATGGACCGCAAATTACGCATCGTATACTTTTTGGTAATAGCGCGCCATGCTTCCGCCGCCTACCATTTTCATCGTCGTCGTCGTCGAACGTACGATTCATCGGAATGTTAATGTTGATTGGCTGTCTCGTAAAACGCATGCTGTCGAAGAAGATCTGCGCTATGTATATACCACTGGCACATTAACGCACACACATCCTATTTATAGTCCTCGATCGCGGGCCGATTCATCAGATAGCTGTGGGATTTTTTTCGGTTGCTGCTGAGCGCGCGTGCACGCCAATCATGTCTCTCATAATTCTGAACAAAGCGACTCTGCGTGGCGCGACAACCGGAGAGCTGGAATATGTGCCAAAGGTGCTGCTGCTACGTAATTTCGACGACGAGATAGAGTGCATTTGGGGCGGGTTGCCCGATCATATAAAGGCCGATCCGGAGGTGCAACAGTGTCTCAGGTGTCGTCGACACTACAACCTGTCGACTCAACACACGCATATCGATGGACCGCCGTCTATGATAAAGGACTGTTCCGCGTGTATCGGGAAAGCTGAAGTCGCCGCGACCGCCGCAGCCGCAGCCGCTGCCCTGGCCGCCGCCGCCGCGCCGGTAAAAGGTACAGCGAGCGATAAAAGCGTACCGCGCCGCGCCGGTAAAGGTACAGTGAGCGATAAAGTGTACCGCGACCGGTAAAAGTACAGTGAGCGATAAAAACAATGGACGGATCCGGTAAAGACAGGTTTACCGGATCCGGTAAAGGCGGGCATGTACATATGTATATATATATAACGGAGGGATCGCTGGAGTCAATCATCAGTCCGAGCATAACAATCGTATTAACCTGCGGTGCGCGCGTGTTTGTGTGCGTGCGTGCGTAAGAAGCCATGAATGGAAGCGGACTCTTGAATAGAGCGATAAATTCTTTGCCATTCGAGCTTCACATTCCGGGATATCAATTTTGCGGACCGGGCACTCGCTTGCAGCGTCGATTGGCCCGCGGTGAGCGAGGCGTGAATCCTTTGGACGCGGCTTCCAGAGAGCACGATATCGCCTACTCGCAGCGCAAGGATCTCGCGGGTCGTCACGAGGCTGATAAGATGTTGGCGGAGAACGCGTTTCAACGCATATCGGCCGCGGACGCATCGGTCGGTGAGAAGATCGCATCCACCGCCGTCTGGACTATCATGAAGACGAAAAGAAAACTCGGCATGGGAATGAGAGGAGGAGGAGGAGGAAAAAGAAGAAGCGCGGGAGGCAGCAGCAGCGTGTCTAAGAAGAAGAGCAATAAGAAGACGAGGAGCGCGAATCTCCGCGTATTGCCGGCCGCCAAACGCGGAGGTTTCATACCATCCCTTCTCTTCCCCGCTTTGGGTGCTCTGGATGCCTTGGTCACCGGGGCATCGACGGTGGCAAAATCCATTTCGGACAAAAAGCTCAGGCAAAAACAGCTGGAAGAAATGCAGCGACAAAACCGCGCCATGGAAGGCAAGGGATTGTATCGTTCGCCCTACAAGCATGGAAAGGGAGTGAGCGATAGAGTGACGAAGAGGAGGAGGAGGACTAGAAGCAAAAAAAAAACGTCAAAAACCCAAAGAAGATAGACTACCACTACTCATCGCTACCGTCCTCGTCGCCGGTGGGAACAACGAATCATCAGCTGGAACATATGTGTAAAAACTTGCCACATTTTCGGGGAGTTTTCATGCGCGATGATTTGCCCGCGATGAAAGTATGGACTAGAGAGTGCGGCATAGTTAATTTGGCTGACTACAGCGGTCCGGGAACACACTGAGTCGCGTACGTTAAACGCGAGCATGACGTCAAGTACTACGACAACTTTGGGAATCTCCGACCTCCGCGCGAATTGATGAGTTACTTTGGCTGCGCGACAAGAGTCACGTACAATCACGAGCGGTTTCAAAACTTTAACGAGAGCATTTGCGGACAATTGTGCGTTCAATTTCTTCGAGAAAATTCATCATAAATCATAGCCTCGCCTCTGACAAAAACTCAGTTTCCCTGGAATCTTTGCAGCGCGGAGTACAGAACACGGAGGGGGAACAAAAACAAAAAAATGTCGTTCACATTCACACTTTCGGGCACGAGTAGCGTGCTCTCGTCGAGACATTTTCCACCGATAGAACTGTCCACAGGACGAGACGACGACGAAGGCTATGAGCTAGGGCTTGTGAATTTCCAAACTTACAACACCATACCGAACATCAGTTCGTCGAACGGCAATAATAAACTTTACTTTGGCGATCATGACGAGCACATTACCATTCCCGACGGTTCGTACGAGCTGAAGGCGCTCAATGAATTCTTGAAGCGAGAAATATTGAGAAGGTACCCGCGCAAGAATGCCATCGATTATGGGGGCAATGACAACAACGATGGCAACGACGGCGACGGTGACGAATACCCGATCGTTCTACGAGCGAACAACAACACGATGAAGAGCGAAAAGCGAAATGTCTTCAGAATCGACTTTACGAAGCCCGCTAGCGTGGGACTACTGCTAGGATTCTCCGCGAAACGTATCCTCTCGCCCAATACTTGGCATCAATCGGACGCGCCTGTCAACATCATAAGCGTGAATACAATTCGGGTAGAGTGTAACATCACCACCGGTTCTTACAACAACGGTAGACTGGTTCACACGATACACGAGTTCTCGCCGCAGGTGCCTCCCGGATATAAGATCTCGGAAACGCCACCGCGAGTCATTTACCTGCCAATCGTCGTACGTGCAATAGATGATTTGACCATTCAAATTGTCGATCAGTCCGGACAATCTGTGGATTTTCGTGGCGAGGAGATAACGATACGTCTGCATGTACAACAGCGCAGTTAATCGTCGCTGCTGTGGATAGCATGCTCGTTTACAACAACAACACCAACGATACGTCAGAATCTGCAATCAGCAGCTCAGCACTCGCACCAACGACGAGTCGCAAAGCAAGTGTATTCCAATCGTCGATAAAGGGTGGCGGTAGCTGTAGTTGGAGAAGGAAGAGACGATTGTGCGCGACTAACGTGAGATTTCTAAAATCTCTGGGATTCAGAACTGCGCGTGAACGACTACGATATTGATGATGATGAACAATATTTTGAGCATCGGTGGTGTACCAGCCTTCAACAACCGTATAACGAAGTTGGAGGTGCACACGTACAACCCATATATCAATTCTGCCCTCGGGAACAGTGACGAGATACGGCTCAACGTTCAGCAGCAAGACTTGTACCTCCTGCTATGCCGCAGTTACCTATACATCGAGGGAAGACTCGACAGCGTGAATGCCGGGGACACCGTGCACTTGGAAAATAATTTCGTATCCTTCCTCTTCGATGAGATACGCTATGAACTCAATGGCGTTGAAATCGATAGATGCAGGAATCCCGGTTTAACGACTACACTGAAAAACTTTCTCTGTCTTTCGACCGAGAAGAGCAGAGCGCTGGATAACGCCGGCTGGAGATACCCTGTTGATGATGATGATGATGGTGGGGAGGGCGATGGCTCGAGAAAGAAGAAAATCAAACGCGGCGCACCGCTGGACTTTAATTTTTGCGTGCCTCTCAGCATGCTGCTGGGCTTTTGCGAGGACTATAACCGTATCATGATAAACGCGCGTCACGAACTCATCTTGATACGCGCGCGCGCCGACGCGAACGCGATACACGGGCCGGCTGGTCTTAATTATAATCTTACGCTGCACAAGGTGCAATGGCGCATACCGCACGAAACCCTGGACGAGGTGCACAAACTGTCGATGTTGCGTGTACTGGAAAACGGCACGCCGATTAAAATGAGTTTTGCGCTCGTCCGAGCTCCACGAGTATCCCCTGCTACAGACAACAACGAAGCACACATGGGCGGTAAAAGCCACGACGCAGATGGAGAAGCCTAGATATGTGATATTCGCCCTGCAAACCGCGCGGAAGAATGATTTGTCCAAAAGGGCGTCGATCTTTGACCATTGCGATCTCTCGAACATTCGTCTCTACCTGAACTCGGAAATGTATCCCTACGACGACTTGAACATTGACTTTGGCAAGAGCAAGCATGCGTTGCTCTATGATATGTATGCCAAATTCCGAGAATCATTCTATGGCGGTGGCGAGCCGCTGCTCGATCTCACAGACTTCCTCGCGTACGGCCCATTCGTCGTGCTGGATTGCTCCCGACAAAACGAGTCCGTCAAGAGCGCGACCGTTGACGTGCGAATCGACTTTGAGTGTCGGGAAAACGTTCCTGCAAATACCACCGCTTACTGCCTAATCATACACGATCGCATAGTGGAATATAACCCGCTCACAAACATTGTACGCAAAATCGTTTAAAACTTGTCATCGGAGAGAGAGAGAGAGAGAGAGAGAGAGAGAGAGAGAGAGAGAGAGAGAGAGAGAGACTGCCATAGTCGACGTTCAAGGATTTATGGTCAACGGCGGGTTTATACTCAAGGAGGCCGCAGTGATTCTG
Organism: Crossocerus cetratus; assembly: GCA_963675795.1. NCBI lineage: Eukaryota > Metazoa > Arthropoda > Insecta > Hymenoptera > Crabronidae > Crossocerus > Crossocerus cetratus. The sequence continues at coordinate 6,222,019 of OY776671.1, forward strand.
CCCAGTACCGACCGAATGGTACATTGGATTTTTGCCCCGCCGTTTCCCTGGACAGCGCTGGACGTTGACTCGAGGAGGAAGTGCAGCTGGGTGACAAAACGCCATCATGGGCTCATCTGGGAAGACGGCTGTATAAATTACAGTATGGCTAGAAACCTATTGCGTTCCGTACTGAAGGATGTAACTACCGTCATCGTCGCGAAGGGCCGTGACAAGTGCGCGTGGATCGAGGACCTCACGAATTCGACTATAGTCTACAATATCGAGGAAGGTTACGCGGATGGTGTTATACCATCGGTTAAGGAAATGCCTTCTGAGAATACGTTTGCGTGCGCGTATCATAGAGGAACTTGCGCGTTACAAAATGTGCTGAAATTGCAGAACTTTTTAAAGCATGTATGATCCAACGATAATAAATATATATATTGTTACGCGTCGCGGACGTGGATCGCGTAATAGGCATAAACGAGGCTGTTTATTAGATGGGTAAAGGCGTATATTTAAGAACCGGGAATGCGTGCTCACAGGATGAGATCCAGCATTAGACTGGCAGTCGTGTAACATGTTAGATAGCGGAACGACGGGTAGTTAAGGACAATGTTCAGGGCTTCGGACCAGGGATGACAGGTGTTTGATACAACTGGGCGCCAAGGCCGTAACACTACCCCCCTCCGTGAAAAAGACGTTCGTCCGCGAACGTAGATGGTCTTCTTTCAATATGTCTGGTGGATCAGGAATTAGATGGAAGTAGCGGTCTAATCCAGCCAGATATCGTCTCAGCATTTGCTCGAGGTCCAGGGAAAACCGCTTCAAAAACCGTGGACGAGACGAAAACAGGTCAGGGAGAAGATAGGTTGTTGTCCAAGATGTACACATTTGTAAAAGGCTTCAGGTCTGGATCGTAGCATGAAGTTCCACGGACAGGAAGTAATAGGTGATGGAAGGAAAAATATTCTGGGTAGGCATCTCGAACGGGGTCTCCAATTACCTCGAAATATAAAGAATTAAAGGCGAGTAAAAAGTTACAGGAGAATTTCAAAAGAAAGAGAGATTTCGTTAGAGTAAATTTTATTTCATTCAATCAAAACTTTCATAAATTTGGTTACACCGAAGAGACATAACCCGGCCACGCCTAGGCTGTTCTCTTTTTTCTCCATTTTGACCGCTCATCCCCATGGCTAACTTCTCAGAGTTAGACAGCAATGGGTTGACGGATGGAGCAGTAGACCAACACTCCTACGTATCCCACTCCCACCACGTTCTCACGCCACGGAGATAACATAGGAGTACACACATACAAAGAACTTTCATTCAACAAGCATTCACATAGAAAAAAGATGACGAGTGAAATATTTCGCTAAACGGTTTACATGAACTACCCGAAATTTGCTTTTAGGAGAACGATGTATTTTATAAATAACATCATTAATTCTATTCACACTTTGAGTCTCCCCTTTAATTCCTCAAACGTTCTTAGAAAAGACCGCGACCAAACGAACGTAGATTTTGCTGGACGAACAATTTCTGTGACATTCCCTATAAATCGTCTAAGACCTGCCAATAGTAGTCTCAAGTTTCTCAATTCCTCTTCAAAGGTCTTGTTATAAACAAAAACGTTGTCTAAATAGTCAGAATAGCTCTTTGACACGTGTCCTCGCGACACTTTTCCCATTAGACCCTTGTCCACACCGAAGAAACAATTCTGTGGATTCTCCACTCGACGATAATCTCCTAGTTTTACCTTAGACCGAATTAATTTATCAACTTCTTCCCTTCGACGTAAGGGCAAACGACAAATAGAAGGTTCTCCCGTATTATTCCTATATTGGGAGATGTCTCCCACACCAACCTGTTCTAAATTCGCGTCGAACTCTTCATTAAAATGTTCGTGCTTCACGCTCAAATTACCTATCTCGAAAAGGCAACACTTCTTCCCTACAATCGAGCCCTCTAAGCTCGATCCATCAACGGAATGGAGGTTGAACCCGAAAGATCCACACGCGCGTTCCGGGTAACCATGCAGGGACTCATCAAATCGCAAAAGAGACACAGTAGAACCGGTATCTACTAACATATTCGTCGGACTACGATCCACAGAACCACTCACATACAGTCCCGAAGTATTACCTGACTCACAACCGATTTTACACAAAGCATTAGAAACCGAAGTACCTTCAACAGGAAAAGTAGAAGCCAAATGCAAGCTCGCAACGTCAAACATTTCCACAGAAAATAAAGTAGCTAAATGCGCAACAACAAAATCATGAACAATAACAGAAAGAATATTCCGGAACACAGAAGAACGTAACGCATCATCAGTACGAGTAACCGTACGAACAAAAGCCTTTTTAATGGGGGCTACAACCGTCGGCCTCGAATCCGCCACCCTTAATTCGGACCGTTCGCGTTTCCCGGCCTCTGGGATTGCGAATTGGTATTCGAATTACTATTACGTGCTTGACCCGATGTACAGTCGCATTGAAAATGACCGACTTTACCACACTTGAAGCAAGTGACCGGACCACGAGATGAAAAAGAATTTTGAGAAGAATTATTATCACGCGAGTTATTAAACGATGAAAACTGACGCGGAACAAATTCCCGCGATGTTTGAAGATCATCGCGACAAACCGGAGCATCGGAACGATAGAAAGGAGCCGAACGCTCTGAAGGTGGCATACGAGCCCCGCTGAAGTTGCGTTCGATGAAATCGAACTCGACAGCCTTCGCAACGGCCTCACTAAAAGAATTAAGGTTTAAACGATAAAGTTGCTTTTGAAGCTCGAAATCGTGAAGCGCATTAATAAACTGCGACATGGCCAAATTATCTTTAGCTTCAGCCGAAACATTCGGAAAAGCAAAAAGGATGAGATCCCCAATCTCTGCAGCGAGCGACTGAATACTCTGTCCGAATTTCTGTCGACAGTTATAGAATTTCGTTCGACTTGAACTAGTCGATTGGAATTGCCCGAAACGGAATTCTAATGCGGAAAACAACGAATCAAAGTCAATTCGTTGAGCCTCACTGAGCGAGTTGAGAACTGAAACAGCTGGACTGTCCAGCGAATTTAAAAGACCGGAAACTTTCGCGGTATTGTCCAAATTATGAATTTGTACGATCGAAGTAAACTGGGCTTTAAAGTCTGACCAAGACGTGCCGTTGAATTTCGGAAAACGAACGTTAGAAACTACAGTAGGGACTGAGGCCGGGAGCGGAGCGCACGGGACAGGGGCGGGGTGTGGAGCGACAGAAGGCACGGAAGAAATGGAAGGAAAAGGGGAAGCATTAGGTGTTTGAGAGGCGTGTGGGATACTCAAACTTTGCTCGAGAGCCCGAAACCGCGCCTCGTAGCGAGCTTCCAATCCCTGCAATTCGGTCGAAACTTCCGTGCGGAACTGCTGGGTCTGTGCCGAGATGTCGTGGCGAAGAGTATTGATAGCAGCAGTGTTCCGTTCTTCGGACTGCCGCATATCTTGTCGGAGATCGCCGAAAAGACTCCGGATCTCCAGAAGCATGGACGGTTCCGCTGGTGGTAGCGCTGGTTGTAGAGGCTGTTCCTCCTGCCGTGATTGTCCCTGGGAAATCAAGCTGGCTGCTGCTGTGTCACCTCCGGACATTTCCCCAATCGTGTCTATATCCCTTTGCTCAAAAATCTCCGTAGAAGTGGAAGGAATCCCACTTCTGACACCAATGTTACGCGTCGCGGACGTGGATCGCGTAATAGGCATAAACGAGGCTGTTTATTAGATGGGTAAAGGCGTATATTTAAGAACCGGGAATGCGTGCTCACAGGATGAGATCTAGCATTAGACTGACAGTCGTGTAACATGTTAGATAGTGGAACGACGGGTAGTTAAGGACAATGTTCAGGGCTTCGGACCAGGGATGACAGGTGTTTGATACAACTGGGCGCCAAGGCCGCACAGTGGCGAGTTTGGGCCTAAAACGCGCGCATCGGGCTTTTCGGACCAAAAATGGAGTGAAGTGGTAATGAAAGTTTAATATTATTTCCTTATTCTGGACAATATAAAGCACAGAAAATGTTAGTAAAAAACTTTGAAGATAACGACAGTCGTATAGAACATGTTCCCATGTATTCAAATGGACAACTTTAACTTTGTGTACTGTTTCGGCAACCTAACCCGACCTAATGAAATTTATATCTTCTGAAACTAGATTTTCCCCTCTAAATTTTGAGATATAACTCATCTGCGGGAAATTGCGGGAACTTGAGATATGTACTTGTGAAAGTTTAAGTTTGAAGTTATATGCATTTAAAATTACTTTATACAACCGAAATTTGAAACCGTCATATTTCCATGCAAGAAATAACAATGATTTGGGTTATTTGAGAGAAGGAAATGCATACCTCTAGTAGAAGGATGCAAAATATTTATTCGTGGTCGGAGCTTAACCAACCATTGTCCGATTCGGACTGGTCCTCGCTTTCGCTGGTAATTAAACTCTGCAAATGGAACCAGTTGTTAGATATACGGATGTTGAGATAAATATCTATTGTTTGTTGTAAAATATTGACCCGTACATCCGACTCTCCTTCTTCTTTCCTGGCAACAAGTGCCTCGTATGAGTCAGGAAGAGAATATATAGTCGCAGACACAGTATAGACATAACCAGTAGGGTCACTCGGCGAAATAAGTGAAGCCACTTTCAGTAATCTGATGGCTCTGGTTGCCGGTCTGCCGCCAGGGGCGCGCCACTCTAATTCGGACGAAGTGAGGAAGTGGGGTGATGCGGGGCGAGCCATCAAAGTGAGGGCAAGGGTACGAGCGGGGTGATGCGGGGCGAGCCATCAGAGTGAGGGCAAGGGGTCGAGCGGGGTGATGCGGGGCGAGCCATCAGAGTGAGGGCAAGGGGTCGAGCGGGGTGATGCGGGGCGAGCCATCAGAGTGACGGCAAGGGGCCGAGCGGGGCAATGCGGGGCGAGCCATCGGAGTGAAGGCAAGGGGACGAGCGGGGTGATGCGGGGCGTGCCAATAGGATGATGGCTAGGGGCGAGCGGGGCAGAACGGGGCAGCGGATGTCGGCGTGGGGCGGGCGCGACAGAGCTGGGCCGCGCGGAAGCGGATTTTTGTATGTCAAATCAAATTGAAAACTTTGTGGCAGCGGCATGTCTTTTTACCTATGTAAAAGAACAAGTGCGAATATGCTTGCAAATCACAAGCTACTAACAAATACTATTATTACCCAGGTTCGATTGTCTTTGCAAAATAGAAATTCGTTTATGTTGGGATGTTCGGCGAAAATCGTGTTTGCTACCGTCTTGTGATTAGCAAGCAAATTCGAACATGCCCAAATGATGACTGATGTAGCCCCCGGTTAGTTTACACAAGAAAACAACATATTAAAGTTTCATAAAAATTCATAGGTATGCTGCTGCCAGAAGGTAATCGATTTCGCGCCGCTTCTTCCTCTGTCCTTGATGTCGCTACGCCGCTATTGTTATTACAGCTGGAGGTGATTTCGTCTCCGATGTTGCTGATTCATTAAAGTGGCCGAGATCAATTGCAATAGAGTTTCTTTCAGATTATACACGAAATCCCAATCGCAATCGATCTAGGCCTAGGTGTGCGGATTCGCACTGCCTGCTCGTTGGGAAGGCGAGCGCTTCATAGTACCTGCTCGTTGGGAAGGCGAGCGCTTCATAAAACCTGCTCGTTGAGAAGGCGAGCGCTTCATAAAACCTGCTCGTTGAGAAGGCGAGCGCTTCATAAAACCTGCTCGTTGAGAAGGCGAGCGCTTCATAATACCTGCTCGTTGGGAAGGCGAGCGCTTCATAGTACCTGCTCGTTGGGAAGGCGAGCGCTTCATACAACCTGCTCGTTGAGAAGGCGAGCGCTTCATAATACTTGCTCGTTGAGAAGGCGAGCGCTTCATAATACTTGCTCGTTGGGAAGGCGAGCGCTTCATAGGGCTGTAAAAGAAACGATTAATAATGCATATATCAGGGGGAACAATAGTTCCCCCAGAATTCATGCTTCGTCTAGCCTTTTATCAGCCGCACATATATGTTATACTATGCGCAAACCAGAGAAGAACGATCAAGAAGAATTTTCGAATTCGGGCATGACACGTCGCTATTCAGCCGAAGCTTACACTTGCACGCACATTGAGTGCGCGTATCGTGCAGTGTGTAATTACACACAAAAAAAACAGTAGCCTTGCTGTCATTACACAGCGAGTGAGCTGTAGATGGACGGGCTTCAGCCATGGCGCCAAATAATTGTTCGATTCCTCCGTCCATTACTATCTCTGGTACTAAATTTCGTGTTGACGAACTTGAGCGCATAGTATATTTGTACTCGAGCGTACAGCTTGAGCAGAAATTGACGAGGAAACTGTGGACAAGGATGATCAAATCGTACAGTTTCAAATGCTTGAACGATCTTGCCAACGACTTTGTCCTGATGAGCAATCGACTTAAAATTTGCATGGAAAATTTGATCCAATTTGCAAATCAAGAGGAAGAAATTATTGTGTGGAGTATACAAACTACTCCCATTAACTTCGTACTCTTTGAAATTGATCCAAACAGTCGTATCGTCTAAGTCTTTATCCGCGTTTGCAAAATTCTTGCACACATTGCAGTCCGGATGTACGCTCAAGCATTTTCGCATCAAATACCCAGAGATATACCGAAGAACATTTTTCTCGATAACCGTGTGGTCTCCGTAATCTGTGGGAATTCTCAGCTCTGTTTCTTTGACGGAGGAGCAAGTACCGCTCGTGCTTGGTTCCGATGCGGAACTCGAAGCTGGAGCAGTAGTACCGATCGTGCTTGGTTCCGATGTGAAATTCAAAGCACGAGCAGTAATACCGCTTCTACTTGTTCCCGATGTGGGAGTCGCAGGACGAGCTGTGCCGTCCCTATTTCTCCGCCATCCGAAAGCAGAAGTTCGAGCAGCACCCCTCGTACTTGGTCCCGATGCGGAACTCGAAGCAGGAGCGGCACCGCTCGTAGGGCGTCGCGACCTATAGGAACGGCGGGAAGCAGTAGTCGGATGAGGTAACCCGCGGCAAAGCAACCCAGCCTCATCGTCCTCGCAGTTGGCTTTCTCCGCGTGCAAGGCAGCCATTATATATGATGATTTAAACGAAGTCTCGAATTGAGCAGGCGTGGGATTTTGCGAGTTACCTCCACGATTACGCACGCCTCCGAAGAAATTTTCCAAGCCGTCTTGGTTTGCACGTCGGCTCAGAAGATAATCATAACCGTTGCTCTTCAGGGTCTCCCACAGCACGGGTAAGGCGGTGCAGCTAATCGCCCAGCATTTTAGGACGTTTAACCTACCGGTGACCGTGCGACCGTTGGAGTCTCGAACCACGACATTATTAAAATATTCCCTGGCAGTCTCGAGGAACTGCAGTTGTACCTCGGTGCCCTGGAATTTGCGATTGAACGGCTTTTTGGCGTGATTGCGCGAAGAATTGAAAATGTCAAAAAGCTTGTCGATCATTTCAATGACTCTCTGCGTTTCTGTCGCTGATGCCGGCAACTCTTGGTTCGCAATTTGGAGACCAATGGCAGCTGCGACAGTAGCGCTGAGAGATTGCGCCGCCAATCGTACCTTCATCTTTTCCTGCGATTGAGGACAGATGTGCGCGGGCGTTAATTTCGGACATAGTCGATTGTGCCTTCTTTCGTCCAAGGATTGGGTTTTTTGAACGTGCACCCAGGATGTTGTACCTCCTGTCGGCTCATAATAGAACTGGCGCGTGATCAATTGATTCCATAATGCCTTGAGCAAATGGGGACAATCGAACATATACACGACTTGGCGATCGTGCATCTCGAACCACGGCTTCTCTTGAGTAATACCGAGATTGCTCGCGAATTGTCGATTGCACGTGCCCATGTCCGAAATTAATGCACAGACATGCAAACCGATTGTTTCGAGTTTAATCATGCACGCAATAACAAGCCGTTCAATCGTATCCGCCTTGGTCGCTTTATTTGCTAATACGTAGGCTAGGGGTTGTTTCCAATTGTGAAATATACCTCTAGCCATTATAACAAAAGCGATCGTAGCGGGCTTCGGGTTTTTTATCCCGTCACCGAGTTCCTCGAATCCAGAAATACTATCCGTCGCGACGTTATAGCGTAAGTTACTTCTTAACGCCATTTCATCAAAAGATAGCGTACAAAACTTGTCCCTGTCATCCTTCCTCATTTCGACACTCTTTTGGAGAAGCTCGAAATTTAAGTTATTGACTCCCGGACGAAAGTTTAAAGGCCTAGTCGTTCGCGACAAAGTCGATTTACTAGGCATAACAAATTTGGATTCGAGGAACCGGTAGGCTTTCGGACTACAATAGTTCAGTTGCATAGCTAATTGCTTATGCGCAGGACTGAAGCGCCTACCTTGCGGTGATACCGTTGTCAAGCGAACCTGCTCCCTGACGAAAGCCGCTATGTCGGGCCTCAAGTGCTTTAGGGACGGTGCAGGATCGCGTCGGGCTTGGCGGAGCTCCGTCTTCAAACGTGTGATTCGAAGCTGGTTCCGCCGATCCCGCTGCAGCAGTCGCTTCACGTTCTGTCCTCGCTTCTTGCAGACATTATTGCAGCGCCGAATTCTCGCCTCCAGTTGACGATGATACTCATCGGCTCGATGGTCAGCTGCGGCGGCTTGTCGTTTAGCCTCGGCGACTCCACGTTTAGCCTCGGCGGCTTGACGTTCAGCCTCGGCGGCTCGACGTTCAGCCTCGGTGACTTGACGTTTAGCCTCGAGGACTTGACGTTTAGCTTCGGCGACTTGAAGTTTAGCCGCTGCGACTTGACGTTCAGCCGCGGCAACACGATGATTACCATCATCGATTGGGTAACGTTCTTCCCTTGCTTCGGGAAAAACGTCATTGGCCGGGCCTGGAACTGCAAGCAACATATATGTCACTTTAGTTTCATTGGAAGGGCTGTCGAATTTCGGTATGGAGAAATCGGCATGTAAAGATTAAAAGGTAAAGACGTTTTGGATTTTTGATCCATGATATATACCTGACAACCATTCCACCGGCTCCATTTCTTCAACCCCCGGGTCCACGAGTGGTTGCTCCGCTGCATCAGCAACAGGTGCATTAGCAGCAGCAGCAGGCTCATGAACCGGCAATTCTGCGAGAGGGTTGTCGGGGTGCTCCTCTGAGTTATGTTGGACAGCCGCAATTTGTCCACCCAGATGGAGCGTGGGCAAGGCGTTTCTTTTCAATCGCCTTTTCCTCCCCTCTGCATTGCAGAAGCTTTCGGGTGCGAAATGCCTATCGCACACCCGAATGGAGAGGCAGTACAATTTGCGGTCACGTCTGAGCTCGGCTTCAAACCGGCCAAGTACACCGCACGCCATTGCCCACTGCCGACACCTGTAACAGACCAATGCACAACGTTTCATTAACGAGTGAAGCGTAGGGACAAAATTGATTGCAAAAAATACACTGTCAAATAATCGATTTGTCTGTAGGCAGCTGACGCCACTGAACCAGGCTGCCACTAGGAAGATCTGCTGATTTTCAAACATTAATTAATTAACATTGTCGATTTACAAACTAGCAAGACGACTGATTCGTACCAATGCTAACGAGCATGAAACAAAATTAACATGTGCTCTACAACTCGAGACAAAAGTTCATTTGGTTGCGAACAAGCCCTGAAAAAAAGCGTGGATTGTCATGTATTGTCATTTCGTTGTCGTTTCATATTCGTAGACCGAGCAGGGTCGCAAAGACCGCCTGGCGCACCCGGCTGTAAATCATCCGCTGCGCCGAGAAGCTCGGGCGGACTCACGGGCCTGGTGGGCCTCTCATTGCACTGTAACGATCTTATGAAAATAGGCATTTCTTTGGACGGCCCACGATGTATTACAGCTTCAACAAAATAGGAAGATACGCTGCCAGAGAGTGAGCGGTATCGCGTGAAATTACCCGTTTCGCAGCCCACTGCAGCAGCCCCCATAGCTACGCTGTATGTACATTGCATAGCCGCCTGAACTCTAGTAACACGTGCTCGCGCGGCATTTCAAGTCCCGACGCGACTACAATTCTGACCGGCATCTATTGTAGTGGCTGCACACAAATTAAGGAGAAACTGAGCAACGCCTGACTTCGATAAACCGTCTCTCGCCCGAGACAAACTCATTGCTGTCTGTCCATCTCACGCGATGAATGTTACACATAGCAGGAATACCGGACGATGAAATTCTATGTGTCCCTAATGTTGCTTCCGATGTTTTCCCGTGTCGGCTGATCAGTGGATATATCCAAGATTTGCACAATAAAAGGTCTGAAAGGCAGGGCACCTGCAACCGAGTATCGGCCTCCCTACGTCCTGTGTGTCGCGGCGGGAAAGCTCAAGTCGTCAACGAGCACATTCGCGGATGCAAAAACCGTTTTGTACGAGTACTTTGTGTGTGCGTGGTTAAGGAGCGTAGGAGAGTACTGACAGAAGGCGTGTTCGACACGCGCAGGTCGAAGCGGCGATGTAGAAAGTGACAGCCCGTCGAAAACGAGAGAGTGGAATGCTGGCAGACAGCAGCATTATGCGTATATGTCAGTGCTGCGCTGATAGTGTCGTCTAATTTTTTACAATATCCACGACGGTTTTCTCAACGCCCCCACAGTAGTGTATGCAAGCTTGATCATACCTGTCAACATCTTTTGGAAACCGGAACAGACTTACATCCGCCCCGTCTCCATATGTGCGGCCACAATTATGTACCGCGCACACACCGCTTGCGATTTCCATGGCGCGCCTTGTCACACACAGCGAGATTTTCAGAAATAATTCTGGAAAAAAACACTGAACACGCTAAGGAACTGTGTCACGAAAGCAAGCACGATGTGTCGCGGCTGCAGATTCATCTGCATCTGACTCGACAAAGGCGCTCAGCGCCTCGGTCAAGTGGATTCATGGGTATTTCGCCGCGCACAAAGTTATCACGTAACATAGGCCAAAGCGGGGTCGGCGGGGGCAGCGGGACGCACTCGGGGTTGAAGAGTGACATAAGGGACCCCGGGAAGTGGTGTCGAGGCCGCGAAGGCAATGAGAGAAACAGAGACGACCGTCTGCATCGGTGCCACGTGCTACGATGCTAAGGATATTGCCCCGATACTCATGCTTTTGTATTTCACCCATGGTGTTAAATCGCACGTAAATAGAATTTTTTTGAAAATGCTCGCAATTTGGCTGACAATTTAAATGTGTGATGCTGGCTCGCCCGATACTGCGGGACAATAATGTAGCTTTTGATCCTTCACCAGCGGTTAAACTAGCCGCGGATAATATGTATCACTAAATTCCATTGAGCGTGCAATTAAAAAACTTAAAAAATTGCAAGTAATCAGTCTGTCAATCCATTGGGCGACATCCTCTGCCCACTGCGCGCGCAGTGCAGCGAACCGATTATAAGCCAACCGCTTAATGATTAGAATGCGAGTGTGCCCCCGTTTAATCAATTTAGGTGATTGTGAATCTTAGTTCCTACCGACAAACTTATTTTATATCGTTCGCTATGTTTATTCTCATGAAACAATACCGACATCCGTGGAATTCAGCGGCGCTCGACTTGACAGCGGCTAATTATTCGGCTGTCGAAATATTTATGACAGGATTCACTCGGGGTAGTGGTATCTAAAAGAGGGGAGGGGTGGCGCACCAAGCAGTTCACGCGGCTGCTCATGGTCCCCGAGTGGCCAACGGGCGACAAGCGACCATGGGTCCTGAACCCAAAAATTGCCAGGCACCACTATGGTTTCCACGTGCATAGTCGGTTCGAGAATAGATAATCCCCCTGTACTCAATGGCGCTCCGACTTTGGCTCGATCGAAGGAAGGCAGCAATAAACCGGGAACCGAGAGACAATCGGACTCAGGAGGTTTCCTGGGATCACGGGTGCGCACGCGCACCCCTTCCGCGCCTGCTCGGGGTAAGAAAGTAATAAAGTGTTTGCTAGTAAAAGAATACTTTATTTGGGCACGGGAGTTTTCCGGTAATCTTGGTATTTCCGATCATTTGTTCGAGTGCAGACAATTTCGTGCGCGAAGAAAACACGGCGTGGAGGATGGCTGGGAAGCCAGCTGATAGTCATAAAACAGTTTAGAAAGAAAAGATCCCACAGGCGACGTACCGTAAGTTTGTCGCAGACGGGACCTCGCGTACAACGGCTCCCTTTCCTGCCATTCAAAACGAAATGCTCGATGTTCGATTTTCGCAGAATCTGCTTTCTACGATTATGTGCAACGCTGTCTTGCGAGATATCGCGGCATGCGGGAGGACATACAACCTGCTAGATCTAGGAGCTATCTGGACACCATCTCCTGTGGATTTCACATACACACAAGGGCGGCGCGAGAGCCAAAGGTACATGACTATCTTGCAGGGAGTAATCTTATGAAGAGAGCCTTTTATAATATACGCAACATATGTAGAGCCTGATATTCTGATGGCTCCATGAATCTTTCTCTATGCCCTGGTGAAATTCTATAATGCTCGCGCTCCTTCGACAGGTGCCTGCGCGGCAAAGGCGCGAAGACACGGTACGGCTACCGGCTATGTATACCTGGTGACATCCAAATGCACTGGCTCTGAAGGAGGTGCGCGCAAAATTTCTTTTGGTACCGTTTCCAATGCGCCGGTCATTTGCGGTCATGTTCGCCTCAAATTAGTTGACGATGTTCCGATCGCTTTCCATTTAGATGCAGTGCCGCAGTCGGGCGCTCTCTTCGTGCTTGTATCGCTCTTCCGCACCTTTCAAGCGGGCATGAAGGCATTTGATGGAGAGATAGAGAATGGTTGAGAGAGGAACGTATATTTTGTAGAGGTTCGCTATTGTGACATGTAAACAGGGTTGGATTTTGGGAGGCGGACCAACGCCTGAGGAAGACAACGTGTACTCGCCGTCGTTGCTTTACAGTGTTGGCGCATGTGGAAATTGATCGGTGCATAGAGAAAGATTCATCGTGCAAAATGCGAGTTGTTTCGGAGCTTCTTGACGACGAAGCTTCCACGCGCCAATTCGTTTCCATACGGGTGCCTGTATTGTGTAATCTATCGCATTAATACACTGTAATGTTGTGTGACAGTCTGGTTTCCGGGTGCCTTTCCTGCGTCTCCAGTTTTCGTGCGAATGCAATGAAAAGTATGTAGATGGCGGATAGAAGAGTAACGAACGTTCTTGCCGGATTTTAAGCGACGCGACTTGTGCTCGCGCGCATTGTGCGGCATTTTTTCTATATTTTCTAGAATTTTCGTAAGCTTAGTGAAATGAAGTTGAGCTGTGAAGTTACTGTGACCAAGAATTCTCACGAGAATAGGAAACGGAAACTTTGTGCAGTGGACACGTTGCTTTCGGGGTGAATTCCCTCCAAAACCTTCGTTTTGAAGCCTGGTGGGGGCCTCCTCGGGACCCAGGATATAAAAGCCGGGGTTGCGGGGACTCAGGGTTAGTTTACCTTCAGTGACCGCAGATAGAAGAACAGAAAAAATGACCAGCCAGGGAGAGGAAATGGGGTGTTGCTGCTCCGGGACGCCCGGAACCGCGGAGCTGCCGATGGACTTGGTAAATATCGAATTACATACTACATACCTCATATTGAACACTTGACGCAAGGAAGGCAATGGGAGTATCTTATTAAATTAAAGTATTTGAATATTTCATAATCGAACACGATTCCATTACAGATTCACCAGCTATGGTTATCGGGGGCCTTGAGAGGCTACATGCCGCCGCCGCCACCGCCGCCGCAACAGCCGCATCAGCGGACGCCGTCGCCGCAGCCGCCGCATCAGCGGACGCCGTCGCCGCAGCCGCCGCTACCACCGCAGCAGCAGCATCCGCAGCAGCAGCAGCAGCAGCATCCGCAGCAGCAGCAGCATCCGCCGCAGCAGCAGCAGCATCCGCAGCAGCATCCGCCGCAGCAGCAGCAGCATCCGCAGCAGCATCCGCCGCAGCAGCAGCAGCATCCGCAGCAGCAGCATCCGCAGCAGCAGCATCCGCAGCAGCAGTGGCCGCAGCAGCAGCATCCGCTGCACTACTGGCCGCAGCAGTGGCCGCAGCAGTGGCCGCAGCAGTGGCCGCAGCAGCAGGAGCCGCAGCCAGGCCCCTCACAAGCGGTAAGATACTATCCTATGTTGCATCTCTCCTAAGCCTGTATAAGCCTGTCATTTTAATATAATTTTAATCGGTTACAGTCGACCAGGACGAGCCGCCGGAAGGGGGCGAGTGGCAGCGCAGGGGTTAAGCGCAAGGCGGAGGAATCTGGCGATCTATATGTAAGTACGAAGAGAATCTTCTGTTCGAGGGTAGCTGTATTTAGGGTAGTTAGTCACGGTAGTAAAAGGGGAACAATTGACTGCACACACGTGACTGAGGGTTTTGCCAACTACAATAGAATCAATTTTTAGTGCGTGTAGAGTATCTGCTAATTACTATTCTGTATACATTTCAGTCCAATCTAAAACCATTTTCATTTTCATTATTAGTTTTAGCAGCTTCATTACGTCAAAATGCGGTAGTCGAGAATTCTAAAAAAATCTATTCATTCGTAGAACATTGATAAAACATGTCTCAGATTTTTACGCGATTCTTAAGAACCATTTTCCAGTCACAGTTAATCCATGTGCGTAACTGCGTTGGTTTCCCTACCTAACCCGTCTTAAAAGCGTCAATTTTAACATCGATTATTTCGGAAACGGTGTAGTACAGTCCAGTACAATTCGGCCAGTAGCAAGATATTAGAAATATTATTCCGTCGAAGTTTAAAGAAATTCTTAAGAAAAGTGACTTTTTTTACGAACTACCTCAGCGCGTGTTGGATTCCCCAGGCTTCACCTGATGGCATTTCAGAGACGTGTGTAGCATCCCGGGAGTTGATTTATTTTCGATTTCTAGACTCCTCGTTAAAAAATAACAGTATTCGTGTAAGGCAGGGGTGTATGATGTTTCGATGTCTACAATAATTCCAATTCGCAATGTTTGTGTTACAGTTAGAAGAATATGTGGCGAAAGTTTCGCGGAGGGTGGCGGCGACTGTCGTGGAGAGGCTTGGCCCCATGATCGAAGACAAAATGGTAAGTGTCACTTTTTGTTTTATGCCGATTGTTGCGGACGATATCATACTTGTGCGATTGCACTTTTTATAATACTATTGTAACATATACATATTTTTCTGATTACAGACTTGGAGTCGGGTCAACAAATTTTTGAAGGACCGGGGATACAGGGCGGTTAGGGTAGTGAAGTCGAAGGAGTAGTATTTAATTTAGTATTAGGTATTTTAATTTTAGTTATATAATTTTAAGTATTTAAGTTAATTATTTTAATGTATTAGGTTTAAGTTTAAGTTAAGTTTTTCGATTTAGGTCTAGTTGTATTTACGGCGTAGTATTAGTATTTAGCTTAGCTTTAGTTACGTTTATTGTAATACTTAATATAATATCTAGGCTAATATGTACAAATAATAATGTAATATACTATAGAATCTTATGAATAATATAATTTAAAACTTTAATATTCAGTGTGTGTCGTACATTTTTGTCCGAGTCTCCTTACCATTTTCCAATTTTTCCTATATTTCTCTCTATATATCCTTGATTCCTCTACGTGCGAAAAGAAACAACATCCGTTTATTACCAAATAGCATCAGAATCCGGAATTAGCTTATGCGAAACTTTGTATCATTCGCTATACATAGAAGTCAGATCGCAGGTAAAGGAAGGTAAGATGGCGGCGGCAAGATACGTCTCCCACCATCGCGCCTTAACGCATCACACGTATTTCGCGAACACTTTTACATAGCTGACACACACTCTCTCGCTTTGCTCTCGCTTACCGACGTGACAGACTAACCGCACCACCGGCACCTAGCGGAGAAATCTGAACCATAGCGGGCAGCTCACGGAGCGCAGCCAACTCGGCTTCACCGAGATCAAAGGCGCCGACGCCGAGTGACCCTACTGGTTATGTCTATACTGTGGTCGCAGACTCGTCCATCTGCCTCGTTTTTGGCATATATTGCATGGAGATCCCCGGATCTGAGCTTATCATGAATCTCTGGAATTTCGATAGATACCATTAATAAAAATAATAATAATTGGGGGACAAGATCATTTTTTATGTATGGAAATATTGTTATACTCATGAATAATACCTGATATATGTCTTGCAAGTTTACTACCCGCGAATGCTTGCGGGCGAACATCAGGCGATAATTTTTAAAGTCTTTATTGCGCGCTTCTTGCGGCTCTTCGGATAGCATGCTTGTGAATTGTGACAGGATTGTTAAATATATAATTAGATCACAATGACATGCTACTAAAATTTCGGAATAGCTACCTAAAGGAAGTACAGAATAGCGCATGAAGTCTGCACCATGTACAAGTATTTTGTGCACAGTGGGAGACAGTGTGTACCATGGGTACGTATCTTCTATAATCCAGTACGTATTCTTCGTGTATTGCTCAAATTCGTCGGGATCTACTGCACACCTTCGAGAACTTATGGCCGCAAGAATATTGGCCAATCTCCTTATGATTCTTTCCGTAATGCTTGTAATTCGAGAGACTAAAATATAGAGATAACGTTAAATTAGAATTACAGTAATTAGTTAACTTCCGAAAGCTATTAAGTACCTTTTGCGAGATTGCTTGGGTCGAAGAATCTTCTCGCGGTATTCCCTGTGTTGGAGGAACCAAAATCTATAAACGGATAAAATCAAATGTGTTTTTTCTATCGAAATTCGATAAATAACAACCCACGTAATGAAGTACCTCTATGTAGTTCGCGCGTAGTTTCCGACTCTCCGATTCGCTGTTTTTCTTGGAATCGGCAGCAAGCAACCAATGATATCAAATGTAATGAAATACGCATCTACGTGCAACTGATATAATTCTTTGCACCAGTAGGCCAGTGAATCTACTACAAAGTTGTCGCGTCGACCTTTAGAAGAAGTTTTGTGCAATATTTGGAGTGAAAAAATGTCGGACAATAATATTAACTTGACTAAGCGGTACTTCGGAAGATTGGTTAAGTGCAAATCTAGAAGCGAAGCAGTGGACGCTGTTATTTCTTACCTAACAAACTTTGGGAAAAGCGCTAACCGAAAAACAGTGGGAGCTTTTGTTGATATATATATATGAGGCGATGGAAGGCATCTCATCGATCTGACAAGACAATGGAGAACCTGTATAAAAATTGGCTTGATTCCGAACTGCCAATAACGGTTCCTGTAACAGGGAATGCAGCAACTGTTTCGCGGGCGACAAACGCTCAAAGAAACAATATACGGCAATTCACCGAGATCTCCAATTCTCAAAAAAGAAGACGAATAGCAGGCAAGTTCTATTAAAAATTCTTTAACGATGCACAACGGTTTGTAGAAAACGTGGCATATTGTGTACTAAAAGAGATTTGATTGTAGACTTACGAACAAATGACGGCAACACTTTAGCATTTGCCACTGCATCAGTGCTGAGGGCAGAGGGCAAACGTTCGGCTGCGAAAATAGTGGAAGTCACTGCTGATATGAACACCGCCAAAAAACTGGTGTCATTAATTAATGATGACGGCGAAGAAGATCCGAAACAATTAACGGCCAAAGATGCCTTAGTGCTTTTAATAAAAGCGAAGCTGACAAAGGAATCCTACAAAATACTAAGGAGCACCTTATTGTCTCACGGTAAGGTACCATTTCTGTTACTTTAAAGTTGTATTACTTGCATTATGCACCCCGAATATTTTCAATAGGATTCGACGCATTACCGTATTACGAGAAGCTTACCCAGGCAAAAAGTGCCCTATATCCTGAGGGCATGGAGTTTTCAGAATTGGAAGCACGTGTTCCGCTGCAGGTAATTTTATTTGCGATTCTTCTAGCCCATGATAAGCAAGCTATATGATTTAATTTTCATAAATCATATATATAATTTATATAATAATCATATATAATCATTTACGCTACTTGTCTGTATAGAATTTGTTAAACGTGACAACAGAGCGCTTAATTAAGACAATGGACGCAGACGCACGAAAGACCATTGCAGAAAATACCAACGTCCAATTAATAACGAAGTGGGGAATGGATGGCAGCTCCGGGCATGCCGAATTCAATCAGGTATTATGTCAAATCATATGCTACTTATATCCACACTTAACACTGTTATTTTCTTAGTTATTATGTACATCAGCATTGATATTCACAGATCTATATGAATAGTCCAACAAATGCATCGGATGCCGCGATTTTCATCAGCACATTAGTTCCGATACAAATGACGCGCGAAGATGAAGCAGGAACCGTAATCTGGCAGAATAGATCCCCAAATTCAATCTGGTAAAAAATAAGTAGAAACATCATTCATGCGTCTCATAGTGCCTGTACTATTCTTTTAATAAAAACTTTCATTTAGGCTTTGCCGTCCGCTGCGTATGAGATTCGAGAAGGAATCGACAGAAACCATCTTGAAGGAGTACAAACGTGTGAAACGGGAAATAGAAGAATTAGTTCCGACCGAGGTGATTCTTCATTTTTGATTCTATTCAGTTGGATTTATTGCCCTTTTAATTCTTTTTTAATTTATTTACCCGTAGATCGAATATAGTGGCCGTACAATTTCGGTAAGCCATTCCCTACATTTGACAATGGTTGATGGAAAAGTGGTCAACGCGATTGTTGGCAATAAATCAACTTTGGTGAGAAATTGAATTATATTCCTGCAGATTATATTACCGAGTATTTAATTGATACTTATTGTTATTTTATCAATACATTTCAACATCTTTTTAGAAATGCTCAGTTTGTTTTGCGCGTCCATCTACCGCAAACGCCTACTTAACGGGCAGTAAAAACGAGGACTCCCTCTCATTCGGAATTTCCCCACTTCACGCCCGAATTAAGATGATGGAGTTCCTATTAAAACTTTCATATCGAATGTAAGTGAGCGGTTGCAAATGTTTTCCGAATTAAGATAAGTTGTATCGGTAAAACATGCACACTTATTTCTTGCCACAGGGGATTGAACGCACCGAAAGGGACGCGCTTAACGGCAACGCAAAAAGCTGAAGAAAAGCGCAGAAAGGAACTGGTCCAAAATCAATTAAAGGATGAAATCGGGATCAAAGTAGATTTCCCAAAACAAAGTGGCATAAATTCAAATTTGCATTGCTTCTCGCTGGTTGCTATTTATCGAATTTCGATAGAAAAAACACATTTGATTTTATCCGTTTATAGATTTTGGTTCCTCCAACACAGGGAATACCGCGAGAAGATTCTTCGACCCAAGCAATCTCGCAAAAGGTACTTAATAGCTTTCGGAAGTTAACTAATTACTGTAATTCTAATTTAACGTTATCTCTATATTTTAGTCTCTCGAATTACATGCATTACGGAAAGAATCGTAAGGAGATTGGCCAATATTCTTGCGGCCATAAGTTCTCGAAGGTGTGCAGTAGATCCCGACGAATTTGAGCGATACACGAAGAATACGTACCGGATTATAGAAGATACGTACCCATGGTACACACTGTCTCCCACTGTGCACAAGATATTTGTACAGGGTGATTCGGGTAAGTGCTATCGGCTTTTTACCATGGAAATTTATCGATTTTTGAAATTGGTAATTGTCTCGGCGGCCGTCTAATGTCACCGGTGTCGCGTGGCTGCTTAGGGTCAACTGGCCGAATCACGCCAAATACCGACAGTCTTCCGATTAACCGGCAAGGGCCGAATGAGTCGGTAATAAAACATTTTTGCAGCACAATGGAACGGAAAGTGTGAGCGATGCGTGGCATAATAAACATAGTAAAGAGCGTGTCATCGGTGCACTCTGGCGAGAAATCATTCTTGTTTTTCCTTTTATTATAACTTTAGAGCTAAATATTGAAAGAGCCAGTAGTTCTCTCCTTACCTCAAGTCAACTGCCAGGCTTTCACCCTTTTTTGGAAGGCGGAGGCAGCACGCCTGCAGCAGCGGCGCGATCAAGGATTGCGGCCGAGTCTTTCAATATTTCGTTTTATAGTTATAATAAAGAGAGAAACAAGAATTATTTCTCGCCAGAGTGCAAGAATGATAGGCTTCCCTATATTATTATTATGCACAAATCTTTATTATATCACGCTAATATCTCGCACTCCCCCCTGCCAGTGTGCAGTGCAGAAAGGTTTTACCAACGAAACGGGCTTGCCTACGAGGAAAATAATTATAGCCCCCAAACGGCTGAACCGATTCGCTTGATATTATCAGCGAGATATTAGCGTGATATAATAAAGATTTGTGCATAATAAATAATATAGGGAAGCCTATCATTCTTGCACTCTGGCGAGAAATAATTCTTGTTTCTCTCTTTATTATAACTATAAAACGAAATATTGAAAGACTCGGCCGCAATCCTTGATCGCGCCGCTGCTGCAGGCGTGCTGCCTCCGCCTTCCAAAAAAGGGTGAAAGCCTGGCTGTTGACTTGAGGTAAGGAGAGAACTACTGGCTCTTTCAATATTTAGCTCTAAAGTTATAATAAAAGGAAAAACAAGAATGATTTCTCGCCAGAGTGCACCGATGACACGCTCTTTACTATGTTTATTATGCCACGCATCGCTCACACTTTCCGTTCCATTGTGCTGCAAAAATGTTTTATTACCGACTCATTCGGCCCTTGCCGGTTAATCGGAAGACAGTCGGTATTTGGCGTGATTCGGCCAGTTGACCCTAAGCAGCCACGCGACACCGGTGACATTAGACGGCCGCCGAGACAATTACCAATTTCAAAAATCGATAAATTTCCATGGTAAAAAGCCGATAGCACTTACCCGAATCACCCTGTAAAGTGTGTGTGTGTTTCTATAATAATAATTTCTTATTTCCGAAACGTGTCATCCCATTTTTGACCACCGTTCATACTCCTATCCATCATTACTTCGCCTAATATCGGTTTCATGCAAAGTGCTACGAGCTCGCAATCAATCAATGAATGTCGTTCGAAAGCCGCGTCTTCCATAATTGCAGTTTTATAATTCGAAGCCGCTGCTGCTGCCGTTCCCCTTAGTATCTCAACGAACTTTTAAAATTTTTGTTTAACCGATGGAACGTTCTCCTCTAACCACGAGTACATATGATCGATACAGTATTCGAGATCGAACAATTTGCTCAAAGTATGCGCGGTTATGAATATAGATGTAGTTAGATCAAAAATGTCCATAGTCTCGATGTTACTTTTACTGAGTTTAACCGTTCGGAATGACACCGTATCAGATACACCGCATAGTTCAATCGTTTCGGTCGGCACTGTAAACATCTCCATGAGCATAGTTTTGTTGCACATCACAGTCTTCCACAAGTCCATGGTAATGCAGATCTCGTGACCGCGGTTGTCTCCAATAGCCAGTTCGACCATGCACCAATCGCCGCTGCCAATGGATATGCCGATCTCCACGTATTTGGAGAAGTCCTTCGTCAGGGAGTACCTTCGTCCCAGTATTCGCGATCCTCGCGTCTCCATTGATCGTTGCCGCATTGATTGACGTTGCCGTTCTTCTTCTCCCTGTTCTGCTTCCGCTTCGTTCATCGTGCTGCTGCTGGGTGGAAAAGAAAATTGCATTCGCTCTATTAATATGTATAACACACACTCTCTCTCTCTCAGTTCAACTATTGGGAATAACTCAAAGTGCTTACCCTATCTCATTCTTCTTTTTCTTTGGATACTTCCTCTTAATTGATAAGATGCTGGGAGTACCTGGACGATCGTTCCTGCGGATATTTCCCCTGGCTTGATACCATGTCGAGAATACTCGCTAGATCGTCATCATTCTGACCGTCATATCCCTGCGATTCTTGTAGCCGCTTTGAACTAAAGAGTGTTGCAAAAAGGTGATTGCTATTATATTCATTCTATTACTATAATTCTCAGTTCAAACGATCAAGATTAATTTGATGTACTTACGCTTGACTCGGTGGGCAGTCGTTGTGCGCACAAGCATTTTTCCTCTTCATGGACATAATGTCGGGATTGCGTGCTGGATATTCACTGTGACACACGTACTATGGCTACTCTGCTGCTGCGGCTACTCTGCTGCTGTGATATCCTCCAATTACTGATAGCTCACTCTCATCGTGGCGCACTTTTATGCTATGAAGATCATCCCCCACTTCCTTCTTCTTCTTACACATAAACGCACACACACACGCGCATATATGCACCCGCGATACTAATACATGCACGACACGTCAGCGCGGAACAATGCTCACTCAAACTGTATCCCAACATCCGCTAGGTCCTGTATTAGAAACTAGCGGTTTGGTCAAATAAGCTAATATAATTTTCTCTCTCTGCTGTTAAACCGAAATTGCCGTTTCCTTATTATCCAACTGAAACATTCTCTTCAACAGATGAGTTCGAAACACGTCTCGTTCGACGAGGTCCGAAAGGTGTGCTACCTACCCGATGATGAGGACACCAGAAATGCCCGACGTGGATATTACCACATGGACGCTGCTCGATTCAGGAGACGCATCGCCACGACTCAGACGATTTTGGAAGGCGTTTTAAATCTGAAGATCGAGCAGTTTCGCAATGCTCGGGATGTGTGGAAACGGACGCTGTACATGTGTTTCAATAAAAAAGGGAATTAAAATATTCATACGTATTACTGTACATTCCCTTGCAAATGCCTCGCGACAAAACTACACCTCCGACGGCACGCGGGATGCTATACCTGGAAATACTCCGTGATACAGAATCCTCATTGATTCAAATCATATATACAATCTAGGTGACGCGTGAAATGTTATGTTTATATATATACAATCTAGATGACACGTGAAATGGTCGAAACCGCCGTCGAAGGAGACGGGCTCCTACCCCGCTTCCTCGCACCCCCCCCCCCCCCCCCCCCCTCGCCGCTGTCCCAGCGCCGTCGAAAAGGATCGGCTCCCTCCCCCGCTTCCCCTCGACACTGGCCAAGCACCGTCGAAAAGGACGATAAAGAATCCGTCTAGGTGACACGTGAAATGTTATGTTTATATATGTATATATATATATATCTTTATTTTTATATCTAAAGTCAAAGATTCCTAAAACTCATTTTAAAACAGCCCATCCACATTTCTCTTGACTATTAACTGAAGAAGCATACCAAGGGAACATCATCGAACACTTTTGGTAGTCTTTGCCGCTCGAGACATAACCAAGGCGAGCCATCTGAGCAATTAATTATTTAACTTCACGAAAGAGGCATTGAGAAACCTCCGCGTTATCCTCGAAGCTAACGAGCGTTTCCACACCACTGACGGTTAGTCATACCCCAGTGCTGGTTGGCCGTTATATTAATCCGAGGCTCCTGATTCACTTACAGTAAAGTCATTAAAATCGCCAAAAAGGCTAGATTCCTCAGAAGTAGGTTTTACATTTAGAAACCTCGCCGACTTGAACCTCGGCTCGTAACAAGGCCAGCAGCCGCGAGGCTCGGCGGTACCTGGAGGCTGGCGAAGCCCGACGCAAGGCAAGCGCCCTGAGGGCCGCCCACCACGATGCCCCAACAGCGACAACACCCTCGGTGTTGCCCACCCCCACCCCCACCCCGCGAGAGGCGCACCGCAGCCCCTGATGCCTCAGGCGTCGACCATGTCCCCGCGACCGAGGGGAACGCAGGGCCCGGCGTGGCGGGCCCAGTACGTCGCCCACCTGGCCTCCGAGGACGCCCGCAAGGGCTGGCTCGGCTTGGGCCCGAGGGAGCTCGCCGCGACACGGCGGGAGCGTCAGCTCCACCAGGAGGCCCGGGCCCTACAGTGGGCCAAGGAAGAGCTCCACCGGGAGCAACGTCTGCAGTGGGAAGCGGAGGAGCTCCGCCAGCTCCGAGTCCTGCAGGCTCAATACCCGGCCGAGCAGGCCGAAGCCACAGCCCGGGCGAAGCGCGACGAGGCGGATCGCCGCCGACTATTCGCCCGAGACGCCCTCCGACAGCTGGAGCTTACCCCCGCCGACGTCCTCGCGGGAGTGCCAGCGGGCGAAGCGGTGGAGGAGGCGCGGCAGGCCCCCTGCTGGAGGTGCGGGCGCACCGGCCACCGGCAGGTCGACTGCCGAGAGCCAGCCCGGCGACCCTACTGTCGCCGATGCGGCCACCAGGCCGCCGACACCGCGGCATGCCCGTACCGCCGCACACTCTGGCACGCGCTGCCCGCCGACCAGGCCTGCTTAGCGAGGGAGCTCGCGGAGGAGGCGCAGGCCGGCCAGTTCCTGCGGTAGGTGACCCAGGAGCCGACCGAGGAGAGGTCGACGAAATAACCGTCGACCAGGAGCGTCCGGCGAGCCCAATGGCAACGGGGCTCGCGCTCGGGGAGGCCGCCCATTGACAGCGCCCCAGGGAGGACCGCCGACCATCCGCGGGTCCAGGGGAGCGAGGGCCACCAACACCGGCCTTCGGGCCAAGCCCTCGCAGGTGGGTAGGTGGTAGAACTTTAAACACTCTACCGCCCAATAATTTAACGATACTACTTATTATGTTACGCGAATCTCTCGCACTCCCCCCTGCCAGAGTGCAGTGCAGAAATGTTTTACCAACCAAACGTGCTTGACAAGGAGGAAAATAATAATATCCCCCAAACGGCTGAACCTTTTCATAAATCGAGAAGAAATTTTGGAGAAATTTTGGAAGAAATAATAGAGGCTCGGCGTCGCGCGCCGTAGGGGACTACTACTTTGCGCGAGACTCTACCGAGTCTCATGATTACCGACTCATTCTGCCCTTGCCGGTTAATCGGAAGACTGTCGGTATTTGGCGTGATTCAGCCAGTTGGCCCTGAGCAGTCACGCGACATCGGTGGCACCACACGCCCGCTGAGACAATTACCAATTACAAAAATCGATAAAATTCGATGGTAAGAAGCTGATTCCAATTATCCGCATCACCCTGTACAGCGGTCCCTGCCTTACCGGCGCGGGTCAAGGCCCAGGATCGGGTGTCTTAGGCGGACTAAGACACCCGGTCAACCCTCGAGACCGGCGAGACCGGTCAACACCGAAAAGACCGGCAGGACGAGGGAGGGCGCGCGACGCGCGGGGCATGTAATTAGGGAACGCGTGCCGGCTCGTCACTCTAGGTGCAACTATAGCCACGCGAGCGTGCTATAGGAGTTCTCAAGCGACTGATCTTTTGTGCGAACCTATTTCATTGTGAGACGATCCCGAGCGACGAGTGGCGAGCCCCGACGACGTGCTTACGTCGACCTACCACCGGACTAGTTCCCGGCGCCTAGAAGGACCGATCGCGAGGAGGACAAGCGGCGACTCGACGTCGACACCGGTAAGCCCTGCGCGTCCTTTGTGCACGCCGATCCTCTTTCCCGTTTGTGTCTCGGTGCCGGCCGTGGTTCCGCCTAGTTCGAAGGCATCGGGGGATAGCCTTCTGCTATCCCGGGTTCCCTTGGGGCGACTCGTCTAATCGCCAGGAGTCAGCGTAGACTAGAAACCAAACATGGACGGTACGGTAAAGGAGAAAACGTTTACGGTGCAGGGGTGCGATTCCCCAGTACCGGCGTCCGAGGGCGAGCAAGCGGGCCCTCTGGCGTCGTCATCCGACAACCGCAGTGTCGCGTCGGTTGGCCACTTGGTCGGCGCGGCATTAAAAGCCACAAGTGAGCGCTCCGGAGAGGAGCGAGAGGCGGCTTCCCAGCATGGGGAGACGCCAGGGTGCGCGAAGGGGACCCCCTCCGCTAGGAGGAAGAAGAAGGGCCGTGTGGTCATCCGGCCCACGGAGGACAACGCGGGCAAGTCCGATGACTCGGACACGTCCGTCGCCTCCGTGGTGTCGGTGACCGAGAGGGCCGTGCCGAGATGTTCGGTGGTGTTGAGCCGCCTGCCCGACACGGTCCTCTCCCGACGCGGCTCGGCGACGACGGAGGCTTCTGGCGGCGAGGGGTCCGATGCCTCGATGGCATCGGGCTCCTCGCGGCCGGGAGGTTCCCGGCGAAAGAGGGGGCCCCCATCCACGGGGGAGGGCGCCGGGTCGGCAC
This sequence comes from Crossocerus cetratus, assembly GCA_963675795.1. Taxonomy (NCBI): domain Eukaryota; kingdom Metazoa; phylum Arthropoda; class Insecta; order Hymenoptera; family Crabronidae; genus Crossocerus; species Crossocerus cetratus. Next base: position 6,248,017 of record OY776671.1, read on the forward strand.
TGGCGAAGAAACGCCAGGTCGACTCGGCGCGCGCTGGGACCGAGTCCCAGATGGGGCAGCCCACCGGCGGCTCAGAGCCTGAGCCGTCGGCAACACCGGGCGACCCACCGCCCACCGGGGAGGAGAGCGCCGCCCAGGCTCTCAGCCGAGAGGCTGAGTTGGCGCGGAGGCTGAGGGTCAGCTCGTCCGCGGATGTAGGTGCCCATATAATTGAGGCGATGGACGTGGTGCGTCATCTGGCGACCACCTCGTCCAACCTCAAGAGCACCTACAAACGCAGGTTCCGGGAGGCGGCCCAAGAGGCCACGGTGGCGGCGACGGAGTTGGCAGCCAGAGCCAACTCCGACGGGGAAGGGGCCCTCATTAGGGCCGAGAATAGGCGTCTGAGGGCCAGGATCGCCGACCTCGAGGGGGAGATTTTCTCCCTCTCGAGGAAGGTCGAACTTCTGGACTGCCAGGGGGCTGGACCCTTGGGCGCCACGGCGAGGACACCCTGCGCCCCCAACGATGGCCCCGTCGGCCTCACTCTTGATGAGAGAGTGATGGCGCGGATCGGGGCTCTCGTGGAGGCCAAGCTGACCCGCTTCAGGGAGGAGCTCTTCCCTGGGCGGGCGGTGAGGCCTCCATTGGGGGTGAAGGCGGCGATTCGGGCGGGTGGGTGTGAGCCCGTCCGAGCCGCCGCTTCTTCCGCGGAGGCTCCGGCGGTGGACGGTACAGTCCGCCGCCGGAAGAAGAAGCGGAAGAAGGGGAAGGGAAAGAAGGGTGGGGCAGCAGTCGAGGCTGCTGCCCAAACACCCAAAAACTCCCCGACCGCCGGTGGCCCACAGATACCACCGCCGCCCGCACCTCCCACGCAGGGAGAGACGTGGGCGACGGTGGTGGGTCGCAAGCAGAAGGGCGGGCAGGGCCGCAAAGCCCCACCACCTCCTGCTGCCACGGCCAAGGCAGCGAAGTGGGCCGAAGGTGCCGGTGGGACCAAGGTGGTGCCTGGATGCCCTCCGAAGACCGCAGCAGTCACGCTGACGGTCCCGGAGGGGTCCAGGCTCACCTACGCGGAGGCGATGTCCAGGGCGCGCGAGCAGATTAAGCTCGCCGACCTGGGCATCGCCTCAGTGAGGCCCAAGCGCGCCGTCACCGGGGGTCTCATTCTCGAGATCCCCGGTGCCGACGGCGCGCAGAAGGCCGATAGGTTGGCGGAGGCGATGGCCGGGATTTTCGAGGGGTCGGAGGCGCGTATCGCCCGCCCCTCGAAAAAGGCCGAGCTGAGGGTGACGGGACTTATCGAGTCCGTCACCGTCGGCGAGGTCATCTCGGCCATCGCCAAGGCGGGCGGGTGTAAGGAGGGGGAAGTGACGACCGGTGAGATCCGGTCGTCCGCCCCCTCCAAACTGGGCTCCCTCTGGCTGCGGTGCCCACTTACCGCGGCCGGGAGGATCACGGAGGTCGGCCGACTTACCATCGGCTGGACCTCCGTGAGGGTAGAGGCGCTAGCTGCACGGCCGCTGCAGTGCTTCCGCTGCCTAGAGGCGGGGCACGTGCAGCGGCAGTGCAAGTCCGCCGTGGACCGCAGCCGCCGCTGCTACGCTTGCGGGGCGGAGGGCCACAGGGCCGGACAATGCAAGGCCGGGCGGCTGAAATGCCCGCTTTGCAGCGACCTCGGCCGCCCGGCCGAGCACCGACTCGGCGGCGAGGCCTGCCGCGCCTTGCGGCAAAAGGCCTCCAAGAAGCCTGCGGCGGCGAAGCCAAACCCGAAATCGGGGAAGGCTCCGCCGCCAAAGGCGAAGGGCGGCAAGGGCGGACCACCGGCGCTGGCTGTTGTCTCCAGCGTCCCGGTGGTACCGCCCTTGAAGGTCGTGGTGGCGAAGACGGCACCCAAGCCGAAACCGCCACCACGACCGAAAGTGGCCGCCCCCGCCGAGCCGGCGGAGAAGGCGGCCAAGGGGCCAGAAGCGGCCCAAAGTGGGGGAGGCTTGGAGGAGGCCATGGACACGGCGTAATAATGTCCCAGCGCCTCCTCCAAGCCAACCTCAACCACTCGCGCAGGGCCCAGAACCTCCTTGTCCACACCCTGCGCGAGTGGCGAGTGAGTTTGGCGATCGCGGCGGAGCCGTACGCCGTACCTCCCAGCGACCCTAATTGGGTCGGGGATGCGTGCGGCTCCGTCGCGATCATTCGCACCCACTGGCCCGACTCCCCCCTCTGCTCATCCCTGGAGCAGGGGCGGGGATTCGTGGCGGTGCAGTGGGGGAACCTCGCGGTGGTGGGTTGTTACATCTCGCCTAACTGCGGCCTCGATGCGTTCGAGGCGTACCTGGGTGCGGTCGGTGGGTGCATCTCCCGCACACGGCCGCGCCCGGTACTCGTCCTGGGGGACTTCAACGCCCACGCTGTGGCGTGGGGCAACCCCCGGGACGACGCAAGGGGCGTGATGCTGCTGGACTGGGCGGCGCAGCACGACCTCCGGTTAATCAACCGGGGGTCGGCTAGCACGTGCGTGCGGTGGAATGGGGAGTCGGTCGTCGATTTGACCTTCGGCTCCCCGGCCACCGTGCGCCGTGTGTCCGGGTGGCGGGTTGTGGAAGAGCAGGAGACGCTCTCCGACCACCTCTATCTGACGATGGAGGTGGTCGCCACACCCGTCGCCCCGACGCGCCGCCCGCCAGCAGCGGGCAACCCTCGTGGTGGAGGAGACAACCCACCACCGCGATGGGCGCTGAGGCGCCTAGACCGGGACGCTCTCATGGCGGCAGCGATCGCCGTGGCCTGGCAGGACGGGTCGGGGGACGAGCACGAGTCTCCCGACCCGGACGAGGGGGCCGAGTCGCTTCGGGGCGCGATGACGTCGATTTGCGACGTCGCAATGCCCCGAGCACGGCCCCCCCGCGTCGGCGGGGTGTACTGGTGGTCGCAGGACATCGCTGTCCTGCGCTCCGCCTGCGTTCACCGCAGGCGCCAGTACACCCGCGCCAGGAGACGGCGCGGTCAGGTCGCGGCGGAGGTGGCCCAGCTGTATGCGGCGTACCGCGAGGCAGCGGTCGCCCTGCAGCGGGCCATCAAAGCCGCCAAGGCCAAAGCCTGGGACGAGCTCGTCGCCACATTGGACGGGGATCCGTGGGGGCGCCCATACAAAATCGTCATGGGACGATTACGTCCATGGGCGCCCCCAACAACGGAGCTGCTTGACCCCCAGTTTCTCGACCGGGTGGTGGCTACTCTGTTCCCTGCGGGAGCAGAGGACCCCACCCCCGGTCGGCCTCGTCCCCGTTTTGAGTGGGACGAGGCCACCATGGGGGTCACTGGCGGCGAGCTCGACGCCGCGATTAGGCGTCTCCGGGCCCGCGCGAACAGGGCGCCGGGCCCGGACGGCATCCCAGGCAGGGCCTTGGCCATGGCCATGGGCGTCCTGGTCCCGCGCCTCGGGCAGCTTTTTAACAGCTGTCTGAGGCGCGGTAGGTTCCCCCGCTCCTGGAAGCGGGCGCGGATGGTCCTCATCCGGAAGGATGGGCGGCCCGCGGACTCTCCCTCCGCGTACCGGCCCATTTGCTTGCTGGACGAGGCGGGCAAACTCTTCGAGAGAGTTATTGCCAACCGCCTCGTCCGGCACCTGTCGGCGACAGGTCCGGACCTCGACGACGGGCAGTTCGGCTTCCGTCGGGGACGATCGACGATAGACGCGATCAAGCGCCTAAGGTCCCTGACGGAGTCGGCTGCAAGCCGGGGCAGGGTGTGTATCGCTATATCCTTGGATATAGTGAATGCTTTTAACACCCTGCCCTGGTGGGTCATCAGGGAGGCGCTCGAGTACCATCGAGTGCCCCCTGAGTTACGGGCCGTCGTCGGGGACTACCTCGCCGACAGGGGCATTAAGTTCATGGGCCGGACGCAGGAGTATGAGAGGGAGACGTACGCCGGGGTCCCGCAGGGGTCCGTGTTGGGCCCCCTGCTATGGGACCTCGGCTACGATTACGTCCTGCGGGCTGCACTCCCCGCTGACTCCACGGTGATCTGCTATGCAGACGACACACTCGTGGTAGTCAGCGGGGAGGATGGGAGGAGGACCATCCGCGTTGCGGAGACGGCGGTGGCCTGTGTCGTCGCCCGAATCCACCGACTGGGCCTTCGGGTGGCCCCGCAAAAGACCGAGGCGATCTGGTTTTACGATCGCCAACGGTATGCGGGGCCGCCTCCCCAGCGGTGGATTGCGGTAGGAGAGACCCGCGTCCAGGTGAGAGATACGATGAAGTATCTCGGACTCACCCTGGACGGCCTCTGGCGCTTTAACGAGCACTTCGGCCGGCTTATCCCCCGAGTTGAGAAGGCGGCAGGCGTTCTAGGACGCCTGCTGCCCAACATCGGGGGACCGTGGGAGGGTGTCCGACGCCTTTATGCGGGAGTCGTCCGTTCCATGGTGCTCTACGGGGCACCAGTGTGGGCGGACGACCTGGCGGCCAGCCGGCGCAATTGTGCCCTGCTATTCAGGGTACAGCGTCGGATGGCCGCCGGGGTCGTGCGAGGATATCGCACGATCTCCCTGGCGTCGGCCACCCTACTGGCGAGGTTTCCGCCCCTGGACATCCTGGCGGTGGGGGACGCGAGGACCTATTTGGGTCTTCGCGCCCTCCGCAACAGGGGCGGAACACCCACGGAACGGTCGGTCGAGGAGCTCAAGCGCCAGACCCGACGGCTCGTTGTCGAGATGTGGCGGGAAAGGCTGGAAGATCCAGCCAACTCCCGCCACAGAGCCGTCGGGGCGATTCTCCCGAGCCTCGAGGCTTGGTTGAGTCGCGGCAGGGGGCAGCTCTCCTACCGCGCGACGCAGGTGCTTACCGGGCACGGCTGCTTCGGTGAGTACCTGCGTCGCATCGGGAAGGAGGCGACGGCACAGTGCCACCATTGTGATGGGGACCCGGACACGGCGCAACATACCCTCCAGTATTGCAGGGCCTGGAGGGAACAGCGCCGTGTCCTTGTCCGGTATATCGGAAGGGACCTCTCGCTGCCGACGGTCATCCGACAGATCCTCGGCAGCGAGAGGTCGTGGAGAGCCTTCCTCGCCTTTTGCGAGGAAGTGCTCTCCCAGAAGGAGGAGGCGGAACGGCGGCGGGAGAGGACGGACCCCTTCCGTCTGCAGAGGGCCCGTCCCCGCCGCCGACCAGCGCGGGGGGATCTTGTCCCCCCGCAGTAGAGCGAAGCCCCGGTCCCGTCGACGGATCTCGACCCGTTGACGGGCCGGGTGCTTGCCAAGGGGCCGCGAGGCGGCAGAGTGGTGGCTCTGTCGCCTGCGCAAGCGGCCCCGAGGCGGGGCGGGCGTGTAGTGGTCGCACGACCCGCCCAGGAGGGATGGGTAATGCGGGGGCGCGGTTCCCGCCTCCTTCGCCGCTAGCGAAGGAGTGCGGTGAGCCGTGTCTCCCCGCGAGTAGTGGGGGAAGCCTCCCTCTCTCGTGAAAGCGAGAGAGCGGATGGCCGCTCCCCCACCACGAGACGTGCCTCCAATAGGGGGCGGGCGCGGGGCGGCACCGGTAGTGTTCTACCAGAGTTCCCGGTGTCGCCCCAGTCATCGCCGAGGATGGCCACCGTGGGGTTTTAGCCGGTAAGAGTCCGGCACTACCCCGTCGCCCCCACCAGGGCGGCGGGGTGTCCATGAGGATTTCCCCACGTAAAAAAAAAAAAAAAAAAAAAAAAAAAGGAGTCAGCGTAGACTAAGATTAACTGTAAGGCTTCGGACAGCCAGGAGTGGCGCGTCCACCGGCGACGCATACGGCCGCCATTGTTCGGACGTGTGCCACGCAGCGAGCGGGGTACTCGACATTTGAACGACCGACCTTCTGTCGACTGGGACTGTTTGTGGCGATATTGTAGATTATCGTAGGCTAAGTCATCCATCGCGCGCGTATCACCCATTTAGGTTAGCGTTAAATTGTAAGCGGCTACGGGAAAGCCGAGGCGTCGAGCCGCTCGTAGGCTCGACTCTGGCGACGTTCCGGCCAACCAGCGGCCCGCGTCCACCGACGGGCTATCCGCCGACATCGTTTGCTGTCGACCACCTTGGAAACATCGAGCCGGATCTTTGAAATAAACTACGACATATTAGAGACTTCGCGTTTCGCCTTAGACCACCTACTTTCCTCGTTCCCCACCAGCAGGAACTCCACGCCCGCACCCTGCTGCTAGCCGGGAGGACACCAGCCAGGAGGTCAGGCGGACGAGCCGATCGTCTCCTTCGGAACAGCCGTCCCCATGTGCGAAGCACATAAATTCGGCCCTCTCGGGCCTGGCGCCCGCTTCGCGATTTTCAGGGCGACGACGGAGACGAGACTCGAGGCTGTTAGGAGACATTTGTGAGCGGCCAAGCCCCGGGGATGCCTTCCCCAGGAAATTCCCTCACAAGGAATACGTATCTCATCGTTGTAGTTGAGTGATGAGTTTACATATGGGTTATAAGAGTGATACTCTATGCTGTTTATACGGTTATCGTATTTCTGAGGTGCGGTAATATTTAAAAAGTCCACCATTGTGAATAGCAAATGGGTGAAGAGAAAAATAAAGTTACTGATGCAGGTTAAGCCCCAACGATCTCAGGTACAATTTGTTTCCACTGGTTAGCTCACTCTGCTTCGAATCTATATCACCTGTCTTCCGTCAATTAGTTGGTTTTAGAAGGTTTAGTGAGTGGAGAAACTTTAGGTTTGCGGGTGATGGTTCGTAATCTTCTTTCCGTTCTTCGTACTGCTCACAGTTCAGCATATCACTTTGCAGAATTGGTTGGAGCTGATCAATTACCAGTGGCGGTGGTGTTGGTGTCGGTGTTTGTGGTAGAGATGATGGTTGTGTTACGTCCCGAACCATTTTCTCTTTAAATGCGTCAATGCGCCTTCAGTATTCACGAATGGTTTCACGAAACCATTCAAGTTGCCGCCTAGACGCCGCTCTCGAGTGCTCGGCGGAAGGAACCCCGCTGTTTGAGTTTTGATGAAGGCTAGAGATAGAGCACGTTCGTGCCCCTTGCTGGAATGTCGCCGCGCTACACGTGCGCCCATTGTCGCGTCATATCCGTTGCCGAACACCGCCAGTCAGCTCGTTGCGTAGCCACCCCGATTGTCTAGCCCATGTACCTAGTATATATTTTTAAGCATCTTCGTGGATGCACAGCTATGCGCTTGGGACAAGTTGCCTTCGGCGATCTGGTGTCCCTCATGATACATTAAGGATATCTTATGCTCTCTCGAGCGTAGTCTCTCGCTCAGGAGGAATCTAATTAATCCAGTTTCATAAGCCTCCTGATGTTTTTGAATATTCATATAAGTCCTCGAATCGCTGGCATCCGAGATGCCTTTTCCGTTCTCATACTTTGTTGAAAGCGAACTCCGTTAGTCTAGTTGATAATCCCTTGTGGGAAGCGTTGCGATATACAATTCCCGCTTACGTTAACCACAACTTAGATTAGCGCGAATGCTTAGGCGCTACTTCAATTTCTCGCTCTTGATTCCGAGAAACCCCAACGTCTTGGAAGTTTTGGTTCTGGAACGGGGAGAGCGCCTTGCCCTACTCCCACACTGGCTGACAAATTGCATGACGCCCTTAAGGCCCCGACGGCTAACGCCGTGCTCTGATTCGTTAACACCGAAAAGTGCGGCCCAACTCGTCGGCGGCGCGAACGAGCCGAACCGCGCCCGACGGAGCGGAGGCTGCGACACTCTTCGTCTTCAAGTCGTGAGGTACGCGTCGTCGAGTCCGTGGTCGACTTTAATATTATTATTTTGAAACAGAGTTGCGTCGGTCAAATCTTTAATAAGTGGTACCGCGCAAAAACTCAGACACCACGTTAAATTATTGTAATTCTTGTTCAAGCACTCGACCATTCCTTTTGATCGAGTTAGTTCTAGTTCTCTTATTAATACGGAAGATTCGTTATTTTCTCACTTATAGTAGAACCGGAATCGTTTTATATATTTATTATATCATTCAGTGTCAGTCAGTGTGCCAGTGAGTTAAGTGTGTTGCTTCTTCCAGCTCTCAACCATTCCTTTATTGTGTCGTGCGTTCGTCCGCTTTACCAGAGATTAAAAGCTTTGAAGGAAGTCGGACTATCGGAGTTGTCTGTTTTTAATACCGCATCTTCCCCGTTTTCTTCTGGTAAGTCCTCAAATGGCGACTGTCCATGACAGTCTCCATCTCATTATATATGTACGCGAGCGAGAGTGAATGAGAGACTATGCGACGCTGTCCCGACTGCGATTTACCCGGCATCTTTACCTTTGTAGCCATTGGCATCATTTGTCACTATTGACACCCGTAAATTCGATTTGATATCGTTTAATTCTGTTTGTTCAGCTTTGATTGCAATATACTTAATTTTACCTTTTACTTAAAATTGTGTATTATTCCAATACTGCAACCTTAATATCATTACATTTGCCTCCATCCCAAATAGCCAAATTGCGGGCCCGTATGGGACTCAGATTGGAGCCGATCCCAATTACCCTTATTCTCCCCAGAGAGTAAGCAACCGGACATTTCGTTCGGTTAAGAATATAATTATTTTCTTTCCTTCACGTACGATATTTACCCGCTCGTGTCCTACGCTCGTACGTAACAGTTGACTGTTGTTATTGTTGTTCTTGAAAATTAACATTCTTCTTCACGTGTAGTCTTATCAGGAGACTCGGTAGAGTCTCGCGCCAAGTAGAAGTTCCCTCTCCATATATATATGACACTCCGGCGCGCGACAGCCGAGGCTATATTATCCCGAACACTAGCTGTTATCCTTAGTTACCAAACTTTCACCTCGATTTATGCGAAAGTTAGAGCCCCAAGAATTTATTTCAGAATTTTGTATTTCATCGTTGATTTTTCTGAATCCAATGAGCCAAGAATCATGTGGATCGGTCCAGCCGTTCCGGAGATATGAATTTCCTGTTTTATTTTTCTCGTGGAAAAGGCAAAGCGGATTAAGAGTTTCATCGTCCGGTTTAATACAATTCCTAAAAATGTTACTCTCACGTGTTTCACGCGAGCGGGCGCCACCGCGAAGTGCTACAGAGTGCTGCGCAGGTAACATGGTTTTATACCATAGCAGACTATTATGTTTTACACCATGGCTGGTTATGTGTCATACGCGATGGCTGGTTAGGTGTGAATGCTATGTGATAAATCATTAATAAAACACTGTACTGTACGTTATTTATTAATAAAACACTGTACTGTACTTGCCCCTCGCTCTGTGATCTTGTGATTATTGCGAATTATGATTATGAAAAGTCCTAAAAGTGAGAAGTCCGTGACTCACAAATCGCTGCATTTGGTTGTCAAGTGTGCAGCACTTGCTTATAGAAAACTTGAGCATTAATTAACGATTGTGGACTCCTTGAGTTACGCACGTAACAGTCTAGATACTCTAAAATTCATTAAAGTGTGTATGAAGATAAGCTATTCTCACAGACACACTCTTAACCTTGCTGTACCTTGATGATGACTGCTAAGTGCATAGCTCAGGGAGCGCCGAATTCAAAGTGTTGCGATTTGATGAACAGGTGCTAATATCCTCAAATGGTGCATGCTGTACTGTACTTGCCCCTGTCTCTGTGATCTTGTGATTATTGCGAATTATGATTATGAAAAGTCCTAAAAGTGAGAAGTCTGTGGCTCACAAATCGCTGTATTTGGTTGTCAAGTGTGTAGTACTTGCTTATAGGAAACTTCAGCATTAATTAACGATTGTGGACTCCTTGAGTTACACACTTAACAGTCTAGATACTCTAAAATTAAAGTGTGTATGAAGATAAGCTATTCTCACATACGCACTCTTAATCTTGGTGTACCTTGATGATGACTACTAAGTGCATAGCTCGGGGAGCGCAGAATTCAAAGTGTTGCGATTTGGTGAACAGATACTAATAACCTCAAACGGTGCATGATTGTTTTAGCTCCTTAGCTGAAGCGTTCCATGAGCTGTGATCTTGACAGTCAAGGTACATTCAAAAATTAGATAAATTAGTCTGCATATGACTTATAATTAATCATGCGACACACTCATACGCAGTCTAATTCATCTAATTCATTTAAGTGCATCGTGACTGTCAGGTTCGCAGTTCAAGGAATGCTTGAGCTAAAGAGCTGAAATGACATAAGCAAGCAGTGATTACCAATCATATGTCATTGGGGCCAATCATATGATATGGCTATTGGTAATCGATACTTGCTTATAGTTTTGTTACTACTAGCCATTGTCAGTAGTTGCTTATAGAAAACTGCTGCATTAAAGATTGTGCACTCCTTGAATTACACATTTGACAGTCAGGATTTTAGACTGTCAAGTACGCAACTCAAGGTACGCACAACCTTTAGTTGCTTACTTATATCACTTTAGCTGATTTAGCTGAAGCGTTCCTTTAGCTGCGAACTTGACAGTAAAGATACACCAAAATAAATTACATAAATTAAGCTGCGTTTTGAGTGTATCGCTTTAGAATCTTTACAATTAATCATGCGACATACTCATACACAGTCTTATTCATCTAATTCATTTACGTGCATCATGATTGTCAAGTTCACAGTTCAAGGAATGCTTAAGCTAAAGGGCTAAAATGACAGAAGCAAGCAATGATTACCAATCATGTGTCATTTGGGGATATGGCTATATGGGTAATCAATACTTGCTTATAGTTTTGGGTATTATTGTCAGTACTTGCTTATAGAAAACTGCAGCGTTAAAGATTGTGCACTCCTTGAATTACACATTTGACAGTCAGGATTTCAGACTGTCAAGTACGCAACTCAAGGTACGCACAACCTTTAGTTGTTACTTACATCACTTTAGCTGATTTAGCTGAAGCGTTCCTTTAGCTGCGAACTTGACAGTAAAGATACACCAAAATAAATTACATAAATTAAGCTGCGTTTTGAGTGTATCGCTTTAGAATCTTTACAATTAATCATGCGACATATACGCAGTCTTATTCATCTAATTCATTTACGTGCATCATGATTGTCAAGTTCACAGTTCAAGGAATGCTTAAGTTAAAGGGCTAAAATGACAGAAGCAAGCAATGATTACCAATCATGTGTCATTTGGGGATATGGCTATATATATGGATAATCAACACTTGCTTATAGTTTTGGGTATTATTGTCAGTACTTGCTTATAGAAAACTGCAGCGTTAAAGATTGTGCACTCCATGATTTTATGCACTTGACAGTCAGGATACATCTAAATGAATCAGATGGATGAGACTGCGTATGAATATATCGCTTAGTTAATTGTAAATGATTCAACTTAACACTTGGCAACTTATAGTAGATAAGCTATAATACCATCGTACGCAGTTTAATTTTAGCGTATCCTGATGTCCAGTGCATATTTCAATGATTGGTAGCCAGTACTTGCTTATAGATAGCTTTATCACCCCTCCCCCCGCCCTACTTCCCTGTTGCCCAAAAATGACATTCAAATGTTAAAAATTAATATGAACCGTATAGAAAGTATACATTTCAAAAAGACATTCGTCTCCATCGAGCGACAATATTACAAAAATTACAAAAATAAAGATACATTTAATACCAAAAAGGTATTCGGTATTTAAAAGAAATTCTACATCCTATACAAAAATTACACTTCAAAACATGTAATTGCAACCTGAAAGAAGCACTGAGGAGTTTTCACAATGTTACATACTGTAATAAATAGAGAATATATTCTTGAATGAACGACCAAAAATGCATGATATCAGCCCCCCCCCCCCCAACACCCCCCCCCCGACATTAAAATGTTAAAAAATGCGCCAAGTAGTTTTGTCTACCTCTCTACAGTTACACCAAAAATATCTCTCTACACCAAAAATATAAACGGATATCATTCAAAAGCCAAGCCAATCATCAAAATTAACAAAAAAATTAATCAAATTCCAAAACAATCAAAATTAAATAAAATAAAATAAAGTCTACAAAAACTTGGCAAACTGGCCATGCGAATGACGATAGAGGGGTGTTTTGTCTCGGTCTTAATTACATCACGTTTCCACGCAGCCAGTTTGCCAAGTTTTTGTAGACTTTATTTTATTTTATTTAATTTTGATTGTTTTGGAATTTGATTAATTTTTTTGTTAATTTTGATGATTGGCTTGGCTTTTGAATGATATCCGTTTATATTTTTGGTAAATTTTGCTGTGGGATTAAACTGTAGAGAGGTAGACAAAACTACTTGGCGCATTTTTTAACATTTTAATGTCGGGGCGGGGGGGTGTTGGGGGGGGGGGCTGATAGTCACCTCTTCTCCACAGAAGTCTACAAGATCACCGTCTTGATCCACAATTCGCAACGCTATTCTATCAACGATCTTCACGGTGGCTGGGAGATAAATGATGCTTGAGAGTGTTTCTGATATCTTATATCCAAGTTCGACGTTGGGGAAAAATTCATGTATCACGTGGGCGCTCTTCCCATTGCAGTAAGAACCGGAAGTGATGTTACACTCGACTCGAATCATGTTCACCTTAATAATCTTCACCGGTATATTTGACTCATACCATCTGCCAGCTTCGAGCTTACGATTATTCGAGAAACCAAGAACTTCGCCAATACTATTAGCTTTTGTAAAGTCGATTGGATATTTACACCGAATCTCACTCTTCAGTGTATTATTGTTCGCACGTAAAATTAAGATGTCACTAGGGTCTTCTTTTGAGTCTCGTGGCAAATGTTCTTGAAGGTAGTTGCAAATACTTGTTAGCTCATACGATCCCTTCGGTATAGATATTACTTTATTGTTACTGTAGTAGAAATTGTTGTTAGTATAGTCAATGTTTGGGATAGTATAAAACGTTTGGAAGTCGACTAATCCGAGTTCGTAGGCACCGTCGCTCAAGTCAATCGGTGGAAAGAAATCAGAGCATAGCTCTGATGTTCTTCCTGATAGAGTTATAGTAATTGACATTGCTTCTTTCTATTGACCCAATTTTGTGTCTTCTTTCAGAAATCTAACACACAACTGACCACAGTTGCTTGAGTTATATTGTTGAAATTGAGTATAGTTATATGATACTATCAGAGGTCCACTTCGATTGAAGTATTCGAGTAGTTCTAACACTGGTCGTAGATTACCGAAAGAGTCAAAGTGCTTCACACGATTCCGTTTTTTCACATATGCAACCCAATGGGTGCCACGCCCACTTGTATTGTCTAAGTTCACAATTGCACACTCATTTACTAGAGGAGATTCAAATAGAAGACTATCACGCATGAAGACACCTCTAAAGTCGGGTATCGACTTACACGCTTGCTCTAATTGTAGATTGGTGGTTGCTCCACTCTTCCTTAACTGTACCCGCTTCTTTCTCTTGTAAATTCCATTATTACGGTTATTGCACATAATTTAGCACTTTTTATTCACTCTTTTCACCCTCTTTCCCCTCTTCTTTCGAGTGGCAATACCACGCCCTGTACGTTTGTAAGGGGACAAGTAAAGTCCACGACTTTCAAGTGTAGCGTTATGACGTTTCAATTCTTCAAGTGTTTGCTTTTGAGCTTTCGACTTATTAACAGCTGATGCAATACTAGAAGCACCACCTGCAAGTGAACCTAAAACTCCTAGCAGTGGAAGCAGAGGGAGGAAGCCACCTCGTTTACAACCGCTATTTTTCTCTTTTTACAATTTCCTTTTTTCTTTCTCTTACTTATACCCATACCTAACTTTCGTTTAATGTTCATGGTTGCCCAAGTAGCAGCAGCAGCTAGACGTTCACCAATTCCCGCGTCTTTTGCAAATGTTCTCTCTTTTGCGTTTGCTGCTAATATTTTATCAGCTTTGTGTCTTTCCGAGATATATTTATGACTCGAGTAGGCAATGTCGTGCATACGACAAGCTGCGTCTAAAGGATTTATACCCTTCTGACCTAAGTATAATCTCTCTTTTAAACCAGTACTTAGTCCACAGAATTGGTAACCGGGTACGTGTAGCTCCACTGGTAGTTTATTTATAAGTGAATTCAGTAGACTACCACCAGAGACTTTACTTTTCCGATGTGTACACTCCGCCATTCCTCACACACAATACTGTTGGGAGTATGTGAAGTTGGATATTTAAGCGGGGCTGTAGTAGGTATAAGCCATAAACGTAGCTACACTACCAACATAACCATGCGTTTGGTTAAACAACCTGTGCAAATACGTATACGAAAAGGTGTGTTATTTGATAACGAGCTACTATTGGGTGAAAGACGGCGACATAGTAAACTATTAGCGGACACTATTCGTGGTATTATATGTGGAACATCCAATTGTGGTAAAACAAATCTAATAATTAACTTAATCGAAAGTCCTAACGGTCTCCGCTTTGAAAACGTTTACGTTTACTCCAAGTCGCTACACCAGCTGAAGGTGTAGCAATACTTGGAGTGTATACTAGCTCCAGTGGAGGGGATAAGATACTTTACTGTCTCGAATAACAGTGATGTTGTTCCAATTAGTGAAGCCTTGCCTAACTCAATATTCATATTCGATGATGTTGCATGTGAGAAGCAAAGCCCGATCAGACACTACTTCTCGATGGGGCGACATTCTAATATTGATAGTTTTTACTTATGTCAGACATATGCGAAAATCCCAAAGCATCTCATAAGGGATAATATAAACTTCTTAATAGTGTTCCAACAAGATGCAACCAACCTAAAGCACATCTACAACGAACCCGTTAATGCGGACATGACTTTTGTTGACTTTCTTAAACTCTGTAGTCACTGTTGGCAAAAGGCTTATGGGTTTGTTGTAATTGACAATATTCAGGAATCATCGCCCTATTGGCCCCCTAGCTTTAAGCAATGTTATCTAGTCTTTTAAGATTATCTGGTCATGCGCATTCGGCCCCGCAGCCGACTACCAGATTATCGATCCGCCTATCGATCCGCATAGATTTAGTCAATGAACGTAGCCATCTGAACGCTCCACCGCCGAAGCGTGAAGAACTTGCGCTTCTTCTCCCGTCGGCTTCCTTTTTCTGCCATAACTGTGACTTCTGCCCAAGGAAACGGACGCATCCCTTGCGACCGAATTACTAGATTGTGTGTTGATCCACGAGTGACCCGCTAATTAACGGGAATTGTACCGCTTAACTTACTGTTTGTGACCTGTGATAGGACCAGTCAATGAACCAGTGGTGTTATTGCCACCGGGCCGCTTAACATACGCGAATCAAGATTCCGTACGGCGAGTACCTGAACCGCCTCAAGGTACTTTTTTGAATAAACGTTATTGTCTACCAGAACTTCCTCTTAACTCTCTTATCGATTCCTGAGTAGCCTGAAACCAGATTCCCGCATTTCCGCGACAGACAAAGATAGTACAATTCAGAGAGGTCGCTACCGAAACGGCTTTAACGAATTCGCTGTTATTTAAGTGAGATACTGATGTATCAGGATATCACTTGTGCTTTGGTATCAGACTGGTAGTGAGCTAACGTTTATAAGATGAGTGGTGTTGCTGAGATGAGTAGTCGAAAAGATGGTGTTAAGAGGAAACGAAAAACCAAAGCGCAAGTTTTGCAGGAAATTGCAAAGACGAATGATATAATACGACAAAAGCATAAAGGTTTGAAGTTTGGAAAGGTGGAAACTGAGGAAAGACTGGAAGAAGCATATAAACCAATCACTAAAACACTACAACAACTAATTGGTGATGTATCACATAAAAAAGCTATTCATCAAATTAAGAAGGAAAAAGAAGAGTATGTTAGCAACAGTAATAGTGAAGATGATGATGAAACTACTGTCGAGCAGTACCCCACTACTGAGGATGAAGAGAATAAGAAGGTATTTAAGAAGGTTAAAATCACACCACCACAGTTCCAGTACCAAGAGAGTGAATACGTCCATACACCGACTGAGGCAGATATTAGAGAGAGTCAACAAATCAGATCTCTTCAAGGAGCAAGAAGTCAGCTACCATCTCCTTCTCCTCAAATATCTTTAGAGAGCTCGATAAGTGACATTCTACAAAATCGTACACCAGAAGTGGATAGATCATTTCAAGAGACGTTGGGGGTACTATCTCAGAAGTATATTTCACAGTTCTTTGGATCCGATACTAAAAAAGAAATAGACAATGTATATGGGGTGTATCTAAAAAATGAACTTCTCATGATGGGTGATTCACTATTTGAGATTAACAGGAATGATAATATAATAGTGAATAATCAGAAATATGTAGGCACACCAGGTCTATACGAGTTGATCTTCAAAAAGAAACCTAACATGACAATATGCACTAAAAGAGATCTCGATAGCTACAAGAAATTACTAGAAAAAACAAACGCACATCGACGTGGGCATCAGTTAACAAACCTAGTACTTGGCTCTAAAAGCTTTAAGTATAAAAACATAATTAGCCCTCTTATGACTGGAGCTCTCGGTCGCAGTGCTAGTAGTGGGAGTAGTGGCAGTAGTAGCAGAATATCGAAGCGTGGTGAAGGTGTAATTCCCAAGCAGATGTTAGTAAATTACATACCAGTGGATTATGTACATTGGCATGATCCTAACGAACTCGTTGAGAGGTTGAAGCTTTTGGTTTCCTCAAAAAGTGCTGGTCACACTGGGCACGACAATGAGATTATGTCCATAGTTGAAGAGTTGAGAGAAGCAAACATAATTATATAATCATCTACATTAAGTCTAAGAGTTAGTGATAGTATGTCTGTCAACAAGTTTGGTGGTAAGAAAAGCTCGACTGATGGAGAAACAGATAGTGGTGAGATCAAGAAGCGGCGTGTGCTTACTTTTAACCCCTCACTCGGCGGTTACGACGCAAAAAATAGACGAATTCTAAATGTTAAACTACCAGTTGAATATAGCGACGCAATATCCAAAAATCATCTCGAGAATCGAATCCCATCTTACGATAAAACACTACGCACAGTGGCATTCACTGAGCTAGATGCGCGCGCGCTGAAAATAGCTGTGAATGATGTCAGTACAAGTTATTTTAGGAGATTTTCCTACTAATGAAGCTATGGCTTTTGCGGTACAGGTATACTTAACTCAATCAAATCAAAGTGAGAGTTTACAGAACCGTGGACGTACTGTTATAAAAAATAGTGACAGTATCGTAGAGCTCAGAGTTGCACAGCTTGAGCGTGTGCAAGAGATTGAGGAAGTGAGGCAGGGCATTGAGCAGTTGAATAGCTTATCTAATCGTATAGAGCAAATCGATAGTGAACAGGCTAAACGAGTAGAACAATTCGATCAATTAAATTCCCTTTCTGAGTCTGTACGTCATCTGAGTGCGTTAATGTCTGACCGAGCTAAGAAGTATAGTGATCTGGAAGAACGACTTAATCAGAAGTATAGTGATCTGGATGAACGACTTAAAAGTAAGTTCGGTCGTGTAAATGCAACATGTCAAAAACTTGAACGGACTATTATGAGAGTAAGTGAGTGTATTGTACCTCTTATACTTAAAGTAAATAGTGAATTGTGCAAACCATAAATCATAATCATGAGTGGTAGTAGAGAACAGGTGGTTAACGAACTTCATGGCCCTGCTAGAAGAAACTTCACAAGAAGACGTGTTATTATGAAAGGCTATGATGACTTATGGCAGGCTGACACTGTAGACCTGAGAGCATACATGAAGCAGAACTCAAACTTCCAATACATTTTAACAGTTGTTTGAGAGCGATCTAATCATAAGTCCCATTTCCACGCATGCGACATTCTGCTCTCTATATGGAGCAATCAGCACTCGACTCGCATCCCTGCTCTCGTTGTTTTCACCCAATGGCCGAGCGGCTAGACAAGCGGACTCCGGGGAGTCAAAGGAGAATATATATAAAAGGAGCGCCGCGACGCAGCTCGAGTGACTGCTCAACAACTTTCTATCCATACGCGACCTACCTCACCGCTCCAATAGCGTACCGAGTGTTCGCGACTTCTGTACACCCTCGTTCACAGAAAGGATAAGAATAAAGTGACGTCCATAGTACTGTTATTAGACCAACATAAAATATATTTCAAAGTGTCATATAATCCAATACTCTACATTCTTAAATCCATTACGTTCAGTTTTGAACAACAGTAATTGACACTTTTTCCAAATACGCGTGGGCTAAGCCTCTAAAGACAAAGCAGGGACGTGAAGTTACAGAAGTATTTAAGGACTGTGAGGAGTTATTCTTTGGGTGGCTTTTGTGAGGGATAGACTAAGCGAAGTTGGTGAGGAACGGAGCTTATCTTTTCGGGGAATTCGCGAGACAGTGGTTGGGAGTGAGGGGGATAGGGTTAGGTGCGTCTCAGCGCGGCTGGGTGGCCGGCGGAGAGGGACAGAGGGGTATCGGGTGGAAGGATGCTAGCGGGACAAGGACAGGACTGGGTTTTCTCTCTCTCTCTCTCTCTCTTTCTCTGACACACTAAGTTTGGGCGTCGGACACCCAGGGTGTCGAATCGAAACTAAACCAACTTACAATATTGCGAGGAGGAGATACATGCGAGACTAGCTGGTAGGTAGAGGACGGGACATGCAGGGCGCGGGGATCGGGGTCCGCCAGAGAAAGCCAAAACAGAGTTTTCATAAAAGAATAGATGGTATATTAACGAAAGCAATAATGACCAGGAGTCTCCAACAGTGTGGCGGAAAGCAAGTCAGCTACACGGGCGGTTGTCGGCGCCCGTGAGCGAGACACGGAACACTCTATTTCAACGGAATGTTAGAATTGAACAAAAAGTGAGACGGCTAGTAATGAAATAATCGACAAGATAAATTACGGAACGGGCTTTCGAGCCGATACGGTGTTTACCGGCACAAACGGGACTAAGACAGCGCAAAACGCGAGACTAGACAAGGGTGATTCGTTGTGCGAGTAGAAGGCCCTCCAGGACGGCGCCAAAGCACAATTCACATGAACGAAATCTGATTTCCTTTAGTTTCCTAATTACGAAACGCTAACAGAGCAGATATCACTATGATGCCTAGCCTGATGAGCCACGAGGCGATCAGTCGAACAAAGAGGCGCAGGACATTCCCCTGCCAGCCTCTCTTGCACTGATCCCTCGGAAAACTCAATGAATACTTAAATCTGCCTACCGTTACTAGATCACGAGTCTCCTCGACGCATCGGCACTCTAATCGGCCTCCCTCCCTCCTTCCTTCCTTCCTTCCTTATTCTCTCTCTATCGTCGGGACTCGGGACTCGGTACGATAAGGCGCTCGCTTGGTAGGCTCGGCACAACGAATGCCGTTACGAATCCACACGGTACGCACGCCGGCCAATTTCCCCCCCCCCCCCCCCTCACACCTAACGCAGCCTAAATGCCCGCTCGTCCAATCGGGTCCCTTTCTGCCCGGGGAGCTTCCGCAACAGGGCCGGACCCCTGCGCTCTGGCGGTAGATTCCCTATGCAACGTCTTGCCACTTGAATCTTCTCGCCCTGGATCCGCTTTGCTGTCTTCTTCGGAGACTCCGTGGATGGTTGGTCCATGGGGAGGCTCTTTCTGACGCTGCTGGATCCGCAAGGAAGCTCCGACGCGAACGTGGTATCTTCCGAAGGCCGCGGCGATCCTCTGGTTCTTTGCTAGGTGGTCTTGGTTGGTGCCGTGCTCCTTTGCCTAGATAGTGGTGGCTCGCGCGAAATTCAAACTGCATTAGTTTTCTATTGGCGTTACTTAGTTTTTGGCGACTTGTCCTGGAGGCGCGGTACTTATTTAATATGCGGAATGGCTGCGGGGAAGGCTTCCGGTCTTTTCTCCTAACAGGCGAGGGCGTGCCTCGTCACAGGACATATTAAGTGATAGTAGTCGAGAGCCTGTAAACCTCCAAACTGATGATGGAAAGGAGTTTTACAGTAGAGATTTCCAAAGTTTAATTCGAAAACTTGGTATAAACCATTATTCCACGTACAGTGTAATGAAAGCATCAGTAGTTGGGAGGTGGTATAGAACTTTAAAAAGTGAAATGTGGAAGTTATTTACATTAAATGGAAACCATAAGTGGTTAAAAATATTGCCTACACTTGTAAGTAATTATAATCATCGTAGACATAGTACAATTAAAATGCGACCCTCTGATGTAACGCGTAAGAGTGAACAGAAGCTACTGAAAAGCGTTTATAATCATATAAAAGTTGCTCCACCGGGAAAGTATAAGGTTGGTGATTTTGTTAGGATTAGTAAATACAAGAACTTAGTTGCTAAAGGGTATGCACCTAATTGGACTACTGAAGTGTTTAAAGTAATAACAGTACGGAACACAAATCCTGTTATATATTTGATTCAAGATCTACTGGACAAGGAAACACAAGGTGGATTTTATGAACCTGAACTATTAGGAGTAAAAAAACCCTGATATTTACTTGGTAGAAAAGGTTGTTCGTAGTAAAGAGGATAAGCTTTATGTAAAGTGGTTAGGATTAGGTAAAGTACACAATTCATGGGTAGATAAAAAAGATATTGTATAATGTTGAATAAAAATTGTCTCTCTATATTTATTAGCACACCTGTTTAGATACACTATCTTCATGTAAAATATTTGCTAAAACATATTTCTCATCACCTTAAAGTATATATATACATATATGTATGTAATTTAACTATGATTACTTCATCTCATAGTAATATTTCATCATTTTTTTCATACTTATTCATACGTTTCACATTACAGTTACATCATCTCATAATGATATTTCATCATTCTTTATACCTATTTATACACTATTTTCACTTAAAGAGTTTGCTATTACATATTTTACATTATACTTAGATTATGCATGTCACATCGAAATGGTTACATCACTTCGTGATGGTATTTCACCTTAACCCAACCTTAGCCTTCACTACTTCCGACCAAGCGCTGTGTGTAATGTACCACGGATGCGATAGTGCCCCCACGGTAGTGTGCTAACACTATCGTTAAGGATAATCCGTTTATCATCGTATGGGTTAAGAGCAATTTTATTCTCTAACACAGTGTAAACCTGATGATTTCTTGATATAATCCGACTTTGCTCAACTGTTTTAACTTTATCCTTGAACAGACATTGTAAATAATGATTAAAAGTAATCTCTCGCTGAACACAGTTAGTTACAATACCTTTTGCCTTTTTCAAATCAGGTGTGTTTCTAGTTTTAACTGTATACATCTTTGAACGAATACCTACAAATTCTGTTATGATTTTACCATTACTTTCGTCTTTCATTAGACCAGGTACTTTCGCATTCACTAATGGAATATTATAAACATTGTCTACAGGGAATTCACTAGTATCAAACTTGTCAATGTTATTCTTCATTATTCGGTAGATGTTCTGTTTTATCTCATAAATCAAACTATCTGTGTCAGTGTATAGTACTGTACAATTATTTTGCAGTTGAGGTTTCATAAACCCGTAGTGAAAACCGTATAGACAAGTTTTAGATATATATAGTATCGACATTCCTACGTATATAGGTTTATCCATTATTATCTTTAATTTTTTTAGTTCAACGGCAACAAAGTTATCGTTAAATATCACTCTTCTGTGATAGTTGGGTTTAGCAATGAGTGCACCTATTCCATAACGTCTTTCCCACTTTGATAGTAAACGTATGTCAACACGATTCCTTCCATTCTCCATTGTCTTTCCGAATACAGCATTATTCATAAGTTTATAGAGACTCTTTTCAAACTCGGATTTTGCATGTTTTCGTAGCCTCGTATAGAGCTCGATGTAGCCGCGTAGCCAAGGTGTTTGAGAAAATCTAAGTGCTCTATGTACCTTCTTTAGAATCAGACCATACTCAAGCCATTGTTGTAATGCGCGATAGTGAATGACATAGTTTCTCCTATGGAAATGTGATAGTAACAATTTTTCTTGGTGACCCTGTGGGGGGACGCTTCGCAATGGACAGAAGGGAAGATCTGCATGGTAGTCATGCAACTTGTCTGGATAGATGAGGTCAACTTCAAAAATATAACCAACATCAGTGTTTCTTGCGCGACTTAGTACTTTATTTTCTTCATACACTGTGCTGGCCGAAGTATTAGACTGAACTGAGATTACCCCAGCTTTTGCCTTCTGTCCTGGAGGGACCTCCCCCCCTCTGGGTCTAAGTCGGTAACCATTTTCTGGGGTGGCCGGCCACCCCACCCCGTTTTGGGGACTTATCAAGAACTCGGGCTTCACCAGGTTCGCTTGGCGGCCCCGTCTCGACCGTGGGGTCTCAACGGGCTCGCAGGACCTTCACTGCCGGGGGTTAGCCCTCATCGAGGTCGGTTGTTACGGATCCAGATCTCCGAATCGCCCGAATTTAGCCAAATACGACCCAGGCTATCAAACCCTCTTTATCGAAATTCCGCGGGCATTCAAATCAAATAATTCGCGTCGCGCTTCAACCAGCGAATATTTCCGCGGACAATTAGATTTTATAACTTGACGCCTGGCACGCAGATGTGCAGCTGCCAGCAGGAATAGCGTGGACAATTAAAGGATTAGGACGCGACGTCTGACTCCCAGATGACTAATCCCTGTAGAACTTGAAAGAGCTTAAAACCCGCAATTAAATAATAAACGAATTAAAGTAATAAAGGCAATCATCGTACGTGACTTCTTCGAAGACGTCGCTAAGCCTAACAATAGATGCTTCGAAATTAGCAAGCAACCCTTGCAGCTGCGAGTCCGAACCGGCGTACCCGGCGGACAATACAATCATAAAACCTCGCTCGCCTCGCACGAGCTCGACTAGCGAGGAAGGCCCCGGGTTACTCCCGCGCTCCGCCGCCCTTCCTCCTCGCCGCAATCTCACGCGCCGATCCCTCGCGCATAAAATAAGGGCCAGGTAACCGCGAACCAATCAGCCGCGTCGGCTGGCCGGAAATACGTCACGTAGTAGGGCTCCTGCGAAGGGCCTCCAATCAGAAACTCGCTCGCGCCCACGTGGTCAAGCCAGCCTGCGATTGGCCGCCGATCACGTGCCAGGAGTAGGAAGCCACGCGACCGGGCTTCCTGACTTGGAATCTGAGGAGCGACTCAACAGAACTCTTTCTGCCGTTTTAAAGATCAGAACCTTCTCCGCCGCCTTAACTCAGAGACTTATCTCCGCCGTCTTAGCGACTAGATCTCTTTTAAAAACTTGTATTGGACAGTAGTAGTTTTATTTTGAATCTCTTGAATACATTTCATCAATATTCTTGAACTCCTAAATTCGTTTTGCTTATTCTTCTATTCCAATTTTCCGCAACTCCGCGAGCAGGGTGCCTCAGCACCCCACGGGCACACTTACCTACGTTCACCTCTCTTAAACCGCCGAACACGCAACAAAACTGGTGACAGCGGTGAGATAGCACAATTGAACACAGTGATTATTCGGTGGGATAGCACAATTGAACACAGTGATTATTCGGTGGGATGGCACAATTGAACACAGTGATTATTCGGTGGGATGGCACAATTGAACACAGTGATTACTCGGTGAGATAGCACAATTAAATTCAGTGAAATAGCACAATTAGACTCAGTGATTATTCAACTCAGAACACTTCTTTACATTTCAAACTTCGTGATATTGTGTTGTGCCGGCTCGCGTAGTTGTCTTTCATTCCTCGCTGGAAAAATCAAAACACAGATTGATTAGTTCGGAATCGTCGCCGTCGCTCAGTGATTCTAATCAAAGACTTTCGTACCTGAATCATCGCCGCCGCTGAGATTCGGATTCTCTCTGGAATCGCCGATTCCTTCCTACCATCTTCGCCGGAGATAGCAGTTCGGAGGACCGTACGTGCAACGGGGATTTGCAGTTCGGAGGACCGCACGCGCAACGAGGACCAGCTGCTGGAGGACCAGCTCTTCCATTCTCATCTCGTGGAGCTTTTCTTGTGGATCTCAAGTGCATCTCTCTGCTCCCGGTTTTTGCACGGTTTCCCTGGAGCCTAGGACGAATGTCAGAGAAGGAGTGAAATCAGCGTCCGTGCACGTTATACCTGATCTTCACACGCACGATCCACAACACCTTGCTTAATTGGGCCTGGACAATCAATTTCTGGACATCTCGAAGGACGACATCTCTCAGGACTCCATCCACCCGACGGATCACAGCAATCACCGCAAAACTTCGCCCAGGCCTGTGTATCATTTCCATTTTTTCTGCTACTGTCCATCGTTCTGTTCATATTAAGTATTCTGTTAAATTAAATCGTCAAAATGCCGAAATCATTGAAAGCAATGAAGCAAATCCACGCAAAGCGCGCAGCTCGAGCAAGGAAAAATGTTTTAACGCCTTTTACCGTCGAGGAAGTTCCTGTAGAATCTCCGCCGCTATCAACCTCGGAAACTCCATCGCAGGTTCGCTCCGAGACGCCTTTGCCCAGCGTCTTACATAATTTGTCGCATATTCCATCAATTAATTCGCCGCAAGTTCCTTCGTCTAGTTCATTGCGAGTTCCTTTGCCAGTTCCGCCGCAAGACTCACTTTCAGCTCCGCAACAGCAAATTCAATCGGAAATCACGCCAGCTGACCCTACGAATAGCACACCATTAGAATCAAATCCGACATGCAGGCGCGAATTAGTTTTTTCTCCTGCCCCCAAAAGAACGACACCTGAGTATTCGCGATTGAAAGATGTCAAAGATCAGATCCCGACATTCGACGGAACAGACTCCGCGCTTTCCAAATTTATCCGTCGCTGTGAAATGGTCGCGTCGTGGATTTCTCCTTCTGAAGAACAAAGTCTCCTCAGTACCATAGACGATCGTATTACCGGAATAGCCAAAGAAACACTACGCGGAAACCCAGAAGCAACTTCTCTTCCCGAACTTTTTTCTATCCTCCGTCAACACTTCGGCCGAAAATTCAATGTCAGGGACCTCGGGAACAAGTTTCGATCTCTGAAACAGGAAAGGGGGGAGTCAACCAAAACATTCGGAAACAGAATTAAAATAGTTATGAATGACGAATTAGAAGCAGCACGACAAACTTACACTGGAACCCAATTACACCCCTACGAAACAATAATCAGAGATGAAGCACTCAACACCTTTACTAATGGTATCCAAGACAGGATGATTAGAGTAACTCTGGCACGCGAACCGGAAACTGATTTAACAAAAACAATTGCATTAGTCAAGTCCATGCAGAAAAGTGTAGCTGTAGGCGATCAACAGGCCGGAATCGATTCAAGATCAAGACCCAATACCTACTCAATATAAAGAGTCCAGTTTCAAGACTCGTAAAGTGGAAATTACGTCTTAACGAATACTATTATGAAATAATTTACATACCTGGCAAAATCAATTCCAATGCAGACGCTTTATCCAGAAATCCAATCCTGTCAGTATCAGAAGTCATTGATCCATCTGTCAGTCCTGAGGAGGAGATATTCAATGTAAATAGGATCATAGTTTTTGGATATATAATGTTTGTCAAAGTAATGCCCAGAAAGAGTCAGTTATGCCAACAAATATTGCGGACTTTTGAATCAAAGGATTGTGTCAAACAAATACCTCTGGTCAATCCTTAGGTGCTAGCCTTTTGAATTGTGATGAGTTGAAGTCCTTTGAGACCTCATCCAAGGCTTCATCTGGAGTAGATTTAGAGATTCTTAGATGCTAGCCTTTCGAATCGTGATGAGTTGAAGTCCATTGAGACCTCATCCAAGGCTTCGTCTAGAAAAGATTTGGAGACCCAAATACCTTAAGTCCCTTTTTAGATGTTAGTCTTTCGAATCGTGATGAGTTGAAGTCCTTTGGGACCTCATCCAAGACTTCATCTGGAATATATTTGAAGGTTCAGTTAAGAATCAGTTACACCAGTTAATATTGAGGATCATAGAGTAGAGAGATCGCATCATAACTATACCTTGAGTCCGTTTTTGGATGTCAGTCTTTCGAATGGTGGTGAGTCCTCCGGGACATCACCCAAGACTTCGTCTGGAATGGATGATAGGGTTGTCCTGGGTGCAAGGGCACTGAGTGATCGATCGGCTAACGAAGTAACCGTACTGCGGCCCTTCGCTTTCGATCAACATCCATCTGCCCGCTGCTTGATTCGTAGCAGAGGCTGCAATGCCTGGCTTTTGAGCTGTGAAGTTCAGCCACTTTGTGGACCTAGTACCACTTGGTCTTCGGACGTTTTTTTTTTTTTTTTTTGTTGGAGGCAGACGTGTCAATCCAACTTGGGGTTCAATTACCCACCTTTTTGCGAACAAGTATGCAAGGACGATGGTGCAATCTCGATACAATCAATATCTTGAATATCGGAATCTTAAGAATCCTTCTGAAACAGAAAATCCAACTAGAATTCTGACAGCTACTGCCTCACTATCAAACTTAGATGCATATTTTGACCCATTTCCCAGCATTTCCAAAGACCAACTTCTCATACGTCAAGACAGCCTTATTCATCTTTTTACAACTTACGAAGTAGATTTATATTACCTTGGGAGATTGAATCGTTGCAACACCAAAGAACCAGCTCTGATTGAGGCATCATCATGGATGTTGAGGTGGTCTAAATTGACGGGCCTCTGAGCTATCAACAATGAATTGATCGACAACCTTAGGCTGGCTGCTCACTCCTTTTTTTGGCGAATATGCCCATTTTTGAAGAGACGAATATGTCTATTTTGTCTGCGGACAATGAAGTTGGGGCTGGTGTGCCAGACCAACCTGAGGCGGTATTGCCTGGTTTTTGGAAGAGTACGCTAGGACAACACGCCAATCTCCCTCGGCAATGATATTTCAACCTGAAAGAAAAGAAAATTGAATTAAAGTCAATCAAATCACTTCATTTTTGGATCAACAGAACAGTTTATCAGTTGTTTTGAATGCCTAGGTAGTATCCACACAGGCTAAAAGAGCAATTTCACCAGTCGAATAATTCAAAATTTCTGCAAAATATTTAAATTTCAAAGAATCACCCCGACCAGCTATTTACTCGTATTTCTACGATCCAAGGAACGGCTTCCGCGAATCTTGAAAAGGCAAAGGAACGAAGCAAGGAACACTGACAAAACTCAAATCCTCGTATTTCCAATGTTGACGACAACGTTTATTTGCTCAAGGAACGAAGCAAGGAACACTTTGACAAAATATAAATCCTCGTATTTCCAATGTTGACGACAACGTTTACTTGCTCAAGGAACAAAAACCTCGAATTTCCAGGATATCTAACGACTTGACAATTGAGATAGCAATTAGTGCTGTCATGAGCAAAATAGCGCATACCAATAAGCTTACGTTAGCCTATGTAAGGCCCGATGTTGTAAATACTCACACGTAAATGTACGTATCCTAGTAGTAGTCCAAGATGTGTAATCACTTCACTTATGATGTTTATCTTCGTTTCTTCTATACGATCGATGTTATGTTTTCCGCACAATACCGACAAAAGCTGTTTCTTATGGAAACACCTTTTTGCATAGGGAAGGAGGTGTTACGGATCCAGATCTCCGAATCGCCCGAATTTAGCCAAATACGACCCAGGCTATCAAACCCTCTTTATCGAAATTCCGCGGGCATTCAAATCAAATAATTCGCGTCGCGCTTCAACCAGCGGATATTTCCGCGGACAATTAGATTTTATAACTTGACGCCTGGCACGCAGATGTGCAGCTGCCAGCAGGAATAGCGTGGACAATTAAAGGATTAGGACGCGACGTCTGACTCCCAGATGACTAATCCCTGTAGAACTTGAAAGAGCTTAAAACCCGCAATTAAATAATAAACGAATTAAAGTAATAAAGGCAATCATCGTACGTGACTTCTTCGAAGACGTCGCTAAGCCTAACAATAGATGCTTCGAAATTAGCAAGCAACCCTTGCAGCTGCGAGTCCGAACCGGCGTACCCGGCGGACAATACAATCATAAAACCTCGCTCGCCTCGCACGAGCTCGACTAGCGAGGAAGGCCCCGGGTTACTCCCGCGCTCCGCCGCCCTTCCTCCTCGCCGCAATCTCACGCGCCGATCCCTCGCGCATAAAATAAGGGCCAGGTAACCGAGAACCAATCAGCCGCGTCGGCTGGCCGGAAATACGTCACGTAGTAGGGCTTCTGCGAAGGGCCTCCAATCAGAAACTCGCTCGCGCCCACGTGGTCAAGCCAGCCTGCGATTGGCCGCCGATCACGTGCCAGGAGTAGGAAGCCACGCGACCGGGCTTCCTGACTTGGAATCTGAGGAGCGACTCAACAGAACTCTTTCTGCCGTTTTAAAGAT
Organism: Crossocerus cetratus; assembly: GCA_963675795.1. Lineage (NCBI taxonomy): Eukaryota > Metazoa > Arthropoda > Insecta > Hymenoptera > Crabronidae > Crossocerus > Crossocerus cetratus. The sequence goes on from OY776671.1 coordinate 6,276,175, forward strand.
CAGAACCTTCTCCGCCGCCTTAACTCAGAGACTTATCTCCGCCGTCTTAGCGACTAGATCTCTTTTAAAAACTTGTATTGGACAGTAGTAGTTTTATTTTGAATCTCTTGAATACATTTCATCAATATTCTTGAACTCCTAAATTCGTTTTGCTTATTCTTCTATTCCAATTTCCCGCAACTCCGCGAGCAGGGTGCCTCAGCACCCCACGGGCACACTTACCCACGTTCACCTCTCTTAAACCGCCGAACACGCAACACGGTACAGGCCTCAGGTAGGTGGCAACACCTTACCTGAGCACAGTGCGTATGGGTCACAGTATACCTTCAAGTGTTTACTGCCCCAGGGGATCAGCCATCGAGAACGGAATCTTGCTTAAGGCTCGCTGTAGTTATCTCGGTTCAATCTTTACATGTTCGTCACTTAAACTCTATCTTATTTATACACCTTTTATTTCAACATAGTAAGCTTATTTCTATACGCTACAATCAGAATCACGAGGAATTGATTTTACATCAAGTTCTGCGAGTGCACTCTCACTAACCCACTGGAAGTTAGCATGTGGAAGTGGTTCACTCATTGCCCACCCGTACAAATTGTTGACATCAAAGTACATTAGGTATTTTTTCTCACAGTTTGGGTTGTAATCATCCCCCATGTACTTATTATTAGCTTTCGCGTACCGGTGCGAACACTGGCTTACACCTCCTCGAATTCCACCCTCAACAAATAGCACTATATCTATATCAGTTAACAATTCGAGACGAATCTTTGTAAAATTAAGCATAGCTTCCCATGCATAACCCGGTAAAGTGAAATAGTACACAAGATCAAGTTTATAGCTATTAATAGACGTTCTGCGAAAGTTTCCAAACACCTCTGCTAATAAGAGAACATCTATTTTTAAGTACAGATCACTGTACTCACCTAATGAGTTTATTCTAAAGTGTTGTGTTACGTCCCGAACCATTTCACGATGTTACGTTCCGAACCATTTCACTTTCATTGCATCAACGCGGCTTCAGTGTTCACGAATTGTTTCACGAAACCCTAGACGCCGCTCTCGAGTGTCCTGCGGAAGGAATCCCGCTCCTTGAGTTTTTGAAGAAGGCTAGAGACAGAGCACGTTCGTGCTCCTTGCTGGAATGCCGCCGTGTTACACGTGCGCCTCATTATCGCGTTACATCCGTTTCTCGAACACCGCCAGTCAGTTCGTTGCGTAGCCACCCCGATGAGAATTTCCTCTTTCCTCGTCGGCTCCCCGACGTACCTCTCGAATTCCTACTCTAAATTCATCGCAGACGTTTGTACCTCCCGATAAATCGTTTGTACCTCCACCAAATCCTTTGTAGCTCTCGAATTTCTACTCTAAATTTATCGCAGACGTTTGTACCTCCCGATACATCGTTTGTACCTCCACTAAATCGTTTGTAGCTGTCGAATTTCTACTCTAAATTCATCGCAGACGTTTGTACCTCCTCCAAATCGTTTGTACCTCTCGAATTTCTAATCTAAATTCATCGCAGACGTTTGTACCTCCTCCAAATCGAACGATTTTTCGATTTTACGAGAGATACAAACGTTCACGATGAATTTACAGTAAAAATTCGAGAGGTATAAACAATTCGGAAGAGGTACAAACGATTTTTCGAGAGGTACAAACCTCTACGATGAATTTAGAGTAGACATTTGAGAGGTACAAACGATTTTGGGGAGGTACAAATGTCTATGGTAATTTTAGAATAGAAATTCGAGAGGTACAAACGATTTTGGGGAGGTACAAACGATTTTTCGAGAGGTACACACATCTAGGGTGATTTATCTAACTTAATCAGCCCACAAATTTGTAACCTGAGAGGTGCAAACAAAATAAACAGTAGTACAAACAGGTACAAACGATGCCCTTTCGAATGAGCCTACTCCCGTGCAGATCGGCTGAAGTTGGGTGCTAAACTACGCCCTAATTTTTTACCCCGAGGGGTGCAAAAAAATGCACAGTGGTACAAACTACTACAAACGATGCCCTTTCGAATGAGCCTACTCCCGTTCAGATCGGTTGAAGTTGGGTGCCGGTCATTTTTAAACCACCCCATAACTTTTTACCCTGAGGGGTACAAACGAAAAAAAGGGTGGTACAAACAAGTACAAACAAGGTAGAATCCGATAAAACAAAAAAAATTAATTTCGACCAAGTCGGGTGCCAAGTTCACACCGGTACCCACGCCACCGTTCGTCCACAAATCGGTTCCCCGAGGATGAAAAAAAATAAAAAATCAATTAAAATAGTCTATGAAAAGTCCCAAGTCAAGAGATTCCAAGATGTTCCGATGCTTAATTCGATTTAAATATTACACGCCACAATACTTGAACGTTACAATACACTACGAGAATATTTATGAATTGAAATACACTGCATTACTTATAGGCTACGATACACCATAATAGTTCAAAAGTATAACAAATAATAATTATGCGAATGAAAAATTAACTAAACTGAACACACACAAGCTGCTCCGGGTTTACCTTTTTTCTGCTAAGGTTCCTCTTACTGCGTCATAATCTGCATCCTCTTCTGCGATCGCCGATTCTGCTTTGTTTCCTGGCACATCCTCTTGAAGGTTCCCACCGTCAAAGTGCTAACACATGTTGTATAGCGTTACACATGCATTAACTATCCTACCCACTGATAACGGGCTGTACGCGAGTTTCCTTTGTTGCAATACGGAAATGTGTACGTAGTCAAAGCCATCAAAAGAACAAACAAAAACTATCACTGTAGTTGTCACCAATTTAATAAGTGATTTCAAAGTTCAAAATTGTGTCGTAACCCAATTCCGAAAGTGATGCTTTGGGAAAGGTTGTCAACTAAAATATTGTTTGGTACACACTGTTATAAGTTTAAAACTATTCATTGACCAGCTTGTGTTGTGAGGTTTCAAATTTTCATCACATGTATCGGCTATAGCTATTAAAATAATTTATGTTCCAAAATAATAGCTCCTAAATCAAGTTATCGGGAACACGTACACGCACGACTGGTTTTTAGGTGGCGAATAACTCGATGATAGCTGAATGAACTTCCGCTTCCGCCTTCGAAATAATCGGCGGTTTCTAAGGAAGAGAAAGAAATGTACAAAAGAGCTGCAAGCATCTCAAGGATTTGTTCACACTCAATTGATAAAACGACGTTCGAGGGTGAAGTGCAGTGAAAACTGGCGCACAACTTTGGACCTGGATTTCTCCTTATAAACGATGAATCCCGCACCCGCTCATAAAACGTGGTGAACGTCGCAGTGAAACCACTCTGTTGTGATAAACCGCACATGTTTGTGTGCAGTTAATACTAGCGACAGGGGTTCCCTCGGTTGTACGGCACGGAGTATTTAAAATGGACACGTGTCTTTGAATCCACTATTCCTTTGGAAACCGCCCAGAAGGATGAGTACGCGCATTGCTGCTTTCCTGCTTCTCGCAGTCTGGTGCCTGGTCATACAGCGAGCTGCTGCGGACAAGAAGCAAGACCATCGTACGTACAGAACACCATATGTACATACATTGCTGATACGTACAGGGTGATTTACTTGCCTCTGAATTTATGAATATAGTTAGGTCGCATCCTAATTTGCATTACTCTTGAAATGCTTAAGTTGTATAATAATAATTTCTGTAGAATTTATTGATGCGTTTTATAGTTCCGCAAATTGTGAAGAGTTCCTAAGGTTCTAAAATGAAGGTTGAGTTTGTAACAAGATAAAACGATTTCAATAAATAAACAAAAGTCTAATGCAGTGTTCCAATTCTCAACAGCTTGCGACCAACCACTAATCCACGGGAGACGAACTCCGACAAGTGGCGTCCCCACGATCCGATATGCATACGACATATCATTGAACGACTGTGTTACCATCCGCCATACTGGCTTCCCAGCAAACAGGAACAACTTCCCAACTAAGAAAGCATGCGTAAAAGCCTGTGTTGTACGATGATACCAGGGTGGAAGATTATGCTGCCAATCGTCTACTAAATGACTTTCGCTCACAGTTTTTTCATGCAAGAATAAATCGTTAGTGCGAAAACTAAAACAGGATGAAACACTATCGATTATTACACATACACGTGGTTGGCTTTAGAATAGCCAGTTGTAAATGTGCGCTTACTAAAAGAAAAGCGTCAAGAAAGTAATTAATACCTAAATGGTGTATGTTTAACTTACAACCAATATTAAGGGGCTAGGCTTTGGGCTGCGCGGTATGGTAGAGTTGCTGTGTTACCGGCGAAATTGGCCCAAAATATGAGTTTGCGGGGGAACTTCCTGCTCGCTTATGTGGACCGATTTTGGGTTGAGAAAGATTTCCATTGAAAGATAAGGGTCCAATAGAAGCCGGGCTGGCAGTAGTTTCATGGGATTGTGTCATTTTTTTAAGCAAATTAGTCGTCTAAAGTCTACACATTTTCCAAGATGGTCGTGAAATACTCCGGCTTCTCGCTGAGGTATATTTGTGCCATTTCCGTGTTTTGCTTCGAAAATAACTACCAGCCCGGCCTCCCTTATGAACTAAAGACCACGTCAAGCTGTATTTTGTCTTGAAACTGTAAGAAATGAAGCCGTAGGACGTTCCCCCGACTAACCCTGTTTTTTGCCGGATTTCTCCGTAGTGTCGATCACAGAGTTTAATATTTCTGAGTACATTAGGTCATCCATAGAGAACGAGATGTGCCTAATTTAGAGGGCTATTCGCACCAGACGTCAGACCAAAGCTTGGGAGCGCGACGTGTTGTGGGGTTAGGCTGTTCAATCAATAAATAATAAACCGGGCTTGTCGTCGTTCTATAGGATTGTTATTTTGCCTAGGAAATAGTGTGGTTTCAAAACATAAGGATATAGGTGCACTAATCGTTCAACGCGTTTATCAGATGCTTCGTCATTTGTAACTATTTGAGCCGTTCGCACTATTCCTAAGAGCCTGTAATGCTACGCTCATTATAATACGATAAAGGAATGATGAATATATGTACAGGTGTTCGGTCATACGCCAATTAATTTCTCAATTGTATTTCTTTGTACGCGGCGAAGCGAGACGGTAGAGCCTCAGGAGCGGCGGTGTCTAGCGCGGAACGTTAGACACTGGCGTTAGCGAATCTCCTCTCTCTCTTTCCTTCTGCCAAACGGTGGCAGCTCGAGAGACATTGCACGTCGCGCATCGATTTGCTTATCTAGCTACCGGCGTCGCATCGATCCTTTCGCTTCGACGCTCTCTTCGATCCTCGATCGCCTACTGTACGGACGCCTTTGTGAATTCCTCTGCAACTTTCGGTTTCGGATAATACAATTACGGTGAGCTCGAATTCTTCTAGTCTTCTTCTGACTACGACTAATCCTCGTGAGCGGTTACACGCGATTTCGGTGTATCTCATCACTCTGTGATTGAAAATAACGGTATTCCTCGGAAATCCTCATTGTTGACTTCGGAATAAACTGTGACTGTAATATTTCCTAAACCCGGCTAGTTCTCTTTCCTACACCAGGTCCTCACGCAACAACAGGCATATTCAGGGTGTTTCAAAAATGTCCTAAACAAGTATTGCCATCTTGTTAAGAATATCGCGGCGATGAAGATGCCTTTTCTCAAAATGTTGTCTCGCGCTTTATTTCGCGGTAAAATACAAAAAATTATGCGCCAATACGCTTGATCTATTCGGTTGATTCTCGGAAATGGGTGGCGCCAAAGTCGTTTATGCATCAATAAAACACATCACTGAAAGGACAGATTATCTCTTCTGCCGGAGGAAAGGGCTGGCCTTTAGCCAGTGGGCCCTATCCGCTGAACAGCGGGGCCATGAAAGTATCATATTGGCGTATAATTTTTTCAATTTTGTCGCGAAATCAAGGACGAATAAACAAATTTAAAGTAGCTATCTTGATCGCCGCAAAATTCCCTACAAGATGGCTATACTGATTTAGGACATTTTTGGAACACCCTCTATGTTACATTCATATTCGACCGAGGTCTTTCGGTTACATTTCAGATAATCAAAATGAAGTGGACTTCCTCACTTTGATTACAGCCAAACCTATATTACAAATAATTTGATAAGTTCGTTCATTCATGTATTGCCAAAAGTAAAGTGATTCATTGAATTTGATCGTGTATCGACTTTATACAAATGTAAAGTAAAAGAAAAGACCAACGATATGGTGTAATGTAACTCGCGGGGCGAGACAACTCCTCGCTGTCCCATAAAGGAATATGTCTCGCGGAATTAGATTGAGGCCCTAGGAGCCATCTATTGGGTAGGAACGTTTCCAGCCAGGTTATCGCTAAGAGCTTTAGCCAATCCTGACGCTTCTTGTATTTGCGCGAGCCTATAAGGAGTGAGTCTCCTTTGCGCACACTCCACTTTGCACACGGGCCTCTTTTGGAAACTGCACACGCGGAAACAGCGCACATTGGACACTGCCCATATTGGAAACAGTACACACTGGAAACTGCCCACATTCGAAGCAGCGTATAGTGGAAACTGCATACGGTGGAAACCACCCGTAAAAGAAACAGTACACTGCTTTATATTTGATACCGCAATTTATACCTTTTACATATTCTAACCCCCGCCCCCAACCAAATACCCACCTAACCATACGGTACCAACACGGCCTCACCTAAACCCTACCAAAACAGTTAAAAATCTGTGTTTTATAGTATAGCTACCTAACCTAACACAAGTATTGTTTACGCTTTCCTAACTTTAATAGGTTACGAAAACACGTTTAGTTTAATGATATCGCGTGTAGAAAACCCATGGAATAAAAACTTTCGTCGGCCAAAGTCCTTCGTGGTAGCAATAATTTGAGCCACAAACCGATATCCTACCTACTCTAATAACGATTGATAATAAATTACAACTCATAACCACCCGCTGTTTATATTTATTTAATCATATTCATATAAGCAATCACTTTTTTTGCGAATAAAGAATTTTGGCCTTTCTTACAAATCATTAATTATTTCACTGTTATTTATTGCTTTTGAATTAAATGTGTGTTAAAAATTCATACTCCCCGCGATGTACACATCTTTTTCATGTAATGTGTCCAAATTCCATTATTCGCGTTATCCTGTGTGTCCAAATTCCATTATTCGCCTTATCCCGTGTGTCCTGTTTCCTCTGATATGTGTATGTGTTCCACTGCCGATGTGCCCTGTTTCCACTGTGGCCAACTTCCAACGTGTGCAAATTCCACTGTGTCCGAAATCCACATGTGGGCAGGGTGGAACATACGCAAAGAGGACACTCCCGTTTGGGAAGTCCGAGATGATGTCAGCAAACACGGGCTCAAAGTCCGAGAAAGGAACATGCGGGGGGCGGTAAACGACCCCCACTAGGAGCGAGCCGATAGAGGGAATAACCACCTCCAAGAATAAATATTCGGGTCCGCGAGATTGAGTGCGAGGCGAGGACGCGATAACAGAGGCCGTGAGAGTATCGCGAATAAAGATGCAGACGCCTCCACCCATTCTACCATCCCTGTCACACCGAAATAATGAGTAGCCAGGCAGAGCGCAAGAAGAGTCAGGGGTGGAGGGGGTAAGCCAAGACTCGGATACCGCGATGACGTCAAGAGTTGAACGCAGAAAATACGTCTCGAAGGTGTCGAAGTGAGAAAGAAGAGACTGCACATTGACATGCCCAAGACGCAGGGGGCAGTGAGCGAAAAGAGGGGCGGGGGGCGGCGAGCGGGAGCCTAGCGTTCATGCCAGCTTGGTTAGTATATCGCGCGGCGAGTCGATCCTAACCGGGGAGTCGGTGGCAGTCTTCTTAATGAAGATGCTGCCATCCCGGTGCCATATTCGCGAATAACCTCGCTCGCGAGCGAGGGTGCGGCATTGTTTCAGTAAGGACGCGATTTCCCGAGGTAAAAATTCGTTTATGTGCACAAGCCGGGACGAGAACGCAGCGTCAATAGTGGACGCAGGTAGATCGCGCTTCACACGCTTAGCCACAATTATAGAGTCGCGCAGCGCAGTGGATGAAAGTTTCGCGTGAATCGTGCGTGGCCGATCCGTGGAGGGGGTCTCACGCAGGCGCGAGACCGAGAGAACGTCAGTGGCGTTGACAGACCTCCCCAGCGCATGCGCCACCCGAGGGACGAGGAGCTATAGATCCTCGCCAGAGGTCTCGGGGAGACCCGAGATAGTGAGCTCGGCCGATCTCTGCACGAGCTCTATGCGAGCAAACCTTGTCTTCAGGGCATCCAGCTGCGACGCTAGGGTAGACTGGTCTTCCACGGCTTTTCGCACTTCCACTCCCGAGGAACTAACGGAGGCGGTGAGGCTGGAAAGCTGAGAGGAGCTAGAGCTCGCTAAAGCCTCAAGAGTGCTGGTCCGACTTTCTAGGTTAGTCAGCTTGTCTGCGTGTTGAGCAGCGGTGGAGGTCAGCATCTCCAAGCACTGGTTGATCTTGTCTACCTGGGAGCGCTGGTCCGACATGAAGCTCGAAAGTGTGGCAGTCAAACCCTCGACAGCAGCAGTGAGGGCACCGATCTTTTGATCCGTAGGTGATCCTGTAGGTGACGGCGGCGAGGGCAGCGGCGTTTGTACTGGCGAAGGGACGGCAGGCATAGAGCCAGTCCGTGATGCCACATTGGCGATGACAGTCGGCCTGGAGGTGGACGGGAGACCCTTGCAGGATTCCGCATGAGACTTCAGGCACCCCGGGTGCATAGTGGAGTGACAGCTCGAGCAGCGCTCCGACCCCTTGCGTATGTCCTTGTGGCATTTAGAGCAAGTGACGTCACGCTCCACGGCAGGCATAATGAGGTGAAGGTGGCAGGCCTGGCGAGGGTGGTATCCGTGGGAAAGAGCTCCGGTGTGAGGGCGCAGAGCAGCCGAGGAAATTTAAAATCGACAGAGTAACCGAAATTAACCATAAGGGTTAGGAAATCTGTCAATTGTGGCAACAGAAATATTGGCGAAATTCTCGTCGGCAAATAAAGAGCCAAGTATGATTAATAGGCCAAAATAAAGGCAGGCCGATCGAGAATTTGGCACGCACCTGAAACAGGCCCCACAGGGCAGAACAGCGGCAGAAAAAGGTCCAAAAGGAAGAGCACAAAAGTAGCGTGGAGTTTACTCACGAGAGAGAGAGAGAGAGAGAGAGAGAGAGAGAGATGCCTTATTATTTAGCCTTGTCGGCTAGTTACATTGCACTTCTACTACTTCATATACTTCGCCTACTTCGCATTGCACTCACTTGCTCGCAGGTGTGAAGTCAGTCGCCGCTTGAAGCTGTCAACGGTGTCGCAGTCCTTAACCTCTTTCGGTAACTTGTTAAATTCTACGAAGTCACTGTAGAATAGGCTTCGTCGTCTTTTTCTACTCTTACAGTCGTCAATCATTACATTTTCGCTCTGCCTTGTGTTGCACTTCGTGCGGCTTCCGACATAATCTATCTTCGAGCACAGTTCCGCCGCGATCTTGCCTTTTACCATTTTAAATACTACTATTAGAATATTTCTCATAATTCTTGTCTTTACAGGCATGAACCTCAGTACATCTCGCATTTCACTAGTGGACGTGTATATATCACAGTGGAGTATTATTCTCATTGCTCTATTTTGTAGGAGTTGCAGTCTATTTATCTCCCTATCATTCGCATAGGTCAAGATTGAGGAGCAATACTCCAGTACAGGAGCAATCATCGTTTTATAGATGTGATACCGTGTAAGTGGTCCCACTACTCTTCCGACCCTATTTAATAACCCTAGTTTAGCTCAAATTTTCCCTTCTAAGTATTGTACATGTTTCTTAAAACTTAGATGTTCGTCCACATAATTGCCCAGATATTTAATTTCTTTCTTTCGTCCTATCTGTAAGTCTCTATATACAATGTTTAAGTCATGTGCCATATGCACTTTGTCACTACGAATAACCATATAGTGAGTTTTTGCTATGTTTAAAAACATATTATTTCTTTCAATCCATTTGCCTAGTTTTACAATTACGTTATTCAGTCTATATTCTATATTATTTAGGTTCTTGTCCGTCATGTAAAGTAGTGTGTCGTCCGCGAACATTCTTACATTACAGTCATCTCTCAGATAACTTTTAAGGTCGTTTATATACTGTAATGTAACTCGCGGGACGAGACAACTCCTCGCCTTCCCATAAAGAAATATCTCTCGCGAAATTAGAATTGGGGCTCTAAGAGCCATCTATCGTATGCGGACGTCTCCAGCCAGGTTCTCGCTAAGCATTTGTAGCCAATCCTAACGCTTCTTGTATTTATGCGAGCCTATTAGCGCCCGTCAGGAGCGAGGGCTCCTGGTACCTTCGAACAACCGATTCAACTTCGCATCCCGTGGACCCGGCCTGGAGAGCTGAGCATGAGGAGCAGCAGCATCCGTAGGAACTCCAGCGAGGGATTGGTCATCTTCCTGGACGACTGGACGACCGCAGGCGCTCATGTGGGTTCCAGCCGAAGAACCAAGATCCACGATGATCGGACTTCGGCGAGGAAAATTTGGCGCAGGGCGACGGCCCTGGCGCCTGCTCAGCTCAGGGCACAGCGAGGACCACTAGGATTGGCGGGGACTTAGGGACCAATAGACAGGCCGGTTTTCGGGGACAAAGGGGTCATAAGCGAACGGCTAGCGAAGCGCGTTAGGACCGGCACTCGTTGTAGAAGCGTGCGTGCGAGCGGACGTAGCCGGATTATCGCCCTAGCGCCCATTAGCGAATTTGCGCCGTATTAGAAGGAAGGAAGGACGGACGAGCGTACCAGGACTGTCTCCGTCCGAGAGTCATATTAGCGCCCGGCTAGTATTCATATCTTTTCGGTAAGCGAATCATTGTACCGGCGGGCTTTTGCGTGAGACTTCCCTTTTTGTAGGAAGTCTCAGCCCGATACTCGCTTCCTTTCCGCCCTTCTGGCGATCTTGGTTCCTCACGTTGACTGCAAGCGCATTTTGGATTTTCTCGCGATTTCTACTTCGACTTGTGCATGAAAAGTTGACCTTCCGGCAGGCTTAGGCGCCTCTTCCCGCCTCCTTCGCCGCTAGCGAAGGAGTGCGGTGAGCCGTGTCTCCCCGCGAGTAGTGGGGGAAGCCTCCCTCTCTCGTGAAAGCGAGAGAGCGGATGGCCGCTCCCCCACCACGAGACGTGCCTCCAATAGGGGGCGGGCGCGGGGCGGCACCGGTAGTGTTCTACCAGAGTTCCCGGTGTCGCCCCAGTCAGCGCCGAGGATGGCCACCGTGGGGTTTCAGCCGGTAAGAGTCCGGCACTACCCCGTCGCCCCCACCAGGGCGGCGGGGTGTCCATGAGGATTTCCCCACGTAAAAAAAAAAAAAAAAAAAAAAAAAAAGGCTTAGGCGCCTCTACAACGGGCCACTATAATTATCGTTATCATTGTCGAGCCCATTTGTGTCTCTCCATCTATCGCGGCATATTCGTGCAATCTATTTTCTGTTAATTATCGCGATTTAGGCTCGTGCCGACCACCTGCGTATTGTACTTTGTGACCTCTGCGACCGAATATCTGTTGCGTCATCACCTAACGGACGCGTGCCGCGCACGAGCCGCAGTACACCGGCCTCGTGCGTCGCCTCTAATCTTTTGTCCAAGTATTCGAACCTTCGAATAAAGAAATCATTGTCGCATTTAACCGTTCTGCCTAGTTCTCTCGCCGAATCCACCTGCTCTCCTCGCGCTCCTGACTAGCCTGGGAATCCGCCCGGGAATTCTCTTGCCGATTGAACTCGATTCTCGCGTTAACTAAAACTTTCAGTAGTTTATTAACGTTGTTGGCACTTTGGTGCCTGGCGCCCACTCTCGCGTTTGCGTTCGGATTTTGGTTAAGCTCAAGTTCAGTATTGTCGGAAGGACTTCCCGGCCGAAGTGTAGAGGACGTGGGAAATTAAGAGGGGAAAATACATTCGAGTTGAGTCTACCTCAAAAGTAACGTAGAGACTGGCTTTAATTCGCGTCTGTCGCCTTGGGTCTTCGTTTTCTCTTTTCTTCTTTCTCTTTCCCGAATTTCTTCCGGCGAACCAAATTTCGCGGCCGGAAGAAATTCCTTTACAAATTGGCGCCCAACGTGGGGCCTTGAGACGAGTCGAGCGTAGTCAGAACGGTTACGCGCAGACAGGCATTATCGTAAACAGAGCGGTTATCTTTTCGCGGAAATTTACGGTTGGCTAGTGTTGGTTGGAGACTATTTTCCCCGGCTACGATATATTGATGATTTTAGAATTTTATGCATGAATTACTAAATCTGAGAATTGATGATATTTATTATGTGAACTGGATTGTCGATTATTGTTATTTATTGAATTGAGCGAATATACGACTATTACATTAACGAGACCTAATTCATTATTGTTGAGGTTATTGGACTTTCACCTAAACTATTTAGTAGAATTGTAAATAATTGAAATCAGTACTCTCACACAGGCGATTACCTGTGAGACAGTACCATATTGTAAATATTTGAAGTTTGTGTCAATTGTACAAATAATTGTGATTGTTATTATTTATTCATATTTATTCAAAGTTATCAAAAAAACTATTCATCTAGTATAATACCGTGTTGTGTGTCCCTAAGGGGTGAAAGTAAGTCTCATTTGGTGGGTTCGATTTGGAATTGAAATCCGAACCATTAGCGAATTTGTCGTATATTCAATTTGCCCAGCTCTCTCGCGAAACCATATTTCGTGTATGTTCTGTTCACAGCCCAGAAGTCGAGAATCCAGAGTATAAGGTTTGAGTAATTCTCATGGTAAATAAAATTTAAAGTTGGATTTCATGATATTATCGTTGCTTGTCGGTTGGTGAGATTTGGAAGAAGAGTTATTGAGTACAGTCTGTGGTCGCGTGTAAATACGGTACTCGATCATATTAGCGTTCAAGTACAATAAACTCGGTGTCGATCGCGTCGTTGGAACTCGCGCAAGTAACGTAAACATTCGCGCGAATAGAGTCGCCTACAGTAAATAATGGATGAGCCTAACGTGGTGCACGAGTGGCTGAGGAATTTGCCGATCGAAGTAATTCGCGGGGAAATAGAGCGTCGGAAATCTTCCGCGGGTGGCGGATCACCTGGATTTAGGATCCTCGTCAATGAGCACTCTAGCCAAGGAACGCCCGTTCCGAACATCATAAATCCGCAGTTTCTCGTAGCCCCGAATTATGAATCACCGGACTCTCCGTCCGGCTTGATCCACGGTAGTCCTCCTCCAGTAGCGCCCCTCGACCCGCCGCCTTTAGCACCGATTTTCGGGCCAAATATCGCCCCGGGTTCATCCGGGACAAGTCAAAATTTACCGCCGCCGTTGAATCCGACTCAAACAACGCCCCAGCGAAGGACGTCGCCTTATTTTCCGTTACCGAATCTGTCCGACCTTGGACATGATTCCCCAATTTTCCAGCCAGGTCCGATCAGCCGATCTAGTGTCGCAGTTGATTACGTCTTCAACGTATTACGGCGATCGGGAATGAAATTCAAGGGAACGCCGCAGGAAGACGTTCAAACATTCGTCACTAAACTACAACGATTGCGACGAGATTATCTATTACCCGATCGGTCTGTTTTGCTTTGTATTCCGAGTTTTCTGGAAGAACACGCCGCCGATTGGTTCGAGGTGAATCGAGACAGATGGAATACGGCTGACGCCTTTGAAGCGCATATGTTGTCTTACTTCGCGAATCCGGATGATCAATTCACGCTCCGGAAAGCCGCTTATTATCGCCACCAAGAAACGACCGAGAGTGTTCGCGAATTTATCACCTGCATGCAGAGGATCTTTCTACGAATAACTCCCGTGGTTAGCGAACCCGATCAAATCGCGCATATCTACCATAATATGCACCCGCAGATACGTCAGGGTGTGCAGTTAACCTCTATTTCCACGACTCTCGAGCTCGTACAAGCCGCCGTTCGCGCGGAGGCAAATTGTGTGTCCGCGCCGAAAACGCCGTCCGCCTACCAACTCCCCTACACCGCCTATGGTGCGGCTACGACGCCCGGCCAGAAAACCAGCCGTCGTGCCGACCCAGTGTGTACCGCGATCGCCGCCGTAAAAACGCGGTGTCCGCCTGCAGCCAAGGAAAAGGAAACAAAAAGGGAATCGGATCAATCTGCCGAGATCGAGGACGGAGGAAATCTAGCCGCTGTCGATTTACCCGCGAGCGGAGTTTCTTGAGAATTACCACGGGAGAGGGCATCCATCTAAGGCAAGGCCGGCCCCGCGACCGTGCCTTGTTATCGCTGCGATCATCCCGCAGTTACGATTAAGAACTGCTCGCGTTGTCGGAAGAAAGCGTGAGCGCGAGACGGGGTCGATAAATCAGGCCGGAAGTGGAACCACACGTGTTCGTTTCCCTCGGCAACATTATTATCGTAAACACCGATTTCGAGGAACATCTAAGATGGATCGAGAAAATATTAACGCACATTAGCGACGCAGGCCTAGCAATTAATCCCGAGAAATGTGAGTTTAGTAAAACGGAAGACCGTTATCTAGGTTTTCGCGTATATCGGGAGGGACTTAAAGTAGATCTGGGTAAACTAGCGCCGATCTTAGAATAATCCGCTCCCGTTACCGTGTCGAAGTTACGCTCATTCTTAGGAATGACCTCTTGGTGTTGCCGTTTTATTCCCCAATCTTCTACCGTGGCAGCTCCACTACCTGAACTCCTGAAGAAGGAGCAACTGTGGAGTTGGACCAACGAGAGACAATTAGCGTTCGAGCTACTGCGCGATGCCGTTGCGACGGCCCCTACTATAGCCTGTCCCGATTTCGCGTTGCCGTTCGTGTTGGAGACGGATGCGAGTTGGACAGGGTTGGGTGCGGTTTTGATGCAAACTATAGAGGGTGTCGAACGGGTTATCGCTTTTGCGAGTCGATCGTTGATCCCTGCCGAACGGAATTATCGTACGACTGAGCGGGAATGTTTGGCTATTGTTTGAGCAATAGAGTCATACTCACTGGGATTTGACATTAGCGCATTTTCGTTTCGCGTATAATACTGCGCATCATTCTTCTCTCCAAACCTCACCAGCATTTCTGAATTTCGGACGGGACCCAGTTCCCTTAAATTGTCGCAATTAGATCGAAACCAACACTGAGCCAACCAGTCGCGCCGATATTAAAGAATGGCGCAAAAGAATGCACGATATGGAGTTGATACGCGACTGGGTTAATGAGAATTTAGAATTAGCGCACGAAACGCAGAGTAAATATTACAACAAGAACCGCCAGGCATCACCTTCAAAGTGGGCGATCTTGTAGTAAAAAGCCAGCATGTATTATCGAACGCAGCTCAGAATCGCGCTGCTAAACTAGTACCTAAGTTTCATGGGCCTTTCTTTCTCTCTAAACAACTATCGCCGCTTGTTGTCGAACTTTCCACGCTTGAGGGTAAATTAGTTGGCAAAATGCATGTGCAGAATCTGAATCCTTATGTTTCTGAGTTCTAATTCCGATTCCGCTTCCCGAATCGTATTTCCCACGGCTGACGCGTTCCATCGGCGTCACGGCCAACATGGTCGAGCTAGCTCCAACCCCTGCCGTCATGATGGACCAGGCGACTCAGATGGGAGAGGAAAGAATCCTATATGCCCGGGCCCTGGAGGCCCCTGCCGCACCGCTGGACGTGGATCCACGACCCATTTATCGCCTCACCAAAGATCGGCCTATGCTCTATGACATTCGCCGTCCCGTGCGTGAGTGCCACTGAGCTTACGTATCAGTGGAACGACGGACCGGCCACCAACAAAGTGGACGTGTTCCTCGGCCGTAACGCCCCGGCCCCAGATTTCGACCACCCGAGTACGTCCGTCACGCGTAGAAACAACCGAAGATTCTGTAGCCCTAGGCTGCAACCTAGAGGCCTACTGGAATTATCGCCGACGCGGGCATAGCTTCGGACGATGCCCCGAAGCACGCCGGATCTTTTGTCGCCACTGCGGAGGACCCAGTGTTACAGTGCGAAGTTGCAAAAACTGCCAGGACCTATGGAAGGAAAAAGAAAACGCGTACGAACACGAACGCAGATTCTGAGGGCGAACATCTCTTCCACCGTCGTATCCCGCGCCTAATCTCGCCCCTTCCGAGTGTCCACCTATTACGATTCCTTGCTGTTTACCCTTCATATATTAAACCATCCAATTCGCGCATTGCATTCTTCACGTTTGTTTCGACCAGCACAGTTAGTGCTATCATTATCGCCTTGGCGAATGATTAGGACCGGACAAGAAGTCCGAATAAATAGCGTTGTTTTTTTTTGTATATCACGGCCAGCTAATTATCCCTCACCTCCCAGTCCTAGTTTGTACTACCATAGGGAGCCAGGAGGCTCACATTAACGACTAAAAGGAGGAGCGATTTAAGGAAGGACCCATTATCGAGCCAACTATTAATTAAGGAATATCTCAGACTTAGGAAAGTCTGCGGGAAGGATCACGAAGTTTGAGAATACGCTTGCAGTCACAGCTATTGCTAATTGGAGCTTGGTTTATTGTCGCACCTTTTATTTAATGCTTGCATTAACACCGGTAGGTCATCCCTTTTCACTTATGTTTTGTTGTGCTTGTTTCATTGGGAAATACCTAGCTGGAGACGCAGCGAGTAGAGGTACTTGGGGGATACGCTAGGCGGACCTTCGGTCCTTGTTGAAGAAAGGGGGGAGTCTGTAATGTAACTCGCGGGGCGAGACAACTCCTCGCCTTCCCATAAAGAAATATCTCTCGCGAAATTAGAATTGGGGCTCTAAGAGCCATCTATATGCGGCCAAGTATTGCGGTTTCTTTGATAATTATAATTTTTGTGGGGCATTTGCGGAATGCGACACGTTCTTTTGTGAGGCAAGATCTTTTTTGGGTTCTTGTTTGAACAAAGACTTGGCTTTCTATTTCCAATGATATCAATTATATTTTTGGTCCAGTAGGGGTATAGGTGGTAAGTTTAATAATTAGAAATATATTTTTGTGAGGGACTAAACTACTTGGCGCTATTTTTTACATTTTAATGTTTTTTTGGGTCATCATATCCACACTATACAGATACATTGAATACCAGTGAGGCAGAAGTTCCAATGAGGATAAAACAGATTTCAGCATTTGAAAAACGCAATAACATCTCCGTGAACGTGTTTGGGTGGGCGCGGAACAGATGTGTACCACTCCGCATAACAAAAAACAAGCGCCAGCAACGTGCCAACCTGCTAATGGTTGAAAACAGAAAGACCTCACACAAATACCATTACGCATGTATCAGAAGCCTATCACGACTACTGTCCACGGAAATCAGTAAAAGCCGACGCTCAAAGCACATATGCGAGCGGTAAGTACGATTCTGTTCATAATCATAAAGCTATAATATATATCAACCAATTGTCTCCAAGAGCACACACTACAAAATCTCAATATTACATGCTAGGTGCCTACACTACTTCCACACACAGGAAAAGCTGTCGATGCATCTAATCGACTGCTCACGGATGGATGAATGTGCTATAACGCTCCCCACCGGGGATGACAGGTGGTTGAAATTTAAGAACTACAGCCACAAGGAGCGCATGCTTTTCATAATCTATGCTGATATAGAGTGCTGGCTGGAGGCCGTTGGGAGCGAGCAGCAAGGTCGTCAACAAGGGAGTTCACTGCCATACCAACGTCACCGTCCATTCAGCATCGGCTACTATGTCCACTGCGCATATGACGAGTCGCTCTGCCACTACAGCTGTTACAGCAGTGAAACTGGATGCATGGAGTGGTTCGCCAGAGAACTGCATATGTTAGGCACACGGATTAAGAAGATATTCAGTCGAGTGGTTCCAATGAACGCTCTAACAGGTGCTGAAGTGCTACAACACCAGCGAGCTGAACACTGCCACATATGTGTGAAACCGTTCACTGATGCGGGGGAAAGGAAAGTGCGTGACCACTGTCACCTCACAGGCGCCTACCGCGGCGCAGCTCATGCAAGCTGCAATCTAGGATACAGGATACCACATACAGTACCAGTTGTATTCCACTACCTATCAGGTTATGACGCACACTTCGTCGTAATGGCCTTAGCGAAGGTGTTTGATGGTAAAATTGACCTTCTACCAATAACGAAGGAGAAGTACAGGGTGATTCGGATAAGTGCTATCAGCTTTTTACCATCGAAATTTATCGATTTTTGAAATTGGTAATTGTCTCGGCGGCCGTCTAATGTCACCGGTGTCGCGTGGCTGCTTAGGGTCAACTGGCCGAATCACGCCAAATACCGACAGTCTTCCGATTAACCGGCAAGGGCCGAATGAGTCGGTAATAAAACATTTTTGCAGCACAATGGAACGGAAAGTGTGAGCGATGCGTGACATAATAAATATAGTAAAGAGCGTGTCATCGGTGCACTCTGGCGAGAAATCATTCTTGTTTTTCCTTTTATTATAACTATAGAGCTAAATATTGAAAGAGCCAGTAGTTCTCTCCTTACCTCAAGTCAACAGCCAGGCTTTCACCCTTTTTTGGAAGGCGGAGGCAACACGCCTGCAGCAGCGGCGCGATCAAGGATTGCGGCCGAGTCTTTCAATATTTCGTTTTATAGTTATAATAAAGAGAGAAACAAGAATTATTTCTCGCCAGAGTGCAAGAATGATAGGCTTCCCTATATTATTTATTATGCACAAACCTTTATTATATCACGCTAATCTCTCGCACTCCCCCCTGCCAGTGTGCAGTGCAGAAATGACTTACCAACGAAACGGGCTTGCCTTCGAGGAAAATAATTATAGTCCCCAAACGGCTGAACCGATTCGCTTGATTCTTGGCTTATCGGATTCAGAAAAATTACAGCTAAAATACAAAATTAAGAAATAAATCCTTAATACCGTAACCTTTTCATAAATCGAGAAAAAATTATGGCATCGATCGGATCCTCTACACTTTGGGATAATAGAGTCTCGGCTGTCGCGCACCGTAGGGGACTACTACTTTGCGCGAGACTTTACCGAGTCTCATAATTACCGACTCATCCTGCCCTTGCTGGTTAATCGGAAGACTGTCGGTATTTGGCGTGATTCGGCCAGTTGGCCCTAAGCAGCCACGCGACACCGGTGACATTACGCGGCCGCTGAGACAATTACCAATTACAAAAATCGATAAAATTCGATGGTAAAAAGCTGATAGCACTTATCCCAATCACCCTGTACATATCCTTCACCAAACATGTGGCAGACACTGGCGAGGGGGGTTGGCGCAGTAAAAAATGCGTAAAGTTCCGTTTCATTGACTCATTCAAATTCCTTAGCTCAAGTCTCGATAAACTATCATCATACCTGAGCGGACCGTACCAACTACGTACCGTGCAACGGGAATTTAAACATCTGTCTGAGACGGACTTGAAATTCTTGACAAGGAAGGGTGTCTTTCCCTATGAATTGTAATGTAACTCGCGGGGCGAGACAACTCCTCGCCTTCCCGTAAAGGAATATCTCTCGCGAAATTAGAATTGGGGCTATAAGAGCCATCTATCGTATGGGAACGTCTCCAGCCAGGTTCTCGCTAAGAATTTGTAGCCAATCCTAACGCTTCTTGTATTTGCGCGAGCCTATTAGCGCCCGTCAGGAGCGAGGGCTCCTGGTACCTTCGAGAACCGATTCAACTTCGCATCCTGTGGACCCGGCCTGGAGAGCTGAGCATGAGGAGCAGCAGCATCCGAAGGAACTCCAGCGAGGGATTGGTCATCTTCCTGGACGACTGGACGACCGCAGGCGCTCTTGTGGGTTCCAGCCGAAGAACAAGTATCCACGATGATCGGACTTCGTCGAGGAAAATTTGGCGCGGGACGACGGCCCTGGCGCCTGCTCAGCTCAGGGCACAGCGAGGACCACTAGGATTGGCGGGGACTTAGGGACCAATAGACAGGCCGGTTTTCGGGGACAAAGGGGTCGTAAGCGAACGGCTAGCAAAGCGCGTTAGGACCGGCACTCGTTGTAGAAGCGTGCGTGCGAGCAGTCGTAATCGTAACTATCGTAATTAGCGCCCATTAGCGAATACCGAACTTGCGCCGTAGAGAAGGAAGGAAGGACGAACGAGCGTACCAGGATTGTCTCCGTTCGAGAGTTGTATTAGCGCCGGCTAATAACCAGATATTTTCGGTAAGCGAACCTTGTACCGGCGGGCTTTTGCGTGAGACTTCCCTTTTGTAAGAAGTCTCAGCCCGATACTCGCTTCCTTTCCGCCCTTCTGGCGATCTCTGTTCTTTACGTTGATTGCAAGCGCATTTTGGATTTTCTCGCGATTTCTACTTCGACTTATGCATGAAAAGTTGACCTTCCGGCAGGCTTAGGCGCCTCTACAACGGGCCACTATAATTATCGTTATCATTGTCGAGCCCATTTGTGTCTCTCCATCTATCGCGGCATATTCGTGCAATCTATTTTCTGTTAATTATCGCGATTTAGGCTCGTGCCGACCACCTGCGTATTGTAACGTTGCGACTTCTGCGACCGAATATCTGTTGCGTCATCACCTAACGGACGCGTGCCACGCACGAGCCGCAGTACACCAGCCTCGTGCGAGGTCTCTAATCTTTTTTTGTCCAAGTATTCGAAAATTCGAATAAAGAAACTATTGTCGCCTTTAATCGTTCTGCCTAGCTCTCTCGCCGAATCCACCTGCTCTCCTCGCGTTCCTGACTAGCCTGGGAATCCGCCCGGGGATTTTCTTGCATATGGAACTTTATTTTCGCGTTGACTAAAACTTTCAGTAGTTTATCAATGTTGGCACTTTGGTGCCTGGCGCCCAATTTCGCGGTTGCGTTCGGATTTTGGTTAAGTACCAGTTCAGCATTATCGGAAGGACTTCCCGGCCGAAGTGTAGAGGAATTCGGAAATTAAGAGAGAAAATACTTTCGAGTCGAGTCTCCACCAAAAGTAAAATAGAGACTGTCTTTAGTTGTGTCGCGTTCTTGCTTCTGTCGCTTTGAGACTTTTCTTTTCTTTCCCGAATTTCTTCCGGCGAACCAGATTTCGCGGCCGGAAGAAATTCCTTTACAAATTGGCGCCCAACGTGGGGCCTTGAGACTTCTCTTTCTCTTCTTCCCGAATTTCTTCCGGCGAACCAGATTTCGCGGCCGGAAGAAATTCCTTTACAGAATACATAACATCCTACAGCAAGCTTAACGACACGGAGCTATCACCACAAGAGGCATTCTACAGCCGTCTGAACGATTGCCACGTTAGCGATAATGATTATCAACATGCTAAAGAAGTGTGGAAACGCTTCAAGGTTCGAACGTTGGGAGAATATTGCAGCCTCTACATGAAGATTGACACGTTGTTGCTAACCGATGTGTTCGAGAGTTTCAGAGAGAACTGTATAGCAAGTTATAAGCTTGATCCGGCACACTACTTCACCCTCCCGGGTTTCACGTGGGATGCAATGCTAAAGCACACCGGTATAGAGTTCGAACTATTAACAGATATCGATATGCTTCTATTCATGGAGCGTGGAATACGCGGTGGACTGGGCCAGTGTTCACATAGGTATGCAAGTGCCAACAACAAGCACCTACCAACATATGACCCTGCAAAGAGCTCTACATACCTAACGTATTTCGATGTTAACAATCTCTACGGCTGGGCAATGTCCCAACCTCTGCCGTATGGAGGTTTCCGATGGATCGAGCAGAATGATGAAGGTGCAGTAGCAACCTTTGACAAAAGCTATTCCGGAGAACGGTCAAGTGGGATACGTATTAGAAGTCGATCTAGAATACCCACAAAATATACATGATATGCATGCTGATCTCCCCTTCTGCGCAAACCACGAGCTCAGCCCGATGCAGCGGAGGGGGAGCAGACAGAAAAAACTGCTTGCTACGCTGAACAACAAGACACGGTACATAATACACTATCGATATCTACAATTGTGTATGAAACATGGGTTGAAGCTGCTGAAGGTGCACCGTATCTTGGAGTTCAAACAGTCTCCATGGTTGCGTGATTATATACAATTAAATACACACTTACGAACGCAATCCACCAACGATTTCAGCAAGAACCTCTATAAACTAATGAACAATGCTGTGTTTGGTAAGACGATGGAGAATGTGCGTAACCATGCTGATGTGAAACTTTTCACGCAATGGTGCGGTCGGTATGGTGCAGAGACAGCGATCGCAAAGCCTAACTTCCATAGCCGTACAGTATTCTCAGAGGATCTCATAGCTGTTCAAATGCGGAAGCTTAGCATTAACATCTCTAAGCCTATATATGTTGGAATGTGTATTCTAGAAATATCCAAAATATGTTTATACAAATTCCATTACGAGTACATGCTCCCCAAATTTGGTAAAAGTTGTAAGTTTATGTATACAGATACTGATAGCCTCATCTATGAGAATAGCTGCGACGATATCTATGAGATCATGAAACAAGATTTGACACAATTCGATACTAGTGACTACGATGATAATAACCCCTACGGTATACCGCGTGCAAACAAAAAGGTTCCAGGATTAATGAAGGATGAGAATTGTGGTTTGATCATGACAGAATTCGTTGGGCTGAGATCTAAAATGTATGCCATACGGGTACATGGTAAAGAGAAATGCGAAAAGAAGATAAAAGGTATTAAGAAAAGTGTTTCAGCCAAGTGCATACAGTTGAACGATTATGTTAGGTGTCTAAGGAATAATGTTGAGAAAACCGTAGAACAAAACTGTATCAGATCCATACGTCATAACGTTTTCACAATACGCGAGAAGAAACTCGCTCTCAGCCCCCACGATGATAAACGATATATTCTCCAAAATTCGATATGCACACTCCCTTGGGGACACTTTAGGATATGTAGCATTGAAGAATGAATTAACCATATGTTTCAGGAGGTATGAGACAACACTTTGTAGAGACTAGTTGACTAAGGAGCTGTTTATTGAGAGATAACAAAGATCGTTCAATGTTTTTTAAAGTCTATACAATAGCACTTTTATCAATCCATGAGTTATGTGTTGTAACGAAGCATCAGGCGCTTCGCTATGAATCGCGGCTAGTGTCCCTCAGTGGTCAGCTGGACCCGATGTACAGAGAGTATCCCGGGCTCGGGGTAGGGCAGCAGAGCTAGGAAGGGTTCCCTTATGCTCCGAACTTAAAGTGGAAACACGAAATTGGCTTCGCGTTCTTTTTGTATGAGAGATAGGATAAGGAAGTATCAGGCCGAACTTGGTGGGCCAACAAGACGAGGAAGGAGGAGAGACGGGCCGCAGTCAGCTGAGACAAGGCGAGAAACCTCCTGACCCCCCACCCTGAGGCAATGGCAGCATGAAGCCGAGAGGGTAGCCCGGCAAGCGGCGGGGAGCACGCGGGACCAGGCACACGGGCGGTCACCAGCCCGAGCAGTCGACGCCAATGGATCGACTTGCCCCAATTGCGCCGAAACGAAATTAGGCCAGACTACGCCACCTGTCAACCCACGTGACTCCAGGACCGCCAAAGATTCGCGTATTAGGATAGCGCACCTGCCTGGATCTAGGATCCGCGAAGGGGATGGGGGGAAGGGAAGGGTAAAACCGAGCCTACAAGCGTGCAAGCCGAGTATCGAACGCTCTCTTGCTGCTCCGTCTACTCCGAGTCCGGATCAATTGTGTACCTTTCTCTGAGGGTGGATTGTGATCGTTAGAACTTCGGTAAGCCGACCAAGTGTCTCCACATATTAGGGCCTTCTGCCCCGGATAACCAGCCCTTCCTGGTGCCCCTTCTGGGCACAACGGGTTAGCGTAGAACTAGCGTAATGGATTAGTTTGATGAAGGATTATTCCGCATGTTAACGCGTGGACCGGGAATGCGTCCCGAGAGTAGGGAAATGACTTCGGCATGTAATTGCGTTATCATTGCTTGAATTCTACAACGTAGATATAATTGCTTGGTGATTTATACTATGCTTTGCGGGATAGACCTTTGATTGTGTAAGAAAGTGCGGAGGACCTAGGGTCCGAGTAAAATAGGGACAGCGCGTGTAACGAGGCGTTTGATATTGACTGTGTCATAAAGATTGTTAATAAGAATTGTCTCTATAGACTGGAATTTGGCCCCTCCGGCCCGTTATCTGATTACAATTCATTTTCTCCTTTTTTACTGACTTCACTGATATCTTCTGCAATTCTGAATAAATCTATTTTCTTCATTTATCCTTAAATGCTGCTTTGATTATTGGGCTCCTTGGTTAACCTTACTGTGCTTCCTTTGGGCGTCCCGCTTGTTATAATTTTGTGAAACAACTGACTGGACCAAAGACCTCCCGTCGGGCCCATCTCGCCTGCCAGTCTCGAAAACCCACCTTTCGAACGTATTCACTACTGGCCCTTTTCAGGGCCTGGGTCTCTTTACTGAGCAGGGCGAATTGCCCGACGAAGGTGCCGAGAGTTGCTTACCCAGGAGCCGTATAAGCGCTCGCTCGTCACAAATGGCGCCCGAACAGGGACACTAAGGTTGCACAGTATAGGAACGCGGAAAACCGCCATTTTGAGAACTTGCTAAGCGAACGCCGTGGTCCGTAAAAACGAGCCGCACAAGGTCTATCCCGCACGAAAAACATTGTTGTGAATGAAATGTGGTGTCGGGACTGAGGACTTGCCATCTGTATTCTTGTATAACATGATATAATATGTGAAACGGAGATACGATTGAGATAATCTCGGGAAAAATAGACTCAGGTAGAAGGATCTTGGATACTCCCGGACGGGTTGGAGGGTTCCGAGCAATCGACCGTGGGTTAAAAAGTACCGAGGGGTTTCGCGAGAGTTAAACTACAAGTAGCGTGACCGCACTGACGTCCGAACGTGAATCCGGGCCGTAGACGAGCGCTAAGAAACGGGTAAATTGAGAATTCACGGGGCCGAGCCCGCAGGGTTGGCAAAGTCCAGTGACGGATAATTCTCGAGTGGGATCCTATTTATTAGTGTAAATCTCGGTCGGGGTAAACTCGGGGGGGATGAATAGCTGAGAGAGGACCGGACGATACTTTGAAGCTTCGTATCGTTCAAGTTCCGAAATCAGAAATTTGATAACTTGCTCCGAGAGCCCCACTGACAAAACGGATTTGTAAGACTCGGTTGGAATTTCGAGCCGAGACGGTTGAGACTCGGCTAGTCAAAAGTAATAACACTTAGTATAGCGCGGACATAAGAAGAGTATCGCGTGATCCCAGACAATAGACTGCGAACGCGCCGCGTAAACATGCCACTGGACGAATTCGCGTGGATTTCCCGGCTGACGGAGGCCGAGGTACAGGGTGATTCGGGTAAGTGCTATCGGCTTTTTACCATGGAAATTTATCGATTTTTGAAATTGGTAATTGTCTCGGCGGCCGTCTAATGTCACCGGTGTCGCGTGACTGCTTAGGGTCAACTGGCCGAATCACGCCAAATACCGACAGTCTTCCGATTAACCGGCAAGGGCCGAATGAGTCGGTAATAAAACATTTTTGCAGCACAATGGAACGGAAAGTGTGAGCGATGCGTGGCATAATAAATATAGTAAAGAGCGTGTCATCGGTGCACTCTGGCGAGAAATCATTCTTGTTTTTCCTTTTATTATAACTATAGAGCTAAATATTGAAAGAGCCAGTAGTTCTCTCCTTACCTCAAGTCAACAGCCAGGCTGTCACCCTTTTTTGGAAGGCGGAGGCAACACGCCTGCAGCAGCGGCGCGATCAAGGATTGCGGCCGAGTCTTTCAATATTTCGTTTTATAGTTATAATAAAGAGAGAAACAAGAATTATTTCTCCCCAGAGTGCAAGAATGATAGGCTTCCCTATATTATTTATTATGCACAAATCTTTATTATATCACGCTAATATCTCGCTGATAATATCAAGCGAATCGGTTCAGCCGTTTGGGGGCTATAATTATTTTCCTCGTAGGCAAGCCCGTTTCGTTGGTAAAACCTTTCTGCACTGCACACTGGCAGGGGGGAGTGCGAGATATTCGCGTGACATAATAAATGTTTTATACATAATAAATAATATAGGTAATCCTATCATTCTCGCACTATGGCGAGAAATAATTCTTGTTTCTCTCATTGTTATAACTATAAAACGAAATATTGAAAGACTCGGCCGCAATCCTTGATCACGCCGCTGCTGCAGGCGTGTTGCGTCCGCCTTCCAAAAAAGGGTGAAAGCCTGGCTGTTGACTTGAGGTAAGGAGAGAACTACTGGCTCTTTCAATATTTAGCTCTAAAGTTATAATAAAAGGAAAAACAAGAATGATTTCTCGCCAGAGTGCACCGATGACACGCTCTTTACTATGTTTATTATGCCACGCATCGCTCACACTTTCCGTTCCATTGTGCTGCAAAAATGTTTTATTACCGACTCATTCGGCCCTTGCCGGTTAATCGGAAGACTGTCGGTATTTGGCGTGATTCGGCCAGTTGACCCTAAGCAGCCACGCGACACCGGTGACATTATACGGCCGCCGAGACAATTACCAATTTCAAAAATCGATAAATTTCCATGGTAAAAAGCCGATAGCACTTACCCGAATCACCCTGTATATGATGAGCTTCATAAGAGAGAGCTGTCATGCGTGGGATCGCTGGTGGGATTACGGGAGAGATTGATTCGGTTCGAGACGGGGGTGTTAGATCGGACCCAACGGAGCGTCATACCGATGGAACTGTCCGCTCCGCAGGAACCGCGGACACCCGGGTTGTTAGGAAGGGCAGGACTAGGATTAGGGATTAACCCGCTGATACCGCTCCCCGACACACAAGCTTCGGCTTCGTCGCCACACGCCCGAGGAACTGGCCTAAATGAAACCAGAGCACCCACCACCAGCTCCGATGAGCCGCGAGCTGAGGGGTCAGCAGCGGGAACCCGCCCCCAAGCCACCCGCGCGGAACCTAGGATAACAGACTTCTTTAACCCCATTTCGACGATCCGAGAGGAGAATCGAGGGACGAATCGCGGGACTCTAGATCAGAGCTTTACCGCGCGTAGGGCCGAACGCGGCTATGATACCGTTCGGAAATGGAACTTCACGTTCGGGGGAGCAAGGGGGCAAGACCCAGAACAATTCCTCTACGCGATTCAGATCCGTCGGAGCATGATCGTTCTGTCCGATTCCGAATTATTAAACTGCATCGGATTATTACTAACCGGATTGGCCGCGGAATGGCACCGATATCACTATCGATCATGGTACACGTGGGCGCAATTTGAAGCCGCGTGTAGAGCCCGCTTTGGAACGCCGGAGTTCCGTGAGACCTTAGAGCGAGAAATCGAACGGAGATTTCAAGGCCCCGATGAGCCGTTCGCGCAATATTTATCCGCGTTGGAAGGTCTGTTCTCTCGGCTGGAGCCGCCGTGGTCGGAGAGCCGAATATTGAGTATAGTCCACCGTAATATGAAGGTCGAGACGAGGAAACTAATAGACATGGCCACGATATCAACTCTAGAAAGATTGTGCACTCGGGCGCTCGGGATAGAAGCAGCCGACAAGACCGAATATCTTCCGCCACCACGTCCGGAGGATACCGCGTTCCCACACCTCGCATACTCTCCACCTCAGAAATCGGCACTGAAACCGAAGAAACTAACGTTTTCCCCGGGAATGGCTGCGATCGAGACGCGTTCAAAGAAGAAACAACCTCCCAGTCCTCCTCCAGCTCGATCTCCTACTCCGGCGACTGAGCCGTCCACCTCCCAGGCTACAACACCGACGCCGGACAGTCCGTTCCGGCCAAAGGAGGGAGAGTGTTGGAACTGTCGACAGACAACGCACGAGACGAACGCATGCCCGGAACCGTGACGGCTTTTCTGCTTTACCTGTGGGGATCCCGGTTACACCCGAAAACGTTGCCCGAAGTGTGCGGGAAACGGCCAATCCTCCCGGTCACAGGGGCAGAACCGGAAGTAAAGGACAAGAGCCCCGAAATACCAACCTTGGAACCCGAGACACCCACCGACCTGTCTAGCTCCATATCCGAGCCGATACACTTCCCGAATGTCTCCCTTCCTCTAGATAACGCAAACCATCCCGTTTTCTTTTGCGCCGCGACTCCAAAATCCACCAACGGGAACCCAGCCAAATTACTATACCTATCGGTTATAATCGGCAGAAATTACGTACGCGCGTTAGTCGATTCCGGCGCATCTTGCAACTTCATCAGCCAAGAACTCGCTCTGGGGCTCCGCGATCACCTACGGGAGACCCCGAAAGAGAAACCGAAATATTTCATAGTCGTGACGGGACTGCTGGATCGAACCGATCGAGTCGCCACGCTCGAAGTAACAATTAAAGACCGAACGCACCGGATTACCGTGCAAATACTCTCCACTTTAGCTGTCCCGCTCATACTTGGTGTTTCCGCCATCCTCACCTTTGGCATAACCGCTCTGTATAAATCGCTAGCGTGGTACTTTGAAAAGATGAACCCGACAACAGATACGATTTCGAGATCGACTCAGAGCCGAACATCGTTCCTACGTGCTACGGGATCCAAGAACTGAAAGAAGCCGAACAAGGCCAACTCCAGGCCTTTCTGACTAATATCCTCGATCCGTCTCGCTATAAAACCGGCCTCACGAATTTGATCGAACATAAGATAGACACAGGCGATCATGCTCCCATCAAACAACGTTACTATGACGTATCGCCGAAAGTACAGGAAGCGATAAACGAAGAGGTTTCGCGTTTGCTCTCCGAAGGTATCATCGAGCCGTCTAGTAGCCCGTGGTCTAGCCCCATAGTAATGGTTAAAAAGCCGACGGGAAAATACCGATTCTGTTTAGATTTTCGAAAAGTCAATGCCGTCTCGAAAAAAGATGCGTACCCGATCCCACACATGACTCGAATTCTGGATAAGCTAAGCTCTACCTTGGACTTAAGTCAAGCCTACTTCCAAATCCCACTAGAAGCGAAATCGAGGGAAGCTACTGCTTTTACAGTGCCGGGAGGGGGGTTATATCAATTCATAAGGATGCCTTATGGGTTGACCGGTGCCCCGGCCACGTTTCAAAAGCTTCTGGATAGTTTAATCGGACCTGCCATGGAGCCGTACGCGTTCGCATATCTAGACGATATAATTATTGTAACCCGGACCTTTGAGGAGCACCTCGAAAGGTTGAAAGAAGTGCTAGTCCGCATACAGGAAGCCGGGTTAGAACTGAATCGGGATAAGAGTGAGTTCTGTTACTCGGAAGCGCGATACCTGGGTTTTTTAATCAATCGAGAGGGGTTGAAAATCGATCCGGCGAAGATCGAACCCATTCTGAATTTCCCTCCTCCGAAAAACGTTCGTCAGATCAAAAGATTCTTAGGGATGGCGTCGAGGTACCGTCGATTCATTCCCCAACTAGCTACAATTGCGGATCCAATAAATAGGCTATTGCGAAAGGGTGTCCCCTGGGTTTGGGGAACGGAGGAACAGAGGGCATTCGAAGTACTCCGTACAGCGATCGCAACCGCGCCGACAGCATCCTGTCCCGACTTTAGCAAAGAATTCGTCCTGCAAACGGACGCCAGCACCGTAGGATTGGGCGCCGTCCTCACCCAAGAGATCGACGAGTGCGAAAGAGTCATCGCTTTCGCCGGCCGCACACTCTCCGCGCCCGAACGAAAATACGCGACATCGGAGCAAGAATGCTTGGCAATACTCTGGGCCGTAGAGAAATTCCGGCCATATCTTGAAGGGTACAAATTTACCGTTATCACAGATCATAGCAGCTTGAAGTGGTTGAGGTCGAAACAGAATCCGAAGGTCCGACTCGGGAGATGGGCCCTCGAATTATAGCAATACGATTTCACCGTCATACACCGACCTGGCCGGCTCCACCACGTGCCAGACGCCCTGTCTCGGAGAGACGAGGAGCCCGAGGAAACTAGAGAAACCACGGAAACGTCCCTTTGCTGTGCCACCCTGAGAAGCGGCCGGAAAACCGACCCGGAGAGCGCCGACGGCGACACGACCTCGGAGACCGACGCCGAAGAAGAGACCGACGCCGAGGAAGAGACCGAAGATCCCGAAGTCACGAACGATCCGAAAACTTCGACAAACAACGGGGATAATGCCATCGAATCCGAGGATGAACGAGGGGCCGACGATCTGGAGCTTCCGACCGACAACGAGGAAGGTGTCGTGGAATCCGAGGAGGAAGGAGGAGCCGAGGACACTGAGAAGCTCTCCGAGCCCAGCACATCAGAGCTCAAAACGATCGACCACTCAGATCTGGTAGAAACGGACTTTCACGACGAGCAACGGAGGAACGTGCTCGAAGACCCACACCGACACCCGGATTGGGCCGTGAGAGGAAATCGAGTATATTTCCGAAGAGAGGATCCGGCGATCCGCGACATACTCGGAAACGACACCGAGGAATGGAAACTAGTACCAAGACAGGCGGAAAAGGCCCAGATTCTGGAGGAAAACCACAGAGATGCGCAGGCCGGACACCAAGGTTTCCACAAAACCTACTTGCGGATACTAGCGAGATACCACTGGCCCAGAATGCACAAGGAGATCGGACAATACGTCAAGAACTGCCCGATCTGCCAGACAAGCAAACCGGAGCAATCCGCGCCGAAAGGCCTCATGTCACAGCGAAAGATCGAGCAACCCTGGACAGTCGTAGCCGCGGATATCATGGGTCCATTTCCACCGAGCCTGCAGAAAAACGTCTACCTCTTGGTTCTACAAGATCTCTTCACGAAATGGATCGAATGTGTGCCGCTAAAGAAGGCGACCGGCCCGAAGATTGTAAAAGCCTTCGAGGACGTAGTTATCTCGCGCTGGGGAGCGACGCGGACCATTCTAACCGACAACGGGACCGAATTCATTAACAGCACGATACAGGAGCTCACGGAAAAGTACGGGATAACTCATAGTACCACGCCACCTTACCACCCTCAGGCAAATCCCGTGGAGCGAGTTAATCGAGTTCTAAAGACGATGATGATAGCGTACATCGGTAGCGATCATAGGGAATGGGACGAACACCTTCCGCAGTTCCGATTCGCGTACAATACGTCAGTGCACTCCGCCCTACAAACTTCACCTGCATATCTAAACCTAGGGAGACACCCAAAACCATCGCGTTGCTTAAGAAATACAATAGATGAGCCGCCTGAGATTGAAGAACCCAACCGAGAGCCGTGGTTAGATAGAATGGGAAACCTAGCGATTCTAAGGGAATGGGTCGGCGAAAATCTAGATAAGGCGTATCAGATACATTGAGTGTGGCGCAGCAGGAGGGTCTAACCCCGCCCGCAAGTCGTACCGAGGCTCTTCGCCTATAACAACATAACGCAAAATGCATCCACTACCCAACTACGCCCGCCGTTGTACTGAGTCAAGGTCCAACCAGCAAGGGAAATCAACCCTTCTATGAGCACTCCAGTTCTTAGCAAAATGCGTGGCACTACACACGCATACTGTAAAGGAGGGGCCGCAGCCACTTGCTCTCGCTCAAGGCAACTTGGGCACGTTAAGTTTATAAACAATTTAGCGTTGACCCGCCTTGGCGGAGCGTATCAGATACAGGCCGATAGGTACAATCTAAGGCACGGCGAACGAATTTTCGGGGAGGGGGATTTGGTATTAAAGAGACTGCGCGTACTAACGTCCGCCGCGCAAGGGAAAGCCGCGAAATTAGCGCCGAAATTCCATGGTCCGTACAAAATCGCCAAAGCTCTGGGAGATTCCGTATAGCGTTTAGAAACTTTGGATGGCAAGTCCGCGGGAAAGCACCACGTAAAGCATCTGAAGCCGTACCACTGGTAGCGAAATAACGTTAAGTAACACAGACATACGCGTTCGACCCCTTAGAATCTAAAAAAAAAAAAACTTAGTCGAAAATGCTGGCGCCGAAATCAAGGAAAGCGTTGGAACGGGCTTACAAACCCGAACCACCTAACGACACGCCGCGCTGGGTACCGGAGTGCGGAGCCCTGCGCCGAATGAGGGAGGCGTTGGAGAGAAAATATACCGTGGACCAGCGGCGAGATCGGGTCGTCGCCGTAGAAGGACCTGACGAGCTAGATTCATATCTATTCGCGTACAACACCTATGGAAGGCTGGACCTAGTAGATGCGCCGGTGGAGCTCCTCGAGGGGAAGTTGGAGGAAACTGGGCACCACCTGACCCTAACAAGGAAAGAGGGGCTGGTGAGGGTTGAGATGCCGAGGGGGAAAAACTACACCTTCCGGGTGCGGTCCGAAGACTACGAGGAGATCACGGTGCGACCCGGCATCACGCGCATCCCTCGCGCCGTACTCATTGCGGGTTCGCCCGGGCCGGGGTGGGACGATTGGAGATACTGGCCGAAACCAAAAAGCGGGCGGCCGCGAAGGAGGCCGCCCAGGCCCACGATTCCCAGTAACCACCGCCGGCCGTAACAGTGTAACTGGAGGGCAGGGCACTCGGACCCTGTCCTTCTCCGTCGGGTTTTCTGGCTCCCTCCCTATGTAGCCCCGGGTTTTGCCGAATTTGGCCGCTATCCTGTCCACTAACCATTTCGCTTTCAAAGCAACCCCGTGTTTCAACTAACTTTCCGTTTCGAATACTAACCCCTCTACTCTTCTACTATCGTGTGAGCTAGGCGAAACGAGGGAGGCGAGGCATTAGGCCGACCAGCGGGAGACCCTCAGGTATACTAATTTCTTTCCTATCTTTCTAAAGAGTGCTTTTTCTTGGTTTCTATTCCGCGTGCGTTTAGCGCGAGCCCACTCCGTGCGCAACAACTCAAGTAAACTCGAGAATAATTCTCTCACACGACCTACGGGGATGGTCCGCCGAAGGGCCAGCGCCTCGGGGAAGAACACCTAAAGTATAGATTATCCACTTCGGAAGTTCGCGAGCTGGCAGAATCGCGCAGTAATAGTCAAGGCCGCCTTCGAGAAAATCCGAATCGGGGAAACTCGACATAACTCGGAAAGAACGCCGTACCTCCGTTGAAAATAAGAGGCTAGTGTTAAAGTCGGAACATCTAGGCCGTCGGGAAGTACCGAGTAATTGAGCTTTATCGAATAAGTGCCAGGGCCAGGACAGCCCTACCATAAGCCTGTAGGCAGCACTCACAGGCCGAAGCAGGTTACACATCGCTGCGCGACTCGGTACTAGGGCACTCGACTGACTCTACTGCGACCAGGGGAAAACTCCGGCGAACGAAACTCTGCGACACGGGTAACGTAATAACCCAACGTGCGAGAGAACATGCAAGGCCAATGATCTGGTAGAAAGACTCGGCGGAATATCACATGTTAAGCTAACCCGTAGAGCCGTAGCTTTAATCGGCTCAGTACCAAGGGTATATGGAAAATTGGGAAATGGTTATGGTATTCCTAGTAAGAGTAGGCTCCCACGATTGGTTTGCGGAGCCGAACATTGGTGATGGGACTGAGTACGACTGTGAAAAGCCAAAGGGACACCCGGAATGGAAGCTGGTGTTTGGGAGATAGACTCTGGAAGGCTGACCCGAGCAACTCGGTCCAGTTTTCGCTCGGGGGAGGGTTTGTAACGAAGCGTCAGGCGCTTCGCTATGAATCGCGGCTAGTGTCCCTCAGTGGTCAGCTGGACCCGATGTACAGAGAGTATCCCGGGCTCGGGGTAGGGCAGCAGAGCCAGGAAGGGTTCCCTTAGGCTCCGAACTTAGAGTGGAAACACGAAATTGGCTTCGCGTTCTTTTTGTATGAGAGATAGGATAAGGAAGTATCAGGCCGAACTTGGAGGGCCAACAAGACGAGGAAGGAGGAGAGACGGGCCGCAGTCAGCTGAGACAAGGCGAAAAACCTCCTGACCCCCCACCCTGAGGCAATGGCAGCATGAAGCCGGGAGGGTAGCCCGGCAAGCGGCGGGGGAGCACGCGGGACCAGGCACACGGGCGGTCACCAGCCCGAGCAGTCGACGCCAATGGATCGACTTGCCCCAATTGCGCCGAAACGAAATTAGGCCAGACTACGCCACCTGTCAACCCACGTGACTCCAGGACCGCCAAAGATTCGCGTATTAGGATAGCGCACCTGCCTGGATCTAGGATCCGCGAAGGGAATGGGAGGAAGGGAAGGGTAAAACCGAGCCTACAAGCGTGCAAGCCGAGTATCGAACGCTCTCTTGCTGCTCCGTCTACTCCGAGTCCGGATCAATTGTGTACCTTTCTCTGAGGGTGGATTGTGATCGTTAGAACTTCGGTAAGCCGACCAAGTGTCTCCACATATTAGGGCCTTCTGCCCCGGATAACCAGCCCTTCCTGGTGCCCCTTCTGGGCACAACGGGTTAGCGTAGAACTAGCGTAATGGATTAGTTTGATGAAGGATTATTCCGCATGTTAACGCGTGGACCGGGAATGCGTCCCGAGAGTAGGGAAATGACTTCGGCATGTAATTGCGTTATCATTGCTTGAATTCTACAACGTAGATATAATTGCTTGGTGATTTATGTCAAAACAATGATGACGGTTATATGAATGTGGTACAGTCCGATTGTATTTTTCTTCAAAATATGAACAACCAAAAAGGCGTGAAATCCCCCAAAATACATTAAAATGTAAATAAAAGCGCCAAGTAGTTTAATGATCCAAAAATGGAATAGATATCACACAAGAAAGCCAAGTTTTCAATCAAAGATACCACACGTTAATTAATAAATTAACTTGCATCTCTAACTTTAAAACTTGGAATGTGCATACTTAATTACCAATCAAAAAATATTACTAACATATGACTACCTTGACACAAATTTGCACATGTCAAGTTTTAAAGCTTGAGATGCAAGTTAATTTATTAATTAACGTGTGGTATCTTTGATTGAAAACTTGGCTTTCTTGTGTGATATCTATTCCATTTTTGGATCATTAAACTACTTGGCGCTTTTATTTACATTTTAATGTATTTTGGGGGATTTCACGCCTTTTTGGTTGTTCATATTTTGAAGAAAAATACAATCGGACTGTACCACATTCATATAACCGTCATCATTGTTTTGACACATCACCAGTCATGGCATAACCAATGTGTCGGTATAAAACCATGTTATCTGCACAGCGCTCTGCAGCACTTCGCAGTGGTGCCATCTCGCGTGAAACACGTGAGAGTAACATTTTTAGGAATTGTATTAATCCGGACGATGAAACTCTTAATCCGCTTTGCCTTTACCACGAGAAAAATAAAAGAGGAAATTCATATCTCCGGAACGACTGGACCGATCCACATGATTCTTGGCTCATTGGATTCAGAAAAATCAACGATGAAATACAAAATTCTGAAATAAATTCTTGGGGCTCCAACTTTCGCATAAATCGAGGTGAAAGTTTGGTAACTAAGGATAACAGCTAGTGTTCGGGATAATATAGCCTCGGCTGTCGCGCGCCGGAGTGTCATATATATATGGAGAGGGAACTTCTACTTGGCGCGAGACTCTACCGAGTCACCTGATACTATGCTTTGCGGGATAGACCTTTGATTGTGTAAGAAAGTGCGGAGGACCTAGGGTGCGAGTAAAATAGGGACAGCGCGTGTAACGAGGCGTTTGATATTGACTGTGTCATAAAGATTGTTAATAAGAATTGTCTCTATAGACTGGAATTTGGCCCCTCCGGCCCGTTATCTGATTACAATTCATTTTCTCCTTTTTTACTGACTTCACTGATATCTTCTGCAATTCTGAATAAATCTATTTTCTTCATTTATCCTTAAATGCTGCTTTGATTATTGGGCTCCTTGGTTAACCTTACTGTGCTTCCTTTGGGGTCCCGCTTGTTATAATTTTGTGAAACAACTGGCTGGATCAAGGACCTCCCGTCGGGCCCAGCTCGCCTGCCAGTCTCGAAAACCCACCTTTCGAACGTATTCACTACCGGCCCTTTTCAGGGCCTGGGTCTCTTTACTGAGCAGGGCGAATTGCCCGACGAAGGTGCCGAGAGTTGCTTACCCAGGAGCCGTATAAGCGCTCGCTCGTCACAGTGTATTATTGATCCCCAACCACTTCACATACAACTTATCACCTCTCCTCCGCAACACCTTCTCAACTAAATGTACATCTGGATGCGCTGTCCTGAGTAGCTCTTGCTCGTAGAATCCACCTGCAACCGGATCGCCCCCAGAATCTTTGAGAGAGTATGTCGCTGGATTTGTCCGCTTAACTCCACAAATCTCAAACACCTCTGTCGACCAATTGGGTTTTGAACTTGCTGACACGTACCTTATCACCAACACTGAACTTCGCAGGTCCAAGTATCTTCATGTTGCTATACACACTTGTCAGAAGGTGCTTCTCATTGTTACAATTAACATCCATGGGACGCATCTTGATAGTTCTATGCTTGCGGCTATTGTAGTCAGACACTAGCGAGGCAAGGGTGTTAATCCAGCGGTAAG
This sequence comes from Crossocerus cetratus, assembly GCA_963675795.1. Classification (NCBI taxonomy): domain Eukaryota; kingdom Metazoa; phylum Arthropoda; class Insecta; order Hymenoptera; family Crabronidae; genus Crossocerus; species Crossocerus cetratus. Next base: position 6,312,533 of record OY776671.1, read on the forward strand.
ACCCGTTCAACGAGAAGGACTTCCACATCGCATTCTTAAGTGTGCGGTTGAAACGCTCCACTACAGAAGCTTTCATGATGCTAAATGTGGAGTAGTGGTTAATGGAATGTTTTTCCATACAACCTGGAAAGCTCGTATTATAAAACTCCTTACCCATATCCGTCTGCAGGTTTCTAGGTACTCTCGCATCACTGCGTAATATGCTTGCAAAAACCTTAGATACATCGGTTGCACCTTTGCTCTTGAGAGGGAGAGCCCAAGCATACTTACTAAACACAACTATTACCGTTAGAATATACTGGTGCCCTCGATTATCCTTTGCAAATGCTCGAACATCTACGAGGTCGGCCTGCCATAGATCGTCAATCCCATGAACGATGACACGTCTGCGTGGAAAGTTACATCTGGCCGGCGCATGCAACTCCTCAACCAGTTTAGTTTTCATTTTGCTCATGTTTATACCGCTACACCTCAGCCGGCAAGTTGCTTCTGCACTTCAGCTGACACAAACGTACGAAGGGAAGCTGCCAGATCACGCTTAGTTTGAGACTCACGCATATTAAGCACTTCCTTCATTAGATCAAATCTTTCACCAACTTCAGAGCGAAGTTTACTCATGTGGTTATACATGTATCGTAAGTTTACAACATCACATGAAGCCTCGGGGTCTGCTGCACGCACAATCCTGGCATCTCGCGCATTGAAAGTTGTCCCCTCTAGACACAGCGCAATATTACTAATGCGAGACTCACTCGTATCGGTCATACCCTTCATTAGACGAAATTTTTCATCAATTTCAGAGCGAAGTTTACTCAGGAGGTCATACATGTATCGTAAGTTTACAACATCACTTGCAGCCTCAGGGTCTGCTACACGCACAATCCTGGCATCTCGCGCATTGAAGGTTGTCCCCTCAAGACACAACGCAATATTACGAATGTGCTTCATTGGCTGTTGAGTAACTTCCACACCCGCTCCCAGCACCTCTCCAAACTTGTTGATTAGCATCTTCCACTATACTGAGCCGCAATCTCGCAAAACACCTAATTTATAATCAACCCCACCTCATGAAGCTCTTCAATTATGGATGTTAATTCATTACTGTGACCCGTATGACCAGCACGCTGCGAGGCTGCGAGCCCATACTATCCACCAGCTCATTCGGATCGTCCCGATGCACATAATCGATAGCGTTATTTGATACAACCATCGGGTATTGAGTATATGTCTCAAGTCCGCTTCCCACAGCTGATCCATCAATGGTGGGAAATAGCTTACTTATGATATGTTTATACTTATACCCCTTGTTACCCTTCTTTTGCTTTGATGGAGAGTGTTTACACTTGTGTGCACTAGATTTCAGTAGAACGTCCTTGTATGCTATGAGATCCCGCTCAGTATACTTCTTCGGATCGGGCATCTTCATGAATATCAGCTCATAGAGACCCTCAGTCCCTACGTATCTTGTTGTACCAACTACAATACTGTCATCAGCGTTCACGTCGAAGGTTGTATTACCAATACGCATTGCACCATTATCATAGAAGATGCCATACACATTGTCAGCAACATCTGTGTAGAGCAGTTGCATGTATCGTTTAGCCAGAGGTCCCATCACATTGATCAGAGTCTGTTCGGAACTATCCTGCAGAATTTCACGCATTGAGCTATCTGGGAGAGTAGCGTAATTACTGCTCGTTGATGGAGCAGAATCCATCGGCTCAGGAGATGTACCACAAGCATGCTCCACACTATCGGCATCTCGATCCCACACAGCCTCATCAAATTGTCTCAGTCGAGCTTTCTTGATTTCAATGTTTCTGAATAGAGTTGAATGTCTCGGTGTCATACTGTCAGGACGTGACCTTTTCACTCCTACAGCTGTCGGAAGCATTTTATTTATACCATGTGGTTTTAATTGTGCATATTCATCGAGTATAGATGCCTGTGGAGGTGGTGGTGATGATTGCAATGATAGCGACTACTGCTTGATTGCATCACTACTATCAAAGGACTGCTGCTTGACAACATCGCTATTATCAGCCAGCTGTTTCAGCGGCTCAAGTATCGGGCGCAGGTTTGTCTCCAAAGCTGCGTCAGCATCATTCTTCCCCACCTTCAGCGCGAGATACTTCTTGCGTATAGCGGCACTAGTCTTAGCTATCTCCTTCGCAACCGCCTCCTGTTTAGCACGCTCCATATTCTTCTTGTCTTCATCCATTATACGTAGCAGTTAAAATACGACAACTGGTTCCAACGACACTTTTAGAACGTATGATCGCAACGCTGAAATCATGGTGTTATATCCTTATGACTGGTGATTGCAAAATCGCTAAACCCACACCGGTACCAACCACCATCTACAGGACTGTCCTTGTCTATAACGAGGAAACCATACTGTTTATCCCAGCATTTCACACATAACTCTGTGAACCTTTCGAGCGGCATGTCGGTATTGACATGATCACAATATATGTGTCTAAGATTCATGCCATCCTGCTTGAATAGTATAATCATATTCGCATTATCACGGATCAGATGCTTCGGTATTCGAGCATACGACTGACTCAAGTAAAAGCAGTCTACATTTGAGTGTCTACCCATAGCGAAGTATTCCTGCATTACATTCTGATCATCACAAGCAACGTCATCAAAGATAAATACCGAGTTCGGTAACGCATCGGCTGGTGATATCACACTAGCGTTCTCTGCAAAGGGGAAATACCCCAAGTCCTCCACAGATGATAGCACTTCTTCCAAATATCTGTATTTAGGTTGATTCAGCGATTTTGAGTATACATACACATTCTCAAATCGCAGCCCGTTTGGACTCTCGAGTAGTCCTACCATAGTGTTAGTCTTTCCGCAGTTTGATGGACCACATATTACGCAACGTATACTATTGGGTAGAAGTGTGCCATGCCTCCGATGCTCATTAGGTTCATTAAAAGCACGGCTTGTAGGTATTATAATACTCATAGGCTGATTCACAAAGCGCATGGTGGGAAGGATGCCTTTACTCTACTACAGCAATACGTGATGAGGAGCAGTATATATATTGCATAGTCCAGGTAGGCAGCTTGACAAACTTGTCTAGCTCGGTTGGTGAGTCAACCGATCGGTTCTGCGGGTTGACCCAGCAGTTCGGCAGACCTGTTAGTATCAGGTTAGCAGTTCAACCGATTGGTTTTAGCAGTTCAACCGATCGGTTTAGCAGTTCAGCCGATCGGTTTAGCAGTTCAACCGATCGGATTTAGCAGTTCAACCGATCTGTTTAGCAGTTCAACCGATCGGTTTAGCAGTTCAATCGATTGGTTTTAGCAGTTCAACTGATCGGTTTAGCAGTTCAACCGATCGATTTAGCAGTTCAACCGATCGGTTTAGCAGTTCAACCGATCGGTTTAGCAGTTCATCCGATCAGTTTAGCGGATCGGTATACCAGTTCAACCGATCGGTATAGCAGTTCAGTAGACTTGTTCGGGTATCTATTAGCGGAAGACTGGATATATAATACGGTTGAGAACTAGCTGATATGTTAGTTCAAGGGCAGCTATGCTTGAGGAATCATCTCTATGGCTGGACTCCTGAATAAAGTAATTGATTCCCTACCAATCGACCTGCATGTGCCTGGGTATCAATTTTGTGGTCCTGGTACGCGTTTGGAGCGCCGATTAGTTCGTGGAGAGCAGGGAGTTTACCCTTTGGACGCCGCGTGGAGAAGACACGACATTGCATATTCTCAGTGGAAGGATATAGAAGGTAGCCACGAAGCTGACAAGATATTGAGTGAAAGCACACTGCAACGTCTAGCAGCTAAGGATTCTACACTTGGTGAACGGGCAACAGCCGCAGCTGTCTGGACGGCTATGAAGACGAAACGTAGACTAGGAATGGGAGTAGGAGGAAAGAAAAAACCACAAGACGGTAAAAAGAATAGGAAGACAAAACGGTGTAGGATACTGTCAATAGCCAAGCGTGGGGGCTTTTTACCGCTACTATTTCCTGCTTTGGGCGCCCTAGGAGCATTGGCTACAGGAGCCTCATCTATAGCCAAATCCGTCGCTGCTAAGAGAGCTGCTCAGAAACAGCTTGAGGAAATGCAGCGACACAACCGTGAGATGGAGAGGCAAGGCTTGTACCTATCACCGTACAAGCGGGGAGAAGGGGTAAAGACAAAAAAAAAGAAAACGTTAAGCAGTTGGGGGAGTTTGACTACTAGTATGGGTACCTCAAATTACCAGCTGGAAGACTGGTGCAAAGACATACCACACTTCCGAGGGGTGTTCATGCGTGATAATTTACCAGGTGAGGAAAAGGCTCGCGAGTGTGGTATAGTTAATCTAGACAGCGATCGAGGTCCTGGGATGCACTGGACGGCATACGTTAAGCATGGCGCAAGTGTAAAATATTTCGACAGTTTTGGGAACCTTCGTCCTCCGAACGAATTGGTACGCTACTTCGGTAATGGGACAAGAATGAGATACAACCATAGACGTTTACAAGAGTATGATGAAAGCAACTGTGGTCAATTGTGTGTAAAATTTCTCCGCGAGAACCTATTATAAAAAACCGCCGGCGGTCCCTGGTGGATATACTTCCCACCAAACCTTCATACTGAGCACACATAGTGGATGACCTCTCTTTGAAAATGTCACTAACATTCACTGTATCAGGCAGAGGTAGCTTGCTGTCGTCTACTCATTTTCCGCCAATAGATCTGAGTGGTGGAGGTTATGAACTCGGTTTGATGAGCTTTGAAACTTATCATACAATACCAAACATTAGCTCGGCCAATGGAAACAACAAATTCCACTTTGGCGATCATGGTGAAGAGATCATAATTACTGATGGATCATATGAGTTGGAGGCTACCGCCAGACTTCTGAAACGTGAAATACTTGGACGGTATCCGCGCAAGACAGCTAGTGACGAAGATCACTCGTTCACACTACGAGCCAATAATAACACTATGAAGAGTGAAATTTGCAGCACCTTCAGAGTTAACCTCATGAAGCCTGATAATGTGGGGTTGCTGTTGGGGTTTTCCACAAACCGTATTCTCTTACCGAACGTGTGGCACGAGTCCGATGCACCAATAAGCATCATGAGTGTGAATATGATTAGGGTGGAGTGTAATGTTACTAGCGGTTCGTATAGCAATGGTCGGCCAGTGCATGTCATACATGAGTTCTCACCCAGAGTCCCCCCAGAATATAAGATATCCCCCAAAATACATTAAAATGTAAAGAAAAGCGCCAAGTAGTTTAATGATCCAAAAATGGAATAGATAGCACACAAGAAAGCCAAGTTTTCAATCAAAGATACCACACGTTAATTAATTAATTAACTTGCATCTTTAACTTTAAAACTTGGCATGTGCATACTTAATTACCAATCAAAAAATATTACTAGCATATGACTACCTTGACACAAATTTGCACATGCCAAGTTTTAAAGCTTGAGATGCAAGTTAATTAATTAATTAACGTGTGGTATCTTTGATTGAAAACTTGGCTTTCTTGTGTGATATCTATTCCATTCATATTTAAGCACATTCATATTTAAGGAAAGTATAATCTGAAAGATGTAGGTGTACTATAGATCCCTCTTGGGAAGTAGTGAATAGCATTTCTGCAGATCTGATAGAATAGCTTTGCGAGCCGTCGTTCCGAGCTTGAATCAGCAAAAAGGTAGTGATAGCGAATATAAAGTGATAGCGAATATAAAGTTGTATGAGTAGAAACCCCCTCCTTAGGATGAAAGTAAAAAGGCTAGCTGGGAATCGTAGGAATTCGTCAGTATGTCATGGACCACCATACGCAGGATCTCTATGCCGCCACATCGCCGGAGTGGATCCGCAGCCATGCTCTGCATGTTGCGGATGAACTGAACCGAGACCCGGCAGTCCAAGTGTGGGTTACGTATGGGATGTCACCTCTACCACCCTCGTGGGGTGTTGAGTATTCGGAGGGGTTGTGGCGGGCTCTGGAGCGGTGGAGAGGACTGAGGCCCGTGGAGGATTGTGTGGCATTCGTTGCCAGAAGCTTCGGCTTCTACGACGGGTTGCCGACAGCTTCAAGGGGATCACCATTATCGCAGCTGGTGGAGGAGGTGTTGGAGGAGATGTTGGATGAGGAGGAGGAGGAGGAGGGGATGTATTGGGAGGAGGCATCTGCATCCTCCAACGGTGATGGTGATGGTGATGTCAGTTTCCACTGGGAATCATCATCATCATCATCATCACAGCTGGAAGAGGAGGTGTTGGACGTGGAGGACGAGGAGGCACCTACATGTCCCAACAGCGGTGATAATCGTGATGAGGTGGAATACCCTCCTGAGGTAGCTCTCTACCTCAGACAGATGAACTTCCCTCGGGAGGAGTAGTGTGTATGTTTGTAGGGTTTTGACATGCTGGCACGTGCTCCGTACCGGCGCCTATTGTTATCAGTGGTTGAGGTTGAATAGTTGACAGGATCTCATATCATTGATTATGATGGGTGCTGGTACATACTGTAACGGGGCCGTCTGCCCCGTCACTAGCCGTCCCACTCGTCGCTCGCGCCAAGGCGCAACTCAGCCCGCACGCTCGCTGTCCGAACAGCCGTTGCTCCAAGTGGAACCCCTAGGCCAATTTTGCGTGTATTAACTTGCCTTCGGGCACCGAGTCCTCAACAGGGAATCTGTTAATTGAGGCGACCTCGAGGGAAATAGGGACATGTTTCGTGAGGGCAAAGGAGCACCCAAGGTCGACGAGAGCTGTGGAGCGTGAGGCTGGCGCCCGAGGAAGGTGGTCTTCCAAGTACGATCGGCCGAGCGGGCCGAAGCACAGTCTGGGAGTTGCCGAGCATAGAAGGAGACCCGGCGACGTACAGCGGGCCCTGCCTTACCGACACGGGTCAAGGCCCAGGATCGGGTGTCTTAGGCGCGCTAAGACACTCGGTCAAGCCTCGAGACGACGCGGTACCGAAAAGACCGGCAGGACGGGGGAGGGGGCGCAGCGCGCGGGGCAAGCAATTGGGGAACGCGTGCCGGCTCGTCACTCTTGGTGTAACTGTAGACACGCGAACGTGCTGCGACATTCAAGCGACTGTATTTTGTGAACGATCACTCTCGAGACGATACCGAGCCAGGACGAGCGACGAGTGGCGAGCCCCGTAGACGCAATCACGTCGACCTAGAGCCGGACGAGTCCCGGAGACCAGGGAGACCACGACGAGGAGAATTCGAGGCGAAACCGACGTCGACGCCGGTAAGCCCTGCGCGTCCTTTGTGTACGCCGATCCTTTTCCCGTTGTGTCTCGGTGCCGGTCGTGATTCCGCCTAGTTCGAAGGCATCGGGGGATAGCCTTCCGCTATCCCGGGTTCCCTTGGGGGGGGGGGGGGGACCCTTGGGGTCGCCAGGAGTCAGCGTAGAGTAAGATTAATGGTAAGGCCTCGGGCAGCCAGAAGCGGCGCGTCCACTGGCGGCGCATACTACCACCATTGTTCGGACGTGTACCACGCAGCGAGCGGGGTATTCGACATCGGAACGACCGACCTTCTGTCGACCGGACTTGCTCGAGGCGATCGAGAGTAAGATCGTAGGCTAAGTCATCCACCGCGCGCGCATCATCCACCTAGCTTAACGTTAGATTGTAAGCGGCTACGGGAAAGCCGAGGCATCGAGCCACTCGTAGGCTCGATCGTTAGGACCTTTCGGAATAAACTACGACAAATTAGACTCCGCGTTTCGTCTTCGACCACCTATTACCCCCGTTTCCCCACCAGTAGGAACTCCACGGCCGCTCCCTGCTGCTAGCCGGTAGGACACCAGCCAGGAGGCCAGGCGGACGAGCCGATCGTCTCCATCGGGACAGCCGTCCCCGTGTGCGAAGCATATAAATTCGGCCCTCTCGGGCCTGGCGCCCGCTTCGCGATTTTCAGGGCGACGACGGAGACGAGGCTCGGGACGATTAGAAGACCTTTGTGAGCGGCCAAGCCCCGGGGACTCTTTCCCTAGGAATTTCCCTCACAAATTGGCGCCCAACTACCACGGCACGTGGCGGGGAATGTTAGGGTGTTAATCGTACCTCGTTGATTTCCCGATAGTGTACCGAACACCGAAAATTTGTGGATGACTTAGGCCGAGAGACAGGGTCGGTCTAAAAATTTTGCTCGGTACATGTGCCTTACATTTCTTTCAGGAGATCACGAACGGTAGAAACTTGGTTCGAACGTTCGAGAACTGCGCGGCGGGTACCATAAAAACCGGCGTAGAGTAAACACGGTCGTAGCAGGTAGGCGAGGGCGTAAACACCCAACGCCGTAGGCTCAGCGGCAACGGTTGGGAAGGTCATTTCGAATTCGGGTAGACGATGGCACTGCCGCCTCGGAAAGTCAAATTGCGCGCGATCATAGAAAAGTTGTCGGATTAAGTGTGGATCGACGCCTCGAGACACTAGGCATCGACGAGCAAGGCTCTAGGGAGCAGAGACGGGCGCGACTGCTTGAGGCGATGACGAGAACGCCAGGAACCAGCGAGCCGCCGGCCGTAGCGGAAGAGGAAGCACGATTGTCGGACGAGGAACTCGTAGAGCTCGACAATTATGAACCGTCGGAGGTGGAGGAGCGACCTAATGGCCGCCGACTTCTACCGTTCCGAGCATCGAACCTCGATATCTCGGCCGGGACCGATGCGTTCGTGGCGGGGCTGGGAGTAGGGCTGCAGGGCCGGGAGGAAGACACGCGGCAACCAAGTGCGCCGCGAAATACATCATCGCCGATAAGGACGACCGCGCACATGGGAGAGACAAAGCCCGCGGGACCGTCGCGTTTGGACGCCGCGAGAACAAAGCAACCGATCGACTATCACGCCCCGAAGGCCACCGTGCGCCCACCGCGACACGTTCCCGACATGGACGACGGCGCGATGTAGGTGACACCCCCCACCAACGCGCACATAGAGATCCGGAAGTGGAAACTCTCTTACTCGGGCGACGCCACCGACGACCTAGACGCGTTCATAGATAGAGTCGGAGCACACCGCGAGATAACTCCTCTCACGGATCGAGACCTCATACGCTGCGCGCCTCTGTTGTTGATGGGAGTGGCGTGCCAGTGGTTTATCGCGTCAAAAGGTAACCTGACTACGTGGGAGGACCTCGAACAGGGCCTCCGACAGGAGTTCGACAATGACACGTACGACAGCCGCGTCATATATATAATGAAGCGAGGTCAGCGCGATATCGGGCCGACATCGACAGGCGGCGGCGATACCTAGTTCCTCCACTATCAGAGGAAGTTATCTTGAGATGGGTTTACGGAAACCTAAATCCACACTTAAGGACGAACATTCGGCGGGCCTCGTTCGATACGCTGGATGAGTTGGCGCGGTTGGCTCGGGCGATAGAGGCGGAGGGCGACCTGCCACATTCACGCACTGTAGAGAGCGAGCCGGCGACGGGGGGAAACCCCCGACAGGGGTCGTCGCCCAAATTGAAGAACAGCGGCAGGCGGGGCCGAGCGGTCGGGGCGGAAAAGGGAGATCGGGCGGAGGACGAGGCGGCAATAAGCGGGGGTTCGAGGGATGGGATCAAGTCCGCTGTTGGAATTGCGGCGCCACGGGCGACCGCAGCTCCTGCTGCGTAGCCCCCGAGAAAGATCACTGTTATCGCTGCGACACGCCGGGCGCATCGACCTGGAAATGCCCCAAGTGGTCGGGAAACCAGGGCGGCCAGCGCTAGCGGGGGCGATAGCAGCTGGAGATGAGCGGGGGAAAGCAGCCTCCACCGATTCCGAGGATTCGTCCGACCCACGGGATCTCCACCCAATCGAGGACGACCCAATAGCACCGACGCTATTGTACATAACCGCGAAGATCGCGGGACATCGCGTTAAAGCGTTTGTCGATGGGGGGGGGGGGGGGCAAGCGACAACTTTTGGAGCCCCGCGCTCGTGCGGAAGCTGGCAGCGAAAATAACAGTGGCACAGACCGACGCGAAATATTACGTCTTAGGCAACGGGCACACCGAGCGATCGACAGCGGCGGCCCGGGCACACGTAAACATTGGGCAGGTGCACCGCGCAATCGAATTTCGTACACTCGACTCGCTCGTCGGCGAAGTTATATTCGGGATAACAGCGATCGCGACCTTCGGGATCATTGCCGACTATCGAGCCAAGTATTGGTACTTTCGCGACGAGCCGAGACGGAAATTCGCGTTCGGAGAACACGTCGCCACGAATCCGGGATGCTGCGGCATACGGTCACTCACGGAGGGGGAAACCGCGAGACTTAAAATCTTTCTCGAACAAGTCGTCGGGCCTCTCCGGGAAGAGGTAGGGAGAACCGATCTCATCTCCCATAAGATCGATGTGGGCGACAATAAGCCGATAAAGCAGCGGGGACTACCAGGTGTCGCCGAAAGTCCAGGAAGCGATCTACGCAGAGGTCGACCGATTACTAGCCGACAGGTGTATCGAGCCATCCAGTAGCGAATGGTCGAGTCCGATCGTAATGGTACGGAAAGCCAACGGGAAATACCGATTTTGCCTCGACTTTCGCGAAGTAAACCGGGTCTCCAAGAAAGACGCGTATCCGTTGCCACTGATGACGAGCATTTTAGACAAACTACGCGCCGCGAAATATATCTCAACGCTAGATCTCAGCCAGGCGTACTTCCAAATCCCGCTCGACGAGGCGAGTAAAGAAATAACGGCCTTCACGGTCCCGGGACGCGGACTTTTCCATTTCACGCGTATGCCGTACGGCCTGACGGGAGCCCCGGCGACGTTCCAGAATTTGCTCGACTGACTCATCGGCCCGGAGATGGAGCCGTTTGCTTTCGCGTACCTAGACGATATTATTATAGTCACCGAGACCTTCGAAGCGCATCTGGAATGGCTCGAGAAAATTTTGGGGAAAGTTCGGAAGGCCGGCCTCACCGTAAATCCCGACAAATGCGAGTTCTGTTGACAAGAAGTGCGCTACTTCGGCTTCATCGTGCACGCTGACGGGTTGAAGGTCGACCCGGAGAAGGTGCGACCCATTATAGAATTCCCGGAGCCGCGCACGTTGCACCAACTCAGACGCTTTCTCGGCATGGCCTCGTGGTACCGCCGATTTATCCCGAATTTCGCAACCGTGGCGGAGCCGCTACACCGCCTACTCAGTAAAAGCGAGGCGTGGGAGTGGACGATCGCGCGACAGGACGCGTTCGACACCCTGAAAATGGCAATTGCGACGACGCCGGTCATCACCTATCCGCATTTCGAGCTCCCGTTTGTGCTAGAGACCGACGCGAGCATGGTAGGATTAGGCGCGGTGCTTACGCAAACGATCGAAGGAGTCGAGCGAGTCGTCGCGTTCGCGAGCCGCACGCTGTCACCGGCCGAGCGTAACTACAAGACGACGGAACAAGAATGCCTGGCGGTTTTGTGGGCAATTCTTAAGTTCCGTTGCTATCTCGAGGGGTATGCGTTCACCGTCGTCACCGATCACAGTAGCCTCCAGTGGCTGAAAAATCTATAAGACCCAGCGGGCAGACTCGGCCGGTGGGCCCTACAGATGCAAGAGTTCGACTTTCGAATAGTACACCGTAAAGGCGCGTTTCATCATGTGCCCGACGCACTATCTCGAATCCCGGAAGGAACGGAAACCGAGCACGACATAAACGACGTCGCCGACCCGCAGACAGTAGCGGACATTCTCGCGACGATAGAAGCGAACCCGATCGCTGACCGATTAACGAGCCTCGCGAAGGTGCCCGGCCGCTGGTACGAAAAGACACGCGCACGGGTCGTCCAAGACCCGACGACCGCGAAGGAGTGGAAAATCGAGGGGGATAGACTGTTCCACCGACGCACGAACACCTTCGAGAGCAACCTCCTCGGGGAAGACCTGGAGGAGTGGAAATTAGTACCGCGAAGTACCGAAAAACCAGCGATCTTATCGGAGACACACGACACACCGGAGGCGGGACATCTCGATCGCGAAAAAACATACGCGCGGTTAGCAATCCGACACTACTGGCCGAAGATGTATCGCGATGTCGTCAATTATGTGCGGGCGTGCAACATCTGCCAACTTACGAAAGTCGAACAGCGACCACCGGCCGGGGAAATGGGGCGACACTCCGTGAACGAGCCCTGGACAGTAATCGCCGCAGACATAATGGGCCCGCTTCCGCGGAGCAAAGCGGCATTCGTCTACATACTGGTAATCCAGGACTGGCTCACGAAGTGGATAGAAGTCTGTCCGCTGAGGAAAGCAAATGGCAAAAGATTAGCGAGGCACTGGAGGAGCTTATATTCGCGCGATGGGGAGTACCGAAAGTCCTCTTTACAGACAACGGTACAGAGTTCGTAAATAAAGTTCTAAGCGCCGTGTCCAGCGACTACGGGATTAAGGGGTCATATATGCCAGGCACGTCATGAAATAAGTAAAGGTTTGTTAATTTATTGTCCTATTAATACATCCTGTTATTAAGTTTCTATCATGTGTCCGTTATTGTACATACTTTGAAGTATTTTCTCCGAAAAATACAAATAAATAACTAGGTTATGTACGACGTAACTGGCATCGTCTTAATTCAAATTGCAACATGCGGTGGTCAATGTATCTTGGTCAATTGTTATCTAAAAAAAATATAAAAAATTGAGCGTGAACTAGACACAGAAAACTAGTCCTCAACGAGCCAGAATATTTGTTTTCTTTTTTTTCACAAAGTTACACGCGAAAATGTCATTATTTCTAAGTGTTCCTACGAAATTGGTGACATTTTCGCGTGTAACTTTGTGAAAAAAAAGAAAACAAATATTCTGGCTCGTTGAGGACTAGTTTTCTGTGTCTAGTTCACGCTCAATTTTTTATATTTTTTTTAGATAACAATTGACCAAGATACATTGACCACCGCATGTTGCAATTTGAATTAAGACGATGCCAGTTACGTCGTACATAACCTAGTTATTTATTTGTATTTTTCGGAGAAAATACTTCAAAGTATGTACAATAACGGACACATGATAGAAACTTAATAACAGGATGTATTAATAGGACAATAAATTAACAAACCTTTACTTATTTCATGACGTGCCTGGCATATATGACCCCTTAAGCGCGCGACCACGCCGCCGCATCACCCGCAATCCAATCCAGTCGAACGAGTGAACCGAGTCTTAAAGACTATGATCGTGTCGTACATTGAGCAGGACCACCGCGAGTGGGACTTACACCTGGCGAAATTTCGCTTTGCCTATAACACCGCGAAGCACTCGACACTCGATGCGTCGCCAGCCTTTCTCAGCTTCGGTCGCGAACCGTTGCCGCCTCGCTGTCTTAGGGAAGGGGGGGGGGAGCGGCCGACGTCAGCGAAGTCTGGCCGCCGGCCGATCGAGCCGCCTGGACTGCCTGGATGCAGCGGATGGGAGACACGCGCTAGTAGGTGCTCAACAATCTAGATGCGGCCTACGAAGCGTACCTACAAAGCCGACAGCATAATCGCGCCGCTTCGGCATCGGCAACCGTGTACTTAAGCGACAGCACGTGTTGTCATCAGCGGTGAATAACATCGCCGCCAAGTTAACAACCAAGTTTCATGGGCCTTTCGTGATCTCCAAGGTCCGCTCCCCTGTCGTCTATGAGTGTGAGACGACGGACGGGAAACCAGCGGGCGTGGTGCACGTCCAAAATCTTAAGCCGTATGTCGCTAAATGACGGACTGAGCGAGGCACGGAGACCCTAAAATTTTTCTTTTCGTTTCCCTTTTGTTTGACCCGGGAAGGGTGGTGGTAGATTAGCAATTATCTGTGTGGTTCCTCCTTGCCCCCCTAGCCTAGGATCCATCACCGCGACCCACCGAGGGCGACAAATGCTGCTGGAGAGCCGCCAAGCCTGGCTGGGCCTCAGCAAGCCCGCCGACGCGGACGAGTGGATGAGGGTCGCCGAAGCCTGGCAGGACCTCCGAAACTTCTATCGAGTCCGGAGGATGGAGGAGGCCGGTCGATTGGTGGCGCTCGAGGCCCTAGAGGCCTGCGAGGCCCGTCGACGGGCCTACCTGCGATATCGGGCCCAAGAGCCTCCTCGCCCCCGTCCGACGGCGCCGACGCCGGCGACCGCCGCGGGAAGCGCGGCGCAACCATCGCTGCCCCGGACGTCGATCACGTGCACGAGGAGGCACCCCGACAGAGGGGGACCGGGACACGGTGTGGCGGGCGGAGTACGCCGCCCACCTGGCCGCCGAAGACGCCCGCAAGGGCTGGCTTGGGTTGGGAGCGAGGGAACTCGCCGTAGCCCGACGTGCTCGACAAGAAAACCAGGAGGCCCGAGCCCGGCAGTGGGCGATCGAGGAGGGCCAGCGCGAGGAACGTTGGCGACGTGAGGCGGAGGAGCTCCATCGGCTACGCGCCCTAGAGGAGCGCTACAGAGCGGAGCGTGCCCAAGCCGCGGCGCGAGCGCAACGCGAAGAGGCCGACCGGCGTCGGCTCTTCGCTCAAGAGGCCCTACGGCAGCTCTTCCTCGTCGGAGGACCGGCGAGTGAGGTAGGAGAGGGGACCCGGAGGGTCGACTGCTGGAGGTGCGGGCACGCCGGCCACCGGCAGACCAACTGCCGCGCACCAGCCCGGCGAACGTATTGCCGCCGATGCGGCCACCAAGGCGCCGACACTGCTGTCTGCCCCTACCGCCAGGCGACCTGTCACGCCCTCTCCGCCGATCAGGCGTGCATGGCGAGAGAGCTCGCCGAGGAGGCGCAGACCGCCCAGGCTCAGCCGTCAGGGGCCTGGACGTCGCCGAGAGGGGGTGGGCGAGCCCGTCGATCAGGGCTCGTGAAGGGGAGGCCGTCCATTGACAGCGGCCCAGAGAGGACCGCCGACCATCCGCGGATACGGGGGAGCGAGGGCCCACAACACCGGCCTTCGGGCCAGCCCTCGCATGTGGGTAGGTGGTAGAACTTTAAACCTTCTACCGCTCGCCCACGCACGGGACCGAAGGGTGCACCCCGTTCCTGAATCCATCGGAGCGCGCACGGAGTCCAGGCGAGCAGCTCCGCGGCCGGGGGAGCCGCGGGGCAGGGAGGCCGAAGAGGATCAGCTGGGGAGTCGGCAGCCGAGAAGTCCGCGCTGGCCGCGGCAGCCGAGCGCTGCCGATCCCCACCGAACGCGTCCGACGAGCGACAGCGTCGGGCCACCCCACCACGAAGCACCGACCGGCGAGCGAAGCCGGTGCAGCCGAAATATCGCGGCTATGGCCGAAGACACCCGAAGAGCTCGAGGCAAGCGGACGACCGACGTGCTAGAAAGAGCGCCGACCTAACCTCCGCCCCTCAACACAGCCGATCCTGTCCTACCTGAAAGGGGAACCACCTAGTCAACCCACCATTCTAGTCATCGTACGTGGGGCACCTCGACATCTAGTCGCTAAGTGCCGTCCGAGTGTGCAGTTAGACCCTGGCGACAGGGAATCCTCGTCCACGTGGGCCATGGGCCCAGGACGCCGTCGAACTTGTGTACCTGTTTCGTTTATTTATTTTGGTGAAACTTGGAGCCACGGCATCGAGACCACGGGCGCACAGGGAGCGCAGGGTGGCGAGCCGGAGGCTCGCGCCAGGGAGGGGAGGATGTAACGGGGCCGTCTGCCCCGTCACTAGCCGTCATACTCGTCGCTCGCGCCAAGGCGCAACTCAGCCCCCACGCTCGCTGTCCGAACAGCCGTTGCTCCAAGTGGAACCCCTAGGCCAATTTTGCGTGTATTAACTTGCCTTCGGGCACCGAGTCCTCAACAGGGAATCTATTAATTGAGGCGACCTCGAGGGAAATAGGGACATGTCTCGTGAAGGCAAAGGAGCACCCAAGGCCGACGAGAGCTGTGGAGCGTGAGGCTGGCGCCCAAGGAAGGTGGTCTTCCAAGTACGATCGGGCGAGCGGGCCGAAACACGGTCTGGGAGTTGCCGAGCATAGGAGGAGGCCCGGCGACGTACAGCGGTCCCTGTCTTACCGACACGGGTCAAAGACCAGGATCGGGTGTCTTAGGCGCGCTAAGACACTCGGTCAACCCTCGAGACGGCGCGGCACAGAAAAGACCGGCAGGACGGGGGAGGGGGCGCAGCGCGTGGGGCAAGCAATTCGGGAACGCGTGCCGCCTCGTCACTCTTGGTGTAACTGTAGACACGCGAGCGTGCTGCGACATTCAAGCGACTGTATTTTGTGAACGATCACTCTCGAGACGATACCGAGCCAGGACGAGCGACGAGTGGCGAGCCCCGTAGACGCGATCACGTTGACCTAGAGCCGGACGAGTCCCGGAGACCAGGGAGACCACGACGAGGAGAATTCGAGGCGAAACCGAAGTCGACGCCGGTAAGCCCTGCGCGTCCTTTGTGTACAGGGTGATTCGGATAAGTGCTATCAGCTTTTTACCATCGAATGTTATCGATTTTTGTAATTGGTAATTGTCTCAGCGGCCGTGTAATGTCACCGGTGTCGCGTGGCTGCTTAAGGCCAATTGGCCGAATCACGCCAAATACCGACAGTCTTCCGATTAACCGGCAAGGGCAGAATGAGTCGGTAATCATGAGACTCGGTAGAGTCTCGCGCAAAGTAGTAGTCCCCTACGGCGCGCGACAGCCGAGACTCTATTATCCCGGAGATTCGATCGATGCCAAAATTCCTTCTCGATTTATGAAAAAGTTACGGTATTAAGGATTTATTTCTGAATTTTGTATTTTAGCTGTAATTTTTCTGAATCCGATGAGCCAAGAATCAAGCAAATCGGCTCAGCCGTTTTGGGAGATATTATTATTTTCCTCGTGGGCAAGCACGTTTCGTTGGTAAAACATTTCTGCACTGCACTCTGACAGGGAAGGAGTGCGAGAGATTCGCGTGACATAATAAATGTTTTATACATAATAAATAATATAGGTAATCCTATCATTCTCGCACTATGGCGAGAAATAATTCTTGTTTCTCTCATTGTTATAACTATAAAACGAAATATTGAAAGACTCGGCCGCAATCCTTGATCACGCCGCTGCTGCAGGCGTGTTGCGTCCGCCTTCCGAAAAAGGGTGAAAGCCTGGCTGTTGACTTGAGGCAAGGAGAGAATTGCTGGCTCTTTCAATATTTCGCTCTATAGTTATAATAAAAGAAAAACAAGAATGATTTCTCGCAAGAATGCATCGCTGACACGCTCTTTACTATGTTTATTATGCCGCATATCGCTCACACTTTCCCTGCCATTGTGCAGTGCAGCAATGTTTTATTACCGACTCATTTTGCCCTTGCCGGTTAATCGGAAGACTGTCGGTATTTGACTTGATTCGGCCTGTTGGCCCTAAGCAGCCACGCGACACCGGTGACATTAGACAGCCGTCGAGACAATTACCAATTTAAAAAATCGATAAAATTCAATGGTAAAAAGCTGATTCCAATTATCCGCATCACCCTGTACGCCGATCCTTTTCCCGTTGTGTCTCGGTGCCGGTCGTGATTCCGCCTAGTTCGAAGGCATCGGGGGATAGCTTTCCGCTATCCCGGGTTCCCTTGGGGCGACTCGTCTAGTCGCCAGGAGTCAGCGTAGAGTAAGATTAATGGTAAGGCCTCGGGCAGCCAGAAGCGGCGCGTCCACCGGCGGCGCATACTACCGCCATTGTTCGGACGTGTACCACGCAGCGAGCGGGGTATTCGACATCGGAACGACCGACCTTCTGTCGACCGGACTTGCTCGAGGCGATAGAGAGTAAGATCGTAGGCTAAGTCATCCACCGCGGGCGCATCATCCACCTAGGTTAACGTTAGATTGTAAGTGGCTACGGGAAAGCCGAGGCATCGAGCCACTCGTAGGCTCGATCGTTAGGACCTTTCGGATTAAAATACGACAAATTAGACTCCGCGTTTCGTCTTCGACCACCTATTACCCCCGTTTCCCCACCAGTAGGAACTCCACGCCCGCTCCCTGCTGCTAGCCGGGAGGACACCAGCCAGGAGGCCAGGCGGACGACCCGATCGTCTCCATCGGGACAGCCGTCCCCGTGCGCGAAGCATATAAATTCGGCCCTCTCGGGCCTGGCGCCCGCTTCGCGATTTTCAGGGCGACGATGGAGACGAGGCTCGGGACGATTAGGAGCCCTTTGTGAGCGGCCAAGCCCCGGGGACTCTTTCCCTAAGAATTTCCCTCATAATACATACATCTTCCCACAATCATGGGGCTCTGCAGAGTCTCGCGCCATGTAGTAGTAGTCCCCCCACCTTACCTATGACGTCTAGAAATGTGTGATAAAATGTCTTTATTATCACAAAATATAGATATAATTAAACGCTAGGTGTATGTAACTTAACCATTAACTTAATTATTAGCTTTATTATCACAAAAATATAGATATAATTAAACGCTAGGTGTATGTAACTTAACCATTAAACTCCTGTATAATAACCGTGGATGGAGGGGGTTCGAATTGAAATACCCCCTCTCGGCAATTGTCTAGCAACTCACCCACTAGCGGATCGGAGGTGTATAGTGACTGTTGCCCAGTCACTGGTTCTACTACAGGCACGTAGTATAACCCCTGAGCCCTAGTGGATGAGTCGTGAAGCGGGTTGGCTGCTATCTCAGGTGGTGCTGAGTCATCATCGTCAGAGTCGTCTAACGTGATGATCTCAGGCTGCTCCTAACAGTCTTCGTGGTTAATATTATCCTCGGGAGGGTACACCAGATCGTTGTTGTCGCTTATAGGAGTCGTGGGTGGAGGGTTGGGATTCCTTAGGATTTCCGTGATCCTCTCTCTCTTTAGTCTTCGCTCCTCCCGTTGACTACGGCGGGCTTGTACCCTTTTTCCGGATCGTCTACTTCGGCGTGCCGGGTTCCTACGAGCGCGTTTATACGATACTCCTCCATCAGCGCGTTCACACGACGCTCCAGTGTCAGCGCGTTCGCACGACGCTCCTCCATTAATATGTGTCACATGATGCTCCATCGCTCTGTGAAAAGCGCGAGACATTTGATTCTTCCGTATCGATAGGAGAATTTTTTAGAATAAGGAATGGTTCAGCCAAACTCCCCACGTCGCCGCTTACACAGCGCGGGTTCGTTGGTTTTTGAATGTAACCGCGATCATGCATCCGAATATTCTGTACTATGATAGTGTTTCGAACGTAAGGTAATAACATGTCAAGTCCCTGCGAGCGCGTTTACACAGCGCTCCTCCATCAGCACGTTTGCACGGCGCTTCACTGGCTCGAGCCATCTGGTGCCCCATCGCTCTATGAAAAGCGCGAGACACCTGATTGCTCTGCACCATTATGAGGATTTCAGGGTTTGTCATGGAATCGCTTACGAGCTATAGTATGAGATATGTTTCAGCCAAACCCCCCATGTCGTCGCTTACACAGCGCGAGTTCGTTGGTTGATGAATGTAACCGCGATCGCGCATCCGAATATTATGTACTATGATACTGTTTCGAACGTAAGCTAATAACATGTCGAGCTCCTGCGAGCGCGTTTGCACAGCGCTCCTCCATCAGCGCGTTTGCACGGCGCCTCACTGGCTCGAACCATCTGGTGCCCCATCGCTCTATGAAAAGCGCGAGACACCTGATTGCTCTGCACCATTATGAGGATTTCAGGGCTTGTCATGGAATCGCTTACGGGCTATAGTATGAGATTGATGACTTACGATGCTATGTGTAGTAGTAGTTTCAATCGTGATAGCTGGAGTTGCTCGGTAGTATGTCTGATCACTGGTAGCTCGAGACGTGAACTGGTGCCGAAGCAGTAAGATTTCTGACTGAATACCCACATATTTAAGGAAATATAAATCTGAGAGGTGGGGGTGCTGTAGACTGTCCGGAGGTACCAACTAGCATTTTCTTTCTGCAGATGTGTATGAATTCGAGAGCACATATGCATGGCGAAATATAAATCTGGGAGGTGGGAGTACTATAGGCTCTTTGGAGGTATCGTATAGCATTTTCTGTAGATGTGACTGAATTTGAGAGCGTATTGCAAGCTACCTTGAGGTGTTTGCATTAGCCCGTTGTAGGTATTCAATTTCCTGTCACATGAGTGACTCTGAAGATTATATGTTAAATCGTTCAGTCGTCAGTGTATATCGAGAAGAAGTGTGTACCTGAGTCAATATATAATTTGATAGGGCTATTAGAACGTACTCTTGTATCCCTCATCCGAATTTGTGAAGAAAATGTTTAGGTTTTTGGTTGCTAAGGAAGACCGACAGGATGTGGAGTATTATGTCCTACAATCATGGTATGTGCAGGGTACTGTGTACCAGAAAAAAACTGATGGGCGGCAATTGTGTCTGAAGTGTTATAAGTCTATGGGCTCCCCGGTTGATTTGAAGCTTACACACTCACATTTCTGGTACTACAAGTGTCATAACAACAGTGATTGTGCTCGCTGCGGTACATACGTGTACGAGGCGGTGCGTCCCTGCCAGCAATGTATGAAGTGTCGAGCTAGCCTGATAAAGATTTACTACATGTTGCGGAGGAATGGATCGAGCATGGCTCAACACTTTGATCGAGAAGTTGGGATGCTGCGTGATATCTCTGTGGAGGGATCTCTTGTGGAACTATGTCGGTACCTCGTGGAGTTGCAGTCCAAGTAATGGTGTGTATTGTGAGTTTGAGACCGTCATAAGCGTGGCTTGATGAGTAATTTTTTTCCCTCCGATTTCAGTTCACCGTCTGCCTCCGCCCCCACTGTTATGGTCACATGCACTGCTGTTCTACCGTTATCGTCTCCGTCGCTCTCATCATAGTTGTATACTACCCATTATTCTTACATATGTATAGAGAGTTTTTTCTTATAATAATAATAATAATAATCCTTTGGGTTTCTAAACATGTTTACGTTTCTTTCCACCAACGGTCATGATACTGTCAGAGGGTTTGCAGTGTTGTTATCTGTTTTAAAGTACGTTATTACATTTATATGTTGTAAAGGAATTTCTTCCGTCCGCGAAATCTGGTTCGCCGGAAGAAATTCGGGAAAGAAGAAAGAGAGGTCTCAAGAGCGACAGAAGCAAGAACGCGTCACGAACTAAAGACAGTCTCTACTTTACTTTTGAGGGAGACTCGACTCGAAAGTATTTTCCCTCTTAATTTCCCACGTCCTCTACACTTCGGCCGGGAAGTCCTTCCGATAATACTGAACTCGTGCTTAACCAAATCCGAACACAAACGCGAAATTGGGCGCCAGGCACCAAAGTGCCAACAACGTTAATAAACTACTGAAAGTTTTAGTCAACGCGAAAATCGAGTTCAATCGGCAAGAAAATCCCCGGGCGGATTCCCAGGCTAGTCAGGAACGCGAGGAGAGCAGGTGGATTCGGCGAGAGAGCTAGGCAGAACGATTAAATGCGACAATAGTTTCTTTATTCGACTGTTCGAATACTTGGACAAAAAATTAGAGGCGACGCACGAGGCCGGTGTACTGCGGCTCGTGCGTGGCACGCGTCCGTTAGGTGATGACGCAACAGATTTTTGGTCGCAGAAGTCGCAAAGTACAATACGCAGGTGGCCTAATCGCGATAATTAACAGAAAATAGGTTGCACGAATATGCCGCGATAGATGGAGTGAAACAAATGGGCTCGACAATGGTAACGATACTGATAGTGGCCCGTTGTAGACGGCGCCTAAGCATGCAGGAAGGTCACCTTTTCATGCACAAATCGAAGTAGAGATCGCGAGAAAATCCAAAATTCGCTTGCAGTCAACGTGAAGAACAGAGATCGCCGGAAGGGCGGAAAGGAAGCGAGTATCGGGCTGAGACTTCTTACAAAGGGAAGTCTCACGCAAAAGCCCGCCGGTTCAAGATTCACTTACCGAAAATATCTGAATATTAGCCGGGCGCTAATATAACTCTCGAACGGAGACAGTCCTGGTACGCTCGTTCGTCCTTCCTTCCTTCTATACGGCGCAAGTTCGGTAGTCGCTAATGGGCGCTAGTACGGTAATTCGACTACGACTGTTCGCACGCACGCTTCTACAACGAGTGCCGGTCCTAACGCGCTTCGCTAGCCGTTCGCTTACGACCCCTTTGTCCCCGAAAACCGGCCTGTCTCTTGATCCCTAAGTCCCCGCCAATCCTAGTGGTCCTCGCTGTGCCCTGAACCGAGCAGGCGCCAGGGCCGTCGCCCTGCGCCAAATTTTCCTCGCCGAAGTTTGATCATCGTGGATGCTGGTTCTTCGGCTGGAACCCACATGAGCGCCTGCGGTCGTCCAGTCGTCCAGGAAGATGACCAATCCCTCGCTGGAGTTCCTTCGGATGCTGCTGCTCCTCATGCTCAGCTCTCCAGGCCGGGTCTACGGGATGCGAAGTTGAATCGGTTGTTCGAAGGTACCAGGAGCCCTCGCTCCTGACGGGCGCTAATAGGCTCGCGGAAATACAAGAAGCGTTAGGATTGGCTACAAATGCTTAGCGAGAACCTGGCTGGAGACGTCCGCATACGATAGATGGCTCTTAGAGCCCCAATTCTAATTTCGCGAGAGATGTTCCTTTACGGGAAGGCGAGGAGTTGTCTCGCCCCGCGAGTTACATTACAATGTATTGTTTGTTAACATTATCATTATTTCGTATAATGTTCATAGCCTCTTGCACTATTGTATTCATGCAGAGTGCTACTAGCTCGCAGTCGACCAGAGAGTGTTTCTCAAAAGCGGAGCTATTCATTATTGCCTCTCGGTACTTGGCATTATTGGTCTCTCTCACTATTCCAACAAATGATAAGAATTTGTGTCTAATTATAGGGATGTTTTCTTGCAGCCATGAATACATATGGTCTATAGCATACTCGAAATCGTATAACCTTTTCAATGTTTCTATGCTAATGAATATACATGATGTTGAGCTAGCTATTTTAATTGATTTCGCACCACTCTTTAATGTGGTGTTATGGAATTTTAATGTGTCGAATATTTCAATCATCTCGTCTTCTTTAGCAATTCCTATAACCCTTTCTCTATTACACATTATCTCCTTCCATACATGCATTGGGAAGATTATCTCATTGCCGCGCGTGTCTCCGATAGCCATCTCGACGCAGCATGACTCGTCGTCCCTGGCGCGCACGCCTATGTTCTTCGAATATCTCCGAACTTGGTGAAGTTCTTCGTCAGCGAATATCTCCGTCCTAGTATACGTTGCTCCCACACCACTGACTCCGGTGTGGTCATGGTTGGCTGCTTGTACCGTTTCCATGGTTGTTTTGCCTGATGTGATGTACTGAGGGGTAAAGAGAAATGTGTGTTATGATACAATCCATATGCTATTGTGTATTACATTTTTTGTTGTTGTTCATATGTACGCTTCATTACTTACCTCACCTCGGCCTGCCTTTTTTTAGCGTAGGACATTGTAGTCTGTGTTATCACTCTCACACGATTCAATCGTTGCGGATATTCTGGGGTCGTTAGTTGCAACGATTCCGCTTATATCTCAACCTGCCCCACCACTTTAGGGTCAGTTGGTCAGGTGTCTAGTTTCGAGTGAGTCTCCTTTGCGCACGTTCCACTTTGGACACGGGTCTTTTTTGGAACTTGCGCACATGGAAACAGCGCACGTTGCACATTGCCCACATTGGAAACTGCGCACATTGGACGTTGCCCACATTGGAAACTGCGCACATTGGACATTGCCCAGATTGGAAACAGCGCACATTGGACATTGCCCACATAAGATATCGTTACAAGTGGAAACTGCGCACAGTGTATAGAGGACACAGTGGACTTTTCCCACATGGAAAGTGGAAGTTGACCACTAAATACTGTGTAGACATTTCTACAAGAATCATACGTAGAATTTAGCCATTGTCAATTAACAATTATCGGAAAATTCTGCGGTTGAAATGTTTCAGGGCTAAAGATGGACGTCCGTTAATTTAATTGATTATGTATTGCCACATACTAATTACAACAGCAAGATATTTTGCTGCATTGTATTTACTAGTGGTAGATATCCTTATCAATTATGGTTCACGAAAATATCATTCTTAGATTTTATGAGTGTATCTGATATTTTATTTTCAATTTTAGCTCACCTTACTTGCTCACCTTACTAGCTCACCTTACCCAGTCCGGGGGGGGCATGCTAAGTTTGGTCGGGAGTGTCCACATTGCGCACGTTCCATCTTGCGCACACGTGGATTATTGGACACGGTGGAATTTGCGCACGTTGGAAGTTGACTCCAGTAGAATCAGGACACATTGGCTATTGGACACATTGGAATTTGCGCACGTTGGAAATTTACTCCAGTGGAAGCAGGACACATCGACGGTGGAAGTTGTACACATCCCAGAAGAAACAGGACACACAGGATAACGTGAATAATCGAATTTGGACACACTAGATGAAAAAGATGTGTACATTGCGACAGTATGTATTCTCAGAATACATTTAATTGAAAAGCAACAAATAACAGTGAAATAATTAATGAATTGTAAGAAACACCAAAGTTGTTTATTCGTGAAACTAGTGATTGTTTATATGACTATGATTAAATAAATATAAACAACGGGTGGTTATGAGTTTTAATTTATTAACAACCATTTTTATTTAATATAAGTACATAATAGTTAAGTATATAATATTCAGGGTTTCTTTAGGTTTGGCGAGCGAAACGAGCATGCCCCCCCCCCCGGACTAGGGTTGGTTTGTGGTTCTTATTGAGACCAAACTTAGCATGCCCCCCCCCCCCCCCGGACTGGGTAAGGTGAGCTAGTAAGGTGAGAAGGTAAGGTGAGCTAAAATTGAAAATAAAATATCAGATATACTCATAAAATGATGATATTTTCGTGAACCATAATTGATAAGGATATCTACCACTAGTAAATACAATGCAGCAAAATATCTTGCTGTTGTAATTAGCATGTGGCAATACATAATCAATTAAATTAACGGACGTCCATCTTTAGCCCTGAAACATTTCAACCGCAGAATTTTCCGATAATTGTTAATTGACAATGGCTAAATTCTATGTATGATTCTTGTAGAAATGTCTACACAGTATTTAGTGGCCAACTTCCACTTTCCATGTGGGAAAAGTCCACTGTGTCCTCTATACACTGTGCGCAGTTTCCACTTGTAACGATATCTTATGTGGGCAATGTCCAATGTGCGCTGTTTCCAATGTGGGCAATGTCCAATGTGCGCAGTTTCCAATGTGGGCAATGTCCAATGTGCGCAGTTTCCAATGTGGGCAATGTGCAACGTGCGCTGTTTCCATGTGCGCAAGTTCCAAAAAAGGCCCGTGTCCAAAGTGGAACGTGCGCAAAGGAGACTCACTCAGTTTGGTCTTAATAAGAACCACAAACCAACCCTAGTCCGGGGGAGGGGGGCATGCTCGTTTCGCTCGCCAAACCTAAAAAAACCCTGAATATTATATACTTAACTATTATGTACTTATATTAAATAAAAATGGTTGTTAATAAATTAAAACTCATAACCACCCGTTGTTTATATTTATTTAATCATAGTCATATAAGCAATCACTTTTTTCACGAATAAACAACTTTGGTGTTTCTTACAAATCATTAATTATTTCACTGTTATTTATTGCTTTTCAATTAAATGTGTTCTGAGAATACATACTGTCGCAATGTACACATCTTTTTCATCTAGTGTGTCCAAATTCCATTATTCGCGTTATCCTGTGTGTCCTGTTTCTTCTGGGATGTGTATAACTTCCACCGTCGATGTGTCCTGCTTCCACTGGAGTAAATTTCCAACGTGCGCAAATTCCAATGTGTCCAATATCCAATGTGTCCTGATTCTACTGGAGTCAACTTCCAACGTGCGCAAATTCCACCGTGTCTAATAATCCACGTGTGCGCAAGATGGAACGTGTGGAATGTGGACACTCCCCTAGTTTCCGTCAGCAATTGTCAAGGTTGCTGACGCAGCAATTTGCCCTCGTGCACATCGACGGGTAGACGCGGTGCCGTTACCTCGCGAAATTTTTGGTGTCCCAGAAACCGCTTTGTTTAATCTACTCAGATCTACCATACTATGTCTCGATTTTAAATTACTACAGTTTACGCATTTTCTGATATTATTACTAAAATTTGTGCATTCTTTGGAATCATGATTTTGGGCACAATACTTGCACACTTTTTCTTTTTTACAGATATTTGCATAGTGTCCATAGCCCCAACAGTTGAAACACCCTTTTAAGTGCACACTGTTGTATATTTTACATTCCTGCCATTTCAAGTTTATATTTCCATTTCTAGCACCAGTGAGCCCTTGCCTCCCTTCTTATCCCTATTCATGATTTTTATACGTTTCACCACTTTCAAATCATTGTCCTTCTTTAAGACTTCATTATAGTTTTTCAATATATCTACTATTTCCTCATCCTTCTTCTCCAGTAGATCCTTTTTTACTCCTATTGCTTTTACTCTATATTTCTTTTTTCCTACCTTATCTATCACCTCTACATCATTTCCAAGCTTTTCATTTATCTCCCTTTTTAATCTATTTATGTCTCGCTCTTCTTTATCACATTCTATAATAACTGTACCACGTTTAGCAGTTTTCATTTCTTTTACCCCAATATTCATCTTACTTATGTCAACTTTACTTATTATCTCTTTCTCAATATCAATATTGCTATTACTCTCTTTATGTTTCACTAGAAATTTGGAATGTTTTGTTTTTACCTTTTCAGGAAGAGTCATTATATTCGGCGTGGACTTTTGTTTTAATTGTTCAGATTTCAGTATCTCCTTCAGTTCAGTAACCTCCATTCTCAATTGACCCAGTTCGACAGTTTTCTCCTCTAGCAGGCTTTTGAAGTAGTTCTTTATATCGTCAAAATATTCCTTAAGTGTACTAGTATCTATTTCTATTGTGTCATTATTATTCATTTCGCATTTTCGTTTTTTACTTTTGCTATTTACACTATCTTTGAAACATATTGTACAACCTACAATCTCACCTGAATCTTCTCCATTTGCATACACATTTCTTACTAATTTACATGCCGGATGGTATAGCCTTTTACATTTTTCGCACTTTGAGTTTTCATGCACCACCCTCTTACATTCAGAACAATTCTTTGAAGAAGACTGTCTGTCCGGAGTCCGCATCATCGTTGCCCAGGTTAGGTATGACACAGCTGCTACTTTCTCAAGAACACTCAGCTGACTTCCACCGGCTCTCCTTACGGTTCTTGCGTTAATGTTTAAGTTCGTCTTGTAGTCCTCAGCTAAATTCAGTCCTCATCCAGTATCCACCGTTCTGTCAGTCCGTCATTTGGTTGTCATCAGTCATTCCACGCCAGCCAAAGCCCAGTACGTGTATATCCTCGTATATTGGTTCTCGTGCAAATGTTTGTTTAATAAATATATATATTTATTAAAGGTAACATGCGAGTACCACGTGGATCTTAACTGCAACAGTTTCTCGCACATGCGACTTTAGTCCAAATGCCTGACAGGCTTGATTGGTTAGGTGAGGGTTAGGACGCAAATACAGGGTGATGCGGATAATTGGAATCAGCTTTTTACCATCGAATTTTATCCATTTTTGCAATTGTTAATTGTCTCGGCGGGCGTGTGATGCCACCGGTGTCGCGTGACTGCTCAGGGCCAACTGGCCGAATCACGCCAAATAGCGGCAGTTTTCCGATTAACCGGCAAGGGCAAAATGAGTCGGTAATAAAACATTTCTGCACTGCACACTGGCAGGGAAAGTGTGAGCGATATGTGGCATAATAAACATAGTAAAGAGCGTGTCAACGGTGCATTCTAGCGAGAAATCATTCTTGTTTTTTCTTGCCCACGAGGAAAATAATCATATCCCCCAACCAACAATAATCATATCCCCCAACCGGCTGAACCGGCTGAAGCTGTCATATCCCCCAACCGGCTGAACCGATTCGCTTGATTCTTGGCTCATCTGATTCAGAAAAATTACAGCTAAAATACTAAATTCAGATATAAATCCTTAATACCGTTACCTTTTCATAAATCGGGAAGAAATTGTGGCATCGATCGAATTCGCTACACTTCGGGATAACAGAGGCTCGGCTGTCGCGCGCCGTAGGGGACTACTACTTTGCGCGAGACTCTACCGAGTGTCATGATTACCGACTCATTCTGCCCTTGCCGATTAATCGGAAGACTGTCGGTATTTGGCGTGATTCGGCCAGTTGGCCCTGAGCAGTCACGCGACACCGGTGGCATCACACGCCCGCCGAGACAATTAACAATTCCAAAAATCGATAAAATTCGATGGTAAAAAGCTGATTCCAATTATCCGCATCACTCTGTACATGCAATTTCTCAACTCTATCTTACAAGGGGTGCTTGTCTGGGCTGTAACACCGATTGGCCTGCAAAGATTTGTGAATGTACGGTTCGACCCCCTAAACAAAACCTTATTAACCCTTTTTCAGAATGCGCCATAGTTGTCGAGAAAAAAAAATGCTAAATTTGGTTTATATCACATTATTAACGTATAGTCTGGACTGGAACACCGATTGGGCTGAAAAAATGTATGGACATTCGGTTCGATTTCCTCAACAAAATCTTATAACCCTTTTTCAGAATGCGCTTTGATTGCCCAATCGGTGTTTCAGTCCAGATTATACGTTAATAATGTGATATACACCAAATTTAGCATTTTTTTTCTCGACAACTATGGCGCATTTTGAAAAAGGGTTAATAAGGTTTTGTTTAGGGGGTCGAACCGTACATTCACAAATTTTTGCAGGCCAATCGGTGTTACAGCCCAGACAAGCACCCCTTGTTAGTCTCTCATGATTATATTTATTATAATGGAAAAGAACTAGCTCATTTGCCCATAATTCCAAGAAATATTTGGTGAGAATGTGGCACTGCTTATAGATTATAGTGATTAATCACAGAGCATTATATGGAGCTGTCTTTACTCACCGAGAGAGAGAGAGAGAGAGAGAGAGAGAGAGAGAGAGAGACAGAGAATGAATGAATGAATATATATTTCGTTCTAGGGCAACGAAGTAACCCTCTCAAAACGTATTAACAAGACAACAATACAAAAATTAAACAGAAAGTAATAAATAATAAATAGAAAAATAAGCGCACGCAAAAAAGTACAGAAAAAGGCAATCAGCCCCGCACGTCGTAGGAGGAAAAATAAAAGAAAAGACTAAGAAAACCCTACTTGTACTGCTCCATAAGGAAAGCCCACAGAGCAGTTTTAAACGCCGCCTCGTTGTCACACTCCCGGATGGCAGGTGGAAGGCCATTCCAAAACTGGGAACCACTAACACGGTACGAGGCCCCGAGGAACGAGGTGCGGTGTGTGGGCACCAGACAGAGGGGGCCCCTCTGATGAGAGGGCCGCCCAGACGACCCCGCAACCCTAGGCGTGAGCCAGCCTCGATGGTAATACGGCTGACTCGACTTGAGAGCCCGGAAAATGCTGACTCCGAGAAAGAGGAGCCTTCGCTCCCGAACTTTCAGCCAGCCTAGTCGCACATAGTAAGGCGTGATATGCGCGTCACGAGAAACGCCATACATGAAGCGCACGCAGGCGTTCAGCGCACGCTGAAGGCGCAACTCGCTTGTTATGCCAATGCCCAGTAGAGTTAAACAGCAGTAAACGAGGTGTGGCAGAATGAGGGAAGATATGAGCTTGATTTTAAGGCTCCGCGACAACGCAGCGCTGTGACGTCGAAGTCCCGTAAGCGCACCATAGACCTTTCTGCAGATGTGCCCAGTGTGATCACCCCAGTCAAGAGTAGGCGAGATGTGCAGGCCCAGCGAGACAACCTCAGAGGCGTACGGGATGGACGTACCACCCATCTGAACCAGGGGAGCACCGGTGTTACGGATCCAGATCTCCGAATCGCCCGAATTTAGCCAAATACGACCCAGGCTATCAAACCTTCTTTATCGAAATTCCGCGGGCTTTCAAATCAAATAATTCGCGTCGCGCTTCAACCAGCGGATATTTCCGCGGGCAATTAGATTTTATAACTTGACGCCTGGCACGCAGATGTGCAGCTGCCAGTAGGAATAGCGTGGACAAATAAAGGATTAGGACGCGACGTCTGACTCCCAGATGACTAATCCCTGTAGAACTTGGAAGAGCTTAAAACCCGCAATTAAATAATAAACGAATCAAGTAATAAATGCAATCATCGTTCGTGACTTCTTCAAAGACGTCGCCAAGTCTAGACAATAGAGACTTCGAAACTAGGAAGCAACCATTGCAGCTGTGAGTCCGAACCGGCGTACCCGGCGGACAATGCAATCATAAACCCTCGCTCGCCTCGCCCGAGCTCGACTAGCGAGGAAGGCCCCGGGATACTCCCGCGGTCCGCCGCCCTTCCTCCTCGCCGCAATCTCACGCGCCGATTCCTCGCGCACCAAATAAGGGCCGAGTACCCGAGAACCAATCAGCCGCACGGCTGGCCGGAAATACGTCACGGAGTAGGGCTCCTGCGAAGGGCCTCCAATCAGAAACTCGCTCGCGCCCACGTGGTCAAGCCAGCCTGCGATTGGCCGCCGATCACGTGCCAGGAATAGAAAGCCACGTGACCGGGCTTCCTGACTTAGAATCTGAGGAGCGACTCCCAGACTTATCTCCGCCGTCTTAGCGAGTAGATCTTCTAAACTTGTATCTGGACAGTAGCAGTTTGACTCTGAAATTTCCTGAATATATTCCGCATTTCTCAAACTCCAACTTTGCTTTGATCATTTGTAAATTCCAACTTCCCGCAACTCCGCGAGCAGGGTGCCTCAGTACCTCACGGGCACACTTGCCCACGTTCAGCTCTCTGAAACCGCCGAACACGCAACACCGGAAACAAGCTGCAGGCCCAGGGCATGAGCAGAGCCGAGCATCATACACTGCGTTTTAGAAACTTTAAGAGAAAGAGAGTTCATTGTGGACCAGCCAGAGACGCTGGCAAGGTCAGAGTTGATCCTCCTAATCGCGTCGTCCAGCTCACTATAAGGTGCGGAGATGTATAATTGTACATCATCCGCGTACTTAATCACCTTGGAGTGCTTAATGACGGAGTCGAGATCCTGGATATAAAGAGAAAAGAGGAACGGTCCAAGGACGGCACTTTGCGGCACGCCCGAGTGGACCGGGGACCAACGGGAGAGAGACCGTCCGATTCTGACTGCCTGTGCCCTATTAGAGAGGTAGGACCAGATCCACTGTAAGACCGGAAAAAAGAAATTGAAAGAGTGGAGTTTAGTAAGTAGAAGTGAGTGGTCTACAGTGTCAAAGGCCTTGGAAAAGTCAAGACACACCAGGACTGTGACCATCCGCTGGTCAGCAGCAAGACGGACGTCGTCCAGGAGCGTCAGGAGAGCCGTCTGTGTAGATCGGTTTTTCACAAAACCATGTTGGGAGGGGTCCAGCTGTCCAGAGCTATTGAGAAAACTCTGGATATCATGGAGGACAACCCTTTCGAGGATCTTGGACAGCTCAGGAAGAAGAGAGATAGGGCGGAAATCGGCAGGAGCAGAAGCATTCGGTTTCGTGGGGATCGGAGAGATGATGGCTTTTCGCCAGGCAGCGGGGAAAGTAGAGAAAGCAAGAGAGGAGTTGAAGACCTGCAGAATGGCAGGGAATAACACAGGAAGAGAGAGTAAAAGAAATCTCGCACTCAGATCGTCCGAGGGCGAGATGATTGAAATAGTAAGGCGCACAGCGCGAGCAAGAATTTCCTCCGTAACGGGGGAAAAATAGAAACGCGAATCGTCGGAGAAACAGTTAAACAGCGACAAACATGCGGGGACGGCCGGTGGGAAGGAAGAGTGCGCAGAGAGGAAGAAAGAGTTAAGATTGTCCGGAGACAAGTGAGTGGGAAGAGGAGAGTGAGAGGGAGGGAGGAGACCGAATGACCCCAGCTCGCGCCAAACATCATTCGGGTGCCTAGGAGTAGAGAATCGGGTGAAGAGAAAGGAGGATCTGGCTCGCGCCAGAAGGGACTGCACCCGGTTACGAGAGGCCCTGTAAAGAGCCCAAGTTTCCGGGTTAGCAGTTCGTCGGAAGGATCTCCTGAGTGAGTCGCGAGAACGCATCTCGGTTCGGATCGCAGGAGTAATCCAAGGAGCAGGAGGCCGTCGAATACGCAGAGGTCTAAGCGGGGCATGCTCGTCGAGGACTCGGAACAGTCCCGCATTGAAGTCGTCCACCAACTGATCCACGCTGCTCTCACAGGAGTTCGAAGCAAGACGAACACATCTAAGCTGCGAGATGTCATCGAGTAGCGCGTCACGATTGATGGAACCATATCTACGACGAAGATCAGTGGTTGGAATAACCCGAGATGTTAGGACGTACTCTAGCGAAATTAAGTCATGATTAGAGCAGTGAGGCTCTTTGGGAGTGTCCTCTTTGCGCACGTTCCACCTTGCCCGCATGTGGATTTCGGACACAGTGGAATTTGCACACGTTGGAAGTTGGCCACAGTGGAAACAGGACACATCGGCAGTGGAAGCTGTACACATATCAGAGGAAACAGGACACACGGGATAAGGCGAATAATGGAATTTGGACACACAGGATAACGCGAATAATGGAATTTGGACACATTACATGAAAAAGATGTGTGCATCGCGGGGAGTATGAATTTTCAGCACACGTTTAATTCAAAAGCAATAAATAACAATTGTAGCATCAGGCCCGGTCGCTGGACGAAAACCGCGACAAAAGCGACATGCAGGCGTCGTCTGTAGGCGGCAGCGGGCGGCAGAGGCGTAATACGCGGAGCGCTAGCTCCGAGCCCGCGCTTGACGACGCCGTTGTTGATTTCGCTAGCAACGACTATGTATAAATTCGGCGATTTCGCCCACGCTCGCTCATTACGCTGTATCCGAAGGGAAAGGACGAGGTAAGACCATCGGCCGCCCTCTCGGACGGGTAATCGGAGCGATGGTAGGAGAGTTCGGCGATTACACCTGGACGCCTACCAGCTTCTACGGGAGAGTACGGAGAGTTCCCGTGGACGTCCTCGGTCAGGAGAGTACGGCGATCATACCCGGACGCCTGACCGAAGGAAGAGTACGGGGGAATATCTCTGGACGCCCGATATTAGCAGGAGAGTACGGGAGAGTATTGCTGGACGCCTGCTTGGTATGGAGAGTACAGCGAATATACCTGGACGCCTACCAAGCGGGAGAGTACAGAATGACTCCTGGACGCCTGAGGTTAGCGGGAGAGTACGGGGAGTTTCCGTGGGCGCCCTCGACCAGGAGAGTACGGTGATAAACACCCGGACGCCTGATCGAGGGAGAGCACGGGGAGACATTCCTGGACGCCCGGTAGAGTCGGAGCGGGATAATAGAGAACGATCGCGTATATAGGGTGACTGAGTCACTCCTGCAATTATATCGAGTCACCGTTTGATCGCGAGTACCGTCGTTATATGTCCGATGCCTTCCAATACGTGTACCTGCCCTACCTATTTCAAGTGTCCTGTAATCATACCTAACCTGTTCCTCAATAAATCCTGTTCTAGCCCATATCCTGCATTATTCCTCATTCTAATGGCTACACAATGAAATATTTAATGATTTGTAAGAAAGGCCAAAATTCTTTATTCGCAAAAAAATTGATTGCTTATATGAATATGATTAAATAAATATTGTTACGCGTCACGGACGTGGATCGCGTAATAGGCATGGACGAGGCTGATTATTAGATGGGTAAAGGCGTATATTTAAGAACCGGGAATGCGTGCACACAGGATGAGATCCAGCATTAGACTGACAGTCCTGTAACATGTTAGATAGTGGAACGACGGGTAGTTAAGGACAATGTTCAGGGCTTCGGACCAGGGATGACAGGTGTTTAATACAACTGGGCGCCAAGGCCGTAACAATATAAACATCGGGTGGTTATGAGTTGTAATTTATTATCAATCGTTATTAGAGTAGGTAGGATATCGGTTTGTGGCTCAATTTATTGCTATCAAGAAGTACTTTAGCCGACGAAAGTTTTGATTCCGTGGGTTTTATACACGCGATGTCATTAAACTAAACGTGTTTTCCTAACCTATTAAATTTAGGAAAGCGTAAACAATACTTGGGTTAGGTTAGGTAGCTATACTATAAAACACAGATTTTTAACTGTTTTGGTAGGGTTTAGGTGAGGCCGTGTTGGTACCGTATGGTCAGGTGGGTATTTGGGTGGGGGCGGGGGTTAGTATATGTAAAAGGTATAAATTGCGGTATCAAATATAAAGCAGTGTACTGTTTCCTTTGCGGGTGGTTTCCACCGTGTGCAGTTTCCACTATACGCTGCTTTCAATGTGGGCAATTTCCAGTGTGTACTGTTTCCAATGTGGGCAGTGTCCAATGTGCGCTGTTTCCGCGTGTGCAGTTTCCAAAAGAGGCCCGTGTGGAAAGTGTAGTGTGCGCAAAGGAGACTCACTCGACCACGGTTACCGCGTCCTGGATTGACTTTCGGCAGGAGCTTCAAAATCTCAACCGAATTTCGGTTCCGTGATGGCTACACCTCACTCCTACGGCTTCGGTTGAAATACACGGTTTTTCGGACGCGTCGCAACTCGCCATGGGAGCGGTTGTTTACGTACGGGTATCGGAACCTCGGAAGGCCTCTAAGATTACCGTGGTGTGCGCAAAAACCAAGGTAGCTCCTCCAAAACGGCTTACCATTCCACGGCTCGAGCTTTTGGCGGCGCTTCTCCTCGTTCGACTTGTTGCCTGCACGCAAAAGACATTGGAACTTCCACAAGCACCTGTGTTCCTCTGGACGAATTCTTCGATCGCCCTCACCTGGATCCAGAGTCATCCTTCAAGATGGAAGGACTACGTCCGGAATCGGGTAACCACGATACAAGAACTCCTCCCACACGGACAGTGGAAATTTGTCTCCGGAAAGGACAACCCGGCGGATTGCGCGTCGCGCGGCCTCACGGTCTCCCACCTCGCTCGGCACCAGCTCTGGTGGCACGGACCTCCCTGGCTTGCAAAATCCTCTGCCAGCTGGCCAGCTCGATTTGACGGCACGGACTCCTCCGCCTCGCTAGAAGAACGGCCCGGTCTCGTTTTTTCGGTATCGGTAAAATCGCCACCACGCCTCTGGGATTTAATCTATCGGTATTCCTCTCTCACACGGTTGTTGAGAATTACGGCGGTGTGTCGCAAGTTCGTCGCGGCGATGAAAAAATCTCGGTCGATCGGTTCAACCTCCTTCCTCTCTCCGGCGGACCTCGAGGACTCACGGATATACTGGATCCAGGCTTATCCGCCTTCTAATCTCTGACGTACATCAGAACACTCTCCACGGCGGAACTCAAGCTACGCTAGCTTACCTGCGTCTGAGATATTGGATTGTTGGCGGACGGGCTCCGGTACGAGCGTACATCCTCCGCTGCGTCCGATGTACACGCCACCGGGGCGTTCGGGCGCAACAGCTGATGGGCCAGCTTCCCCTCAGCCGCGTCACCCACTCTCGGGCGTTCCTCAACACCGGCGTCGACTAAGCTGGCCCGGTCACCCTCAAAACGTGACGCGGTCGCGGAGCAAAAACGACCAAGGGTTGGATCTGCGTTTTTGTGTGCTTTTCTACCTCGGCGGTACATCTCGAAGCAGTGACGGACGGATTCCTCGCGGCTTACCGACGGTTCACGGGACGGCGCGGCATCTGCCAAACTCGGTTCAGCGATTGCGGAACAAATTTCCAAGGGGCGGATGCCGAACTTAAGAGACTATTTAACGGATGCACCCGCGAATCGGAGAACCTCAGTCGGCTACTTATTTCGGACGGAACTCGCTGGGAGTTCAACCCCCCCGCTGCCCTGCACATGGGCGGGAATTGGGAAGCAGCCGTAAAATCGGTTAAGGGGCTAGACTCCCGCGTGACGTCACGAGAGTTTTGGCTGATCTTCTATTACCACCGATTGTGAGTGGTAATTGCAGCGATGCTATTACCCACAGACATTCATTACCGAACACAACGCGAGATGGAGCCACTAGAGTTTTCTACCAAGATTGAAACAGGAATACAGCTGTCAAAATAGAATGAGGTTACTCGGGATATGTTTATACTACCAAGCGTATGCAATATATGGAATTATAGGGGAAGCTACAACTGGACAATTATACTGCTTACTAAAGTTTTAGAGTAGATTTGATTGAAAATCAAAGACAATTCGCTAGGGATTGGTGGGCTCTGTTTTGATTTTACTGTTTTGATTGGACTTTACGAAAAGAGAAACTGATGCACAATTAGAACAGGGGAAGAGTATGGAGTGAAGGCCATAAATTGGACTCATGGATTCTGTATTATTATGGTTATGTGCTTATTTATTCGATAAATAGTTGCAGACATGATGAATACCACAAGAATATTTGATAATCCCTGCGTTAGCCAGTACTCCAGTTTCTTGTACATACTTGGCACCGTTTTCCTTGTCCAAGGTCCACACTGTCCTTGCATTGACAAGCCATATTCTGTGGACAAAATTGGAACATAACATCAATAATTCAGATTGTAATCAGTGATATTTTGTGCCAATTTAGTTCAGACTTTGCTATTTTTCTGGTATACTACAATATTTACAGAAAGGAACTAATAGGTTCTCCAAAGTAAGAATTGTGAAATTTCGTTCTGAATTCAAGTATCGGTGGTCACATTCATAATAAGAATGTTTTTCCTGAAGTATTGTCAGAAAGCTATTCCACGTATATTTTTCTTGTCGAGCAATGTTCATTCCTTTTGGATCAAGTATTGGTGATCACATTTGTAAGCAGAATGTTTTTCCTGAAGTACTGCCAGAAAGCTATTCCACGTATATTTTTCTTGTCGAGCAATGTTCATTCCTTTTGGATTCAAGTATTGGTGATCACATTTGTAAGCAGAATGTTTTTTCAGAAGAACTTCCAGAAAGCTATTCCACATATATTTTTCTTGTAGAGCAATCTTCACTTCCAATACATGAAATGAACCCTTGCGGGTGAAAATAAAAGTAACTGCGTGTTGTAGGTAAAGAGTTAGGAACTTGTTAGTTCCATACAGGAAGCAACTTTTTATATACAACATGCGATTGCCTTCAATTTCTCATATTGGAGATGAACATTGCTCAACATGAAAAGTATACGTGGAATAGCTTTCTGGAAGTGTTTCTGGAAAAACATTCTTATTATGAATGTGACCACCAATACTTGAATTCAGAAAGAAATTTCACAAGATGTAATCTAGTATTTGCAAAAAGACAACTAAACTGGTCAGATAAAAATACCAAAGTCAAAAGTATATGCTCCATATAAACCGCCTTACCTCCTGCAAGATGTCCCGTAGCTCCAGAACAAGGCACTGCAAAACAAACAAACCGTCAATGACTACAGATCTTACAGACTACAAAAACTAACGGAGAAATAATGTATTTACATTGCAACAGGTTTCGATAAATAATCTCCCTTTCCCTTGATATCATCTTTTCCGTGAAAATATTCTTGTAGTGTTATAGAATTATTGTCCTCTTGAAAGTGTGGTGGCATCATGACCTGCGAAAAGATTTGCACACAACGATATAGATTTGCAATCGTTTCAACTCTACTGCATTGAAATATGTATGATATACTTATCGTTTGAAATAGTGTGGTCGCACTTCCTTGATCCTATTTCCTGCAAAAAAGGATGTGATGAGTAAAAGCGTATGAAGAGACCCATCACCACCATCCTCAAAGACAGTCCCTTTCATTACTTATGATAAATAATAAATTGATAACTAGTAGGCAGCAGTTCTTTCTTGCGCATATATAATAGATGTCTTCGTTAGGTGAAGGCGTTTACGATATGCCGCTAGAAAGAAGGCGCCTGGCACTCGTATTTATATTTGCAGAATAACCAGGCGCCTTCCTCCCAGTGGCACACAGTATGCGGTAATATATTATTGGGCAACGCGCTTCATATGCGTTGGGCAGCTCTCTTCATAAGAGCTGAACTGCACCTGCCGGTGCAGTTATGTGCAATCGCACTCTCCAATAACAGTATGTTATTGGGCAACGCGCTTCATATGCGTTGGGCAGCTCTCTTCATATGAGCTGAACTGCACGTGCCGGTGCAGTTATGTGCAATCGCACTCTCCAATAACATACTGTCATTGGGCAACGCGCTTCATATGCGTTGGGCAGCTCTCTTCATATGAGCTGAACTGCACCTGCCGGTGCAGTTATGTGCAATCGCACTCTCCAATAACAGTATGTTATTGGGCAACGCGCTTCATATGCGTTGGGCAGCTCTCTTCATATGAGCTGAACTGCACGTGCCGGTGCAGTTATGTGCAATCGCACTCTCCAATAACATACTGTCATTGGGCAACGCGCTTCATATGCGTTGGGCAGCTCTCTTCATATGAGCTGAACTGCACCTGCCGGTGCAGTTATGTGCAATCGCACTCTCCAATAACAGTATGTTATTGGGCAACGCGCTTCATATGCGTTGGGCAGCTCTCTTCATATGAGCTGAACTGCACCTCCCGGTTATCTTTTGACGGTCTCTCCTACTCAGTGCTGCGTGTTAGTTTCCTCTTCTTCTCCGACTCCTTATTGTTTTCCACTTTCCTCTTTCTATCTGTTTTCCTTTCTTGTTCAACTTTCTTTTTCTCCTCTGCTTCCTTCTTCTTCTCTAGTTTCCTCTCCTGTTCCGCTTTCTTCCTCTCTTCTGTTTCCTTCTTCTTTTCTGCTTTCCTCTCCTGTTCCGCTTTCTTCTTCTCTTCTGCTTGCTTCTTCTTTTCGGCCTTCGCTTCTGCTGTCGGTATGTAATGGGGTTCTCTGATTGGCATTCCTCTATTGAACCGACTGTTTACAATTTCCGGAAGCATACAGTCCTTATAAAACTTCTTCAACTGCTGTTCCATTTCTCTTTCCCAGAACTTATCATCCTTCTCAACTTCCGTAATCTTCATTCCTTTCGGCGTCCACAAGCAGAATAAAGCGTTGTGCCGTCCAGTAATGTGCAGCTGTCCTTGCACTTGATAATAATAATGGTGGATTGTGTTCATTCCGTC
Source organism: Crossocerus cetratus (assembly GCA_963675795.1). Classification (NCBI taxonomy): domain Eukaryota; kingdom Metazoa; phylum Arthropoda; class Insecta; order Hymenoptera; family Crabronidae; genus Crossocerus; species Crossocerus cetratus. Next base: position 6,351,506 of record OY776671.1, read on the forward strand.
GCCTTTGAAGATCCTTCTTATATCGGGGAGCTTCTCAATCGCTTCTTCGGGTGACAAATTCTTCGCTGATGACGGGCATTTCACTTCCACCAGTGTATCTTCCCCTATGAGGCCATCGGGTGTTGCGCCTAAATATGGCTCGTCGCAATCAATAAACAACCCGCACCGTTGCACTTCAACTTGTAATTCCTCTTCTAGCTTTCTCAGTGCGAGTGCTTCGTTTTCTCTCCCGTATTCCAGTACTTCCGCAGTCAATAATTGGGGGTAGAGCATATTCCGCACCATATTCCCACGTGGCGTGTCGTCCTTCAGTCGGCATACCTTGCCGAAGTTAGAGGCAGTTAGCAATTTCTTGCGAAACTGCATCCATCGTTGATTGTTTGCTTGATCACGGGTATCCTGCTCAATTTGCAAACGTGACTCTTGCCATTCCAAGAGCAACGCCATGTGTCTCTCCGATTTCGAATTGAATTCCGCTTCACCCATGTCTGGCTTCTCTGCATTAGGGCCGTAATCTTTGTCACATGTATGAATCTTCTGTCCGTACGAAGTGGGTTTCGCTGCTTTCTTATATTCCTTTGCCTTTTCCACGGCTTGTGTACGTCGTGCTTCCATTTGTCGTGTCTACGTCCATTTGTACGTCGTGTCTTATTCAGCACCGAAGCCAGCCTGCTCAGTACTGACTTGTGGTTCAATTGGACGATAGATCCACCAACTCTGCCCTGGTAAGAGCCCTTTCTTGCTAAATTGATACGTCTTTCACCACAGTTTTTGGCTATGATGTTGTTGGTGGACTCAGCGACATTCGTATTCAGCCCATATAACATACTCTCGGCATGTGCAAAGATTCGCCGAAATGGGTTCTGTAAAGTCTCCAACAGTCCGTTCTTCTCCAGTTCCTTCACGTGATTGATTTCGTTGGGGTCCGCGTATTTCTTGCAGAAATATCCAAGTTTCTTGCAGTGTTTATGTTCCCCGAAGACATGACTAGGTACGTTTTCCACGTCTTGTTTGAAGTTACGGATTCGTTGGTCCATTGGCAGCTTTTGCAGGTAGCGGTATTGCGCGGCTTTTTGTACGCCGATGCGCAGCCGCATAATATTGTTCTTGATGATGTTTCTCGAATTCTTGTAGGGACCTTTAGACGTCATGTCGCGTAGATCCCGGCAGAAAAGACGCATGATGTGGTTCCGGCATTCGATCTTCTTCACCTCGATGTTGTAATCCTTGTACGGGTCAGCGTCCCTTATTTTCTTGTAGACGGAGCTATCGCCATCACCAACTAATACATTATATATAAGTCCGTGCATTTTTACGCTGCACATGAAACCTTCCAATATTGCTGCGGGTTCCATGCTCGTGGAGGTCTCATCTCGGCCCCAGTTTTTGTAACACCGATGCTGACGTGGTGGTTGCTTTTTCTTTGCTGCTGTAATGCATATAGCGCAGAACTTATTCTTCACGCTGTAGAATAGGGCTTTCTTCGTAGCGTATCCGACGATAATTCCAACGCCGGAGGAGGAGTTGTACATTCCACCGCGGTATGACCTCTTCAACCAACTACCATCTGCCATAACTGAGATCATGGGTAGTTGGGACCGTGGCTCGATGTCTCCTCTTGCGATAGCTAATGATCTCTCTTCTTCCCCAGCCTGCTTCATCTCCTCCTTCGCGGCCGCTTCTAAGCCATCGATTATCGTCTGCTGGCACTTCTCGTAGAGTTTTTTCGACATACACTGGACGTTCATCGCAGCCAGCATTTCCTCCAATTGGTTGTATCCGCCACCCGTCACCATTGTACCTGAGACGGCGGCTTCATTGATGTCCATCACGGTGTCGTCTTCCGGCAGGCATCGTATTTGCTCGGTGTGCTGACACATTCCACACTGGACTGTGTAGATCTTGAGGAGTCCGACTCTTTGGGGTGCACCGAGTATACTGAAATGCTCGATGCCACACCCGGTAAGTGGAGAATGATTCGCAAGACCATTGATCTTCTCGAATACGTAGCGGAAATCCGCCATACTCAGACCATCTGACTCGTGCTCTTGCGGCTCTGGTGGCGGCAGTCTCTCTTCAACCCAAAAATCCTCTTCATCCTGGTCATATTGCGCAATTCTCTCTGGAATGGGTGGTTCCCGAACTTTTGGAGCAAGTGCTTGTCCAGGGTCTTCCGGTAGATCTTCTGGCTCTGATGCAACTGCTCTCTCATCCAAGCAATCCTCGAGCCAATCATCGATCCAGTCATGATCGTCCGAGTCGTTATGCTGTCTTTCTTCCAAAGCAGGAGCCTCTGAAGCTGTTGAACAATTGGGCTGAATATTTTTCTCCGGCTCCGGAATCCTTTTTGGTCCTATCCAATTTTCCTCTCGCAATTTCCAATCGTCCTCCTCCGCGTCACTGTCGCTATCGCTTTGCACCATTTGCATTGGGATACGCGCCGAATATATTGGATCTGTAGAAGCTAGTCCTGAAGAAGTACTTGGTTGCGGCTCATCGTGCTGGACTTTCTTCGGCTTTTCGTTCTCGTATTTCCCTAATCCTTCGTCGTTTGGACACTCCATTTCTTCGTGCAAATCTTTTGACATTGTCTTCTTGGTGCTACCGGCAGCAGTGTCATTTTCCGTGTGTCCTCTTTCCTGCTGCTTGTACAAAGACTCGAAGGGAATGCTCTCGTCGATTACTTCTATAATTTCTTCGACGATGATTTCCTCTTCGTCTTCATCTGATGTATTTGCGACGAGCTCGGTATCTTCACCGCGTAATTGCTGGAAAAGAACGTCGGCAGCAGCAGACGTGTATGGGCCACTCTCAGCAGCAGATGGAGTGCTCGCAACTTCCACCGCGCTGCATGCACCATTTTCTTCCTGCACGCCTGCCGCATTATCCTTGAAATGATTATTGCTTACCCGCTGATGAGCTGCCTTTTCCAGCTGCGAGAGCTGCGACCTGCGGGCACAGATACAAGCAACTTGACAATCCCGCAATAAATCGTGTGAGGGAGGGGAATTACATGCAAAGCAACGCGGTAGAAGGTCATCGCGCCCGGTACGGTAACACAGAACCGTGCGCATTATTTTTGAAGCTCCTATTATTCAGCGTGACTAGCATTGCCAGATGTACATATCTATGCGCCTGGATTCGCGCAAAAGAATTTTATCGAGGGCCGTAGTTGATTGGACGATAATAAGATGTGAAAATCGGTTCGGTGATACATTTATGATGAGGATCGCTGATGCGCGACTGGTCCGAAAGTACATTTGGTGCTCAGCATTTTCCAGACAAGAAAAATCGCGACATTTATACGTATGCATTTGAATCCAAACTACAGTCTCATTTATGCCTGCGGGTACAGGACGATTGAAATTCATTTCCGAAATGCAACGATGCATTAGAGGATACGAGATCAACTGTATAAGAGCGTCGGCGGGAAGTCCCAACTGAACGAAAGCATGAGCGGTAGCGAGAGAGAGAGAGGCTCGAGCGCGCGCGAAGGATAGGCTCGTGCGTGAGCGAGAGAGAGATAGAGACTCGTTCGAGAGGGTAGGTCAAGCTTGCGCGGGAGAGAACAGGCTCGAGCGTGAGCGAGAAAGAGAGAGAGGCACGAGCGTGAACAAGAGAGAGGCACCAATGCGAGCGTGAATGGGATTCGGCGGCGAGTTCCGCGATAGCAAATGAGAGCAGGTTGGCGTTCCCGAGGTGTTTTGTAACGTACCCCACCCCCTACTGAGATTCCAACAACTCTCCTAACTTCTAATTTCTGTAGCTTTTACAGACCGCAAACCCTTCCAGAATCAGCCGATCTTCGCATAAATACTGGTGCCAAAAGAATTACACATTCCTTCAAAAATGAACTCAGAAAATCATGTTCGTACCATATGTTGAAAAATCTGAAAAGATAGGTCGCAATTCAGAAAACTCGGTAGAGTCATATGTAGAACGGCGCGCGTCAGCCGAGGATACTTCTCTCGAATCATTCATGACTTAGGAATGAAATTTGAAAGGGGTGGGTTTACTGCTACTCCTACGCTTTGCATTTGCACCTACATAGAGAGGCGGATAAAATCCGCAAGGCCGCGTGGCGTATACCGGGCGGCCGAGGCGCGCTGCTGCGCTAACGGTCTGATAGCGGCTATGTATATAGTGTGTGTCACCGGGCCACCCAGTATACGCCTGCCTTACGCTACTGATAATCTCTTAGCCGTCTACATTGTATCTGTATACACTTGAAAACGGACGGCCGGAACAGCGCGACAATCACAGTAGGAGAGAAAGAGAGAGACTGGGCGAGCGAGAAAAGAACAATGGCGAAGAGTGCATCGTCGACAAAGAGGAATACGAATGTCGTCAATTTTACAGATACTGAAACAAAGCTCTAGCATGCTTTGTCGATGATGCGCAACAGGTGATGCGTTCCGATGGAACTTCAATATGATATAAAACTTACCTTTTTCGCCAAAATGCACGCTTGGATTTCCGTGCAGTGCTGAGTCGCAGAACTTTGCTTCCTGCTTTGCATTTCAGAGTCCTGTCCGTTTTGGGTACGTTGCTGTCGTTCTTCTCGTTGTCTTCTCTATCTGCCATACCTGCTGACTTACAAAAGCTAGGAAACTAATTAGTTCTAAATCTAACACTCTCTCTCTCACACCCACGCTCAGACTCAAGCAAGCAACCTCAGACACATACAATCACGCTACTAAAAACTAAACCTAGCACCGACTCTATTTCTAAAAATCTCAACAAAAAATCGCAAGTTCGCTTACTGAGAACTGCGTGCTCACAGTAACGCGCCCGGCAATGAACTGAGAAACCGATACAGTTCAAGCATCGACTATAGATCGTTGTTGTGAACAAAATCGAGAGCGCGCGAGCCTCGCGAACTTCACCCTCCCATTCAAAGGATATGAAAGGGTTCACAAGGAATGATCTGCAAAGCTGCATGCATTTGAAATCAATGCACAATGTATGATTCTGTGGAGAAGTGCCAAAACATCAGCATTTTTAGGGTGATTTTCTTTGAAAATCTGCCTCAATTGCCACAAATGCATCACGGGCTTAGCGCGCTGATTTCACGCAATAGCCAAAGTCTAGTGGCGCCTTTTGCGTTGGCGCGTGTCCACTGATATATCAGTTGCGTGTCGCGCTAATTCGACAAGTGAAGGCGACGTTGACCAGCCCCTTTGTGTGTGTATATGTGTGGGTCCCAGCCTCACAAGAGTCCTGACTGCCGCAGCCGACACATCGTAAGTGCACTTACTGTTCCTGTTGTGGGACTTCTACTTTCAGTAACGAATCTCTCGCTGCATCTCAGTACATTTCTAATTAGCTCTAGGGCTCCTGCTCAAATGTAAAATCTCGGTTTTGGATTATTTGTACGAAGCATTCTTGAATTGTTTGTCATCGCGTAGAAAGAAATATCATTCCTCAGCATGCTATTCTCAGTGATACGATAGAGAGTCTTAGGGACAGAGTCATCGGATAGAAATCATAAACCCCTTCTTCGACATTTATCCGCGCTTTCCTTCCTAAGAGCCCCGCAGATGAGCATCAGCGGCCATGTGTTGACGCCCGCCCGTTTTCCTTTGTTGGCACGGCGTGGCATGCAGTGGCGTGCGGTGCCGCGCCGACCAGCGAAAACGCGTCGAGCCGGCCGCCAAAACACGTTCTCGTCTGTGGGGGCCCTAAATTTCTCAAGGCTTTTCCCGTTTTTGCAACAAGAGACGTGAACTAACAGCAGGCATGGCCGAGCGCATGAATCGCCCCGGCTAGCACGGGAGTCGAAGACACCTCGCAAAGTCATTCATTCATTCCTGTTCGTGAAGACTTCTTTATTGCGGCCTATCCGAATTCTCTGCTTTCTCGGACGATTCATGCACGTGGCCATGCCTACTGTTAGTTCATGTCTCTTATCTCGGGAACGAGACGTCTTGAAATAATTAGGAAGGAAAGCCCCCGGGAAATACTCTTCGAAGAACGGAGGTTTACAATTTCTGTCCTATAACTCTTGGTACAGCTGTTTCATGAACTATGTAAGACTCTCCACGGGCGCATTATTGAGGGTATGCTCGTATGCTGAGGAATCATACAATATTTCTTTCTACGCGATGGCAAACAACGCAATAAAGCATGGTGCAAATAACCCTACATAGAGATCTTACATTCTGACTTATTGTAAGTTCCTTTTGCGAACAATAACTAATTATACTTCTTTCTTCGATTTCAGATGAATACCTGCAGACGCTGTTCGCGCGACTCGCGCTCCTGAGCCCGGACACTACCGAGCGAGTGGCCGGCTCTCGGTGAGCATCAAAACCATCGCCACCGGCACCGGGAGGCCACATCTCGTGACCGGCACCGGGAGGCAACAACTCGTGACCGGCGCCGGGAGCAGCATCGCGACCTGCGCCGCGAGCGAAGTCGCCCCCGCACCCGCTCCCGCTCAAGGGGCGACAGGCGCCCGTCGTCGAGTTTCAGGGATCGGGGGACAGCCGGTGAACCCCGGCTGGTGGGTGTGCGGCCACCTGAGCGGCGACGGGAGCGCACACCCCCACGCCGGCGTGATCAAGCACTGACACGAATGGTACGTGAACACTTCCATCAATGCATTCCTTCCAAATTTGTGTTTCGACAAATCAAATATGTAATGTTGTTTGATCTTTTACATTATAGGTCAGAAGCTTGCAGCGGGAGGTGAGGGCCATGCGGTTCCGGAGGGGCCAGAGGTCGCACCGCGGCGGCGCTAATAGAAGCGGCGGGAGAAGCGGCGGGAGAAGCGGTGGCGGAGGCGGAAGCGGTGGCGGAGGCGGAGGCGGTGGCGGAGGTCCAAGCGGGGGCGGAGGCGGAAGCGGCGGTGGAGGTGGAAGCGGCGGTGGAGTCCCCCAAGTGCCCCAAGTCCCCCAAGTCGGCGGCATTGGGGGAAATATATATAAAGTAGTTTATAAGATTTAATGTGTGTGCATTTTTATTTGTATGAATGTGTGCGTGTGTGTTTGTGTATTTTTATTTGTATGATATGCGTGCCTGTTTTTTTATTTTTATGTGTGTGCCTGTCTTTTTATTTGTGTAATGTGTGTGCATGGCTTTTTATTTGTATAATGTGCGTGCGTGTTTTTTTATTTGTATGTGTGTTTAGTAATATAACTTTCATATAAGAAAAGATTCTTTCAATTACCTCTCCCTCCTTTTCCTTTTCTCCTTTTGAATGTCCCATTGAAGCACACATCAAATGCTTCTATAAGATCGAAATGCACCATAGTACCTCAGACATAGGTGTGTGTATATATAAATTTTTGATGTGTGATTCGATATGGACATTCTTTTGGTATTACAGCGACTGTACATAGACACCTGCCTGTGTATATGATTTGGCATATATGTAGAATCAAATCAATTACATAAAGTCAGTTCTACCTGAGTAGAGCACAAAAGGCTTTTTGCTACATAGATGCAGAATAGTTAGTCTTTCAATTTGTGTGTGTTGTATCAGAGATGGGGTAACAAGAACTGAATGCCCGCTGCGTAGTGAACTTTGGTGCTCCAGTTGCATGCAATACATAAATGCACAATAGTTTCAAACCTATGGATATTTTTCAATGCATCCATAAGGATGTTTCAGGTCCGGAGACACAGCTTTGAATAAAAATACTGATTCATCATCACAGTATTAGTCTTATTATAAAGCAAGATGAAATCTTGATCAAAGTATCCGGTGCAGGGATACCCAATGTCAAACACCGAAACGCTAGAAGAATTTTCAGTTTTAGGAGTGCTGTTATAATTTCATTGAATTTAGATTTCTGGAACCCTAATTACTAAGTGACTGTATAAGAATTACACCAACTAAATCCGTACATGGGGAGGATACGACTAAGTTTCTAACATTTTATACTATAATTACAGACACCAAAATTATAAAATGAACCTTTCATTGTCATAAGCCACTGCATCTGAAAAGTACTATGAAAACGTGTAGCACCAGGCCCTTTATTGAAACATTAATATTACTGAAAAATAACACAATTTCATAACATCAGAAAACGTCAGGATCGTAATACAAATCACTATATGCTGGCAAGAATAGGAGTTCTTCTAAAAACATATTTCATAAGAATGCCCGTTATGTGTCGCGTATATGCCTAACCCCACAAGTTGCTGTCAGACAGCTTTGGTTTAGCAGAAAAACCCTTTCACTTAGGCGCCATCTCGTTCGCGCTCGTCGAACTAAAGTACTCAGCTAGACCGCTCTGCATATCAACAACATGGCTTCAGCACGCCAAAAATCCCACTTCGCGCCGTGAAATCCTACGGGCTTATATGACATGATTTTGGATTGGGAATGGTCTAAATCGATAGATAAAAGATTAGTACAGGCGGCTACGTTGGCGGATTTTTGAAAAATCCCCTTACTGTGTTACAAAAACCCCTGTGTAAAAGGCTTCCTCAGCGCGGTTTTGACAACTTTTAGCACATTGATATGACTATAAAGCGACATAAACTTGGAAAACCGCCAACGTAGCCGCCTGTATTGATCTTTTATCTATCGATTGAGACCATTCCCAATCCAAAATCATGTCATATAAGCCCGTAGGATTTCACGGCGCGGACCCATATTTTCGGCCATTTGAGCCGGTAAAGTAGCGCCTCTACCATGCGGAGTCTAGCCCCTTAAACATCATCTTCGGCGGACCCTCGGGGACATCCTACTAACGTTGGAAGAATTTACAACTCTTCTCACGCAAATTGAGGCGGTGCTCAATTCACGGCCCTTGGAACCCAAGACGGAAGATCCGGACGACCTCTCCGCCTTAACTCCCGGGCACTTCCTCATCGGCTGTCCTCTCAACCTCATCCCGGAACCCTCCCTCACGGAAATTAAACAAAATCGACTTTCTCGCTCGCAGCTTATCCAACAGAGGCTGCAGTTCTTTTGGACACGGTGGTCCTCCGGCTATTTGCAGCGCCTGCAGTCGATCTCCAAGTGGCATCATCCCTCGAACGAGTTCAAGGTCGGAACGATGGTGCTCCTCACGGACGAACGCCTCCCCCTCTCGAAGTGGCCGCTGGCTCGTATCATGGCCCTCCATTTCGGACACGACGGACTCACCAGGGTGGTGACCATCGGGACGGCGACTTCCTCCCTTCGGCGGCCAATTGCCAAACTGGCCATCCTCAGAATCCCCCCCACGGAATCAATCGACAGCTCGGCTGCCGATGGCGGGCGGAATGTTCGGTCATAGACCAATTAATGTATTTACATGTACGCGGCGAAGCGAGACGGTAGCGCCTCAGGAGCGGCGGTGTCTAACGCGGATCGTTAGACGAATCTCCTCTCTCTCTATCCTTCTGCCAAACGGTGGCAGCTCGAGCGACATTGCGCGTCGCTCATCGATTTGCGCATCTAGCTACCGGCGTCGCATCGACCCTCTCGCTTCGACGCTCTCTTCGATCCTCGATCGCCAACTGTACGGACGCTTTTGTGAATTCCTCTGCAACTTCCGGTTTCGGCTAACACAATTACGGTGAGCTTGGATTCCTTTAGTCTACCTCTGACTGCGACAAATCCTCGTGAGCGATTACACGCGTTTTCGGTGTACCTCGTTACTGTGTAATTTAACTAACGGTGTTCCTCGGAATTCCGCATTGTTGACTCTGAATAAAACTGGTGACTGTGACATTTCCTAAACCCCGGCTAGTTCTCTCTCCTACACCAGGTCCTCACGCAACACCTGCGAAAACCAATCGATACACCCTGCTGCGCTTATATATGAACGATACCCACACAGCGAGGAATCATATGCGCAGTGTACATAATACCCGATGCTGTAGGGATGATGCTGCTGGTATTTGGCTGTGGGTACATAGTCCTGCATGGGCGTCAGGAGACACTCCAAGTCCGCATAGATGACGAACGGCATACGCTGCTGATGACGGTGGTTTTTGAAGCGTAACCACTTCTGATCATCGGTGGGGAGTATTACCGCACACTCATCGACCTTGGAGCAGGCCTCCGTGTGGATTTCCTGGAGTTGTGCTGCCGGGATATAGTGCAGGCATCTGAAAATAGACAAACAGTATGAGATATTGTTTTTATCACCGCAATACTAATATTAATAGGAAAATCGATGCTTACCGCTCGCATATATGTCGGGCATGGTCCTCCTTGTTCAGCTGCGTCGATACCAACCGCGACAGGTTGGTAATTTTCGCGAAATGGTGTTGGGGCGGCGTATCCTTCTGCGTCGACTCGATGAGGAGCAAATTGACGCGCCGGTCCATTTTCTTCGCAGCCAGATGAAGTGGGACGCAGCGCTTCTCAACCCATGCGAACACGTTGATGGAAATATCGTTTTCCGTTCGAATGGGGCTAGCTGCTTCAGGGTCATCGGAAGCTCGATGCTGCTGATGTCCAGCACGCTGGCATAATCCGGGTAGGATGATCTCCTGCTGACGTTATGCGATACAAGCCTATGATACAAGCTATGATACAAGTTATGGTACAAGCCCGCCACTACCGACCAGAAGAAGCAGGCATTATCGTTGCATTTAATGTTTACGACAGCCTTTTTCTTCTGCACTTCTGCCGGTAGTGGGATATAGCAGCCTGCCCTGAGCGGATTGTACAGCCTGCTCAACCGATTCTGTTACAAATGCCCATGTAAACAGAGGGGAGAAACTAACAAAATCGATTGCGCCTGGGGTACCGACTCATCTTTACAGCCAGCTGTGATCGTCCACAAGGCCCAGCCGCTATTCCGTTTTTGAAACTCGGACATCGCTGCGAGAATCAGATCCTCCGCGGCAGCTCGATACCACTGGCGGATGTTGCTGATGGGAAAAAGCTCCACATTGTTGGTGTTGAACGACTTGATACTTTTCTCGCCGTTCAACTCAAATTCCGCCTCCAGGACCGTATAGACTTTGATGCTGCTGGGTAACTTCTGGGTAAACTGGGTAAACTTCTGGGTAACTGCATCTGTCACGCGGGCCATCACCATCCTTCGTGCATCCTGAAGAAAATGTTGTGGCTCGATGTGGCGGGTGTTAATTACCACACCTGTGGTAATGCGTCCCTGGAAGGCCGACTCCGTGTTCTCCCATACGAGGCTGGAAGCTGGCGCTGTCCCAGTTTCACCGCCACCAACACCACCACCCGTCCGTAGGAAGCGATCGCGCATACGTACGCGCAAACCCCTGATGCGTTACTGAACACACTCGATATGGTGTTTTATGCCCACCGATGTGGCACCATCGCAACTTTTAATATAATTGGCTAGACATGCCAATGTGTCATTATACATCTCTAGCCATTTAAGGTATTCATCCATGTTCCGCACATTTGCTGTATCGGTCAGGTTCTCCAGCATCTTCTTTGCGAGATCCATCTTTGCTACGAGATTTTGTAATTCGCGTCCGGATAAAAACGCAACTTTCACGACACGGGAAAATCGTTTGCTGTGTCCGACGAGCGACGTCTCTACTTCGAAAGATGTAGATACTAATGGTGGCTCTCTGTGGATACGTTTGCCTTTTATGCACTCATTTTCACGAAAAGTGGGGATTTGGTCCAACGCTTTTCCGAAAAAAACGTAAATGAATTCAAAATGGCGAAGTCTACCGTACCGCCATCTTAAAAGCCCGTGCGCGGTTGAGCAGAATTTGTCGGCGAGAGAGACAGCAAAGTTCGGAGTGAGACAACGAGCTGTCGATAGGCGGAGCCTCCAGGAGCAAATATAACGAAGTAGGGAGAAAATCACAGGCAGTTTTCTTGCATTTTTCCTACTCTGAGTTTGACCGTCGCTTGCCAGTCATACCTGAGTCCAGTGACAATAGCGCTCGAAGGTTTATGACGGTACGCGCCTCGGGCCCTCCGTAGCTCGGTCAAGCGACTGTGAAGCCGAGAGTGTTGTGAGTAAGGTGTCAAACTGGGAATTCTAGAAACCTTGGTTCGGTTCCCCGCGGTGCAATGCAATTTTTACACAGTACATATTCTGAATAATAAAATCAATTTTGAATATAAATATTTTATTCATGAAAATTGTAATATTTTTTTTATTTCTTTGTAGCGATTATTTAGGACATAGTATTTTTCTACGACGGTAAAACCGTCATTCCATCAATTATTGTTATGTCAGTCCTCAGTACGAGTTTCGTCAGTTGTCAATTATTATTATGTCGTTGTGCCAATAGTCCTTAGTATAAATTATAATACTTTATTGCTCTCTTTAATAAGTGCCTTCTTGGGGACAAGTCAAAGGGAAAAAAGAACGTTTTTTACATTATTCCGTCCGAGTGAAGACGGGCTTTGCCGTTCAAATAGTCAATATTCACCGTAAGTAATTGATAAGAATATCAAATTGGACAGTAAGAGCAGGTATCGCGCGAGTTGCTAACGATGAGCTGCGATGTTTGTCTCGATGATTGTCTGGCCGAACCGCGGCGGGATCTCATTTGGTAAAAATTGGGAAACGCGAGGCTCTGCGCGGCTCCGAGTGAAAAACTATTGTGCTTAGGGAGTGCTGCCCGAGGTAATATACAGAAGGGACAAATGGAAAGATCAGTTACGGGATGCGGTCAAGAAAACCTTATTCTAATGGATAGGTGTACGTTTGACTCTCCCTCCACAGTCGCCTGTCATGCTCCGAGACTCCGCCCCCGTCGACTGGAGGGACCGTACTTCTGAGATTGCCGTTAGAGGCAACCTAATCAGTTCCCGTAAATTTCGCATTTTCCAATGGCCGTAGCGTCATCATTTATGGAGCGATCGACTTAAAATTTTAACCACGTACTAATGAAACTACTCCCGAGGGAATGGACTTCCGTTTCCGGTGACAGGTGTATTGGCTGTGTGTGGAGAGTGTGAACTTGAGAGCGAGAGTGTGAAGGCTTAGAGGGGATAGCGGGAGATCTGGTAGGGTCAGGGTGAAGGGCGAAGGACGACGTGTGAGGGGGATAATCGTGTGGTGCGAGGGAAGGAAGAGAATAGGACGAAGAGGGAGAGTAAGAAACGAGGTCGGGAAGAGGTTAGGGAGAGCAGGCGAGTGGGAGAGAAGGTGGCTAAGCGCAGGAGATACTGCGTGGGACGGTCGACAGGTGGCAGGGGGATAGGAGTCGGTAAGGCAGGGTGACAGGGCGGGAGGCTTGGACAGGAGGAAAGAAGAGGAAACGACCGCGCGAGAAGAAGATAGAGCGGCGGTGGCAGGATCGGGATGCCGGAGGAAGGAGCGAGAGAGACAGTGAAGGAGGTAGAAAAGCCGGACGGGGGAGCGAGGAGAAAGGGGAGGCCGACGAACGCGGAAAGATTGAGGAGGGATAGCACGAGTAGCGTGGGCAGTGCGGGTAGTTTCGGGAGCGCGTTGTCGGATCTGTGGGGAACGGGGAAGAGGAAGGATAGGGAAGGAGAAATGTGGGGAGGAGAGGGGGATAAGGTGTTTAAAAGGTGCGCGAAGACGCCAAGATCACCAAGGGGCGGTAGAGGTGGCGGCGGAGGTGCAAAGGGGATTGCCAAGGAGGAGGGCAGTGAGGACGAGTGGGGGAGGGAGGGTGAAGTAAGATGTTGTGTAAGGTGTAAAGGAATTTCTTCCGGCCGCGAAATTTGGTTCGCCGGAAGAAATTCGGGAAAGAAGAGAGAAGAGAGAACGAAGAAGACACAAGGCGACAGACGCGAATTAAAGCCAGTCTCTACTTTACTTTTGAGGGAGACTCGACTCGAAAGTATTTTCCCTCTTAATTTTCCACGTCCTCTACACTTCGGCCGGGAAGTCCTTCCGACAATACTGAACTTGTGCTTAACCAAATCCGAAAGTGCCAACAACGTTAATAAACTACTGAAAGTTTTAGTTAACGCGAAAATCGAGTTCAATCGGCAAGAAAATTCCCGGGCGGATTCCCAGGCTAGTCAGGAACGCGAGGAGAGCAGGTGGATTCGGCGAGAGAACTAGGCAGAACGATTAAATGCGACAATGGTTTCTTTATTCGAAGGTTCGAATACTTGGACAAAAGATTAGAGGCGACGCACGAGGCCGGTGTACTGCGGCTCGTGCGTGGCACGCGTCCGTTAGGTGATGACGCAACAGATATTCGGTCGCAGAAGTCACAAAGTACAATACGCAGGTGGTCGGCACGAGCCTAAATCGCGATAATTAACAGAAAATAGATTGCACGAGTATGCCGCGATAGATGGAGTGAAACAAATGGGCTCGACAATGGTAACGATATTAATAATGGCCCGTTGTAGAGGCGCCTAAGCCTGCCGGAAGGTCACCTTTTCATGCACAAGTCGAAGTAGAGATCGCGAGAAAATCCAAAATGCGCTTGCAGTCAACGTGAAGAACAAAGATCGCCAGAAGGGCGGAAAGGAAGCGAGTATCGGGCTGAGACTTCCTACAAAAAGGGAAGTCTCACGCAAAAGCCCGCCGGCACAATGATTCGCTTACCGAAAATATATGAATACTAGCCGGGCGCTAATATAACTCTCGGACGGAGACAGTCCTGGTACGCTCGTCCGTCCTTCCTTCCTTCTATACGGCGCAAATTCGGTAGTCGCTAATGGGCGCTAGGGCGATAATTCGGCTACGACTGCTCGCACGCACGCTTCTACAACGAGTGCCGGTCCTAACGCGCTTCGCTAGCCGTTCGCTTACGACCCCTTTGTCCCCGAAAACCGGGCTGTTTATTGGTCCCTAAGTCCCCGCCAATCCTAGTGGTCCTCGCTGTGCCCTGAGCTGAGCAGGCGCCAGGGCCGTCGCCCTGCGCCAAATTTTCCTCGTCGAAGTCCGATCATCGTGGATCTTGGTTCTTCGGCTGGAACCCATATGAGCGCCTGCGGTCGTCCAGTCGTCCAGGAAGATGACCAATCCGTCGCTGGAGTTCCTTCGGATGCTGCTGCTCCTCATGCTCAGCTCTCCAGGCCGGGTCCACGGGATGCGAAGTTGAATCGGTTGTTCGAAGGTACCAGGAGCCCTCGCTCCTGACGGGCGCTAATAGGCTCGCGGAAATACCAGAAGCGTTAGGATTGGCTACAAATGCTTAGCGAGAACCTGGCTGGAGACGTCCACATATGATAGATGGCTCTTAGAGCCCCAATTCTAATTTCGCGAGAGATATTTCTTTACGGGAAGGCGAGGAGTTGTCTCGCCCCGCGAGTTACATTACAAAGGGTATAATGGAGGAGTTTAGGAAACTCAGAGGGGAGGTAGGAAGGCAAATGGAGGTGATAAAGGGGCTGTAGGAGTTGAGCAAGGAGCGGGAGGAAAGGAGGAAGGAAATGGAGGACTGGAGGGAGGAAAGAAGGAGGTGGGACGAGAAGGAAAGAAGGGTGGAGGAGCTGGTGGCGAAGGTGGAAAGGTGGGAAGTGGAGAGAGCAGGAGGTGATGGGATGGGAGAGGAGGGGAGGCAATGGATCAGGGAGATAGAAGTGAAGGTGGATAGGAGAGAGAGAGAGAGGGAAGAAAGGAGAAATAACGTGCTGATAAGAGGTTTGGAGTTGGAGGGGAAGAAGGTAGAGGAGCAGGTAAAGGGGCTGTGGAAGGAAATGGAATTGGAGGAGGAGGTGAAGGAGGTGAGGAGAGTGGGGAGATGTGACGGCAAAGGGAGAGGGATGGTAGTAGTGAAACTGGGGAGCTGGCAAGGGAAGAGAAGGGTCATGGAGGCCAGGAGGAAGCTGAAGGATAGAAGGGTAAGGGTCGACGATGACTTGACGGAGGTGGAGAGGAGATCCAGGTGGTTGATAGAAGAAGAGGCGGAAAAAGAGAGGGGGAAAGGGAACAGGGTGCAGGTGGGGTATATGAGGATGTGGGTGAATGGGGAAGGGAGGAGGTGGGATGAGGTGGCAGAGAAGTGGTGTGTACAGAGGAAGGGAAACATGTGATGAGCGATGGGAAAGGGGTGAGGGAGAAGGGGGGAGAAGGAGGGAAGAGAGAAGAGGAGGGAGAGTGGGGTCAAGGAAAAGAGATAAGGATGAGGAGTTTTTGGAAAGGGTTGGAGGATGATGACACGGTGGAAGGGAAGAGACGGAGGGGGATGGTCCTCATCCGGAAGGATGGGCGGCCCGCGGACTCTCCCTCCGCGTACCGGCCCATTTGCTTGCTGGACGAGGCGGGCAAACTCTTCGAGAGAGTTATTGCCAACCGCCTCGTCCGGCACCTTTCGGCGACAGGTCCGGACCTCGACGACGGGCAGTTCGGCTTCCGTCAGGGACGATCGACGATAGACGCGATCAAGCGCCTAAGGTCCCTGACGGAGTCGGCTGCAAGCCGGGGCAGGGTGTGTATCGCTATATCCTTGGATATAGTGAATGCTTTTAACACCCTGCCCTGGTGGGTCATCAGGGAGGCGCTCGAGTACCATCGAGTGCCCCCTGAGTTACGAGCCGTCGTCGGGGACTACCTCGCCGACAGGGGCATTAAGTTCATGGGCCGGACGCAGGAGTATGAGAGGGAGACGTACGCCGGGGTCCCGCAGGGGTCCGTGTTGGGCCCCCTGCTATGGGACCTCGGCTACGATTACGTCCTGCGGGCTGCACTCCCCGCTGACTCCACGGTGATCTGCTATGCAGACGACACACTCGTGGTAGTCAGCGGGGAGGATGGGAGGAGGACCATCCGCGTTGCGGAGACGGCGGTGGCCTGTGTCGTCGCCCGAATCCACCGACTGGGCCTTCGGGTGGCCCCGCAAAAGACCGAGGCGATCTGGTTTTACGATCGCCAACGGTATGCGGGGCCGCCTCCCCAGCGGTGGATTGCGGTAGGAGAGACCCGCGTCCAGGTGAGAGATACGATGAAGTATCTCGGACTCACCCTGGACGGCCTCTGGCGCTTTAACGAGCACTTCGGCCGGCTTATCCCCCGAGTTGAGAAGGCGGCAGGCGCTCTAGGACGCCTGCTGCCCAACATCGGGGGACCGTGGGAGGGTGTCCGACGCCTTTATGCGGGAGTCGTCCGTTCCATGGTGCTCTACGGGGCACCAGTCTGGGCGGACGACCTGGCGGCCAGCCGGCGCAATTGTGCCCTGCTATTCAGGGTACAGCGTCGGATGGCCGCCAGGGTCGTGCGAGGATATCGCACGATCTCCCTGGCGTCGGCCACCCTACTGGCGAGGTTTCCGCCCCTGGACATCCTGGCGGTGGGGGACGCGAGGACCTATTTGGGTCTTCGCGCCCTCCGCAACAGGGGCGGAACACCCACGGAACGGTCGGTCGAGGAGCTCAAGCGCCAGACCCGACGGCTCGTTGTCGAGATGTGGCGGGAAAGGCTGGAAGATCCAGCCAACTCCCGCCACAGAGCCGTCGGGGCGATTCTCCCGAGCCTCGAGGCTTGGTTGAGTCGCGGCAGGGGGCAGCTCTCCTACCGCGCGACGCAGGTGCTTACCGGGCACGGCTGCTTCGGTGAGTACCTGCGTCGCATCGGGAAGGAGGCGACGGCACAGTGCCACCATTGTGATGGGGACCCGGACACGGCGCAACATACCCTCCAGTATTGCAGGGCCTGGAGGGAACAGCGCCGTGTCCTGGTCCGGTATATCGGAAGGGACCTCTCGCTGCCGACGGTCATCCGACAGATCCTCGGCAGCGAGAGGTCGTGGAGAGCCTTCCTCGCCTTTTGCGAGGAAGTGCTCTCCCAGAAGGAGGAGGCGGAGCGGCGGCGGAAGAGGACGGACCCCTTCCGTCTGCAGAGGGCCCGTCCCCGCCGCCGACCCGCGCGGGGGGATCTTGTCCCCCCGCAGTAGAGCGAAGCCCCGGTCCCGTCGACGGATCTCGACCCGTTGACGGGCCGGGTGCTTGCCAAGGGGCCGCGAGGCGGCAGAGTGGTGGCTCTGTCGCCTGCGCAAGCGGCCCCGAGGCGGGGCGGGCGTGTAGTGGTCACACGACCCGCCCAGGAGGGATGGGTAATGCGGGGGCGCGGTTCCCGCCTCCTTCGCCGCTAGCGAAGGAGTGCGGTGAGCCGTGTCTCCCCGCGAGTAGTGGGGGAAGCCTCCCTCTCTCGTGAAAGCGAGAGAGCGGATGGCCGCTCCCCCACCACGAGACGTGCCTCCAATAGGGGGCGGGCGCGGGGCGGCACCGGTAGTGTTCTACCAGAGTTCCCGGTGTCGCCCCAGTCAGCGCCGAGGATGGCCACCGTGGGGTTTTAGCCGGTAAGAGTCCGGCACTACCCCGTCGCCCCCACCAGGGCGGCGGGGTGTCCATGAGGATTTCCCCACGTAAAAAAAAAAAAAAAAAAAAGGGAAGAGAGGGAGGGAGGTAGAGATGGAGGGATTCTGTGTGTGTTTTTGGAATGTGGCGGGTCTAATCAGTAAAGACCAGGAGTTCTGGAGAGGGTTGGAGGAATGGGACGTGGTGGTGATGATGGAGACATGGGTGGACGAGAAGGGATGGGGGAAGATAGAAGGAAAATTACCGAAAGGGTACGTGTGGGAAGTGCAGTGGGCTGGAAGGAGGAGCAAGAAAGGGAGGGCAATCGGGGGCATGGTATTAGGAGTTAAAAAAAGGGATAACAATAGAAAGAGGGAAGGAGGGGGAGGTGGAGTTAGAGGGGCTGATAACGAGGAAATTAAGGGTGGGCAGGGAAGGTTGGCGAATAGTGGGAGTGTATGTGAACGGAGATATGGAGAAGAAGTTGGAGGAGATGAAGGAATGGATGGAAGATGGGGAGGAGGGAACGAAGGTGATAATAGGCGGTAATTTTAATGCCAGGACGGGGAGAGAAGGAGGGCGAGAGGTGGGGGAAGAGACGGGGTGGATTAGGGAGTCGAGGGATAGAACGATAAACAGGGAGGGAAGAAGGATGTGCGAGTGGATAAGTGAAAGAGGATGGTGGATTTTGAATGGGAGCATGAAGGGGGATGAAAGAGGGGAGTTGACCTACGTGGGGGCGAGGGGGGAGTCAGTGATTGACTATATTTTGGGAAACGAAGATATGATGGAGAGACTGGAGAGCTTGGTAGTAGAAGAGAGGGTGGACTCAGATCATCATCCGGTCAAGTTGACGATTAAGGGAAGGAGACGAAGGGAAGAAGGGGGAGGGGTCAAGAGGGGTAAGAGAGGACAAAGGGGAGGGAGAGGGAGATGGGACGAGGAAAGGAGGGAAGAGTTTAGAAGAAAGTTCGGGGGGTGGAATGAGACAGGCAACGGGCAGGGGGGTGGATGGGAGGGGTTGCTGGCGAGAGTGAGGGGGTCATTGGGTGTAGCGAAGGAGGTCGGCAGGAATGGCGGTAGGAGAGGATGGTGGGATGAAGAATGTAGAGAGGAAAAAGGGAAGGTAAGGAGAGAGCTGCGGAAGTGGAGGAAGGAAGGAGGTGAAGGGAACGGGTATAGGCGGTGCAAAAGGGAATACAATAGGATATGTGAGGAGAAGAAGGAAGAGGAGCGGCGGAGGTGGATGGGAGAGGTGGAAGGAATAAGGATGGAGAGTCAAGTATGGGAGATAGTGAATAGAGAAAGGGGAAGGAGAAAGCAGGTGAGCAAGGAAATAGAAATGAAAGAGTGGGACGAATATTTCAGGGGGATGTTAGGTGGTGTGGAGTGGCGAGTAAAAAGGGGGTGAGGAGGGGGATGGGGGAGGACGAGGAGGTGGAAATCACGAGAGAGGAGATGGGCAAGGTATTAAGGAAGATGAAGGATGGGAAAGCGATGGGGAGCGACGGGATACCGAGTGAAGTGTGGAGATACGGAGGGGAGGAGGTGAAGAAAGGGCTCTTGGAGGTGTGTAATGGGGTCTGGAATGGAGGAGGGTGGCCGGAGGGATGAAAGTAGGGGGTTATAGTACCGGGGAGGAAGAAGGGGGATGGGAGTAAGGTGGAGGACTATAGAGGGGTGACATTGACACAAAGCAGCTACAAGGTCTATGCGGGGGTGTTGGCCGAAAGACTAAGGAGCGAAGTGGACGGTAAGGGGATTTTACCACCGAATCAAACCGGGTTCAGGAAGGGGATGGGAACAATCGACAATATTTACGTTCTTAACTACCTGATTAATAGGCAGGTAGCTAGGAGGGTGAAAAGGATGGTTGTTCTCTTCGTCAACCTGAAGGCCGCGTTTGATTCGGTGAATAGGGAGGTATTGGTGAAGGCGATGAGGGAAAGGGGGTGAGGGAAGGGTTGGTGCGGAGATGTGAGGAGGTGCTTGGGGAAACGACAGGGAAAGGAAGGGTGGGAGACATGGAAGGGGCAAAGTTTTGGACGGGAAGAGGAGTCAGGCAGGGATGTCCGTTAAGTCCGGTTCTATTTACGATCTTACTCGCGGATTTGAAGGAGGAGATGAGGAAGGGCAGGTGGGGGGGAGTGAAGCTGGGAGAAAAGAAGGTCTATTCGCTAGCGTATGCGGATGACCTGGCGATACTGGCAGAGAATCAGCTAGAGATGAAGGGGTTGATGAGGAACCTGGAGAAGTATTTTGAGAGGAAAGGGCTGGGGGTAAATACGGACAAGACGAAGGTGATGAGGTGTAGAAGGGGGGCAGAGAGAATGAAGAAGGTTGACTGGAGGTGGAAGAGAAAACGAATAGGGGAGGTGACGGAATATAAATACCTGGGGTACGTGGTGGTGAGAGACGGAAGCCAGAAGGCGCAGGTGAGGGAGAGGGTAAGGAGAGGGGCGGCGGTGATGGGACAGGAGTGGGGAATCGGGAAGAGAAGGTTTGGAAAGAATTGGGAGAGAAGGATTTGGATGTTCGAGAGGCTGGTGTGGTCGGTGGTAGGATACGGTGTGGAGATATGGGGATGGAAGGAGAGGGAGAGTGTGGAGGCGATGGCGGAGGGGTATTTGAGATGGGTGCTGGGGGTCAGGAGGTGCACACCAGGATACTTGATCAGGGAAGAGTTGAAGAGGGAAAAGTTGAGAGCACGTGCAGGGAGGAGAGCGTGGGGGTATGAGAAAAAGTTGAGGCAAGGTAAAGGGGGATAGTTGGCAAGAAGGTGTTGGGAGGAGATGAGAGTGCGGGTAAGGAGGGGGGATGTGTTGGGGTGCCACCAGGAGAGAGAGACCCGGGCGCTCCTCTTCCTGACTTCTTGAATCCACTGATTGGCTCTGCTTGGGCCAATCTTGCTGATCAGTGATTAGCCACTGTGGTCCTGTTCACCACAATTGATGCTTCTGGAGCTGGGAGATGCTTAGCCCTCTTGAAGCGCAGTCGGCTGGATTGACTTTGCCAGGTACAAATCTCCATACGCTGCTTGGAGCAAGTTCTTGAATAGCTGACACCCTGTTTCTGACAAAATCTTTCCACCGTGATGGGTGTGATCTGATACAGGTTAGAGTGACCGATGAATCTGTCCACAAAAATGTCCTTGCATTAGGTATGTCGAGCAAAGTTGTCACATACCTCATCAGTTTGGCTAGGATCAGTGCCGCAGTAAGTTCCAGCCTTGGAATTGACATTCTCTTGAGCGGTGCTACTTTTGATTTTAAGCAGACCAATGTCACTCTTGATTCGTTCCCTGGATCCGTTGATTTCAAGTATATGACTGCTGCCATGGCGACTTGTGATGCGTCAGAGAATCCATGGAATTCCACAGTGGAGTGAGATGTCGTCTTGATCCACCGAGGAATGGAGATGCCGTCTACTTGCCCAAGTTCCTTCCGGAATGCCATCCATTTACTGCAGATTTGAGGCGACACAGGGTCGTCCCAACTCAGTTTCTCTAACCACAGTTCTTGCAACAAGATCTTGGCTCTCACAATGAATGGGGATAGGAAACCGAGAGGATCAAATAGTTGGGCATTCTCTGATAGGATGATTCTCTTGGGGAGGCGAATACTGGTAGGATCTGGTCTTGACAGGAATCTGAACTGGTCTGCACAAGGCGTCCATGACAAACCAAGAAGCTTGATTTTGCTGTCTTCGCATGGGATTGGTTCAGGATTGGATGTCTGTTGGGAAACATGTATCATGAATTGTTCGCAGTTGCTGTGCTACTTCGCTAGTGGAAACCCACCTGCTACGCAGAGTTGGGTTACCTGATCTGCTATGTCAGTCAGTTCAGTAAGCTCTTCTGCTCCTCCAAATATGTCGTCCACATACCTGCCACAGAGGAGCGGTGTTCATGCCAATGGAAACCGATGTCCTTCATCCTCTACTAGTTGCAGAAGGGATCTGATCGCCAAGTATGGAGCTGATCTAGTGCCATAGGTGACAGTTGTCAACTGATAGGGCACCATAGTTTGCTGGTCATCGGTCCACATTATTCGTTGCAGATCCCAGTCCTCTCCATGCACCTTGATTTGCCTGTACATCTTTGTAATGTCAGTTGCAAAAATGTACTTGAATTATCGAATCCAGATTAAGACATCTGAGATGTCTCGTTGAATCTTTGGCCCCACGTGCTGCAAGTCATTGATTGAAACACCTGTTGAGCTGGGACTTGATCCGTTGGATACGACTCTCAGCTTCGTTGTTGCACTGTCCTCTTTTAACACTCCATGATGAGGGAGATAGTATGGATGTGGGGGAGATTGCCCCAGTGACTGATCCGTGGAGACCCTCAACCCTCCTGCTGCCGAGGCAACATGTGCTAAGGTTATCTCCTTGTCTCGGTCACCAGAGTTGCTCTCCCTGATGGCTATAGTTGAATTGTCGATGGGAGCAGGTCTCATGTGTCCCATCTCAATGTATTCCCTCATGAATGAAGTGTACAACGAGCTGTATGAATTGTTCGTTGAGAGTCGTCTGCGAAGCCTGATGAGGGCACGCTGTGCTGTATATCTGGATTCTTCTAGTGCATTCAAGGTGGATTTCAGGGGAATTCTCACAATATATCTTCCTGTCTCATCTCTAGTGTACGTTGACTTGAAATGCTCTTCGCAGGCCTGCTCTTCTGGAGTTAAATTCTTGGTAGATGTTTCAACCTCTTCTTGGGTCCAGAATTTGGCGAGTAGGTCTTGAATCTCTTGATCAGATGGAATGACCGATGTGTGAAATGCGTACCTTTCCTGTTGATCTGTCTCTTCAGTTGGTCCGAGCACTATCCACCCAAAGATGGTTGAAAGTGCAATTGGCATTGAATCCAAATGTTTCTTGATGCCTGGCCTGATGATCTGACCGTAGACATCTGCCCCGATGATCAGATCCACCGGTCTTGGTGTGGTGAAATCAGGATCTGCCAATTGGAGGTTGGAAAGGTGTTCCCACTGCATCGGTTCTGTTGACACTGATGGCAGGACGGTCGTCAGCTTGGTCAATACATGTGCATTGATGACAACACTCTCTTGTGAGTGTGCTGATCTGATCTGGACAGTGACAATCCCTTTGGTGTGGATCGTCTATGATTTTCCTATTCCACTGATTGGAATACAGGAATGCTGACGATGAAGGTGTAACGTCCTGGTGATTTCACTAGAGATGAATGAGAGCTCTGATCCTGGGTCTACTAGCAGTCTCACTGGGTGTGCTCCGGTCTTGGTGATGATCAGTGCTTGCGCTGTGGCTAGCAGTGTGGCTGCGTCTTTCGACGCGATCTACCTTGGAGGGCTTTTCTCCCGTCTCAACCTCTACTCTATCCCCTATTCTCCTACTTTTCACACTTCTTTCTCCTCCACTTGGCTTGACCTTGGGCTTGTGGATGACTCTAGCAGGGTAGCTTCTTTTCTCAAAGTAAAGAGCCTCACTGCTCTAATCATGACTTAATTTCGCTAGAGTACGTCCTAACTTCTCGGGTTATTCCAACCACTGATCTTCGTCGTAGATATGGTTCCATCAATCGTGACGCGCTACTCGATGACATCTCGCAGCTTAGCTGTGTTCGTCTTGTTTCGAACTCCTGTGAGAGCAGCGTGGATCAGTTGGTGGACGACTTCAATGCGGGACTGCTCCGAGTCCTCTAGGAGCATGCCCCGCTTAGACCTCTGCGTTTTCGACGGCCTCCTGCTCCTTGGATTACTCCTGAGATCCGAGCCGAGATGCGTTCTCGCGACTCACTCAGGAGATCTTTCCGTCGAACTGCTAACCCGGAAACATGGGCTCTTTACAGGGCCTCTCGTAACCGGGTGCAGTCCCTTCTGGCGCGAGCCAGATCTTCCTTTCTCTATTGCCGTTTTTCCACACCTAGACGTCCGAATGATCTTTGGCGCGAGCTTAAGTCGTTCGGCGTCCTTCCTCCTGCTCTTTCTGCTCCTCCGTCTCACCTGTCTCCGGACAGCCTCAATTCTTTCTTTCTCTCGGCTCACGCTTCCTCTCCTTCGGCCGTCCCAGCATGTCTTCTGTTGCCTTACCCTACCGCCGATGATTCACGATTCTACTTCTCCCCCGTCACGGAGGAGAGTCTTGCTCGCGCTGTGCGCCTTGTTAACTCGTCTATCTCTCCCTCGGATGCTCTAAGTGCAAGATTTCTGCTTCTCTCTTTTCCCGCTATTTTCTACACTGTGCTCCAGATTTTCAACTCTTCTATTACTTTTTCTGTCTTCCCTCGCGCCTGGCGCAAAGCCATAATTACTCCGATCCCCAAACGACCGAACGCAGCTGCTCCTGCCGATTTTCGTCCTATCTCCCTGCTATCTGAACTGTCCAAGATCCTTGAGAGGGTTGTCCTCAATGATATGCAGAGTTTCCTCAGTAGCTCTGGAAAGTTGGACCCCTCGCAACATGGTTTTTTGAAAAACCGATCTTGTCAGACGGCTCTCTTGACACTCCTGGACGACGTCCGTCTTGCTGCTGACCAGCGGATGGTCACAATCCTGGTATGTCTTGATTTTTCCAAGGCCTTTGACACTGTAGACCACTCTCTTCTTCTTTCTAAACTCCACTCCCTAAACTTCTCTCTTCCGGTCTTACAGTGGATCTGGTCCTACCTTTCTGATAGGACACAGGCAGTCAGAATCGGACGGTCTTTTTCCCGCTGGTCCCCGGTCCATTCGGGCGTGCCGCAAGGCTCCGTCCTTGGTCCGTTCCTATTCTCCCTGTACATCCATGACTTGAATTCTTCTATAAAGTTCTCCAAGGTGGTTAAATACGCGGACGACGTACAAATGTATATCTCAGCGCCATACTATGAGTTGGACGACGCGATTACAAGGATCAACTCTGACCTTGCTGGCGTCTCTGGCTGGTCCTCTCTGCACTCTCTCTCTTTAAACGTTTCTAAAACGCAGTGCTTGATGCTCGGTACCGCTCGTGCCCTGGGCCTGCAGTATGTTTCTGGTGCTCCCCTGGTTCAGGTGGGTGGTATGCCCATCCCGTACGCCTCTAAGGTTGTCTCGCTGGGCCTGCACATATCGCCCTCCCTTGACTGGGGCGATCACACCGGTCACATCTGCAGCAAGGTCTATGGCGTGCTTGCGGGTCTCCGTCGTCACAGGGCTGCGTTGCCGCGGAGCCTAAAGACAAAGCTCATATCCTCCCTCGTCCTGCCACACCTGGACTACTGCTGCCTTGCTTTGCTTGGCATCGGTCCCACGTCTGAGCTCCGTCTTCAGCGTGCGCTGAACGCCTGCGTGCGTTTTATTTTTAACGTTCCTCGCGACGCGCATATCACCCCCTACTTCTTGCGTCTGGGGTGGCTGAAGGTTCGGGAGAGAAGGCTCCTATTTCTCGGAGTAAGCGTCTTCCGGGCACTTAACTCTAGGCAGCCATATTATCTGCGGGGCTGGCTCACACGTAACGTTGCAGGCTCGTCTGGGCGGCCCTCTCGCCAGAGGGGCCCCCTCTTTGTGGTGCCAACTCACCGAACCTCCTTTTTCGGGGCCTCGTACTCCGTACTTGGTCCCCAATTTTGGAATGGCCTCCCACCTGCCATTCGGGAGTGCGACAATGAGGCGGCCTTCAAAACTGCGTTGTGGGATTTCCTCTTGGCACAATACGCGTAGTCTCCTCTTCTCTTTCTTTTCTGTACTCTCTGTTTTCTTCTTGCGATGTGCGGGGCTGATTGCCATTGTCCGTCCTTGTTTTTGCGTGCGCTTGCTGCATTATATTAATTTTGTATTTTTATTTTTTATTTTTTATTTCTTACATTTTGTATTTATTGTTGAACTATTGTACATAGCGTTCTGAGAGGGTACTTCGCTGCCCTAGAACGAAATATATATATCTATATATCTATATATATCTCTCTCTCTCTCTCTGTAAGTAGCCGCCCACGCTTTACTTCGCTCCTACTTAGAGACAATCTTTCTGCTGTATTCTGCCCGGTGGGGCCTGTTACAGGTATTTCGGCGTTATCTCGGTCGGCTTGCCTACATTTTGGCCTATAAGACCTTTCGGCTCTCCTTGTAGCCGACGAGATTTCGCCTACTCTTTCTGTGCCACATTAGACAGAATTTCTAACCTGCCATTTTTGGGCAGTTAATTTTCTGTCCCTGGGATAATTTTGAAATCGTCGGCACGCACTGTGCGCCCTCTTCGCTATCATCCCACGGCTACCACCTGTCACAGTGAACCCAACTCTACTATGGAGCGGGAACTCCCTTGCGCGAAATGTCACAAGGACATTGCCAAGGAGTCGGCCCGCTGCCCCTACTGCAAGGCTAAGATGCACCCAGGATGCCTCAAAACGCATGCACCGGCGTGTAAAGGTGCTCAAAGACCCACCGTCATTGCGGTTGCATCGCCTCCGGTCGCCTCCACCTTGGCCGCTGCCTCAACGGTGCCACTTCCTCTGCCTGTGCCCAGTATATCTGCGGGGGAACCTTCGGACATTACATCACTGACAGCCGCAGTCCAAACCCTAGCTACAACGCTGACCAGCTTCATGGCTGACCAGCGTGCTCAGATGGACAAGCTGCAAGCCTGTATGGAGATGTTGGCCACCACTTCTGCGCAGCAGGCGGACAAGCTGACGCAGCTCGACAGCCGCACCAGCTCTCTTGAGACCCAGGCCAGCACCACCAGCACTCAGCTTACGGGACTCTCCACCGCAGTTAAGTCCGCGCACACCGAATCCAAGGCTGTTGCGGCCAAACAGTCCGCCCTAACCTCCGAGCTTGACTCGGCGAAGGCGCGTATCGCCCGGCTGGAGCTCGCTGCTCGCTCCTGTGAGCTCACCATCTCGGGTGTCCCAGAGGCCTCTGGTGAGGATCTCCGAAGCCACGTTCTTCGTGTGGCGCTGGTGTTAGGAGCTCCCCTTACTGCGACTGACGTCATTGCCGTATCGCGCCTGCGCGGTACCCCCTCCGTGGATCGGCCGCGCACAATCCATGTTAAGCTAGCCACCACCGCTGTCCGCAACACGCTCCTAGCCGCTAAGCGTGCGAAGCGGGATCTCCCCGCGTCTGCCGTCGACCCGTCGTTCACCTCTGGCTCTCTATACGGGAATGAGTTTCTGCCCCGGGATATCTCCTCGCTGCTCAAGCGTTGCCGCTCGCTCGCCCGTGAGCGCAGCTTCTATCGCGTCTGGCATAGGGATGGGAGCGTCTTCGTCAAGAAGACTGACTCATCTGCCCCCATCAGAATTGATTCTGACAGGGACATAGCAGCCAAACTCGCGTGAAGCCAGGGGTCCCCTACGTCGCCGCTTAATCGTCCCCCCGCCGCTCCCTTACTCCGTCTTGCGCATGTAAACGCGCAGTCTCTCGCCGCGCATTTCGACAACTTTGCGTCGTTTTTCTTGCGCTCCACATTTGACGTGATCGCGGTATCCGAGACCTGGCTATCACACACCAGCCCTGGTACCAGCTGCGTCTTGCCCGGCTACTCTCTACATAGGTGCGATAGGTATGGTAGAATGGGCGGAGGCGTCTGCCTGTATATTCGTGATTCTTTCTCGGTCACTGTAGTCGCGTCCTGCTCTCGCTCTCTATTTTCTGGTCCCGAGTTTTTATTTCTTGAGGTGATCATTCCCTCTGTCAGTTCTATTCTTGTGGGGGTCGTCTACCGTCCCCCACACGCTCCTCTTGCTGACTTTGAGCCAGTGTTCGCCGACATCGTCTCGGACTTCCCAAACAAGGTCGTTCTTGGCGACTGGAACGCGGACATGAGCTCTCAGTCCCCTGACGCGAACTACCTTGGAAGACTTTTCTCCCGTCTCAACCTCTACTCTATCCCCTATTCCCCTACTTTTCACACTTCTTTCTCCTCCACTTGGCTTGACCTTGGGCTTGTGGATGATTTTAGCAGGGTTGCTTCTTTTTCCCAAAATAAAGAGCCTCACAGCTCTAATCATGATTTAATTTCGGTAGAATACATCTTAACTTCTCGGGTTACTCCAGCCAATGATCTTCGTCGTAGATATGGTTCTGTCAATCGTGACGCGCTACTCGATGACATCTCGCAGCTTAGCTGTGTTCGTCTTGCTTCGAACTCCTGTGAGAGCAGCGTGGATCGGTTGGTGGATGACTTCAACGCGGGTTTGCTCCGAGTCCTCGACGAGCATGCCCCGCTTAGACCTCTGCGTATTAGACGGCCTCCCGCTCCTTGGATTACTCCTGAGATTCGAGCCGAGATGCGTTCTCGTGACTCACTCAGGAGATCCTTCCGGCGTACTGCGAACCCGGAAACCTGGGCTCTTTACAGGGCCTCTCGTAACCGGGTGCAGTCTCTTCTGGCGCGAGCCAGATCCTCCTTTCTTTTCTCACGCTTCTCTACTTCTAGGCACCCGAATGATGTTTGGCGCGAGCTGAAGTCATTCGGTGTCCTTCCATCTTCTCAATCTCCTCCTCCACCTCATCTGTCTCCTGACAGTATGAACTCTCTCTTTCTCTCTGCTCACGCCTCTTCTCCACCGGCCGTCCCCGCATGTCTGTCTCCGTCTAGCCATACTTCCGACGAACCGCGCTTCTATTTCTCCCCCGTCACGGAGGAGAGTCTTGCTCGCGCCGTGCGCCTTGCGAACTCGTCCATCTCGCCCTCGGATGATCTGAGTGCGAGATTTATCCTACTCTCTCTCCCTGCTATTTTTCCTGCTGTATTGCAGATTTTCAACTCTTCTCTTACTTTCTCTATCTTCCCCGACGCCTGGCGCAAAGCCATTATTACACCTATCCCTAAGAAACCGAATGCTTCTGCTCCTGCCGATTTCCGCTCTATCTCTCTTCTTCCTGAGCTGTCTAAGATCCTTGAGAGGGTTGTCCTCAATGATATGCAGAGTTTCCTCAGTAGCTCTGGAAAGTTGGACCCCTCGCAACATGGTTTTGTGAAAAACCGATCTTGTCAGACGGCTCTCTTGACACTCCTGGACGACGTCCGTCTTGCTGCTGACCAGCGGATGGTCACAATCCTGGTGTGTCTTGATTTTTCCAAGGCCTTTGACACTGTAGACCACTCTCTTCTTCTCTCTAAACTCCACTCTCTAAACTTCTCTCTCCCGGTTTTACAGTGGATCTGGTCCTACCTTTCTGATAGGACATAGGCAGTCAGAATCGGACGGTCTCTTTCCCGTTGGTCCCCGGTCCATTCGGGCGTGCCGCAAGGCTCCGTCCTTGGTCCTTTCCTATTCTCTCTGTACATCCATGATTTGAACTCTTCTATAAAGTTCTCCAAGGTGGTTAAATACGCGGACGACGTACAAATGTATATCTCAGCGCCATACTATGAGTTGGACGACGCGATTACAAGGATCAACTCTGACCTCGCTGGCGTCTCTGGCTGGTCCCAAATGCACTCTCTCTCTTTGAACGTCTCGAAAACGCAGTGCATGATGCTCGGCTCTGCTCGCGCCCTGGGCCTGCAGTTTGTTTCCGGTGCTCCCCTGGTTCAGATGGGCGGTACGCCCATCCCGTACGCCTCTAAGGTCGTCTCGCTGGGCTTGCACATCTCGCCTGCTCTTGACTGGGGCGATCACGCTGGACACATCTGTAGTAAGATCTATGGTGTGCTTGCGAGTCTCCGGCGCCAACGCACTGCGTTACCGCGGAGCTTAAGGGTTAAGCTCGTATCCTCTCTCATTCTGCCAAACCTGGACTATTGTTGTCTTGCCTTGCTAGGTATTACTGACACTGACGAGATCCGAGTCCAGCGTGCGCTAAATGCCTGTGTGCGCTTTATTTTCGATGCGCCGCGCGATGCGCACATTACTCCCTTCTTCCGCCGCTTGGGGTGGTTGAAGGTTCGCGAGAGGAGGCTACTTTTTCTAGGCGTTTGCCTCTACCGCGCCGTCGTCTCGAACTCTCCGGGTCCCCTGCGTGATCTGCTTACGCCCAGGTTTGAAGGCTCTGCTGGATACCCGTCTCGTCAGAGGGGTACCCTACTCCGTGTGCCTAACCACCGCACCTCCTTCTTTGCGGCCTCTTTTTCCGTCCGTGGCCCGCAATTTTGGAATAGCCTTCCAGCGGTAGTTCGGGAGTGCGACACTGAAACATCTTTCAAGAGAGCCTTGTGGGCACATTTGGCTGAGTGGTATGCCTGACTTCCGGATTCCTGCTTTTACCTTGTCTCTGCGTTCTTGTTCTGCGTTCTAATTCTAATTCTTTTACATTACTGTCTCACAGTTTTCCCTGCGTTTTTTTTGTGCACTCCACGCTTTTCGGCCTGTCTACACTGTTGCGTATGCGTTTGCGCACTCATTTTTCTGCGTCCTTCCGCTTCTTTCGGGGTGTCTAGCCCATTTCTTTCTATTGTACCTCTTCTAGGTTTTTACTTATAGTTTTAATTTTAATTTTAATTTTAATTTTAATTGTTTACACTACAATATTACTACTTGTAGAAATCTGTCTGTAATGTTCTGAGAGGGCAACACGCCCTAGAACAAATATATATCTTAATCTTAATCTTAATCTGTGAGTAGAAACACGTACTCTTCTTCGCTCCTCCTTTAAGAGCTACTTCTGCTGTTATTCTGCCCTGTGGGGCTTATTGCAGGTATCTAGCGTGTTCTTGGTCGGCCTGCCCTCATTTTGGCCTAATAATTTTATCGGCTCCGTACGTAGCCGACAAGAATCACGCAATCTTTTCTGTGCCACCTTGACAGAAATCCTAACCCCCCTTATCGGTGCGGTGAGTTTTTCTGTTGGTTTTGGGAAATTCAAATTTCTCCAGCGTACCCTGCGCCCTCACACCGGTCGCGCATCGCCAGGTCTGCCACCCTCGCTCAGCCTGTCATCTTCGCCGATAACAGGGATGCCAATTCACCAGCCTCCCGTGGGGTGCGTGACAGTGCCCGTGCCTGTCAGGTATGTAAAGTGCAGCAAGGACATCAAGAGGGATGTCAGCTCCTGCCCCACCTGCACGGGCTTCACACATCCCGGATGCCTGCCGACTCACCTAGCTGCCTGCAAATCTGCTGGCGCTCGGACGTCGGTGATCACCTCCGCAGGCCCATCGTTTTCGGCTGCCACTTCCGCTGCTGTCCCGGCGGCCGCTCTGTGCCAACTGCGCAGGCGCTTGCGCCTCCTACTACCACGCCGGCTGATGTCGGCCCCTATGCAGCAGTCGTCGAAGCCCTGACCGACACCTTGTCCAAGCAATTGGATAACTTCATGGTTGCCCAGAAGCGCCAGCTTGACAGCTTCATGGCAGACCAGTGGGTGCAGATGGACGACGTTAGATCCTGCCTGCAGCTTCTTTCTTCTGCTTCTGCCCAACACACGGAGAAGCTGGCCTCACTGGACAGCCGCACCTCCTGCTTAGAAGCGAGCTCAGCTACTACATCTGAGCAACTCAGTTCGCTCACTTCTGTGGTCGCGAACTCCACGACTGGCACAAAGAAGCTTGTGTCCTCCCGAGCCTCGGAGCTCATTGGGCTCAAAACGAGGCTCGCTCGCATGGAGCTCGCCTCCCGATCGTGCGACCTGTCGATCTCTGGGCTCCCTGAGACCTCTGGTGAGTATCTTAGGTCCCTCGTGTCCCGGCTCGCGCAGGCGCTGGGGACTGCTCTGGCACCCAGTGACATAGTGTCGGTCTCGCGTATGCGCGGTACCCCCACCGTAGATCGTCCCCGTACGATCCACGCGTCTCTCGCCTGCCCGGCCGTGCGAAACGCGTTGCTCGCAGCCAAGCGACCCAAGCGTGACCTTCCGAATATTATTTTAACGAATATCTCCCCAAAGAGATTGCCTCTCTTCTCAAGCGGTGTCGCCAGCTCGCTCGTGAGCGCGGTTTTACTCGCGTATGGCACCGGGACGGGAGTATATATATAAAGGAGACGGCCACCGACTCTCCGGTCAAGAACGACTCTCTTCAGGACGTCGATCGGAAGCTAGCGTGATGGCTTGTCCCCCGTACGTCGCGCACCCCTACTCCTGCCTCTTGCTCCGTTTTATGTTTCGGGCACGTTAACGCCGAATCGCTTTGCCGCCATTTCACCATTTTTCACTCTTTTTTCGCGTCGTCAACCTATGACGTTATTGCGGTTTCTGAGACTTGGCTCTCGGACTATATTCCCGATTCGCAGTGTGCCCTTCCTGGGTACTCGCTCCTTAGGTGTGACAGGTATGGCAGAACGGGCGGAGGCGTCTGCTTATATATTCGCGATACTTTCTCAACCTCAGTAATCGCGTCCTCCCCTCGCTCTCAACTCTCCGGCCCGGAATATCTCTTTGCGAAGGTGGTCATTCCCTCTGCCGGCACTCTTCTAGTGGGGGTCGTTTATCGCCCGCCGCATGTTTCTCTCTCTAACTTTGAACCGGTGTTCGCCGACATCGTCTCGGACTTCCCGAACAAGGTTGTCCTGGGCGACTGGAACGCGAACATGGGCTCACAGTCTTTCGACGCGATCTACCTTGGAGGACTTTTCTCCCGTCTCACCCTCTACTCTATCCCCTATTCTCCTGCCTTTCACACTTCTTTCTCCTCCACTTGGCTTGACCTTGGGCTTGTGGATGAATCTAGCAGGGTAGCTTCTTTTTCTCAAAGTAAAGAGCCGGGTGAGTCTACTTTGCGCACAGTTTTTTTTGGACACGAACCTCTTTTGGAACTTGCGCACTTGAGAAACAGGACTCATTGGACACTGTCCACATGAGAAACAGTGCGCGTTGGAAATTGCGCACGGTGGAAGCAGTTGACAATGGAAACTGTACACCTCAAATATCATTTTGTATGGAAACTGCGCACAGTATTTATCGTACACTATGGACATAGAACACATGAAAAGTAGAACTTGCTCACATAATTCTGCAAATACGCTTTAGTATGAGTTAGTCGTTGAAATAAGATATTACGATAGGTGAAATTATATACTAACTCCCCTCGCCCACCCAAATACGAACCTAACCTTCCCTAATCCAACACGGCCTCACGTAAACCCTACCAAAACAGTTAAAAATCTTTGTTTTATAGCATAGCTACCTAACCTAACCCAAGTATTGTTTACGCATTCCTAACCTCACCTTTCTTACAAATCATTAATTATTTCACTGTTATTCATTGCTTTTCATTTAAATTTGTGCTAAAAATTCATACTCCCAGCGATGTATACATCTTTTTCATGTAATGTGTCCAAATTCCATTATTCGCGTTATCCCGTGTGTCCTGTTTCCTCTGGGATGTGTACAGCTTCCACTGCCGATGTGTACTGCTTCCACTGGAGTCAACTTCCAACGTGCGCAAATTCCACTGTGTCCAATAACCCACATGTGCGCAAGACGGAACGTGTGCAATGTGGACACTCCCGTTGTCGAAGTCCCATTCGTTGCGAGCGGCACACCAAACTTGTTGATCGACATCGCATGCCGTACTAGTCCGGTAACTAGTATGCATAGCTAGTTTACAATCAATCCAGCTTCTCGAAGTTTCTCGATTATCGACATTACTTCATTGTCATGACCTGTATGACCGGCGTCTTGCGAAGAAACCTGTAGTTGCATGCGTTCCACTCTTCGGAGTTGCCCGGTTGTAGAATAGCACACATCGTTTTATTTATCTCAGCTTCAGCTGATGGTGATGTGTATGAGGTCTCGAAGATTTCCCCATCAATGATCGGCATATGACGTGCAGCAGCATCATCATCCTCGATGGCAGGGCTCTGATTCGATGCGTGCGGACTAGATTCTCCATAGCGCACTTTCTTACCATGAATAGATTTTGGCTTCAATGTTCTCGAAAGTTTAGGAGTCGTGTCCGGCTTCAATTGTCTCAAAAGTCTAGGAGCCACGGTGTGTGTGTGCAATCGTTTAATACTCTTTGCCTCTAAAAGTTTCCTCCTGCTGGACGATTTCATCTGCCTCAGTGGTATGTTGAATGAATCGTCGAACTCGGGTGTTTGCGGTGGTGATGGTGGTGGTCGTGATGGTGGCGATGGCGGTGGCGATGATTTTAGCTGCTGCTGCAGCATCATTCTATTCCCCGTCGTCTCCACCAATTGCTTTAGTGGCTCGACAATCGGTCGTAGATTTGTCTCCAACGCGGCATCGGCGTCTATCTTTCCCACCTTCAATGCCAGATATTTCTTGCGTATAGCATCGCTGGTCTTCGCAATCTCTTCTGTGATAGCTTCCTCTTTGGCACGCTGTTTCTTCTCATTCTTCAGCATGATGATGATGATTGTAGTGATGCGGTAGTTTAAGCAAGCGATACAGCATCAGCAATGTTCGTAGAACGCATGCGTGGAGGATGATGCTATAGGCATGTTAAATACATATACCCCACCCTCGGGGATTGCATACTTATACGTACCTATCAGCAGACAGACCGACCGACTGGCTGACGAATCAACCCGACCATCCGACCGACCGACAGACCGAGCTGTCTCCCCCTCGGTTCCGAGGCCCGATGCACCGCCATTTCACTCCCCCTGTTCCGTTAACTTCTCTAACAACATATCCTGAGGATATACTTTCCCACCTTCAATGCAAGTTATTTTGTGCGTGTACTATCGCCGGCCGCTGGCATCTCCGGCATGGCATCATTATCTTCTTCGCTGGCACATTGCTTCTTAATATATTTCATCATGATGATTGTAGCGGGGAGTAGTAGTTTAGATAGCCAATATAACCTCAGCGATGTTGACAGAACGTGTGTGCAGGGGATGCGGCTATAGGCATGTCAAATACATATACTCCCCATCCTTCGGGATTATATTTATATGAGTCTCTCGCAGGGCAGATTGACCGCCTGACTGCTCCAATGATCCCATTGACCGACCGACCTACCGACCGAGCGATCTCCCCTGGTTCTGACATTTGATATGTCATCATTTTGCTCACAATTCCATGAACTTCTCCAGCCACATATCCATGATAGTATAGTCATTATCAATATACCACAGAAGGTTGTTCCACGCGACAATTTTCCATGCGATACTTCTTCAGGCACGACTTCAATTATATGCGGTGGGGAATCAACGGCAGCAGTTCCATACTTTTTCGTAATACCATTATACGCCTCACTGCCACTTTTGGGCGAGATCTGCCTCCTCCTCCTCCTTCTCTTTCTCTTTTTCTTTATCTGCCGATTATCCTCATCCTCATCATCCGTACTCAAAATACTTATCATCAATGTATGCATGATGTTTCTCCAATGACGCCTCAGGGACATGTGTGCTTACGATGTTACGGCGAACTCATTAAATCCGCGTCGATAGCGCCCATGATCCAGGGGACTATCCTTGTCTATGACGAGAAAACCATACTTTTTGTCCCAGCATTTTGAGCACAATTCAGTAAACTTATCGAGCGTCATATCTACAATAACATGATCATGATATACATGTCGTAGATTCTTGCCGTCCTGTTTGAACAATATAATCATATTTGCATTATCCCGAATCAGGTGTTTCGGAATTCGTGCGTATGATTGGTTGAGATAGAAGTAGTCCACGTGGGAGTGCCTGCCCATGGCAAAGTATTCCCTCATGACATTCTGCTCGTCACAAGCAACATCATCGAAGACAAATACTGAGTTTGGTAGAGCTTCAGCAGGCGGGATCACACTTGCATTTTCCGTGAATGGGCAGTAGCCTAAATCCTCCACAGATGACAACACTTTCTCCAAGTACTGATACTTGGGCTGATACAGGGATTTTGAGTACACGTACAGATTCTCAAATCGTAATCCATTCGGACTCTCAAGAATACTAATCATAGCGTTTGTTTTTCCACAATTAGGCGGGCCACATATCACGCAACGTATACTGTTTGGTAACAATGTACCATGCCTCTTCCGTTCATGCTCCCCCGCATCAAACATGCGATTCATGGGGATATGAATATTCCCTGGTTGCCGTGTAAAGCGCATGGTGTTGGAGTTATACTATGGAGTTGGAGTGGAGGGGGATGCGATATTTATATATCCGACAGTTGAGCGGCTGTGTCAGTTGTAAAGCATTGCGGTTCTAGTTGTCAACAAACCTACTCTGCGCGGCGCTACCGCTGAGGGGCTAGAATATGTACCGAAAATCCTGCTACTGCCCGACTATGCGCGCGACGTGGACGCAATTTGGGCCAATCTACCTGATCATATAAAGGCCGATCCTGAAGTGCGGACATATCGCCGATGTTTATGGCACTACAATCTTCCGAGTCAGCGTGATCATGTGGATGGACCAGCCCCTATGATCAGGGAGTGCTCTGTATGTGCTAAAAAAACGCGAGCCGCTTACCGATTGTACAGGGTGATGCGGATAATTGGAATCAGCTTTTTACCATAGTATTTTGAGTTATTGATTTTACCGGTAATTGACTCGCCTGCCCCGTGATGTCACCGGTGTCGCGTGACTGCTCAGGGGCAACTGGCCGAATCACGCCAAATACCGACAGTCTTTCGATTAACCGGCAAGGTGTCGGTAAAATATTTCTGCAGCAGAAATATAAATAAAATATTTCTGCGAGAGATTGCGAGTGGCATAATAAATATTTTATGCATAATAAATAGTATAGGGAAGCGAGAAATAATTGTTGCTTCTCTATTTATTATAACAGTAAATATAAATATTCAAAGTGCCAGTAGTTCTCCCCTTAGTTCGGGGCAACCGCCAGGACTTCGCCCTTTTGTGGAGGGCTAACATTATTATTATTATTATTATTTAGCCCGTCGATCGCCGTGGAATCGCACTCCGCGTTGCGATCAAGGGCTGCGAGTCAATTGCGGACTGCCTCGCGCTCGGTGTGCGAGCTGCCTTACTCTTATAAAAAATCAATAAAGTTACTATCTGAAAGTGTCGATCTCCCTTCGCTAATTTCAAGATGCGCCGGTTTTGTTTCGCTCTTTCACTCTCAGGCTTCAAGCATGACGGTAAGTGTCAACCCCAGAGGTTATTTTTTACTTTTTATCTCTTTTTATGTTAAAAATAATAAATTATTTTCCTCTTTAGAAAAATGGAAAACCAGAAACACGATCCGGCGCCAGTAGTGGCAGGCACGTCCAAAACCTGTAAGTTTTCCTCACTCTCCGTCTCCGTCTCCGTCTCCGTCTCTCTCTCTCTCTCTCTCTCTCTCTCTCTCTCTCTCTCTCTCTCTCTCTCTCTCTTATCTTATCTTATCTTATCTCTCGCCCTCAATCCTATATTAATCTTGCTTTCCCATATTTTGTATTACAGCAGATATCGAGCTGGAGAAAACGCTCCTGCGGCAGCGGCTGCAGGAGTTGAATATAGCTTCGCAGCCGCAGCCGCAGCCCGCCCAATCAACGGCGGAGAAAAGTGAGCTGATAAAGGAGCTTCAGCGGCAGCTCGCTTCCCTGCAAAGGGAAGTCGCTGTCGCTGAAGCGGGCGACAAGCCGACCGCCAGCGGTAAGTAATAAAGTCACATAGTTCTTTAAAACAACAATTAATTAATTAATTAATTAATTATTTATTAATTTTCTCCAATTTCAGATCGACGCGGAACGAGTGCAGGGCGCTCACGACGGAAGCAGGGGAGGCGGGGCGGGTCTAATAAATGGGAGTGTCCACATTGCGCACGTTCCATCTTGCGCACACGTGGATTATTGGACACGGTGGAATTTGCGCACGTTGGAAGTTGACTCCAGTAGAATCAGTACACATTGGATATTGGACACATTGGAATTTGCGCACGTTGGAAATTTACTCCAGTGGAAGCAGGACACATCGACGGTGGAAGTTGTACACATCCCAGAAGAAACAGGACACACAGGATAACGCGAATAATGGAATTTGGACACACTAGATGAAAAAGATGTGTACATTGCGACAGTATGTATTCTCAGAACACATTTAATTGAAAAGCAATAAATAACAGTGAAATAATTAATGATTTGTAAGAAACACCAAAGTTGTTTATTCGTGAAAAAAGTGATTGCTTATATGACTATGATTAAATAACTATAAACAACGGGTGGTTATGAGTTTTAATTTATTAACAACAATTTTTATTTAATATAAGTACATAATAGTTAAGTATATAATATTCAGGGTTTTTTTAGGTTTGGCGAGCGAAACGAGCATGCCCCCCCCCCCGGACTAGGGTTGGTTTGTGGTTCTTATTGAGACCAAACTTAGCATGCCCCCCCCCCCCCCCCCGGACTGGGTAAGGTGAGCTAGTAAGGTGAGCAAGTAAGGTGAGCTAAAATTGAAAATAAAATATCAGATACACTCATAAAATCTAAGAATGATATTTTCGTGAACCATAATTGATAAGGATATCTACCACTAGTAAATACAATGCAGCAAAATATCTTGCTGTTGTAATTAGCATGTGGCAATACATAATCAATTAAATTAACGGACGTCCATCTTTAGCCCTGAAACATTTCAACCGCAGAATTTTCCGATAATTGTTAATTGACAATGGCTAAATTCTACGTATGATTCTTGTAGAAATGTCTACACAGTATTTAGTGGCCAACTTCCACTTTCCATGTGGGAAAAGTCCACTGTGTCCTCTATACACTGTGCGCAGTTTCCACTTGTAACGATATCTTATGTGGGCAATGTCCAATGTGCGCTGTTTCCAATGTGGACAATGTCCAATGTGCGCAGTTTCCAATGTGGGCAATGTCCAATGTGCGCAGTTTCCAATGTGGGCAATGTGCAACGTGCGCTGTTTCCATGTGCGCAAGTTCCAAAAAAGGCCCGTGTCCAAAGTGGAACGTGCGGAAAGGAGACTCACTCCTAATAAATATATATTTTATATGTCGTAATAAAAATAAAAAAATAATTAAATAAAAAAGTGTTCTATAATATATCTGTCTAGTTTCTCTCTCTCTCTCTCTCTCTCTCTCTCTCTCTCGAGTATTTCTCTCTCAGTCTCGCTCAGGGCGGCCACACATTCAATACTAATATTAATACCTAATTATTTTAATTTTAATAAAAACACATATTTTCATTGAACAATCGTATCATTTTATTCATTTGATTTTCTTTATAAATTGTAACGAAATTAATTTACGCGTGTCGCTGTAAGCAGACACATTCTGTCGCTGGAAGCAGACAGATTCTGTCGTTGGAAGCAGACAGGTTTCTCTAATTTTCGAAGACACCGCCATCCGCTTCAATGCATCGAGCAACGCGTCTTCGAAAATTAATTCTTACCCTGCGTAGCATTGCCGGCGTCACTGTCCGGAATGCTTCTAGGATTAACTCCAGCAGCTGCGCTCGGCTTCTCGGCATCCGATCATAGACGTAGTCTTTGATGTAGCCCCATAGGAAAAAATCCAACGGGGTGAGGTCCGGACTTCGTGGCGGCCACTCGATCGGTTCGTGGAGCGAAATGAGTCGGTGACCGAAGGTATTTCGCAGCATCCTCCGGGCCAATGCAGCGGCGTACGCTGGATGGCCGTCCTGTTGGAAAATAATATTTCCGCGCTCGGCGAGCGGCACATCTTCCAGAAGAACTGGCAATGTGTCGCGTATAAATTCCAAATAAGTGCGCGCATTCACTCTACCTGGAATTATATAGGGACCGATAATTCGGTCACTAAGGATGCCAGCCCAGACCTTAATGGTGACCCAGCCCTGAACATTCGCTGCCACTCGGCAGTGCGGATTCTCAACCGCGTAGTGGTGGGTATTATGCCTGTTGTACATCCCCGTGGTGTTGAAGCAAGCTTCGTCAGTCCACAGGATGCTCTTCAACAGCGCATTATTTTCGGCGTCTCGTGGATGAACCTGAAATGGAACATTTGTGTTTAAATAAAAGATCAATCCTTAAGAATAATTATATAATTCTATATGTTCGTATTTACCTCGTCCATCATCCACCAGCAGAAGTTTAGCCGTCTTTCATTATCGCCGGGATGCAGCCTATGAACTGGGTGCCGTTTAAAAGGCCGCATGCCGAGATCCTTCTTCAGGATCCTATGGACTTTACTTTGGCTCATATTGAGCCGCCTGGCAATGTACCGCGTGCTGTAATGAGGATCCTCATTCACCAGCTGCAGTACCGCCTCGATGGCTTGCTCGTCGCGATGACGAAGACGTCTTCGGTCACCGTCGATGGCATTCCGTCGGAGCCGTCTCTCCAGTTTATGAAAGGTCGCCGGCGCCGGTTGAGCCCTTTCGGGATATCGTTGCCGATATAGGAACGCCGCCCGCCGCTGATTTTGGTTGCATTCGCCATAAATCAGCAGCATGTCCACTTCATGTCCTCTCAAAACTTGATGGTTATCCATTTCGCGTTAGTCTCGAAAAGACTTTGACAATAGTGTTATTCTAAGTTGCTATTGGATACTCATTCTTTTTTTGATTGAACATTAATTTGGAATAATTCCCCGGAAGAATAAAGAAGGACTTAGAATAACACTAGTGTGAAAGTCTTTTCGAGTCCAAAACGAAATATGGATAACCGTCAAGTTCTGAGCGAACATGAACTGGACATGTTGCTGATTTGTGGCGAGTGCAACCAGAATCAGTGGCGGGCGTCGAGAGAGAAAGAAAGACTTTAGAGCGAGAGAGAGAGAGAAACTAGACAGATATATTATAGAACACTTTTTTATTTAATTATTTTTTTATTTTTATTACGACATATACAATATATATTTATAAGACCCGCCCCGCCTCTCCTGCTTCCGTCGCGAGCGCCCTGCACTCGTTCCGCGTCGATCTGAAATTGGAGAAAATAAATAAATAATTAATTAATTAATTAATTAATTGTTGTTTTAAAGAACTATGTGACTTTATTACTTAGTGCGGGCGGTCGGCTTGTCGCCCGCTTCAGCGACAGCGACTTCCCGTTGCAGGGAAGCGAGCTGCCGCTGAAGCTCCTTTATCAGCTCACTTTTCTCCGCCGTTGATTGGGCAGGCTGCGGCTGCGGCTGCGAAGCTATATTCAACTCCTGCAGCCGCTGCCGCAGGAGCGTTTTCTCCAGCTCGATATCTGCTGCAGTACAAAATATGGGAAAGCAAGATTAATATAGGATTGAGGGCGAGAGATAAGATAAGAGAGAGAGAGAGAGAGAGAGAGAGAGAATAGAATAGAATAGAATATATTTCGTTCTAGGGCAGCAAAGTAGCCCTCTCAGAACGTATTAACAAGTACAAGTATAATACAGAAAGAATAAATAATAAATAGAAAAATATAAATAATAAATAAATAAGTAAGCGCACGCATAACAGAAAATTAAAGACAATCAGCCCCGCACGTCGTAGAAGAAAAGTGAAAGAAGAGAAAGAAGAAAACTAGATGAACCCTACGCATACTGCTCCATGAGGAAAGCCCACAGAGCAGTTTTGAATGCCGCCTCGCTATCACACTCCCGGATGGCAGGTGGAAGGCCATTCCAGAACTGGGGCCCACAAACGCGGTACGAGGCCCCAAAAAAGGAGGTTCGGTGTGTTGGCACCACAAAGAGGGGGCCCCTCTGACGAGAGGGCCGCCCAGACGACCCCGCAACCCTAGGCGTGAGCCAGCCCCGATGGTGGTGCGGCTGACTCGACTTGAGAGCCCGGAAAATGCTGACTCCGAGAAAGAGGAGCCTTCGTTCTCGAACTTTCAGCCAGCCTAGGCGCACATAGTAGGGCGTGATATGCGCGTCACGAGGAACGCCATAAATGAAACGCACGCAGGCGTTCAGCGCACGTTGGAGGCGCAGCTCGCTGGTTACACCAATGCCCAGTAGAGTTAGGCAGCAGTAATCGAGATGTGGCAGAATGAGGGAAGATATGAGCTTGATTTTAAGGCTCCGCGGCAGCGCAGTGCTGTGACGTCGAAGCCCCGCAAGCGCACCATAGACCTTTCTGCAGATGTGCCCAGTGTGATCACCCCAGTCGAGAGTGGGCGAGATGTGCAGGCCCAGCGAGACAACCTTAGAGGCGTACGGGATGGGCGTACCACCCATCTGAACCAGGGGAGCACCGGAAACAAGCTGCAGGCCCAGAGCACGAGCAGAGCCGAGCATCATACACTGCGTTTTAGAAACGTTAAGAGAAAGAGAGTTCATTGTGGACCAGCCAGAGACGCTGGCAAGGTCAGAGTTGATCCTCCTAATCGCGTCGTCC
Organism: Crossocerus cetratus; assembly: GCA_963675795.1. Lineage (NCBI taxonomy): Eukaryota > Metazoa > Arthropoda > Insecta > Hymenoptera > Crabronidae > Crossocerus > Crossocerus cetratus. The sequence goes on from OY776671.1 coordinate 6,393,682, forward strand.
AGCTCACTATAAGGTGCGGAGATGTATAATTGTACATTGTCCGCGTACTTAATCACCTTGGAGTGCTTAATGACAGAGTCGAGATCCTGGATATAGAGAGAAAAGAGGAACGGTCCAAGGACGGAACCTTGCGGCACGCCCGAGTGGACCGGGGACCAACGGGAGAGACACCGTCCGATTCTGACTGCCTGTGCCCTATTGGAGAGGTAGGACCAGATCCACTGTAAGACCGGAAAAGAGAAATTGAAAGAGTGGAGTTTAGTAAGTAGAAGTGAGTGGTCTACAGTGTCAAAGGCCTTGGAAAAGTCAAGACACACCAGGACTGTGACCATCCGCTGGTCAGCAGCAAGACGGACATCGTCCAGGAACGTCAGGAGAGCCGTCTGTGTAGATCGGTTTTTTACAAAACCATGTTGGGAGGGGTCCAGCTGTCCAGAACTATTGAGAAAACTCTGGATATCATGGAGGACAACCCTCTCGAGAATCTTAGACAGCTCAGGAAGAAGAGAGATAGGGCGGAAATCGGCAGGAGCAGAAGCATTCGGTTTCTTGGGGATCGGAGAGATGATGGCTTTTCGCCAGGCAGCGGGGAAAGTAGAGAAAGCAAGAGAGGAGTTGAAGACCTGCAGAATGGCAGGGAATGACACAGGAAGAGAGAGTAAAAGAAATCTCGCACTCAGATCGTCCGAGGGCGAGATGGATGAGTTAGTAAGGCGCACAGCGCGAGCAAGCATTTCCTCCGTAACGGGGGAAAAATAGAAACGCGAATCGTCGGAGACACAGTTAGACAGCGATAGACATGCGGGGACGGCCGGTGGGGAGGAAGAGTGCGCAGAGAGGAAGAACGAGTTGAGATCGTCCGGAGACAAGTGAGAGGGAAGAGGAGAGTGAGAGGGAGGGAGGACACCGAATGACTTCAGCTCTCGCCAAATATCATTCGGGTGCTTAGGAGTAGAGAAGTGGGAGAAAAGAAAGGAGGATCTGGCTCGCACCAGAAGGGACTGCACCCGGTTACGAGAGGCCCTTTTTTTTTTTTTTTTTTTACGTGGGGAAATCCTCATGGACACCCCGCCGCCCTGGTGGGGGCGACGGGGTAGTGCCGGACTCTTACCGGCTAAAACCCCACGGTGGCCATCCTCGGCGCTGACTGGGGCGACACCGGGAACTCTGGTAGAACACTACCGGTGCCGCCCCGCGCCCGCCCCCTATTGGGGGTTCGCTAGCGGCGAAGGAGGCGGGAACCGCGCCCCCGCATTACCCATCCCTCCTGGGCGGGTCGTGCGACCACTACACGCCCGCCCCGCCTCGGGGCCGCTTGCGCAGGCGACAGAGCCACCACTCTGCCGCCTCGCGGCCCCTTGGCAAGCACCCGGCCCGTCAACGGGTCGAGATTCGTCGACGGGACCGGGGCCTCGCTCTACTGCGGGGGGACAAGATCCCCCCGCGCGGGTCGGCGGCGGGGACGGGCCCTCTGCAGACGGAAGGGGTCCGTCCTCTTCCGCCGCCGCTCCGCCTCCTCCTTCTGGGAGAGCACTTCCTCGCAAAAGGCGAGGAAGGCTCTCCACGACCTCTCGCTGCCGAGGATCTGTCGGATGACCGTCGGCAGCGAGAGGTCCCTTCCGATATACCGGACCAGGACACGGCGCTGTTCCCTCCAGGCCCTGCAATACTGGAGGGTATGTTGCGCCGTGTCCGGGTCCCCATCACAATGGTGGCACTGTGCCGTCGCCTCCTTCCCGATGCGACGCAGGTACTCACCGAAGCAGCCGTGCCCGGTAAGCACCTGCGTCGCGCGGTAGGAGAGCTGCCCCCTGCCGCGACTCAACCAAGCCTCGAGGCTCGGGAGAATCGCCCCGACGGCTCTGTGGCGGGAGTTGGCTGGAGCTTCCAGCCTTTCCCGCCACATCTCGACAACGAGCCGTCGGGTCTGGCGCTTGAGCTCCTCGACCGACCGTTCCGTGGGTGTTCCGCCCCTGTTGCGGAGGGCGCGAAGACCCAAATAGGTCCTCGCGTCCCCCACCGCCAGGATGTCCAGGGGCGGAAACCTCGCCAGTAGGGTGGCCGACGCCAGGGAGATCGTGCGATATCCTCGCACGACCCTGGCGGCCATCCGACGCTGTACCCTGAATAGCAGGGCACAATTGCGCCGGCTGGCCGCCAGGGTTACGAGAGGCCCTGTAAAGAGCCCAAGTTTCCGGGTTAGCAGTTCGTCGGAAAGATCTCCTGAGTGAGTCACGAGAACGCATCTCGGCTCGGATCTCAGGAGTAATCCAAGGAGCAGGAGGCCGTCGAATACGCAGAGGTCTAAGCGGGGCATGCTCGTCGAGGACTCGGAGCAGTCCCGCATTGAAGTCATCCACCAACTGATCCACGCTGCTCTCACAGGAGTTCGAAACAAGACGAACACAGCTAAGCTGCGAGATGTCATCGAGTAGCGCGTCACGATTGATGGAACCATATCTACGACGAAGATCAGTGGTTGGAATAACCCGAGAAGTTAGGACGTACTCTAGCGAAATTAAGTCATGATTAGAGCAGTGAGGCTCTTTACTTTGAGAGAAAGAAGCTACCCTGCTAGAGTCATCCACAAGCCCAAGGTCAAGCCAAGTGGAGGAGAAAGAAGTGTGAAAAGTAGGAGAATAGGGGATAGAGTAGAGGTTGAGGCGGGAGAAAAGCCCTCCAAGGTAGATCGCATCGAAGGACTGTGAACCCATGTTCGCGTTCCAGTCGCCCAGAACAACCTTGTTCGGGAAGTCCGAGACGATGTCGGCGAACACCGGTTCAAAGTTAGCAAGAGGAACATGCGGGGGGCGATAAACGACCCCCACTAGAAGAGTGCCGGCAGAGGGGATGACCACCTCCGCAAAAAGATATTCCGGGCCGGAGAGTTGAGAGCGAGGGGAGGACGCGATTATAGAGGTCGAGAAAGTATCGCGAATATATAAGCAGACGCCTCCACCCGTTCTGCCATATCTGTCACATCTGAGAAGCGAGTACCCAGGAAGGGCACACTCCGAATCGGGAATCGAGCACGAGAGCCAAGTCTCAGAAACCGCAATAACGTCATAGTTTGACGACGCGAAAAAAGATTGAAAGGTGCTGAAGTGGCGGCAGAGAGATTCGGCGTTTACGTGTCCGAAACGTAAGAAGGAGCGAGCGGCGGGAGTGGGGGCGCGCGACGTACGGGGAGCAGGCCTTCACGCCAGCTTCCGGTCGACGTTCTGAAGGGAGTCGATTTTGACTGGCGCGTCGGTAGCCGTCTTCTTGACGAAAATGGCCCCGTCCCGGTGCCACACGCGAACAAAGCCGCGCTCGCGAGCCAGCAGGCGACACCGCTTGAGAAGAGCTGCGAGCTCTTTCGGGAGGTACTCGTTGACGAGCACCAAACCCGCAGGGAAAGACGCGTCAACCTTCGACGCCGGAAGGTCGCGCTTGGCACGCTTGGCGGCGAGCAGCGCGTTTCGCACGGCTGGGGAGGCGAGAGACGCGTGGATCGCGCGGGGACGATCTACGGTGGGGGTACCGCGCATACGCGCAACCGACACAATGTCACTGGGCGCCAGAGCAGTCCCCAGCGCCTGCGCGATGCGGGTGACGATGCTACGTAGATCCTCGCCAGAGGTCTCCGGAACGCCACTGATGGAGAGGTCGCTGGATCTGCTCGCGAGCTCCAGGCGTGCAATACGCGCATTGGCCGAGCTGACCTGCGAGGTTATGGCGGACTGCGTGACAGCTACCTTAGCGACTTCGGCTTTGATTGAGGCGGAAAGCGAAGTCAGGTCCGCCGTATTGGAGGTAGCTTGCGCTTCCAGCGCAAGAGTGCGGCTGTCGAGGCTGTCCAGCTTCGCAGAGTGCTGAGCTGAGGTGGCCGCCAGTTGTTCCAGGCGGGCATGGAACTCCGCCGCCCGGTCACGCTGTTCAACCATGAAGCTGACCATGGTGGAAGTGAGCTCCTGGATGGTGGCGTTGATCGCTTCAAGGCGCGCCGCATGGATGTCCGCCGTTACAGGTACTGGCGGAGGCAGCAGTGACGGCAGCGGTGAAGGCAGCGGTGAAGGCAGCGGTGACGGCAGCGCCGACGGCAACGGCGAGGCGGCAGTGGAGGAGGGTGCGAGCCGAGACATCCCGCTGGCCGCGATGACTGTTGGCCTAGCTGATGAAAGGGAGGTCTTGCACGACTCCGCATGCGACTTGAGGCACCCAGGGTGCATCGTCGCCATGCACGCGGAACATCGGTCCACTCCCTTTTTAATATCCTTGTGACACTTGGCACAAGTGATGTCACGCTCCACAGCAGGCATGGCACAGGGTTGGCAGACGTGGCAGCAGAGGAAGACGAGAGGGCGCCGATGCGGGTCGACGAAAATTTAAAGTTGTCCGAGATGACAAAAATTAACCGCCCGGTAATTGGGGTTAGAATTTCTGTCAATTTGGCACAGAAAGATAGGGCGTATTCTCGTCGGCTAGGTAAGAGGCCGATGAAGTAAATAGGCCAAAGTGTAGGCGGGCCGATCGAGAATACGCTCAAAACCTGGAACAGGCCCCACGGGGCAGAGATCCGGCAGAAAATGGCTCTAAAAGTAGGAGCGAAGAAAAGTGCGTGGAGTCTACTCACGAGAGAGAGAGAGAGAGAGAGAGAGAGAGAGAGAGAGAGAGAGAGAGAGAGAGAGAGAGAGAGAGAGAGAGAGAGAGAGAGAGAGACTGAGACTGAGACTGAGACTGAGACTGAGACTGAGACTGAGACTGAGACTGAGACTGAGACTGAGACTGAGACTGAGACTGAGACTGAGACTGAGACTGAGACTGAGACTGAGACTGAGACTGAGACTGAGACTGAGACTGAGACTGAGACTGAGACTGAGACTGAGACTGAGACTGAGACTGAGACTGAGACTGAGACTGAGACTGAGACTGAGACTGAGACTGAGACTGAGACTGAGACTGAGACTGAGACTGAGACTGAGACTGAGACTGAGACTGAGACTGAGACTGAGACTGAGACTGAGACTGAGACTGAGACTGAGACTGAGACTGAGACTGAGACTGAGACTGAGACTGAGACTGAGACTGAGAGTGTCCTCTTTGCGCACGTTCCACCTTGCCCATATGTGGATTTCGGACACAGTGGAATTTGCACACGTTGGAAGTTGGCCAGAGTGGAAACAGGACACATCGGCAGTGGAAGCTGGACACATATCAGAGGAAACAGGACACACGGGATAAGGCGAATAATGGAATTTGGACACACAGGATAACGCGACTAATAGAATTTGGACACACAGGATAACGCGAATAATGGAATTTGGACACATTACATGAAAAAGGTGTGTACATCGCGGGGAGTATGAATTTTCAGCACACATTTAATTCAAAAGCAATAAATAATAGTGGAATAATTAATGATTTGTAAGAAAGGCCAAAATTCTTTATTCACAAAAAAGTGATTGCTTATATGAATATGATTAAATAAATATAAACAGCGGGTGGTTATGAGTTGTAATTTATTATCAATCGTTATTAGAGTAGGTAGGATATCGGTTTGTGGCTCAATTTATTGCTACCAAGAAGTACTTTGGCCGACGAAAGTTTTGATTCCATGGGTTTTATACACGCGATGTCATTAAAGTAAACGTGTTTTCCTAACCTATTAAAGTTAGGAAAGCGTAAACAACACTTGGGTTAGGTTAGGTAGCTATACTATAAAACACGGATTTTTAACTGTTTTGGTAGGGTTTAGGTGAGGCCGTGTTGGTACCGTATGGTCAGGTGGGTATTTGGGTGGGGGCGGGGGTTAGTATATGTAAAAGGTATAAATTGCGGTATCAAATATAAAGCAGTGTACTGTTTCCTTTGCGGGTGGTTTCCACCGTGTGCAGTTTCCACTATACGCTGCTTCCAAAGTGGGCAATTTCCAGTGTGTACTGTTTCCAATGTGGGCAGTGTCCAATGTGCGCTGTTTCCGCGTGTGCAGTTTCCATAAGAGGCCCGTGTGCAAAGTGGAGTGTGCGCAAAGGAGACTCACTCGGAGCGAATATTATGCTTGCCGAGGAATGAGAACAGAATGGACCTGAATCACAGCGCCGTTTCTGGAACAATGGTGACAGGAGGCGGATTCTGGCAATAAAAGGAAACCATGTCTGCCATGAATATACAGTGCATGTCGAGTACAATGTATGAAAAGTGCCAGCAAAATATCATCAATGGATTCGAACTGGCTGCAGAGCGGGAAATGGCAGAAGCAGCGAGAGTGGAGCGAGAAATAGCCATTGCAAAAGGCGACGTGCATCCAGAGAGTGGTATTCCGATGGTCACGGTCGTTGCAGATGGCAGCTGGCTGAAAAGAGTCTATCGCGGTGGAGTCTACGACTCTACATCTGGCATGGGTGCTATCGTTGGATATGCCACGAAGAAGGTCCTATACTTCAATGTGAAGAACAAGTTCTGCATGATCTGCATCACAGCAGCGAAGAAGCATGAAGAACCACGGGAACATCGTTGCTAGAAGAACTGGGGTCGTGACGTGCCTTCCACGGCTATGGAAGCTGCTGCAATTGCAGAAAGCTTCAAGTGCAGCATTGAAATGCATGGCCTAATATACAACGTCTTAGTTGCCGATGGCGACTCAGCCGTTCACAAGAAGATAGTGGATAATGAGCCATAAAAAGAGTATATGGTCCGCGTGAAGAAGATTGAATGCCGTAATCATCTCTTACGAAGTTTCTGCAACAATCTACGTCAGATTGTAGCGAAAGATCGTTTCAGAGATTCCAGGGATGTCATCAAGACGAAAATTTATCGTCTGCGGAATAGCATACAAAAAGCTGCGGAATACCGATTCACGGAAATGCTGCCGCTTGCCGATCGGATACTTCCTTACCCATTGCTATATGCAGCTTCTACGAGGACTATTCGCAGAAAAGGAGAAAGAAGGAAGGAGACAGCAGAAAAGTGCAGAGGAATGCCGAACACATCACAGGCTGATCGAATGTAAATACGACATTATTGCTGGTTTTCCATTTAGACACAGAGGGACACTGTGTCACACTAATTTCTAAGCTGTAGATTTCAAATAAATGTTATTCGCTCTTCCAGGTGTTGGTGTCGCTCTTCCAGGTGTCTTCCAAATATTGCCTAAACCAATCTAGGCACGATCACTTTTCCACCGGAGACCATGTATGACTTTATGAAAGGTGATTATGATATATACATACCCACAAAAAGCATTGAAAATGCAAAGACCTGGGCCAAGTGCAAATTGGTGTACAGAGTCCATCTATGATTAATGTGAAATCGTAGAAGGTGAGTCAAGTCAGAATGTGGATATAGTATAGGAGGCATGTTTGCACTCTGTTTCCATAAATACACTAAGCGCATTTATATAATTTATATAATATAATATAATATATTTACAATATCAAAAATAACAATTAGTGTGAAATATACATCAATTGCTCACTAATGTTAAAGTCTTCTTCAACAAAGAATATGAAATTCGAGAATGTGTGCACGTACAAAGCGCATAGATGCACATACGTGAACGACGGTAAAGAATCTCTAAACCATCATGCCCCTCCCTTTGAATACAAACAGGTGTCTTTGCATTAAGATTTACATGTACAATTAGGTTCACCAAGATCGAGGGAACAGTGTTTCCCTTCGATCAATAAATCTATGTGTTGCATGAGAAGTACTTGGTGGCCCGCTCTGTTATACTCCAACAACATATGATTGGAAAGACTAAATTTTCTTTCTATGTCATAATATGCATAATACATTTACATAATCTATATAATATATACATATATAGATAGACAGTCAGTATACAATTTCTAAATTAGTAATGGGATTCCTTACTCCCATCAAAACAATGGATTAAGTACGGTTTCCTACAGATAGAGTCATTTACACCCAAATTAACAGTATCGATACAAATGGGACCCATAGGTAAATAAGGAACCGATGATGATAAACTATAGGTTATCGACGGTTGTAATTAGAGGGCCACCAAGTACTTCTCATGCAACACATAGATTTATTGATCGAAGGGAAACACTGTTCCCTCGATCTTGGTGAATCTAATTGTAACATGTGAATCTTAATGCAAAGACACCTGTTTGTATACAAAGGGAGGGGCATGATGGTTTAGAGATTCTTTACCGTCGTTCACGTATGTGCATCTATGCGCTTTGTACGTGCACACATTCTCGAATTTTATGTTCTTTGTTGAAGAAGACTTTAACATTAGTGAGCAATTGATGTATATTTCACACTAATTGTTATTTTTATATTGTACATATATTATATTATATTATATAAATTATATAAATGCGCTTAGTGTATTTATGGAAACAGAGTGCAAACATGCCTCCTATACTATATCCACATTCTAACTTGACTCACCTTCTACGATTTCACATTAATCATAGATGGACTCTGTACACCAATTTGTACTTGGCCAAGGTCTTTGCATTTTCAATGCTTTTTGTGGGGATTTCAGTTCCTTCGTATAAACTGTAATGTAACTCGCGGGGCGAGACAACTCCTCGCCTTCCCGTAAAGAAATATCTCTCGCAAAATTAGAATTGGGGCTCTAAGAGCCATCTATCGTATGCGGACGTCTCCAGCCAGGTTCTCGCTAAGAATTAGTAGCCAATCCTAACGCTTCTTGTATTTCCGCGAGCCTATTAGCGCCCGTCAGGAGCGAGGGCTCCTGGTACCTTCGAACAACCGATTCAACTTCGCATCCCGTGGACCCGGCCTGGAGAGCTGAGCATGAGGAGCAGCAGCATCCGAAGGAACTCCATCGAAGGATTGGTCATCTTCCCGGACGACTGGACGACCGCAGGCGCTCATGTGAGTTCCAGCCGAAGAACCAATATCCACGATGATCGGACTTCGGCGAGGAAAATTTGGCGCAGGGCGACGGCCCTGGCGCCTGCTCAGCTCGGGGCACAGCGAGGACCACTAGGATTGGCGGGGACTTAGGGACCAATAGACAGGCCGGTTTTCGGGGACAAAGGGGTCGTAAGCGAACGGCTAGCGAAGCGCGTTAGGACCGGCACTCGTTGTAGAAAAGTGCGTGCGAGCAGTCGTAGCCGAATTATCGCCCTAGCGCCCATTAGCGACTACCGAATTTGCGCCGTATAGAAGGAAGGAAGGACGGACGAGCGTACCAGGACTGTCTCCGTTCGAGAGTTATATTAGCGCCCGGCTAATATTCAGATATTTTCGGTAAGCGAATCTTGTACCGGCGGGCTTTTGCGTGAGACTTCCCTTTTGTAAGAAGTCTCAGCCCGATACTCGCTTCCTTTTCGCCCTTCTGGCGATCTTTGTTCTTCACGTTGACTGCAAGCGCATTTTGGATTTTCTCGCGATCTCTACTTCGACTTGTGCATGAAAAGGTGACCTCCCGGCAGGCTTAGGCGCCTCTATAACGGGCCATTATCAATATCGTTACCATTGTCGAGCCCATTTGTTTCACTCCATCTATCGCGGCATATTCGTGCAACCTATTTTCTGTTAATTATCGCGACTTAGGCTCGTGCCGACCACCTGCGTATTGTACTTTGCGACTTCTGCGACCAAAAATCTGTTGCGTCATCACCTAACGGACGCGTGCCACGCACGAGCCGCAGTACACCGGCCTCGTGCGTCGCCTCTAATTTTTTGTCCAAGTATTCGAACAGTCGAATAAAGAAACTATTGTCGCATTTAATCGTTCTGCCTAGTTCTCTCGCCGAATCCACCTGCTCTCCTCGCGTTCCTGACTAGCCTGGGAATCCGCCCGGGAATTTTCTTGCCGATTGAACTCGATTTTCGCGTTGACTAAAACTTTCAGTAGTTTATTAACGTTGTTGGCACTTTGGTGCCTGGCGCCCAATCTCGCGTTTGTGTTCGGATTTGGTTAAGCACAAGTTCAGTATTATCGGAAGGGCTTCCCGGCCGAAGTATAGAGGACGTGGGAAATTAAGAGGGAAAATACTTTCGAGTCGAGTCTCCCTCAAAAGTAAAGTAGAGACTGGCTTTAGTTCTTGCTTCTGTCGCCTTGAGACTTGTGTGTCTTTCTTCGTTCTCTCTTTCTCTTTCCCGAATTTCTTCCGGCAAACCAGATTTCGCGGCCGGACGAAATTCCTTTACAATACAGACATACATACATACATACTGTAACGAAGCGTCAGGCGCTTCGCTATGAATCGCGGCTAGTGTCCCTCAGTAGTCAGCTGGACCCGATGTACAGAGAGTATCCCGGGCTCGGGGTAGGGCAGCAGAGCTAGGAAGGGTTCCCTTAGGCTCCGAAATTAGAGTGGAAACACGAAATTGGCTTCGCGTTCTTTTTGTATGAGAGATAGGATAAGGAAGTATCAGGCCGAACTTGGTGGGCCAACAAGACGAGGAAGGAGGAGAGACGGGCCGCAGTCAGCTGAGACAAGGCGAGAAACCTCCTGACCCCCCACCCTGAGGCAATGGCAGCATGAAGCCGGGAGGGTAGCCCGGCAAGCGGCGGGGAGCACGCGGGACCAGGCACACGGGCGGTCACCAGCCCGAGCAGTCGACGCCAATGGATCGACTTGCCCCAATTGCGCCGAAACGAAATTAGGCCAGACTACGCCACCTGTCAACCCACGTGACTCCAGGACCGCCAAAGATTCGCGTATTAGGATAGCGCACCTGCCTAGATCTAGGATCCGCGAAGGGAATGGGGGGAAGGGAAGGGTAAAACCGAGCCTACAAGCGTGCAAGCCGAGTATCGAACGCTCTCTTGCTGCTCCGTCTACTCCGAGTCCGGATCAATTGTGTACCTTTCTCTGTGGGTGGATCGTGATCGTTAGAACTTCGGTAAGCCGACCAAGTGTCTCCAGATATTAGGGCCTTCTGCCCCGGATAACCAGCCCTTCCTGGTGCCCCTTCTGGGCACAACGGGTTAGCATAGAACTAGCGTAATGGATTAGCTGATGAAGGATTATTTCGCATGTTAACGCGTGGACCGGGAATGCGTCCCGATAGTATGAAACTCACCGTGAGCTTCAGCATGTAATTACAGTACTTGCTTTATCATTGTTGCATTCTACTGCTTGGATATAATTGCTTGGGCATGAATGATTGATATAATTGCTCTGTGATATATGCTATGCTTCTGCGGATAGACCTTGATTGTGTAAGAAAATGCGGAGGACCTAGGGTCCGAGTAAAATAGGGACAGCGCGTGTAACGAGGCGTTATATACTGACTGTGTCATAAATATTGTGAATAAGAATTGTCTCTATAGACTGGAATTTGGCCCCTCTGGCCCGTTATCTGATTACAACTCATTTTCTCTTTTTCTACTGACTTCACTGATATTTTCTGCAATACTGAATAAATCTATTTTCTTCATTTATCCTTAACTACTGCTTTGATTATTGGGCTCCTTGGTTAACCTTGCTGTGCTTCCTTTGGGCGTCCCGCTTGTTATAATTTTGTGAAACAACTAGCTGGACCAAGGACCTCCCGTCGGGCCCAGCTCGCCTGCCAGTCTCGAAAACCCACCTTTCGAACGTATTCACTACCGGCCCTTTTGAGGGCCTGGGTCTCTTTACTGAGCAGGGCGAATTGCCCGACGAAGGTGCCGAGAGTGCTTCCCCAGGAGCCGTATAAGCGCACATACATACATACATACATACATACATACATACATACATACATACATACATACATACATACATACATACATACATACATACATACATACATACATACATACATACATACATACATACATACATACATACATACATACATACATACATACATACATACATACATACATACATACATACATACATACATACATACATACATACATACATACATACATACATACATACATACATACATACATACATACATACATACATACATACATACATACATACATACATACATACATACATACATACATACATACATACATACATACATACATACATACATACATACATACATACATACATACATACATACATACATACATACATACATACATACATACATACATACATACATACATACATACATACATACATACATACATACATACATACATACATACATACATACATACATACATACATACATACATACATACATACATACATACATACATACATACATACATACATACATACATACATACATACATACATACATACATACATACATACATACATACATACATACATACATACATACATACATACATACATACATACATACATACATACATACATACATACATACATACATACATACATACATACATACATACATACATACATACATACATACATACATACCGAAAGTTCACCGACATGTGACACATCAATTTTTGAAAGTGAGCTTCAAAAATATTTAGCGGAGCGACCGTCGAATTCACTACACGATTGGGACTCGTTTCCGTCTATCAAAAATGCCTTCCTATATTTTAATACGCCGCTCCCTTCGTCGGCACCCGTGGAACGACTCTTTTCGTACGCGACCATGTTGAATGTACCGAAGTACAATCGTTTTACGGACGAGCAGTTAATGCAATTCGGCGATCAATAAAAACTAATTACGTATATGTTTGTGTTATAACCATTTTTGTAGAATAAGAACCCTTTCATAAAGAATATATAGTAGTATATTTAATTGGTCCTCTTGGGGTTACAATATATTCCATTCGCTCACTCCTTCCCTCCATCTTCCCCCTAACATTCATTCGTCCACCTCCTTCTCGCCTCCCTCGCTACACACCCTTCCCTGCCCTTCCACTTCTCGCACGCATCTTTCCCTTCATACTCCACCCCACGCTTCTTGCGCTACTCCACTCCTCGCTCACCACACACCACACATCGCTCGCTACCGCACCTCACAAACACCTCGCCGCGTCTCTTTCGCCTCGCACGCCTTCGCTCTCTCGTCCCCGCTACGCTCGCCGCTCTTTTCCACTCTCCGCCGCATCTTCGCTCGCATCTTCGCTCTCATCTTTCTCTCCCTCCGCCATTCATCCATCCGTCCATCTCTCACTCATACCCTTGGACCTCCGTTTCCGCTGTACTCCTCTACTCTCCACTCACTCCTTCTCCCTTCCAATCCCTCACCCTCCCCTCTCCACTGCTCCAACTTTCTCAACCACCCCTCCCCCTACCCTTCCTCTCTCAACACCTCCACCGCCATCTCCTGCCATCCCCTTTCCCACCCCCAACCTGTACACACCTCCCACACATGTTCCCACGTGTCGTCCTCCTCTCCCCACACTTGACACTTCCTACTACCACTCTACATCGAATACATGCCCCCATTCATTCCACCTCCCAACCTATACCGCGCTATCCTCCTCCATCTCTCTTCCCCCCAACCCTTCTTCAAATATTTCGGCACCCCACTCACCCCAATCGCCTTATACCACCTGTTATACCTCGAAGCCTCTATCCTCATAAAGAATATATAGTACGGTCGTACTGACTCAAATGATTTGAACACACATATTGTCCGTAATTTTTATGCCGTAATCTATAGAAAACACGAGTTTTCTTTCAGTTTCTTACAAGGGTCTTAATAAGTGGGATGAGTTTCAGTAGAACCATTTTCATATTTTTCCCACATTTATTTATTTTTATGTAACGAATTTTTATCAGCTTTCTTAGAAGGGATTTAATACGAGGTACAACTTTCTTTGTAATGTCCTTCAATATTTCTTACCAATTATTTTTCATCATCAGCCATTTTCTTTCTATGTGGCCCGACGAAATGAAAACATTCATAGCATGAGTATGCAGAAAGTTTGATTGGTACGTAATTTTTGTTGCAATCGGCACAAAGCGTTCTCCTGGAATTATTTCGAAATAAAGCTATTAGTGCCCATTTGGGGGGTTAATAAAATTATTAATTTCGGCTTCGAGACCTAATAAGATTTCTAGTGTGTATTTCGTAATCTTATAAAACTATTAATGTCGATTTCGAGATCTAATAAAATTATTATCGTTTATTTCGGAAGCTAATAAAATTATTAGTGTTTATTTTTGCCCTAATAAAATTATTAGCGTGTATTTCAGAACCTAATAAAATTATTAGAGCGTATTTCGAGACCTAATAAAATTATTAGTTTCTATTCTTGCCCTAATAAAATTATTAGTACCACAAATTTATTAGCTAATGCCCATCCCTGGCTCAGAGAAGCCAAAACCGAAACAATACGGGTTTCAATGACGATTTTTTTAATTTTGGAGAAGACAACGAAAGTCTCGAGATTAATACCGAAGATGTAGAACTAGAATTATCGCGGTTTTTGAATAAACCGTGCGCAGAGACTTTAGACGAGTTGGAAGATAATCCAGCACTCCGAAATTTGTTTGTATATTACAATACGCCGCTACCATCATCCGCGCCTGTCGAGCGTTTATTTTCCTATGCCACAATGTTCAGCGTAAGTCGCTATAACAGGTTGACCGATGCTCAATTTGAAATGGGCATATTAGTGAAATGTAACGCATCACTTAAGAGCCATTTCTAGCTCGGGCAGATTTTGTCGGCGAGAGAGACAGCAAAGTTCGGAGTGAGACAACGAGCTGTCGATGGGCGGAGCCTCCAGGAGCAAATATAACGAAGTAGGGAGAAAATCTCAGGCCGTTTTCGTGCATTTTTCCTACTCTGAGTTTGACCGTCGCTTGCCAGTTATACCTGAGTCCAGTGACAATAGCGCTCGAAGGTTTATGACGGTACGCGCCTCGGGCCCTCCGTAGCTCGGTCAGGCGACTGTGAAGCCGAGAGCTGTTGGGGACTTTTCGCTAGTCGACAGGCTCATCGGGCTGATGAGCCCGCTATGCCCCGCGCTTGAAATTTAGTAAAAGGGAAGCACGAAGAAGTACAGTAGACCCCAATGGTGTTGTGAGTAAGGTGTCAAACTGGGAATTCTAGAATACTGGGTTCGATTCCCCGCGGTGCACTACAATTTTTACACAGTACATATTCTGAATAATAGAATCAAATTTGAATATAAATATTTTTATTCATGAAAATTGCAAATTTTATCAATGAAAATTGTAATATTTTTTGTTATTTCTTTGTAGTGATTATACAGGTCATAGTATTTTTCTACGACGGTAATACCGTCGTTCCGTCAATTGTTGTTATGTCAGTCCTCAGTACTAGTTTCGTCAGTTGTCAATTATTATTATGTCGTTGTGCCAATAGTTTTTAGTATAAATTATAATACTTTATTGCTCTCTGTAATAAGTACCTTCTTGTGGACAAGTCAAAGGGAAGAAAGAACGTTTTTTACATTATTCCGTCCGAGTGAAGACGGGCTTTGCCGTTCAAATAGTCAATATTCACCGTAAGTAATCTATAAGATCAGATTGGACAGTAAGAGCAGGCATCGCGCGAGTTGCTAATGATGAGCTGCGATGTTTGTCTCGATGATTGTCTGGCCGAACCGCGACGGGATCTCATTTGGTAAAAATTGGGAAACGCGTGGCTCTGCGGCTCCGAGTGAAAAGCTATTGTGCTTACGGAGTGCTGCCCGAGGCAATATACAGAAGGGACAAATGGAATGATCAGTTACGGGATGCGGTCAAGAAACCCTTATTCTAAAGGATAGGTATACGTTTGCCTCTCTTTCTAGAGTCACGTGGCATTTCGAGGCTCCGCCTCCCTTCCCTACTTGGAAGTCAGCCGCTAGAGGCATCATCATCGGTTGTACTAAATTTTAGATTTTCGACCAGCGATTGCGTCGTTATTTATGAACCAATCGATCTCAGATTTTAACCACGTACTAATTAAACTGCTCCGGAGGGCACGGTGGAATAATATCATTTTTGCTCAAGACTGTAACTTTTAAACAAAAAGCTTTTTCAAAAATCTGTCCTCCGCAATAGTTCCATTAGTACGTAGTTCAAATTTGAAACCGATTGGTCCATAAATAACGACGCAATCGCTGGTCGAAAATTCAGACCCTTAGAAATGGCTCTTAATAAAAAATGATTAAGGTCTGCTGAATCATATTCATTTGTTCTGCCGATAGTATTTGAATACCACCCTCCCTTTATGGCAAATATTCATGTTAGGGAAAGCATTGGCATAGAGTTCTGTCCTTGCTGAGTGCAACTCCCAAGGGGCATTGCCCAACTCTCCGATTCCCTTGTGACGAAAATTGCTTAAAATCGGCGTGTTCACGTTAAGGTTGTGTCCTTTGCCAGCCACAGCAATCTCACAAATGCTGTTTCTCTATCGAAAGTATTTACGGGTACTGGGGCCCACTCTGCTCCAAAAGGTGGCCAAGTATCAGTGCTCCGTCCCAAATAGTCGCCAAACGCGATTATTCGGCCCAAGAAAGTCACTGAGTCCAAGTACTTGACTGGAGAATTCTTTGAGTACAAGTACTCAAATAGAAAATGCTCCGAGTACTTGTACTCAGGTACGAAATTCTCTGAGTACGTGTACCCAGACACAAAATTCTCTGAGTACAAGTACTCAATTACAAAATTCTTTGAGTACTAGGACTGAGTTCCAAAATTCTCTGGGTACTAGGACTCAGTTCCAAAATTCTCTGAGTACAAGTACTCAATTACAAAATTCTTTGAGTACTAGGACTGAGTTCCAAAATTCTCTGGGTACTAGGACTCAGTTCCAAAATTCTCTGAGTACCGGTACTCAGGCGCAAAAAGTACTCAGACCTGCCCATCCCTGCTATACCCTATGATGGGGATAGTTCGGCCCGATCGTAGTTGATGGGAGAGTTCGGCTGAGAAAGCCGGACGCCCTAAGCTTGTTTAAAGTCGTTGCTGGGATTATCGACCTTATTTTGAGAAATTATATGAAATTCATATCCTATTCTCTCCTGAATAAACTCTAATATTGTTCCTCCAAAATTCCGCGTTTCCCGCAATCTCACTGAAACTCCTTACCAATTCACTACACTGTCATATTTTTCGCCCCTTTAAAGGCAATGACAGCCGCTAAAATTTGCATGTTTTGCATTTAACTATAGTAAGACTGTTTTAAACAAATTGGTTGTAATCGGTGCGTTCGAGTTGGGTAATGCATAATTAAACCCTCCTAATCTGGCATGAAAAACATGTCCACAAATTGTTACTAAGATACAAAATGGTGCCGGGCATTTGGTATGGGTGTATCAACCACACACGCTTCCACAACTCACAAATTCTGTTTCTACACCTCTCGTGCACATCCCCGAAAATGGAACTCCTATTTGGCGTTACTTTTGGCTATCAATAAATTTGTTTGTTTTCAAAGTGTTGCCAAATAGCCGAGTTATGGAGTAATAGACTGTCATCCGGCAAGCCTATGGAGTGAGTTGTCGATTGACGTAAACTATAGCCTCTGCTGTCTCGATTCGAAATAAACGAGCAAACATTCCGTTTATTAGTAACATTCATACACAAATACACAAATTTTAAATTTGAATAGTTCCCTAATATAGGAAAAACTGTCAGAGACCCTGTTGCTTGACCCTTCGCGCCCTTGTTTACGCAAAGAGGCCGTATAAATCGCGCAAAATCGTTTCAACATTTAGACATCAATATTCGCCTTCTGTTACGTCTCTTGGATCGATATTTTCATACCAACACCACTAAATTGATAACATAAGCCATAAACTCGTTAGCAATCACTTGTTTATCGGCTATGTTTTTGATTATACCGACGGGAAAGGGTTAATTGAACGATTACAGGTTGGACATTTTTAATTTAATTAAATTGAATAATACATTCAATGAAAATGGAATACAGTTCGCAGTTTCGCGGTTGCCCTATATCTGCACTTCAACATTATTTCCTGAGATTATACTAATATCT
This sequence comes from Crossocerus cetratus, assembly GCA_963675795.1. NCBI lineage: Eukaryota > Metazoa > Arthropoda > Insecta > Hymenoptera > Crabronidae > Crossocerus > Crossocerus cetratus. Next base: position 6,411,514 of record OY776671.1, read on the forward strand.
AACACCAATGTCGGCGGATGTTGGGTCCTATTTCCGAACACAAGCTCCTGGGCAAGAAAACCAAATCTGCCAATTCTCCAGCAAAAATCATATACCAAAAAAGGGGACGAAGTCGGCTGCTGTTACTAATTTTTCGAGCACTCCGAAATTAATTATTATTTTGATGTTTCGTGACATTCCGTAGTCCCAGAGTCACAGTCGTCTGCAAGTCTTTGACAAGTGGGAATTGGGCCAACCTCGCACGTACACTTCACGCAGTCGACAACGTTGAGTTCGTCCCCAACTTGCATAGTTATGTTGCCGAGTCGACACATGAGTTGCTTGTCTGAAATATTTGAAAAAAAAAATGTGAATTGACTTGGATGTAAGGCAGTTCAAAGATGCGCTGAAAAGTAAAAAATAATGTTTGTCATATTTCTACTTGCTAAATATATTGCAGGATGAATTGTCCTGTGGAATTTTTCATTTTGAACTTCTTTTTTTGAGTTATGGCCAATTGAAAATGAAGTAGAATATGCGTCTGCGGAGTACCTCTTATGTACTCTGCAGGATATGACTGAGTGGGTCTCGGTTATGGTGACGATCGGGTAAAAACAGGTCGGATTCGATAGCACGGTGTTCCTAACACGGGATGTCAGTAATTGAGGCGCGCCTCACAGTGGGTTCAAACACGAAAAACTCGAACATTGTCCCAATTTGTCAAAGTTGAAAACTGTATACGTTTATGAAATACTTCGAAAGAGAAATGTTCAAGCTTCAATATTCTGTATTACTTTTCTGATTTGGCGCATTACGTTACTTGCTATTAAATTGCAAACAGAAGCCACGTTTGGAACAATGGGGAAGCCAGATTTTCACTCTAGACTTAAATTGCTGTAAAACCCTTATTAAAGGCCTGGGCTCCGGTCTTCCGCGGTAACGCAGAGTCGCTGTTTGACCGGAAAATGTGACTCGAAATAGAGATTCAGTTCCCGTACTTTCCTCCCTTATACGAAACGGTTTACGGTCGGCATTAATCTCAATCGAAAGAAAACAGTTCAATAGGAATATGTTGTTTTGTAGTCATCCTGGCGCCCCAAATATTCCCAAAACCTCGAATTTTTAGCGTGCCTTTCCATTGTATGATTTTGTCACTACTTTCTTTGCGAAACTAAGAGCACAGTGCGCTTCCGTATACATTCAGGAACTTCAGAAGCTATGGTTTGCCATCATATTTTAAGAAATATGATATACAATCATGATATATATGATCTGCAAGGACCAGATTTGACTCGATTTCGCCATATTTTCGATTACGGGTCAATATTTGTGAGTACTTTTGGTCGGCCGCCGAAAACGAGGTGACGCCGAATTGCAAGGGCTATTCACGTAAAACTAAAGCTGTTTGGCAGCGTGTTGCGGGGTCAGACATGCACTGACAAGATGCAGGGACACTTCATAGCATTATACTTTTGGAGGAATTCTCTATTCTGACTCACGAATTTTAGCTATGAAATATGTAAATGAATGAATGTTCAATAAGCCGAGCTTGTTGCGGTTTCATGAGATTCTGTTTTCCAGATGCCTTGCAGGCATATGTGCAGGCATATATGGAGAGTGTCCCATTTTAACTTGCGCATTCGAATATCTCTTCGGGAAAGCGAGATCGAAAAAAATGATCGACACAAAAGTTGAAGGATTTCGACGGTGTCGATCTAATCTAATCTAATTTATTACCGAAATTGGGCCAGTTCATCAGACAAACCCTTTTGGTTTCCAGAATGATTGGTCTCTTGACTTCTCGCTGGACAATTTCGCGATTTCGGTCGAGTTTGAAGTCACCATCGAGTTCGTCTCTGGAAATCCTTCAACTTTTGTATTGGTAATTTCTTAGTTTGATGTAATTACTTCAAGGGAATCAAGAGAATCCGGTATTATCTAAGTTTGACCTTTAAGCCTCGTCTTCACAGGGAACATTTTCTCCGGGAACAGTGTTTCGGGAACACGGTCCAAGGGTCTCGGGGCTCGGCCAGGGCCCGAAACATGTGGCACAGGCCTCTCGAACGGGGTCCGAGTACCCTCGCCATTGTTTCCTTCCTCCCGGAAAGTCTACCTCCCTGGACACTAGCTATGATCAGGAGACTCGGTAGAGTCTCGCGCCAAGTAGAAGTTCCCTCTCCATATATATATGACACTCCGGCGCGCGACAGCCGAGGCTATATTATCCCGAACACTAGCTGTTATCCTTAGTTACCAAACTTTCACCTCGATTTATGCGAAAGTTAGAGCCCCAGGAACTTATTTCAGAATTTTGTATTTCATCGTTGATTTTTCTGAATCCAATGAGCCAAGAATCATGTGGATCGGTCCAGTCGTTCCGGAGATATGAATTTCCTCTTTTATTTTTCTCGTGGAAAAGGCAAAGCGGATTAAGAGTTTCATCGTCCGGATTAATACAATTCCTAAAAATGTTACTCTCACGTGTTTCACGCGAGCGGGCGCCACCGCGAAGTGCTACAGAGTGCTGCGCAGGTAACATGGTTTTATACCATAGCAGACTATTATGTTTTACACCATGGCTGGTTATGTATCATACGCGATGGCTGGTTAGGTGTGAATGCTATGTGATAAATCATTAATAAAACACTGTACTGTACATTATTTATTAATAAAACACTGTACTGTACTTGCCCCTGGCTCTGTGATCTTGTGATTATTGCGAATTATGATTATGAAAAGTCCTAAAAGTGAGAAGTCCGTGACTCACAAATCGCTGCATTTGGTTGTCAAGTGTGCAGTACTTGCTTGTAGAAAACTTGAGCATTAATTAACGATTGTGGACTCCTTGAGTTACGCACGTAACAGTTTAGATACTCTAAAATTAATTAAAGTGTGTATGAAGATAAGCTATTCTCACAGACGCACTCTTAACCTTGCTGTACCTTGATGATGACTGCTAAGTGCATAGCTCAGGGAGCGCAAAATACAAAGTGTTGCGATTTGATGAACAGGTGCTAATATCCTCAAATGATGCATGCTATACTGTACTTGACCCTGTCTCTGCGATCTTGTGATTATTGCGAATTATGATTATGAAAAGTCCTAAAAGTGAGAAGTCCGTGACTCAAAAATCGCTGTATTTGGTTGTCAAGTGTGTAGTACTTGCTTATAGGAAACTTCAGCATTAATTAACGATTGTGGACTCCTTGAGTTACAGACTTAACAGTCTAGATACTCTAAAATTAAAGTGTGTATGAAGATAAGCTATTCTCACATACGCACTCTTAATCTTGGTGTACCTTGATGATGACTACTAAGTGCATAGCTCAGGGAGCGCAGAATTCAAAGTGTTGCGATTTGATGAACAGATACTAGTAACCTCAAGTGGTGCATGATTGTTTTAGCTCCTTAGCTGAAGCGTTCCGTGAGCTGCGATCTTGACAGTCAAGATACACCTAATTAAATTAAAGTGACAAATTAGACTGGCTATGGGTATATTCGACTGAGCAATTGACAAGTCAGAGTAGATATTCAGACTGCCAAGTATGTAACTTAAGGATCGCACAACCTTCAGTGCTGAAGTTTTCTTTAAACACGCATTGTTTACCAATAGCTAGTAACCCAGAACTGTATATGCTTGGTAATCATTGCTTACTTAGCTGAAGCGTTCCTTTAGTTACACACTTGACAGTCAAGATACATTCAAAAATTAGATAAATTAGTCTGCATATGATTTATAATTAATCATGCGACACACTCATTCGCAGTCTAATTCATCTAATTCATTCTAAATGTCAGGTTCACAGTTCAAGGAATGCTTGAGCTAAAGAGCTGAAATGACATAAGCAAGCAGTGATTACCAATCATATGTCATTGGTTCCAATCATATGATATGGCTATTGGTAATCGATACTTGCTTATAGTTTTGTTACTACTAGTCATTGTTAGTAGTTGCTTATAGAAAATTGCAGCATTAAAGATTGTACACTCCTTGAATTACACATTTGACAGTCAGGATTTCAGACTGTCAAGTACGCAACTCAAGGTACGCACAACCTTTAGTTGCTTACTTACATCACTTTAGCTGATTTAGCTGAAGCGTTCCTTTAGCTGCGAACTTGACAGTAAAGATACACCAAAATAAATTACATAAATTAGGCTGCGTTTTGAGTGTATCGCTTTAGAATCTTTACAATTAATCATGCGACATACTCATACGCAGTCTTATTCATCTAATTCATTTACGTGCATCATGATTGTCAAGTTCACAGTTCAAGGAATGCTTAAGCTAAAGGGCTAAAATGACAGAAGCAAGCAATGATGATTACCAATCATGTGTCATTTGGGGATATGGCTATATGGGTAATCAACACTTGCTTATAGTTTTGGGTATTTATTGTCAGTACTTGCTTATAGAAAACTGCAGCGTTAAAGATTGTGCACTCCATGATTTATGCACTTGACAGTCAGGATACATCTAAATGAATCAGATGGATGAGACTGCGTATGAATATATCGCTTAGTTAATTGTAAATGATTCAACTTAACACTTGGCAACTTATAGTAGATAAGCTATAATACCATCATACGCAGTTTAATTTTAGCGTATCCTGATGTCCAGTGCATATTTCAATGATTGGTAGCCAGTACTTGCTTATAGATAGCTTTATATTAATTAACATTAAAGTCTGCGCACTCCTTGATTGTTGAGTTATGCACTTGACACTCTGAATATACTAAAATTAAACTGTGTATGAGGGTATAGCTTATCTAATATGACTTGTCAAGTGCTAAGTCAAGCTCTTTTCAATTAACCAAGCGATATACCCATATCCAGTCTAATTTATCTAATTTATTTAGGTGTATGATGACTGTCACATTCGTAGCTTAAGAAAAGTTTCAGTTAAGGAGCAAAAATGAAATTAGCATGCAATACCAGCAGTTTCTCAAATTACAGCACTTTATGAGCTTGTGCAATCAACGAGATACGCACTTAGCAGTCATCATCGACATACACCAAAGTTAAGAGTACACATGAAAGAATAACTTATCTTCTTACTCATTTAATTTTGGTGTCTTGACTGTTAAGTGCGTAATTCGAGGAACGCTTCAGCTAAAACATTATTACTATGATATGATAATAAAAAGGAGGGAAATAAAAGCGCTGAAACAAATTTAAACTATTAAAATTTTTTTTATTCAAAAACTTTACTGTCAGCCGCTGACAGTGGACCTGAACAGAACTAGACTGTCAGCCACTGACAGTAAAGTTCCAGGTAAAGCCTCCTGCGCCTCCCGCGTTGCCACCCGGGGAAGGTATTCGGTATTTAAAAGAAATTCTACATCCTATACAAAAATTACACTTCAAAACATGTAATTGCAATCTGAAAGAAGCACTGAGGAGTTTTCACAATGTTACATACTGTAATAAATAAAGAATATATTCTTGAATGAACGACCAAAAAAGCATGATATCAGCCCCCCCCCCCCCCCAACACCCCCCCCCCCCCATGACATTAAAATGTTAAAAAATGCGCCAAGTAGTTTGTCTATCTCTCTACAGTTTAATCCCACAGCAAAATTTACCAAAAATATAAACGGATATCATTCAAAAGCCAAGCCAATCATCAAAATTAACAAAAAAATTCATCAAATTCCAAAACCATCAAAATTAAATAAAATAAAATAAAGTCTACAAAAACTTGGCAAACTGGCCATGCGAATGACGATAGAGGGGTGTTTTGTCTCGGTCTTAATTACATCACGTTTCCACGCAGCCAGTTTGCCATTTTTGTAGACTTTATTTTATTTTATTTAATTTTGATTGTTTTGGAATTTGATGAATTTTTTTGTTCATTTTGATGATTGGCTTGGCTTTTGAATGATATCCGTTTATATTTTTGGTAAATTTTGCTGTGGGATTAAACTGTAGAGAGATAGACAAACTACTTGGCGCATTTTTTAACATTTTAATGTCATGGGGGGGGGGGGGGGTACTACTATCTGGCCTGATTGGCTATGGGCGCGAGTTTATTGCCGCTCTTTGTGCCCGGAGTCGGCCCGGAATGTGTCGTGCTTCGCGACGATGTACCCTCGATGTTTCTTGTGTCTGCTCTACGAGCTGGAACACGGGGAAACATTGGTCGAGAAACATCGGATATTTCGGCGTACGGGGAGCGAAGGTAAACTAAACTCGGGCGATCTTTCGAAAAGGCTTGAATGCATCTAGCAATTTAATTTCAGCAAGATACTGCCACACGAACTGGACAAGTTCCCGACGTGTCAGATGAATCAGTGTCGCGAGAAATTCATGGCGGTTTGATTGCAAGAGTATATTTTTAATGAAAACCTCATCCTTTGCGAACAACAATACGCCGCTCCTCGTTTGCCGATATCACACGGGATTACCAAGTTATGATTTTTTAAAGGAGGGTCGGTGTCGCTTGGCCTGTCACGATCGCCGCGCCTGCAGTGTGGCCGCTCACGCGACTCCGGCCCTTCTTTAAAAAATCATAACTCGGAACCTACGTAAGATATCGCCAAACGAGAAGCGGCGTATTGTTCACAAAGGATGAGGTTTTCATTAAAAAATACTCCAGCAATCAAATCACTATGAATTTCTCGCCACGCTGTCGCTTTATCTTTATCAGACTTTATTGGACAAGTCGGGAATTTCTCCAGTTCGCGTGGCAGTATCTTGCTGGAATTAAATTGCTAGATGCATTGAAGCCTTTTCGAAAGATTGCTCAAGTTTAGTTTACCTGCGCCCCCCGTACGCCGAAATATCTGCTGTTCCTCGTGTTCCCTCGTGTGTCAGCTCGCAGAGCTGACACAAGAAACTTCGGGGGAATATCGTACCCCGTACGATGTACCTCGCATCGTAGCCCGTCGACCGTCCCGACCCCTGGGGAGGAAGGAAACAATGGCGAGGGTACTCGTACCCCGTTCCAGGGGCTTGTGCCACATGGAAATATGTCCTGTGGGAATGCCCTGTGGGAAAAGAGAAGGGTGTGTAGGGTAAGGGAAAGAAAAAGGGAGGAGGAGGAAGGGGCTAGACAGAGGAAAGAAGGAAGAGCGAGGTGGGTAAAGAGAGACGTTAGGAAGGTAGGAGCGCGAGTGAAGCGAGAGTGAGTTGGGAGGATGGCGGCAGGTGGATACATCTGCACAGGGGCAGGCCGGAAGCATGCCGAACAAGGCGTTCCCGGCCTGGCCCCAGGTATGTCCCAATGAGCGAGTCTCCTTTGCGCACACTCCACTTTACACACGGGCCTCTTTTCGAAACTGCACACGCGGAAACTGCGCACATTGAACACTGCCCACATTAGAAACAGTACACATTGGAAATTGCCCACATTGGACGCAGGGTATAGTGGAAACTGCACACGGTGGAAACCACCCACAAAGGAAACAGTACACAGCTTTAAATTTGATACCTCAATTTATACTTTATGCATACATATACTACCTACCCCCCCCCCCCAAATACCCACCTGATTCTACCGTACCAACATGGCCTCACCTAAACCCTACCAAAACAGTTAAAAGTCTGTGTTTTATAGTATAGCTAGCTAACGTATAAGTATAGCTATAACGTATTATAGTTATAGTATAGCTAGCTAACCTAAAGTATATAGCTAACGTATAAGTATAGCTATAACGTATAACGTATATATAACGTATAAGTATACTATAGCTAGCTAACCCAAGTATTGTTTACGCTTAACTAACCTTAATAGGTTAGGAACCTAACCTAACCTTAATAGGTTAGAAAAACACGTTTAGTTTAACGACATCGCGTGTATAAAATCCATGGAATCAAAGCTGTCGTTAGCCAAAGTACTTCTTGGTAGCAATAAATTGAGCCATAAACCGATAAACCATAAATAAACCATAAACCCACCCTACTAACGAAGATGTAATAGAAGATCTCTCCATACTCTTACATGCAATAAAAATGATTGATAATAAATTACAACTCATAACCACCCATTGTTTATATTTATTTAATCGTATTCATATAAGCAATCACTTTTTTCGCGAATAAAGAATGCTGGCCTTTGTTACAAATCATTAATTGTTTCACTGTTATTTTTTGCTCTTGAATTAAATGTGTGCTGAAAATTCATAATCCCCGCAATGTACACATCTTTTTCATGTAATGTGTCCATTTCACACATTACATTCCATTATTCGCCTTATCCCGTGGGTCCTGTTTCCTCTGATATGTGTACAGCTTCCACTGGCGATGTGTCCTGCTTCCACTGTTGGCAAATTCAAATGTGTGCAAATTCCACCGTGGTCAATATGCAATGTGCCTTGTTTCCACTGTGGCCAACTTCCAACGTGTGCAAATTCCACTGTGTCCGAAATCCACATGTGGGCAAGGTGGAACGTGCGCAAAGAGGACACTCCCGTCCCAATGGTGGCCTCCGTGGGGGTTTTAGTCGGTAAGAGTCCGACATACCCCCGTCCTCTCCTCAGGAGGACGGGGGCTCCATGAGGATCTCCCCTACGAAAAAAAAGGTGGAGGCATCTGCAGGAGAGTGTGGGTGGAGAGTGATGTAAGTAAAGGCGGGAGATTTGAACGCAGGGGTGCCGGTTAGGAAGGGAGGACCACGAGTAGTGGCAGCGGGTGGAGCGAAAGGATGGAAGAAGCGGGGAAAGCAGAGGGTGGGGAAGGAAAGAAGAAGAGGACAGGGAGGCCATCAAATATAGAGAGGTTGAGGAGAGACAGCACGGATAGCTTGAGCAGCATAGGGTGAACCCTGGAGAATATGTGGGGAGCGAAGAGAACGACAAGGGATAGAGAGGAGGAAGGGGAGGATGTGGAGCAGATCTTCCGAAGAAACGCCAAGGTAGGGCGGTCATCCGAGGGGGAGGGGGGATGTAAAGCAGGGGGCGGAGGTGAAGGGGGGAAGGAGAGGAAAAGTGGGAGAGGTGGCCAGGGAACAGATAGTAGAAGGAGAAGTAAAGGTGATGTTCTGGCAAATGATGGAGGAGATAAGAGGATATAGGGAGGAAGTAGAAAAGCAGGAGGAAACACGGAACAGAGAATTACAGACGTTGAGGGAACTACAGGACGATCTGAGGAGGGAAAGGGAGATGCGGAGGAAGGAGATGGAGGAGTGGAGAGAGGAAAGGAGGAAGGAAATGGAGGAGTAGAGTGAGGAACGGAGGGGCTGGGAGGAGAAGGGAAGGAAGGTAGAGAAAATGATGGAGAAGATGGAAAGGATGCAATTAAAGGGAAGGGGAGGGATTAGGAGAGGAGGGAAGGAAGTGGCTGAGAGCGCTGGAGCTGAAAATGGAAAGGAAGGAAAGAAGAGAGAAGAGAATTAATATACCGATTAGACGAGTAGAAATGGAAGGTAAATCGGTAGAAGGCGTTGTGAAGGAGATATGGGAGAGACTGGAGGTTAATGAGGAGGTGAAGGAGGTATGGAAAATGGGAAAGGCCGATAGGGAGGGAAGGGGGTAGGGATAGGGCCGATAGGGAGGTAGGGGTAAAAGTCGGCAGTTCGGAAGTGAGGAGGAAAATCATGGAGGCAAAGGCGAAGTTGAGGGGGAGAAAGGAGAGGATGCATGATGATCTGACGGAAGGGGAAAGAAGAGCGAGGTGGTTGATTGAAAGGGAAGCAGAGGGAGGAAGGGAAAAAGGGAAAAGAGTACAAATAGGCTATATGAGGATGTGGGTGAATGGGAGACTGAGGAAGTGGAACGAGATAGAGGAGAGCTGGGAAGCGATACCGGGAAACTGTGGGGCAGGAGGGTAAGAGGGGGGGGGGAGAAGAAACAGGATAGGCAGAGCAAAGGGAAGTGGAAGAGATACAGACAGAGGCAGGGAGAGACATGGGCGGGGAGGTGTCAAGGAAGAGAGAAGACAAAGCATGAAAAGTAGGTTTTTGGAATGTGGCAGGGTTGAGAAATAAGGATACCGATTTTTGGAAGGAGTTGGGCGCGTGGGACATTATCGTCATGTCAGAAACATGGATGGACCAGAAGGGGTGGGGGAAAATAAGGTAGAGATTGCCTAAGGGGTATATATGGGAGAAGCAATGGGCAAAAAGGATAAACAAGAAAGGAAGGGCGATGGGAGGGATGATGATGGGAATAAAAAAAGAGATAGATATGGGGCCGGCACGGATAAAGGTAGAGAAAGAGGGGAGGAAGTTAGGGGAGGAATGGTGGAAAATAGTGGGAGTGTATGTGAACGGGGACATGGAGGAAAAACTGGAGTATCTGAAGGAATGGACAGAGGAGAAGCAGGAAGAAGAGTGGGTTTTGATTGGTGGAGATTTTAATGCCAGGGCAGGGACAGAGGGAGGAGACGCTAGTGGGGAGGGGGGTATAAGGAATGAGGAAAGGATGGAAGGAGGAATGGATGAGGAAATCAAAAGACATGAAAGTTAATAGGGAAGGAAAGAAATTGTGCGAGTTTTTAGGGGATCAAGGATATTGGATTATGAATGGTGGCATGAGGGGGGATGAAGCAGGGGAATGGACATTCACGGGAGGGAGAGGGGAATCGGTCATAGATTATATTACCCCCAAAAAACATTAAAATGTAAAAAATAGCGCCAAGTAGTTTAGTCCCTCACTAAAATACATTATCCCTAAAACCTACCACCACTACTTCTCCTTGGCCAAAAATGTAATTGATACCATTGGAAATAGAAAGCCAAGTCTTTATTCAAATACTAATCCAAAAAAGATCTTGCCTCACAAAAAAACGTGTGCCGTATTACGCAAATGCCCCGCAAAAATTAGAATTATCAAAGAAACCGCAATACTTGGCCCGCCCGGTTCTTGACTAATCGAGTTTCAAGTCAACACACAAATGGATTTGTGACGAACCGGGCGTGGCCAAGTATTGCGGTTTCTTTGACAATTCTAATTTTTGCGGGGCATTTGCGTAATACGGCACACGTTTTTTTGTGAGGCAAGATCTTTTTTGGATTAGTATTTGAATAAAGACTTGGCTTTCTATTTCCAATGATATCAATTACATTTTTAGTCAAGGAGAAGTAGTGGTGGAAGGTTTTAGGGATAATATACCCCCCCCCCCAACACCCCCCCCCCCGACATTAAAATGTTAAAAAATGCGCCAAGTAGTTTTGTCTACCTCTCTACAGTTACACCAAAAATATCTCTCTACACCAAAAATATAAACGGATATCATTCAAAAGCCAAGCCAATCATCAAAATTAACAAAAAAATTAATCAAATTCCAAAACAATCAAAATTAAATAAAATAAAATAAAGTCTACAAAAACTTGGCAAACTGGCTGCGTGGAAACGTGATGTAATTAAGACCGAGACAAAACACCCCTCTATCGTCATTCGCATGGCCAGTTTGCCAAGTTTTTGTAGACTTTATTTTATTTTATTTAATTTTGATTGTTTTGGAATTTGATTAATTTTTTTGTTAATTTTGATGATTGGCTTGGCTTTTGAATGATATCCGTTTATATTTTTGGTGTAGAGAGATATTTTTGGTGTAACTGTAGAGAGGTAGACAAAACTACTTGGCGCATTTTTTAACATTTTAATGTCGGGGGGGGGGGTGTTGGGGGGGGGGGGGCTGATATCATGCATTTTTGGTCGTTCATTCAAGAATATATTCTCTATTTATTACAGTATGTAACATTGTGAAAACTCCTCAGTGCTTCTTTCAGGTTGCAATTACATGTTTTGAAGTGTAATTTTTGTATAGGATGTAGAATTTCTTTTAAATACCGAATACCTTTTTGGTATTAAATGTATCTTTATTTTTGTAATTTTTGTAATATTGTCGCTCGATGGAGACGAATGTCTTTTTGAAATGTATACTTTCTATACGGTTCATATTAATTTTTAACATTTGAATGTCATTTTTGGGCAACAGGGAAGTAGGGCGGGGGGAGGGGTGATAAAGCTATCTATAAGCAAGTACTGGCTACCAATCATTGAAATATGCACTGGACATCAGGATACGCTAAAATTAAACTGCGTACGATGGTATTATAGCTTATCTACTATAAGTTGCCAAGTGTTAAGTTGAATCATTTACAATTAACTAAGCGATATATTCATACGCAGTCTCATCCATCTGATTCATTTAGATGTATCCTGACTGTCAAGTGCATAAAATCATGGAGTGCACAATCTTTAACGCTGCAGTTTTCTATAAGCAAGTACTGACAATAATACCCAAAACTATAAGCAAGTGTTGATTACCCATATATATAGCCATATCCCCAAATGACACATGATTGGTAATCATTGCTTGCTTCTGTCATTTTAGCCCTTTAACTTAAGCATTCCTTGAACTGTGAACTTGACAATCATGATGCACGTAAATGAATTAGATGAATAAGACTGCGTATATGTCGCATGATTAATTGTAAAGATTCTAAAGCGATACACTCAAAACGCAGCTTAATTTATGTAATTTATTTTGGTGTATCTTTACTGTCAAGTTCGCAGCTAAAGGAACGCTTCAGCTAAATCAGCTAAAGTGATGTAAGTAACAACTAAAGGTTGTGCGTACCTTGAGTTGCGTACTTGACAGTCTGAAATCCTGACTGTCAAATGTGTAATTCAAGGAGTGCACAATCTTTAACGCTGCAGTTTTCTATAAGCAAGTACTGACAATAATACACAAAACTATAAGCAAGTATTGATTACCCATATAGCCATATCCCCAAATGACACATGATTGGTAATCATTGCTTGCTTCTGTCATTTTAGCCCTTTAGCTTAAGCATTCCTTGAACTGTGAACTTGACAATCATGATGCACGTAAATGAATTAGATGAATAAGACTGTGTATGAGTATGTCGCATGATTAATTGTAAAGATTCTAAAGCGATACACTCAAAACGCAGCTTAATTTATGTAATTTATTTTGGTGTATCTTTACTGTCAAGTTCGCAGCTAAAGGAACGCTTCAGCTAAATCAGCTAAAGTGATGTAAGTAAGCAACTAAAGGTTGTGCGTACCTTGAGTTGCGTACTTGACAGTTTAAAATCCTGACTGTCAAATGTGTAATTCAAGGAGTGCACAATCTTTAATGCTGCAGTTTTCTATAAGCAACTACTGACAATGGCTAGTAGTAACAAAACTATAAGCAAGTATCGATTACCAATAGCCATATCATATGATTGGCCCCAATGACATATGATTGGTAATCACTGCTTGCTTATGTCATTTCAGCTCTTTAGCTCAAGCATTCCTTGAACTGCGAACCTGACAGTCACGATGCACTTAAATGAATTAGATGAATTAGACTGCGTATGAGTGTGTCGCATGATTAATTATAAGTCATATGCAGACTAATTTATCTAATTTTTTAATGTACCTTGACTGTCAAGATCACAGCTCATGGAACGCTTCAGCTAAGGAGCTAAAACAATCATGCACCGTTTGAGGTTATTAGTATCTGTTCACCAAATCGCAACACTTTGAATTCTGCGCTCCCCGAGCTATGCACTTAGTAGTCATCATCAAGGTACACCAAGATTAAGAGTGCGTATGTGAGAATAGCTTATCTTCATACACACTTTAATTTTAGAGTATCTAGACTGTTAAGTGTGTAACTCAAGGAGTCCACAATCGTTAATTAATGCTGAAGTTTCCTATAAGCAAGTACTACACACTTGACAACCAAATACAGCGATTTGTGAGCCACAGACTTCTCACTTTTAGGACTTTTCATAATCATAATTCGCAATAATCACAAGATCACAGAGACAGGGGCAAGTACAGTACAGCATGCACCATTTGAGGATATTAGCACCTGTTCATCAAATCGCAACACTTTGAATTCGGCGCTCCCTGAGCTATGCACTTAGCAGTCATCATCAAGGTACAGCAAGGTTAAGAGTGTGTCTGTGAGAATAGCTTATCTTCATACACACTTTAATGAATTTTAGAGTATCTAGACTGTTACGTGCGTAACTCAAGGAGTCCACAATCGTTAATTAATGCTCAAGTTTTCTATAAGCAAGTGCTGCACACTTGACAACCAAATGCAGCGATTTGTGAGTCACGGACTTCTCACTTTTAGGACTTTTCATAATCATAATTCGCAATAATCACAAGATCACAGAGCGAGGGGCAAGTACAGTACAGTGTTTTATTAATAAATAACGTACAGTACAGTGTTTTATTAATGATTTATCACATAGCATTCACACCTAACCAGCCATCGCGTATGACACATAACCAGCAATGGTGTAAAACATAATAGTCTGCTATGGTATAAAACCATGTTACCTGCGCAGCACTCTGTAGCACTTCGCGGTGGCGCCCGCTCGCGTGAAACACGTGAGAGTAACATTTTTAGGAATTGTATTAAACCGGACGATGAAACTCTTAATCCGCTTTGCCTTTTCCACGAGAAAAATAAAACAGGAAATTCATATCTCCGGAACGGCTGGACCGATCCACATGATTCTTGGCTCATTGGATTCAGAAAAATCAACGATGAAATACAAAATTCTGAAATAAATTCTTGGGGCTCTAACTTTCGCATAAATCGAGGTGAAAGTTTGGTAACTAAGGATAACAGCTAGTGTTCGGGATAATATAGCCTCGGCTGTCGCGCGCCGGAGTGTCATATATATATGGAGAGGGAACTTCTACTTGGCGCGAGACTCTACCGAGTCTCCTGATTTTTGTGAGGGACTAAACTACTTGGCGCTATTTTTTTTACATTTTAATGTTTTTGGGGGTGATTTCACGCCTTTTTAGTCAAGCATATTTTTAAGATTACCAATAGCTAGTACACCCCTAAACTACATACAATTGGTAATCGTCGCTTTCTTATTTCATTCTAACACCATAGGTCTGTTTCCTCACTCGGCCCAACTATGACAATTGTCAAGTGCATAGTCCAAGACCCGCATCCACTGATTATTTGACATTTCTTATATGAAAATTGTCAAGTGCGTAGCACAAGATCACCTAAACAAATACTAACATGTCCTTAAATTACGTATAGGATCAACCAATGGTGTATAAGATACATCACTCGGTTGAATTGCAAAGCTTAAAACTTGCCGCACACTTGGCAATTGACTTAAAAATTAGAACGCCTGTCAAGGTATCGCTTGCATAATATGATTTCTAAAGAACAGAATTGATTAACGCCTTGACAGTTATACCAATTTTCATGTATCGTGACTATCAGGCGTAGCTCAACATAAAACCTAGTCCTGAAGTTCGCTAAGCGAGTACTGATTACCAATAGCTAGTACACCCCTAAACTACATATAATAGGGTTGTTGCATTTTTAAAAAATCATGCTAAAAATAGGTTATATGGATAGAATAGCCTCCATACATTATGCCAATACAAAAAACCATACTTTTTATTCATATACAAAGTTATTTGCGATTAAAATACCCCGTATATTTGAATCTGTAACGTAGCACCGAAACGCTCTGCTATTGGTCTGACGTCACGATGTGGCTTTTAACTTCGCGCGCAACCTGGACTCATGCATATCCAAGCGGGACGTGCACAGGGAACTGCGTTTATCGTCAGTCTTGACATATTTAAATGAGATAAAAATATCTTCTTGAACTACGTTAAAGCCAAGTTTTCAATCAATGATACCATACATTAATTAATTAATTAACTTGCATTTCTAACCTTTTTAGAGAGGCGTTTTAAATGTGTTTGATTAAACCGCATAGGGAGAATCCAAATAAGAAGTTCGCAACTTAAATTGTTTAAACAAATTTATAAACAAATTATTGAAATCCACAGAGACATGTCCCGAAGGCTGTCCGAAGCCATCCGCGGTGTTAGAACCTATTTTTAGTAACATTTGTTATAAACAATTTCATTGCAATCACCAAACCCCATTACAAATATTATAAACCGTATAGGGAGAATCCAAATCTGAATTTTGCAACTTAAATTGTTTAAACAAATTTATAAATAAATAATTTAAATCCACCGAGACGTGTCCTGAAGGCTGTCCGAAGCCATCCGCGGTGTCAGAACCAATTTTTAGTAACATTTGTTATAAACAATTTAATTGCAATCACCAAACCCCATCTCAAATATTATAAACCGTACATAGATAATACTTGCGAAGATCCGATCCCAATCCGTCAATAAATAACCGATCAGTTGGGTTTGCAACAACTGATTGTTAATCAGTTCTAACGTAAGTAATTATTGCGCGTGTATTACCATAAACACTTGTAAAATACCCATAGTGCATAACGTAAAGCACGCGTAGAAGCAACGCGAAATTTTGTAAATATATCTATCCGACACTCGTCTGCAGAGACCCTTCCATGCTGAAACTCTGCAATGCACTGAGATGTGCTGCGGTGCTCTGTCTGCAGCCAAGCGACAGCAGCACCGCGCCGGTGGCAGGAATGCCAGACCTACGCTTTACACATATATATACTGACCTTGCCAAACCTTAATCTTAAAACGAAACGCTCTTGCCCACGAGGAAAATAACAGAGAAAATCAGGAGACTCGGTAGAGTCTCGCGCCAAGTAGAAGTTCCCTCTCCATATATATATGACACTCCGGCGCGCGACAGCCGAGGCTATATTATCCCGAACTCTGGCTGTTATCCTTAGTTACCAAACTTTCACCTCGATTTATGCGAAAGTTAGAGCCCCAGGAATTTATTTCAGAATTTTGTATTTCATCGTTGATTTTTCTGAATCCAATGAGCCAAGAATCATGTGGATCGGTCCAGTCGTTCCGGAGATATGAATTTCCTCTTTTATTTTTCTCGTGGTAAAGGCAAAGCGGATTAAGAGTTTCATCGTCCGGATTAATACAATTCCCAAAAATGTTACTCTCACGTGATTCACGCGAGAGGGCACCACTGCGAAGTGCTGCAGAGCGCTGTGCAGATAACATGGTTTTATACCGACACATTGGTTATGCCATGACTGGTGATGTGTCAAAACAATGATGACGGTTATATGAATGTGGTACAGTCCGATTGTATTTTCGTTCAAAATATGAACAACCAAAGAGGCGTGAAATCCCCCAAAATACATTAAAATGTAAAGAAAAGCGCCAAGTAGTTTAATGATCCAAAAATGGAATAGATATAACACAAGAAAGCCAAGTTTTCAGTCAAAGATACCACACGTTAATTAATTAATTAACCTGCATCTCTAATTTTAAAACTTGGCATGTGTAAATTTGTGTCAAGGTAGTCATATGCTAGTAATATTTTTTGATTGGTAATTAAGTATGCACATTCCAAGTTTTAAAGTTAGAGATGCAGGTTAATTAATTAATTAACGTGTGGTATCTTTGATTGAAAACTTGGCTTTCTTGTGTGATATCTATTCCATCTTTGGATCATTAAACTACTTGGCGCTTTTCTTTACATTTTAATGTATTTTGGGGGTTCATATCTCCGGAACGACTGGACCGATTGGCTTGGTTCTTGGCTCATTAGATTCAGAAAAATAAATCATGAATTAAAAAATTCGTAAATAAATTCTCCGAGCTCTACCTGCTTCACAAATCAAGGTAAAAGTTTCGTATCGATCGAAATCCGCGTTACTTCGGGATAATAGAGTCTCGGCTGTCGCGCGCCGTGGGTAGGGGACTACTACTTGGCGCGAGACTCTACCGAGTCTCCTGATAGGGAATGAAAGGACTGCAGGAAGGATGGAGAAGCTGTTGGTGGAGGACAACACGGAGTCCGACCACCAACTGATATCTGTGTGGATCAAGAGAAAAGAGGGAAATAAGGAGAATATGGGGAGGGTACATGGTAAGGGAAAGAGTAAGGTGGTTTGGGATGCGGACGGGGTGGAAAAGTTTGGAGGGAAATTTGGAGTCAGGGCAGAGGAGGCGGGAGGGGTGGAGGAAGAGTGGGTGGTTTTAAAGAAGAGAGTAAATGAGAGCATGGACGAAATAAGGGGGCGAGGAGGGGGGAAGGGAGGCGTTGGTGCGATAAAGATTGCGGGGAAGCTAAAAGAGAAGTTAGAAAGGAGTTGAGAAGGTGGAAGAAGAGAGGGGTGGTGAAGGTGAGTGGAGGGCAAGAGAAGGTGACGGGGCGGAAGAGCTAAGGGGGAAAGAGATCAGGGAGATAATTGCGAGATAATACGCAAGATGAATGGCGGAAAGGCAGCAGGGGGAGACGGAATATCCAGTGAACTGTGGAAATACGGCGGGGAGGAAGTAGAAGAATGGCTAATTATGATATGTGGTAGGGTTTGGATAGGAGAGGGGTGGCCGAATGATTGGAAGGAGGGAACGGTGGTGCCGATAGTAAAGAAGGGGGAAGGAAAGGAAGTAGAGGAGTACAGAGGGGTGACCCTGACACAGTCAGGGTATAAAGTATATACAGGAGTACTGGAGAAAAGGCTAAGGGAGGAAGTAGAAAGGAAGGGGATGCTACCACCGGGTCAAAATGGTTCCAGGAAGGGAATGGGCACCATAGATAACATCTATGTCTCGAATTACCTGATAAATAGACAGATAACGAGGAAGGAGAGGAAGCTGGTGGTGCTCTTCGCGGATCTGAAGGCAGCTTTTGAATCGGTGAACAGGGGGGTGCTGGTGCAGTCGATGAGGGAGAGAGAAGTCAGAGAGGGACTGGAGGAAGTGGGGGGAAGGGCAAGGAGGGGGTAGCATTGAAGGGGTGGGAGGAGGAAAAAAAGGGGTACTTTGAAGGGAGGGGGTAGAAGATTAGGGAGAATGGGGATGAGTTAAGGGGGGAAGAAATTGTGGGAAGGGAGAAGAGAATGCAGGAGGAAGAGAGATGGGAGAAAATCAGGGACTCGGAGTCCAATGAGTGGTATAGGGAGGTGATAGGGGTAGGCATCCCGAAGTATTTGAGGAAGGGGTGGGGGAAAAGCCGGTAGCAGAGGGTAGCAAGGTATAGGCTGGGAAATGAGACGAGAGGGGGGACGTATTGGTTGGAGGAAAGGGAAAGGGAATGCAGGATATGTGGAAGAGCGAGGGAAACGTGGGAGCACGTGTGGGAGGTGTGCACGGGATGGGGCAGGAGAAAGGGATGGCGAGGAGCGGCAGAGGAAGTTCTGGGTGAGGGAGGAGAGGGGGAGGGGTGGTTCAGATGGTTGGAATAGTTGACAGGGGAAGAAAATGAAGGAGATAAGGGAGTGAATGGGGGAAGTGAAGTCAGTGGAAGAGCACGGGAAACGGAAGTCCAAACGGTATGAATGGGGATGGATGGAGGGATGAGAGTGCGAGTGGGATAAAGGAATAAGTTTAGGATAGGGAACCAGAGCGGGCGAAGAATCGAGACTGGTAAGTGGTAGAAAGAAGAGGGTGAAAAGGAGGCGAAACGAGATGGTACGATGCAGGAGATGATGAGAGGTCAAAGTGACGGCGGGCGGAGAGAAAGATGTTCTCAAATAAATTAATAATAATAAGATAATAAATATTAAAAGTTTCATTTCAATCTTTTTGATAGTTATTTAAAGGCTTGTTTGAACATTTTCTTCCTTTGCCACCTTTTTACCACGTGAAGCCACAAATTGAAAAGTTTCCTGGATCGAGTTTGTAGTAAGTTTGATTTTTGGCGAAAATTTTATTTTAATCAGCTCCGTCGTTGTCAACATTCTGATGCTCACACACACGCATGCATTCATGCACACATGCACGCATGCACACATATATGCATAAGAACAATTTTTAGAAATGGATGCTACATATGAGTTATGTTTTTAAGGGTTTAAATACAATTATTATGATCTATTGCGTGTGCTAATAGAATTACTGGTTTGTATTTCGCGCCAGAATAAAAATTATTCGTACATATTTTGTGAACTAATAAAACTATTAATGTCCTTCTCGAGTTCGAATAAAATCATTCATGCCTATTTTCTAACCTAATGAGATTATTAGTGTGCATTTCGCGACTGAATGCAATTATTCGTGTATAATTCGGGGCCTAATAATGGTATTCGGTTTTATTTCGCGTCCGAATAAAATTATTAGTATCATTTCCTAAGAAAATAAAACTATGTATAACATGAATTGATTAGCTAATGCCCATCCCTGGGTGAGGGTAATCAGGTGACTCGGTAGAGTCTCGCGCCAAGTACTAGTATACGTGCGGCGCGCGACAGCCGAGGTATATTATCCCGAAGAAGTGCGATTTTGACCGATACTAAACTTTCACCTTGATTTATTAAAAAGTTACAGCTCCGAGGGTTTATTTTTATGTATATATCCTTTATTGTTCCCCTCTGTGTTACAATTTTCCTTACAACACACTTAATCCTACTTCTTAATTCTATTCCGCTCTCACCGCCGCCGCTGCCCCGTCGCTCTCTCCCTCACATCCTTCCACGTATCTCCCATTCATACCTCTTGGACTTCCGTTTCTGCCGCTCACTCATCCACTCCTGTCATCCATTCCATTCCCTACCCATACTCCCCGCTTAGGCTTTCCAATTTTCTTAACCAGCCCTCTCCCTCTCCCTCTTCCCCTAGCACCTCTCCCACCGCCTCCTGCCATCCCCTTTCCCATCCCCATCCCGTACACACCTCCCATACATGCCTCCATGTCTCTTTTTCCTCTCCACATATCCTACACTCCTTATCCTTCTCTCCCATCCAATACCTATTTCCTCTCATCCCATTACCTAATCCGAATCTCGCCACTCTTTGCCACCTTCCCTCTCCCCACCCCTTCTTTAGATATTCCGGTATTCCGGAATATCCTTTATCCAACTCATCTCCTTGTAGTGGACATTGTACCTAGATTCCGCGATTTTTCTCCACCTTCCCTCCTCCTGCTCCCTCCTTTCTCTCTCTATTAGCTCTTTCCCTCTCACCCCGTTTCCCTCTTCTTTCCTCCTTTCTACTTCCTCTATTCCCCATCCCTTTTTCTGAAAGAATTCTTTTCTCTCTTCCTCCCACCCTCCAAGCACCTCTCCTCTCCTTGCCCTTCCTTGGATCTCTTCCCAACACCTCCGTGCCAACTCACCTCCTTTGCCTTCAACCAACTTCCTTTCATAACCCCATGCCCTCAACCCTGCTTTCCCTGCCAACTTATCCCACTGCAGTTCTTTCCGCACCATGTATCCTGGAGTACTTCTCTCCACTCCCAGCACCCACCTCGCATATCTGTTCTGTAGCCTTTCCAGCTCTGCCCTCTACCTCCAACCCCATACCTCCACCCCATACCTCCACCCCATAGCTAACCACAGGCCACACCAACCTCTCGAAGAGCCATAACCTCCTTTCCCAGTTCCCCGCGAACCTTCTTTGCCTATTCCCCAAACTTGTCCCATTATCGTTGCCCCTTTATTCATTTTTTCCTTTATTTGTTCGTCCTGCCTTCCATCCTTTCTTACCGTATATCCCAGGTAACAATACTTTTTCACCTCTTCTATCTTCCTTCCTCCCCACCTCCATTCTACCTTCGGCCACCTCCCGCCACCTCCCGCCACCCTCTCTACACCTCATAACCTTCGTCTTTCCGATGTTCACCTCTTATCCCTTTTCCTTGAGATACCTCTCTATTTTCCCCATCATCTCTCTCATGCTCTCCTCATCCTCTGCCAGCAGTACTATATCCTCCGCGTATGCCGGAGTGTACAGGGTGATGCGGATAATTGAAATCAGCTTTTTACCATCGAATTTTATCGATTTTTGTAATTGGTAATTGTCTCGGCGGACGTCTAATGTCACCGATGTCGCGTGACTGCTTAGGGCCAACAGGCCGAATCACGCCAAATACCGACAGTCTTCCGATTAACCGGCAAGGGCAAAATGAATCGGCAATAAAACATTGCTGCACTGCACACTGGCAGGGAAAGTGTGAGCGATATGTGGCATAATAAACATACTAAAAAGCGTGTAAGCGGTGCATTCTGGCGAGAAATCATTCTTGTTTTTTCTTCTATTATAACTATAGAGCGAAATATTGAAAGAGCCAGCAATTCTCTCCTTACCTCAAGTCAACTGCCAGGCTTTCACCCTTTTTTGGAAGGCGGAGGCAACACGCCTGCAGCAGCGGCGTGATCAAGGATTGTGGCCGAGTCCTTCAATATTTCGTTTTATAGTTACAACAATGAGAGAAACAAGAATTATTTCTCGCCATAGTGCGAGAATGATAGGATTACCTATATTATTTATTATGCATAAAACATTTATTATGTCACGCAAATCTCTCGCAATCCCCCCTGCCAGAGTGCAGTGCAGAAATGTTTTACCAACGAAACATGCTTGCCCACGAGGAAAATAATAATATCCCCCAAACGGCCGAACCGATTAGCTTTACTCTTGGCTCATCGGATTCAGAAAAATTACAGCTAAAGTACTAAATTCAGATATAAATCCTTAATACCGTAACCTTTTCATAAATCGAGAAGAAATTTTGGCATCGATCAGGAGACTCGGTAGAGTTTCGCGCCAAGTAGTAGTCCCCTACCCACGGCGCGCGACAGCCGAGACTCTATTATCCCGAAGTAACGCAGATTTCGATCGATACGAAACTTTTACCTTGATTTGTGAAGCAGGTAGAGCTCGGAGAATTTATTTATGAATTTTGTATTTCATGATTTAGTTTTCTGAATCTAATGAGCCAAGAACCAAGCGAATCGGTCCAGTCGTTCCGGAGATATGAATTTTCTTTGATATTTTCCCCGTGGGCAAGAGCGTTTCGTTTTAAGAATAAGGTTTGACAAGGTCAGTATATATATGTGTAAAGCGTAGGTCTGGCATTCCTGCCACCGGCGCGGCGCTGCTGTCGCTTGGTTGCAGACAGAGCACCGCAGCACATCTCAGTGCATTGCAGAGTTCCAGCATGGAAGGGTCTCTGCAGACGAGTGTCGGATAGATATATTTACAAAATTTCGCGTCGCTTCTACGCGTGCTCTACGATATGCACTATGGGTATTTTACAAGTGTTTATGGTAATACACGCGCAATAACTACTTACGTTAGAACTGATTAACAATCAGTGGTTGCAAACCCAATAGATCGGTTATTTATTGACGGATTGGAATCGGATCGTCGCAAGTATTATCTATGTACGGTTTATAATATTTGAGATGGGGTTTGATGATTGCAATTAAATTGTTTACAACACATGTTACTAAAAATGGGTTCTGACACCGCGGATGCCTTCGGACAGCGTTCGGGACACGTCTCGGTGGAATTAAATTATTTGTTTATAAATTTGTTTGAACAATTTAAGTTGCAAAATTCAGATTTTGATTCTGCCTATGCGGTTTAATCAAACGAATTTAAAACGCCCTTCTAAAAAGGTTAGAAATGCAAGTTAATTAATTAATGTATAGTATCATTGATTGAAAACTTGGCTTTAACGTAGTTCAAGAAGATATTTTTATCTCATTTAAATATGTCAAAACTGACGATAAACGCAGTTCTCTGTGCACGTCCCGCTTGGATATGCATGAGTCCAGGTTGCGCGCGAAGCTGAAAACAACATCGTGACGTCAGACCAATAGCAGAGCGTTTCGGTGCTACGTCACAGATTCAAATATACGGGGTATTTTAATCGCAAATAACTTTGTATATGAATAAAAAAGTATGGTTTTTTTGTATTGCCATAATGTATGGAGGCTATTCTATCCATATAACCTATTTTTAGCATGATTTTTTAAACAATGCAACAACCCTATTATATGTTGTTTAGGGGTGTACTAGCTATTGGTAATCAGTACTCGCTTAGCGAAGTTCAGGACTTTAAGTTTTGTGTTGAGCTACGCCTGATAGTCACGATACATGAAAATTGGTATAACTGTCAAGGCGTTAATCAATTCTGTTCTTTAGAAATCATATTATGCAAGCGATACCTTGACAGGCGTTCTAATTTTTGAGTCAATTGCCAAGTGTGTAGCAAGTTTTAAGCTTTGCAATTCAACCGAGTGATGTATCTTATACACCATTGGTTGATCCTATACGTAATTTAAGGACATGCTAGCATTTGTTTAGGTGATCTTGTGCTACGCACTTGACAATTTTCATCTAAGAAATATCAAATATTCAGTGGATGCTGGTCTTGGACTATGCACTTGACAATTGTCATAGTTGGGCCAAGTGATGAAACAGACCTATGGTGCTAGAATGAAATAAGAAAGCAACGATTACCAATTATATGTAGTTTAGGGGTGTACTAGCTATTGGTAATCTTAAAAATATGCTTGACCAAAAAGGCGTGAAATCACCCCCAAAAAACATTAAAATGTAATAAATAGCGCCGAGTAGTTTAGTCCTTCACAAAAATATACCCGCAAAAAATATATTATCCCTAAAACCTACCACCTCTACTTCTACTTGACCAAAAATGTAATTGATATCATTGGAAATAGAAAGCCAAGTCTTTATTCAAATACTAATCCAAAAAAGATCTTGCCTCACAAAAAAATGTGTGCCGTATTAGGGGGTATAGGTGGTAGATTTAATTGTCAGAAATATATTTTTGTGAGGGACTATACTACTTGGCGCTATTTCTTACATTTTAATGTTTTTTGGGGGTGTCGAATCTTCGGGATAATAGAGGCTCGGCTATCGCGCGCCGTAGGGGACTACTACTTTGTGCAAGACTCTACCCTGTCTCATGATTACCGACTCATTCTGCCCTTGCCGGATAATCGGAAGACTGTCGGTATTTGGCGTGATTCGGCCAGTTGGCCCTGAGCAGTCACGCGACATCGGTGGCATCACACGCCCGCCGAGACAATTACCAATTACAAAAATCGATAAAATTCGATGGTAAAAAACTGATTCCAATTATCCGCATCACCCTGTATATCCTTTCCCCGCCCAACTTCACTCCCCCCCAACGGCCTTTCCTCAACTCATCCTCCATGTTCGCCATGAGAATAGTGAACAAGGACGGGTTTATCGGACACCCCTGCCTTACCCCCCTCCTTTGTCCAAAACTTCTCCCTCTCTACCTCTCCAACCCTTAGCCTGCCTATCGTTTCCTCCAACACCTCCTCGCACCTTTTCACCAACCCTTCTCTTACTCCCCTCTCTCTCATTGCCCTTGCCAATATCTCCCTGCTCACCGAATCGAACGCCGCTCTTAGGTCCACGAGGAACACCACCATCCTCCTCTCCTTCCTCATGATCTGCCTATTTAGCAGATAATTAAGCACATATATGTTTTCCATAGTACCCATCCCTCTTCTGAACCCCGTTTGATTCGGTGGCAGGATTCCTTTTCGCTCTACTTCTTCCCCCAACATTTCCGCCGGCACTGCTGTATACACCCTGTAACCTGTCTGGGTCAGCGTTATCCCCCTGTAGTCCTCCACCCTCACTCCTCCGCCTCTCTTCACTATTAGCACCACTAACCCCTCTCTCCACACCTTATTACAAATCCTCCATAGAGCCTCCTCCACCTCTTCCCCTCCATATTTCCACACTTCGTTCGGGATTCCATCACTCCCCATGGCCTTTCCGTCCTTTAACCCCCGTACCACCTTCCTGACCTCGTCCCTCGTCACCTCATCCTCCCCATCCTGTCGCTGCGCCTTTCTGTTCCCTCTTCTCACTTTCCATCTCTCACCTCCCATCCACAACCTCCTCACCATCAGCCGCTTGCTCTCCTCCCTGTCCTCCACTCTATCTATTCCTATCCCTACCTTCTCTCCCATCACCATTCCTCTCATGCTTCTTCCCTTCTTATGTCTTTTACAGGCCGACTGCGTGTCCCATACAAAACCTTTTGGCAATCTTCTCTCTGCATTTTCCCATCCTTTTTCATCTATCCACGTCTCGCTCATTACTACCACGTCCCATTCCTCCAGTCCTTTCCAAAATTCCCCATCCTTATTCGTTAACCCTGCTACGTTCCAAAACGTTACCCGATACCCATTTTTGCCACCCTCTGGTCCCCTCATCTCCCCTTCTCCCCTTTCCTTACGCCTCATCAGTTTCCCTCGTCCTCAAACCACTTCTCCCTCACCTCATCCCACTTTCTCATCTTCCCATTCACCCACATTCTCATGTATCCCACCTGCACCCTCTTCCCCCTTGCCCTCTCGGCCATTGCTTCCCTTTCTATCTTCCACCGAGCCTTCCGCTCCTCATCGGTCAGGTCATCCTCCAATCTGTCTTCCCTACCTCTCAACCTCTTTTTTGCCTCCATGACCTTCCTCTTTGCCTCCCCATTTTCCATCATCCCGAGCACCATACCTTTTACTGTCCATCCTCCCTATTCTCCTCACTTCCCTGACCTCCTCCTCCACGTCCTTCATCTTCCATAGCTCTTTTACTTCCTTTTCTATTTCCTTCCCCTCTACCTCTATTCCTCTTATCAGTTCCATCTCCCTTATCTTTCTCAGTCCCTCTTCTTCTGTACTCCATTTAACATATCTATCTCTCTTTCCCTCCTCTCCGCCTGCTTCTCTACTTCCTCTCTGTATCCCCGTAACTCCTCCGTCAGATTGCAAAACATCACCCTAACTTCCCTTATTGAAACCATTTCCTCCACATCTTCCTCTCCTCCTTCTCCCATCTGCTCTCTCCCTCCCCCTTCAACCCTACTCTCTGGCGTCCTTCGCGCCTTCCCACTTCTCTTAAACGCCTGCCCTTCGCTCCTTCATCCCCCCTCCTCCCCCCCTCTTTCCTTTTTACTCCCAGCACCCATCAAGCGTTCCTTCCACACTCCCTATAGTGTTGTACTATCCCTCCTCCATCTCTCCGCATTCATCAGTCTTCCTCTCCTCTTAATATTTCCGGTCCCCCCCTCCGTTTCCACCCCTCGCTTTCTACCCCGCTCATATTTCCTATTCCCTTCGTACTCTTTCCCTCTTTTATTCTTTGCCTTTCCTGTCTCCCTCACTTGCCCTTCTCACTGTTTTCACTCTCCCGCCTCTATTCTCTTCCTTACCAACACTGTCTCCGTGCCTGCCACCTGCCGTTCCCAATCATACTATAACTCTTTCTCTACCTCTCTCTCTCTCCTCCTTACCGTCCTGTCGACCGCCTTGCCCACTCCCTAACCTCTCCCGTCGGTCCCCGTCTCTCGCCTTTTCCCTCCTCCTGTGCTCTTTTCCCTGTCTATATCACTCTTCTCCACACACTCCGTTCCGTCTTTCCTAAATTCCCTCACCCTTTTTACTTCTCTTCTCCTCTCCTACCATCTTTAATCCCCTTCACACTTCTACATACAGCTCTCACACGTCTCACACTCTCATCACCGGAAACGGAAGTCCGGATTTATTTTTATAATTATCTCCTAAAATATAGAAAATGAGAGGATAAACGATTATAAAAATACATTGTCTTGATGTATAGAATAAAAATGCGTGAACGCTGTTTTCAATGGTTATCAATTTAGGCTTTTCTGCATTATCAGTAATCATTAACAATTTTGCAAAACGATACTGCACATTGGAAGCCTTATGTGCATTGGAAGCCGCGTGTATTCATCATTCAACTGATATGTAATCTTCGTTTACAATAATGTATAATGTTGCTCCTTTTGGTATTAATATTGTAGCGTGTAGAAATAAGTTTACTACTGTAGCGTGTAGAAATAAGTTTACTACGTTGGAATAAAATGTGTATAAGTAAGATAGTGATTAAGTGACGGACATGTAAAGATTGAACCGAGATGACTGCAGCAAGCCTTAAGCAAGATTCCGTTCTCGATGGCTGATCCCCTGGGGCAGTAAACACATGAAAGTATACTGTATACTGTGTATACTGTGTATACTGTGTATACTGTGTGTACTGTGAAAGTATACTGTGGCCACCCCAGAAAATGGTTACCGATTTAGAGCCAGAGGGGGGGAGGTCCCTCCTGGATAAAAGGCAAATACTGGGGTAATCTCGGCCCAGTCTATACTTCGGCCAGCACGGTGTATCACCAAAAATAAAGTACCAAGTCGCGCAAGAAACAAATATAGTAGATTTAATAAGAAAACTGGAGTGAGTCTACTTTGCGGATAGTTTTTTAGGACAGGGGTCTATGAGAAACAGTGCGCGTTGGAAATTGCGCACGGTGCAAGCAGTTGACAATAGAAACTGTACACCTCAGATATCATTTTGTATGGAAACTGCGCACAGTATTTATCGTTACACTATGGACATAGAACACATTCAAAGTAAAACTTGCTCACATAATTCTGCAAATACGCTCTAGTATGAGTTAGTCGTTGAAATAAGATATTACGATAGGTGAAATCATATACTAACCCCCCACCCCCACCCAAATAACAACCTAACCTTACCTAATCCAACACGGCCTCACGTAAACCCTACCAAACAGTTAAAATTCTGTGTTTTATAGCATAGCTACCTAACCTAACCCAAGTATTGTTTACGATGCCCTCGATTCCTAACCTTACCTTTCTTACAAATCTTTAATTATTCCACTATTATTCATTGCTTTTCAGTTAAATGTGTGCTAAAAATTCATACTCCCCGCGATGTAATATCTTTTTCATGTAATGTGTCCAAATTCCATTATTCGCGTTCTCCCGTGTGTCCTGTTTCCTCTAGGATGTGTACAGCTTCCACTGCCGATGTGTTCTGCTTCCACTGGAGTCAACTTCCAACGTGCGCAAATTCCACTGTGTCGAATAATCCACATGTGCGCAAGACGGAACGTGCGCAATGTGGACACTCCCGAAAACTGACTAGCGATAAGTGTCATCGCTTTCGAAACCGCTAGTCAGTTTTCTTAAACATTATCAGCAAAAATTGTTAATGATAACTTAAAATGCAGGAAAACCTAAATTGGTGACCATTGAAAACACCGTTCACGCATTTTTATTCGTTACATCAAGACAATGAATTTATATAATCGTTCATCATCTCATTTGCGATATTTTCGGAGATAATTACAAAAATAAATCCTCGGAGCTGTTACGAGCCGAGGCTTAAGTCGGCGAGTATTTCTCAATATTTGGCCTAACGCTGAGCAATCAAGCCTTTAGGCGATTCTAATGATTTTATTGTAAGTGAATCCGGAGCTTCGGATTGAAATAACGGCCAACCAACACTGGAGCACGTGCATACAGTGGTGTGGGTGCGCTCGTCAGCTTTGAGGATAACGTTGAGGTTTCTCAATACCTCTTTCGTGAAGCAAGAGAATATATTGCCGAGGTGGTGCGCCTTGGTTATGTTTCGAGCGGCAAAGACTACCAAGTGTTCGATGTTGTTCCCTTTATATGCTTCTAAGTTAATAGTAATGAGAAAAAATGGATGGACTGTTTAAAGTGAATTTAAAGGAATCTTTCAATTTAGATGTGAAAATAAAGGTCTATATATTGTTACAATTTAGCACCGCTTTGGTACAATATCTTTGGCAAATATTAAAGTTTGGGCGCGATGAAATTAAAAGTAAAGGTGTTGTTTAATGCCACGAGTTCAACGGGGATGCGAAGAACTTAAACTTGCCTAACAGTCGCGGTATAGCGCTGAACTGAACGGTAGAGGAAACTGCTTCGAAAGAGAACTATTGCTCGATCAAATACACGTTCACGCACTATGCTTGCTGAAATTCGACGGGCATACGTCTTGCCCGAAAGATTCTATTGAAGTCCAACTTTCCCATAGAAAATCGGGGTTTTTATACTCCTAAAGTCCCAAAATTCCAGGAGAAAGTAGCAAGAGTGGGAACATGGGTGAGCCAGTTTTGAATGTATGTGTGTGTAGAATCCTAGATGCACGCAAGTGCACGCAGTTGTGGGACTGCCTCCCCTATGAAGAAGTCAAGGGTTGGAGCGATAACGCAGAAAGGGAACGGTCAAACCGTCGAGTTTAAGACTCGAATATTACACAAGGAGAAAGCTAGGAGAAATGAAAACGGTGGTGAATTTTAATGGTATTTTTGCAAAAGAAAACTCGTCAGATTCGCGCTGGGGATGTAACAGAGCTGTAACTTTTTCATAGATTAAGGTGAAAGTTTAATATCGGTTGAAATCGCGCTGTTTCGGAATAATATAGTCTCGCCTGTCGCGTGCCGCACGTATACTAGTAATTGGCGCGAGACTCTACCGAGTCACCTGATTACTCCCACACTTCGCGAATTTTTAGACCCGCCCCCCCCTGTCAAAAAATTACGTGTCAAATGAAATTTCAAAAACTAACTTCCAAAAAAGTTTCAACAGAATCGACGTGTATGAGCTAGGTAGTGTCTCTTGTAAGTGTGTTTCGCTTAAACTGGCGGACCCCGATCGCGCGCACTGCCTGTCTCATCTTGCCAATCTTTCAGCTACCCTCCTTTCAGTCGATGTTTCCCGTAAGCTTCTAATCAATTATTAGTTCGGTCCGTTTAGATTCGACACCCTGGGTATATTTTGGGGGCCTGGGCGCCCGTTGTATCTTTGTTCCGTTGTAAAGCGGGCGGGAAGCCTCGTCCCATCCCTGTCCTTCGACCTGCGTCGACTGGAACGGAAAATGGATTGCCCTGTCTCTCTCCCGCTTAACTCGTGCTTGTCCCACGCGGAAAACCCAACCTCTACGTCTCCCATATTGGCCGCTCCGTCTGACGCGTATCATATATCTTTCTCAGCCGGCCTCCCCACCAGTGCTGAGACGTATTCTTTTCTCCCTCACTCCCGCATCCCATAAACAGATTCCGCACAAAATATTAATAGTGTTAATAATTTAGTATTAATTCACTGGAAACTTACTGCTGTCGTCCGAGTTGCGGATCACTTTGTCACACGAACGTTCTAGGACATAGAGAAATTTTAATGACAATGAATGTATTAACACTTTCACGTCCGCACATGGTATATAAGCAGGTAAACGCGGCATCACCGTAGTGTCATCGAACGCGATAGTGTTAATGCAATTTACTATATATATCGCATGGTGAACATTATACCAAGAAATAACAACATAGTTTTTTAATACTAAACTTTAGCGCCATGCTAATAATTACTAAAAAATAATTTAGTATTGCACTAATACATTTTTGATTTACTAATCATTCTAGAGCTATGGAGAATATTGAGCCAACTAGTAAACCGGATGGTTTGGAACATTAGTTATTACCTACTAAATATGAAATATTAAACGGGTTTTCTGGTGTATATTCTGTATTATACGAAATGCATTTTTGTGTGAAGAAATTGAGGGACGCAACTTACGACATTTTGAGAAGACACTGCAATCCGTACGTGGTGATTGGTTACTATAGAAAGCGGGAGCACAGTAATTGTAGATGTTACTTGCTTCTCTGAATCCGGGAGAACAATAGGGACGGTTCGGCTTCGAGCAGAAGGGGGCTTCATTTTTTCCTGAATAATTGTATACTTATCAACACAACATCTATGAAAGTCTTGCGATGTAGCTTCTTTAAGTGCTTGTTTATATTTCTATACTAATATAATAATATTGTAGGGATGAACATTCTAAGAGATCATGCGTGTGAGAAAAAATCCAATGGTTAAGAAGAGCGAACAAACTGAAAAGTACGATTGGTTTCGTAAAATGCATGTGGATCGGCTGACGAGTGTATGGGTGCAAATGGTTTCGAAGAATGTACACGGAGAATGCCTGAGTAGTTGGGGTGAGATAGGTGTGTGACTGCACCCGTGATCCCACTATCCCTACTATAGACAAATATACAGGGTATTTCAAAAATGTCTTTATGACTGTAGCTATGATATCGGGGGAATAGCACGGGGAAGACGATGGTTGTTTTCAAAATTCTCATCAGGAGACTTGATAGAGTTTCGACGCCATGTAGTTCGAAAGCGCATGCGTCAACCGACTGGCCGATTTAGCTCGATTGCTGGCCGGGGAGACCCGCCGAGGCTCTTTTTCCCGCCCCAACTCAGGTCAAAATGGATTTTCTGACGTCCAAAATATTAAAATTGAATTTTGTAAATAATTACGGCATTAATTAAGTTAATCTTATCAGGAGACTCGGTGGAGTCTCGCGCCAAGTAATAGTCCCCTACCCACGGCGCGCGACAGCCGAGACTCTATTATCACGAAGTAACGCGGATTCGATCGATGCCAAACTTTCTTCTCGATTTATGAAAACGTTACGGTATTAAGGATTTATTTCTGAATTTTGTATTTTAGCTATAGTTTTTCTGAATCCAATGAGCAAAGAATCAAACGAATCGGTCCTGCCGTTTGGGAAATATTATATGATTTCCTCGTGGGCGAGTGCGTTTCGTTTTAAGATTAAGGTTTGACAAGGTCAGTATATATATGTGTAAAGCGTAGGTCTGGAATTCCTGCCACCGGCGCGGCGGTGCTATCGCTTGGCTGCAGACAGAGCACCGCAGCACATCTCAGTGCATTGCAGAGTTTCAGCATGGAAGGGTCTCTGCAGACAAGTGTCGAACGGCCGACTTTTCGGTTATCGGCATGCGAAGAAAACGGGCGTCGTTTTCTCGACACCAAACCTAAGCTGTAGTTCTGCCATGCGTGGTTATGTGTCACAATGGTTATGTGACACAGTCCGATGTTATTTTATTAGGGTTTTAGTAGGGATCCACAGATTTATTGGATTAATAAAAGAATATGTTGTGCTTGTCCCTGTTCCTGTATCCTGTGATTATATTGTTACGGCCTTGGCGCCCAGTTGTATCAAACACCTGTCATCCCTGGTCCGAAGCCCTGAACATTGTCCTTAACTACCCGTCGTTCCACTATCTAACATGTTACACGACTGTCAGTCTAATGCTGGATCTCATCCTGTGAGCACGCATTCCCGGTTCTTAAGCATACGCCTTTTCCCATCTAATAAACAGCCTCGTTTATGCCTACAACGCGATCCACGTCTGCGACGCGTAACATTGGTGTCAGAAGTGGGATTCCTTCCACTTCTACGGAGATTTTCGAACAAAGGGATATAGACACGATTGGGGAAATGTCCGGAGGTGACACAGCAGGAGCCAGCTTGATTTCCCAGGAACAATCACGGCAGGAGGAACAGCCTTTACAACCAGTGCTACCACCAACGGAACCGTCCATGCTTCTGGAGATCCGGAGTCTTTTCGGCGATCTCCGACAAGATATGCGGCAGTCCGAAGAACGGAACACTGCTGCTATCAATACTCTTCGCCACGACATCTCGGCACAGACCCAGCAGTTCCGCACGGAAGTTTCGACCGAATTGCAGGGATTGGAGGCTCGCTACGAGGCGCGGTTTCGGGCTCTCGATCAAAGTTTGAGTATCCCACACGCCTCTCAAACACCTAATGCTTCCTCTTTTCCTTCCATTTCTTCCGTGCCTTCTGTCGCTCCACACCCCGTCCCTGTCCCGTGCGCTCCGCTCCCGGCCTCAGTCCCTACTGTAGTTTCTAACGTTCGTTTTCCGAAATTCAACGGCACGTCTTGGTCAGACTTTAAAGCCCAGTTTACTTCGATCGTACAAATTCATAATTTGGACAATACCGCGAAAGTTTCCGGTCTTTTAAATTCGCTGGACGGTCCAGCTGTTTCAGTTCTCAACTCGCTCAGTGAGGCCCAACGAATTGATTTTGATTCGTTGTTTTCCGCGTTAGAATTCCGTTTCGGGCAATTCCAATCGACTAGTTCAAGTCGAACGAAATTCTATAACTGTCGACAGAAATTCGGACAGAGTATTCAGTCGCTCGCTGCAGAGATTGGAGATCTCATCCTTTTTGCTTTTCCGAATGTTTCGACTGAAGCTAAAGATAATTTGGCCATGTCGCAGTTCATTAATGCGCTTCACGATTTCGAGCTTCAAAAGCAACTTTATCGTTTAAACCTTAATTCTTTTAGTGAGGCCGTTGCGAAGGCTGTCGAGTTCGATTTCATCGAACGCAACTTCAGCGCGACTCGTATGCCACCTTCAGAGCGTTCGGCTCCTTTCTATCGTTCCGAGGCTCCGGTTTATCGCGATGATCTTCAAACATCGCGGGAGTTCGTTCTGCGTCAGATTTCATCGTTTAATAACTCGCGTGATAATAATTCTTCTCCAACCTCTTTTTCATCTCGTGGTCCGGTCACTTGCTTCAAGTGTGGTAAAGTCGGTCATTTTCAACGCGACTGTAGATCGGGTCAAGCACGTAATAGTAATTCGAATACCAATTCGCAATCCCAGAGGCCGGGAAACGCGATCGGTCCGAATTAAGGGTGGCGGATTCGAGGCCGACGGTTGTGGCCCCCATTAAAAAGGCTTTTGTTCGTACGGTTACTCGTACTGATGATGCGTTACGTTCTTCTGTGTTCCGGAATATTCTTTCTGTTATTGTTCATGATTTTGTTGTTGCGCATTTAGCTACTTTATTTTCTGTGGAAATGTTTGACGTTGCGAGCTTGCATTTGGCTTCTACTTTTCCTGTTGAAGGTACTTCGGTTTCTAATGCTTTGTGTAAAATCGGTTGTGAGTCAGGTAATACTTCGGGATTGTATGTGAGTGGTTCTGTGGATCGTAGTCCGACGAATATGTTAGTAGATGCCGGTTCTACTGTGTCTCTTTTGCGATTTGATGAGTCCCTGCATGGTTACCCGGAACGCGCGTGTGGATCTTTCGGGTTCAACCTCCATTCCGTTGATGGATCGAGTTTAGAGGGCTCGATTGTAGGGAAGAAGTGTTGCCTTTTCGAGATAGGTAATTTGAGCGTGAAGCACGAACATTTTAATGAAGAGTTCGACGCGAATTTAGAACAGGTAGGTGTGGGAGACATCTCCCAATATAGGAATAATACGGGAGAACCTTCTATTTGTCGTTTGCCCTTACGTCGAAGGGAAGAAGTTGATAAATTAATTCGGTCTAAGGTAAAACGAGGAGATTATCGTCGAGTGGAGAATCCACAGATTGTTTCTTCGGTGTGGACAAGGGTCTAATGGGAAAAGTGTCGCAAGGACACGTGTCAAAGAGCTATTCTGACTATTTAGACAACGTTTTTGTTTATAACAAGACCTTTGAAGAGGAATTGAGAAACTTGAGACTACTATTGGCAGGTCTTAGACGATTTATAGGGAATGTCACAGAAATTGTTCGTCCAGCAAAATCTACGTTCGTTTGGTCACGGTCTTTTCTAAGAACGTTTGAGGAATTAAAGGGGAGACTCAAAGTGTGAATAGAATTAATGATGTTATTTATAAAATACATCGTTCTCCTAAAAGCAAATTTCGGGTAGTTCATGTAAACCGTTTAGCGAAATATTTCACTCGTCATCTTTCTTCTATGTGAATGCTTGTTGAATGAAAGTTCTTTGTATGTGTGTACTCCTATGTTATCTCCGTGGCGTGAGAACGTGGTGGGAGTGGGATACGTAGGAGTGTTGGTCTACTGCTCCATCCGTCAACCCATTGCTGTCTAACTCTGAGAAGTTAGCCATGGGGATGAGCGGTCAAAATGGAGAAAAAAGAGAACAGCCTAGGCGTGGCCGGGTTATGTCTCTTCGGTGTAACCAAATTTATGAAAGTTTTGATTGAATGTAACGAAATTTACTCTAAAGAAATCTCTCTTTCTTTTGAAATTCTCCTGTAACTTTTTACTCGCCTTTAATTCTTTATATTTCGAGGTAATTGGAGACCCCGTTCGAGATGCCTACCCAGAATATTTTTCCTTCCATCACCTATTACTTCCTGTCCGTGGAACTTCGTGCTACGATCCAGACCTGAAGCCTTTTACAAATGTGTACATCTTGGACAACAACCTATCTTCTCCCTGACCTGTTTTCGTCTCGTCCACGGTTTTTGAAGCGGTTTTCCCTGGACCTCGAGCAAATGCTGAGACGATATCTGGCCGGATTAGACCGCTACTTCTATCTAATTCCTGATCCACCAGACATATTGAAGGAAGACCATCTACGTTCGCGGACGAACGTCTTTTTTCACGAAGGGGGGTAGTGTTACGGCCTTGGCGCCCAGTTGTATCAAACACCTGTCATCCCTGGTCCGAAGCCCTGAACATTGTCCTTAACTACCCGTCGTTCCACTATCTAACATGTTACACGACTGTCAGTCTAATGCTGGATCTCATCCTGTGAGCACGCATTCCCGGTTCTTAAATATACGCCTTTTCCCATCTAATAAACAGCCTCGTTTATGCCTATAACGCGATCCACGTCTGCGACGCGTAACAATATGTAAAATACAGTATATAGGATATATGATATGAGGGGATTTCTCCTCGGCCGTCCGTGATTTGGCCGCTCGGAAATCCGGCCTGCATAATAGCCGGCCTGGCTATCGGCCGCTGGTCCTCGACTTCCTGAAACGCGAATCGGGCGCCAGGTTCCGCGGACGGAACCGAATTTCTATGTTCGCGCGAGGGAAAGCTGGTATCGAGGGCAGCTGGCTCGTCCGCCGGTACTCCTCGAGATGGGTCCTCCCGGCTAGCTAGAGAGAGGGGTTCCTGTCGGGAAGAAGGGGAGGCGAATGGATAACCCACACGGTTGGGTAACAATAACAATTTATTGCACGATGGTGATTGCAATGTCGGGGCCCTCGCTCGGGCAGGCCGTCGCTCGGCCGATCACAAAATAGCCGGACCTACGAGTGGCCCGGCACCTCGGCGTTCCCGCCGCCGCTTACAATCTAAACCTTATTCCTACGTGAGATGATCGCGTACGCGGATGATTCTAGGAGCTACGGTGCTCCGGCGAAGGTTACGAATCCGCACGATAACCAGCTGTTCGTTCGGTTACAAAGGAGGCCCCGATGCCTTGCACGTGGGCGTGATCCACGTTCAAACGGGCTTCGCCACAGTGGCGACGTACGTCCGTTTCTCGGCCGAAACCTTAAAGTCTAATTAGGCTAGTTGACTCTTGGTGACTAGAAGAGTCACCTCAAGGGACACCGGGCTGGCCCGCGGGCTGCCTATCGCTGCTTCGAACAAGGAGAGCCTACGGCCGGCACCGAGACTCGCACGGGAAGAACAAGAAACAAAGAACAAAGGGACGCGCGGGGCTTACCGGTCGTTCGCTGTCTAGTTTTCGTCACTGGAGGTTCACTCGGAAACCTGGTCGCTCAGGATCTCGTCCGAAAGGCCTCAAGTCCTGCTCGCTCGTCGATCGCTATGTCCGCTCGTTTGCTTGGTCCTTTCGCTCGGGAAGCTCGGGGATCGCACGTCCGCTCGTACAGTGGTCACAACAAGAGTGACGAGTTCCTACGCGTTCCCTAATTTCTAGCCCCGCGCGCGCCCCGCGCCCCTCCCGCTAGTCCTGCAGCGCCGCGCCGTGTCAAGGGGTTGCCGGGTAACTTAGCGCGCCTAAGTCCCTCGGCCTGGGCCTCTACCGCTGTCGGTAGGGCAGGAGTCGCTGTTGCATTTGCCGATCTTCGTTCGCCGAAGCCGGCCTTCTCCCAGGCTGCATCGTGGCTTTTGTCGTCTCTCTGTCACAGGGGATGAGCGCCTCCGCTGGACTACGACCTTTCCCTCTGCAGCTTCCATCGGCCCTGTCGCTCCTTATGCCAATGGAACATACTCCTTGCCCCTTGGTGCCACCTCGTCTCGTTCTCGCTGTCGAGGACTCGTTGCCCGAAGGCGAGTTAGTTTACGCGCTTCGATCTAGGAGGTGGCCCTTGGAGTGACGGCTGTTCGAGCCGGCGGACGTGCGCAGCGAGCGCGTGTATGTGCGAGCGACGAGCGGTTCTTGTGGCGGGGCGATTCCGCCCCGTCACACTCTCCCCTCCCTGGAGTGAGCCTCCGGCTCGCCGCCTCGCGCCCCTCGCTCCCCGCCGTCTCGGTGCCGTGGCTCCAAGGGCCTCTGTCAGCTGGTATCCCCACCACCTATGATAATCGGCCGAACACTACAATTACGGACGGGAGTACAACCACATGGCTCTTATAGTTACTGGTAGGTGTAAATCAGGTACATGATGACTAGGATGTTGGATTCCGACGGATAGGACGGGAAAAATTTTTAGCAGAGTCCAGCTCTGCCGCGGCCATCCTTTTCCGTGAATCTGGACGGTGTCTTCAGTCTTCTTGCTTCTCTCTTCCGTCTTCCTGCTTCTCTCTTCAGTCTTCCGGCTTCTCTCTTGCTTGGGTCAGGGTTGATACTAGTAGTATTCTAATATCCGCTCCCTTACCCTCCCGGAGGACATGGCCTTGCGGCCGGTGTCGTGGTCCTCTTCCTTGAGTCGGCCGATGGTCCGCCGACTCGTCCCTGGATCGGCTGGTGGACTGCCGATCCTCTTGGTTCCTCCTCCCAGCGCCCGCTGGTCTGGCGCCTATCCCCCTTCTACGGGTCGCCCCGGTGGCGCACCACGTCTACGCCGTCGCGGCGTGGTCGGACGGCCGTTTTATGCGCGCTCGCGCTCCCTGCGCTCCCGGAGCTCGCGGGCGCGGCACGCGTTCTCCGCGCTTAACTCGTGCCACTGCTCGTGGCGGTAGGGGCAGTGGTGTGTGACCGCCCCTTGATAGCCGCAGCGGCGGCAGTAATCCCGGCGTGGGGGATGTGGGCACTCCGCCTGGCGGTGCCCGGGCTGGCCGCAGCTCCAGCACTCGGCCGTACTTGTGGCGGGCCGCACAATCGGCCCCACCAGACGCGGCCGGTGCGGGTCGCCCGCCGGTCGGTCGCCCGTCCTCAGCGGCTTGGGTAGGGCCGGGAGGCCCATGGCCCTCAATTCGGCCTCGACTTCTGCTTGGAGGCGTTCCGCCTCCCTCTTCTTCGCCCCGATGGCCCGGAGTGCCTCCTGCCGCTTCTCCCAGGCCGCCCGGTGGGCCTCGGCCTCCTCCAGGGCGCGGCGGGCCACATAACAGATACGGAGGACTTCCCAGCCCTCCGCAATGCCGACCCACTGGGCTTCCTCCCCCTCGTGGAAGCCCAGCCAGTGCAGGTCCCGCAGCATCCTATTCCGCGGTGACGGACGTCCGGGTGGTCGTGTCTTCGACTGGGTGTTCTAAGGGAGAGAGGCAGGGGAAACATAGGGATGACTGACACAATTCTACCACCACGCACCTGAGTTGTCATAATGCTAGCTACTCCCGTCTTACTTGGCCACGTAAGGTTTCAAATCTTGAACGTGGATCACACCGGCTGGTTTACCGTCGATCGTCTCGCATTCGTATACGAGGGCGGATCGGACCTTGGAGATCACAAAAGGGCCGTGGAACCTGGTTGCTAGCTTAGCGGCGACATTGTTCGCCGCTGACGAGAGTACGTGTTGACGTTTCAACACTCGGTCGCCGATGCCGAATTTTCTCGCACGTCGTCCGCGGTTATAATACCTGCTCTGAGACTGATAAGCGGACTCTAGGTTTTCGACCACCCAGTGGCGTATATCTCCCAGTCGCGCCATTCTAGCGGCCCAGGAATCTCTGTCGACCGGTGGCCACTCGTCTTCGCCGCCGGTCGCCCCCTCCCTCCCTAGAAAACAGCGCGGAGGTAGTGGTTCGCGGCCGAGATTTAAGAAGGCTGGTGAGGCTTGGAGCGTGGAGTGTTTCGCCGTGTTATACGCGAATTGGAACTTGGCTAGGTGTACGTCCCAATCGCGGTGGTCCTTCTGTATAAAAGACACGATCATTGTCTTTAGTACCCGATTGACTCGTTCGACCGGGTTCGCCTGTGGGTGATATGGCGGTGTCATTGCGCGTTTCACTCCGTACTCTTTTGCGACTGTGCCGAGCGTTTGGTTGACAAATTCGGTGCCGTTGTCGGTCAGCAGTACTCTGGGGACTCCCCATCGTGAGAAAACTAGGTTTTCGATCGCTTCGGCTATCTTTTTCCCGTTCGATTTTCTTAGGGGCGCTACCTCGATCCACTTCGTGAACAGGTCCTGGATCACTAGTATGTACATATATCCGGCCCTACTCCGCGGGAGCGGTCCCATAACATCGGCCGCG
The DNA here is from genome assembly GCA_963675795.1 of Crossocerus cetratus. Lineage (NCBI taxonomy): Eukaryota > Metazoa > Arthropoda > Insecta > Hymenoptera > Crabronidae > Crossocerus > Crossocerus cetratus. Next base: position 6,451,169 of record OY776671.1, read on the forward strand.
ATCACCGACCAGGGTTCGTTCACGAAATGTTTGCCCATCTCGCCCGCCGGCGCGCCCTGCTCTACTTTCGTTAGTTGGCACGTCTCGCACGCTCGCACATAGGTCGCGACGTCTTTATACATTTTCGGCCAGTAATATCGTATGGCCAGCCGTTCGTACGTTTTCTCGCGCCCAAGGTGTCCGGCTTCCGGTGTATCGTGCGCTTCCGAGAGGACGTCCTCTTTTTCTCCGTTCCGCGGTACTAGTTTCCACTCGTCCCGGTCGTCTCCTAGGAGGTCTCGCGCGATCGCGTTCGTCCGTCGATAATACAGGCGATTTCCTTCTAATTTCCAGTCTTTTTCCTGCAGTGGCTCCTTCTGTACCCGCGTGATTTTCCTGTCGTACCATGTGTCCGGACGCGACGTTAGGGCTGCGATTCGTTCGGTCGCTTGTGATTCGAACATCCTCGCGAATGCTCGCGTTACTACGCGCCCGCTCTCTGGTTCGTCTTCGTCCGAATCGCTCGCGTACGTGTTCTCCGCTTCCGGTATTCGCGACAGCGCGTCGGGTACTTTATGTAGCGCGCCTTTACGGTGTACGATTTTAAAGTCGAATTCCTGAAGCTGGAGTGCCCATCTCCCTAATCGGCCGGCCGGATCTTTCAAATTCGTGAGCCACTGGAGGCTGCTATGGTCGGAAATTACGGTGAATGTGTATCCCTCTAGATAACAGCGGAACTTTTTGATCGCCCATATTACGGCTAGGCATTCTTGCTCGGTCGTTTTATAATTTCGCTCGGCTGATGTTAACGAGCGGCTCGCGAACGCGACGACTCTCTCTATCCCGTCGATCGTTTGCGTGAGTACTGCTCCTAGGCCGACCATACTCGCGTCGGTTTCCAGGACGAATGGAATTTCAAAGTGCGGATAGGTTATAACCGGAGTTGTGGCGACCGCTTCGCGCAGGGATTCGAACGCTTGTTGACGCTCAGTCGTCCATTTCCAAGGCTCGTCCTTTTTCAGCAGTTGATGCAGTGGATCTGCCACGGTCGCGAAATTCGGAATGAACCGTCGGTACCACGAAGCCATACCAAGGAATCGGCGCAGTTGGTGTACCGTTTTCGGGACCGGGAACTCTACTATCGGGCGTATTTTCTCGAGGTCAACCTTCAAGCCATCCGCGTGTACCACGAATCCCAAGTACCGAACCTCCGGGCGACAGAACTCGCATTTATCCGGGTTTACCGTGAGGCCGGCTTCTCCGATTCTATCTAGCACCGTGTGGAGCCATTTAAGGTGCTCATCGAACGTTTCGGTGACGATAATTATATCGTCTAGGTACGCAAAGGCATAGGGTTCCATCTCGGGGCCTATCAGTCGATCGAGTAACTTTTGGAAAGTTGCGGGCGCTCCTGTCAGGCCGTACGGCATTCGCGTAAAATGGAATAATCCGCGTCCCGGTACCGTGAAAGCTGTTATTTCTTTGCTGGCTTCGTCCAGCGGAATTTGAAAATAGGCCTGACTGAGATCGAGTGTTGATATGTATTTGGCCGCGCGCAATTTATCGAGGATGCTGGTCATTATGGGTAGCGGATACGCATCCTTTTTGGAGACCCTATTTACCTCCCTGAAATCGAGGCAGAACCTGTATTTCCCGTTTGCTTTGCGTACCATGACGATTGGGCTCGACCATTCGCTGTTCGATCGTTCGATAAATCCGTCCGCGAGAAGTCGGTCCACCTCGGCGTAAATCGCTTCTTGTACTTTCGGGGACACTTGGTAATAGCGCTGCTTGATCGGTTTATGACCTGCCACGTCGATGCGGTGTTTTATTAGTTCCGTTCGTCCGGTCACCTGCTCGAGGAGCCCTACGCGTTCCTCCAAGAATCGGTGGAGTCGTTCTGTTTCCGATTCCGTTAGTAACTTTATTCCGGAACACCTTGGGTACGTGTTCGCTAGTCTCGGTATGAAGTCGAATTGCTGCTCCGGATTCTCACAGAAATGCCATTTCTTCGCTCGGTAGTCCGCGATTATGCCAAAGGCTGCGATCGCTGTTATTCCGAGAATTACCTCTCCGGAGAGTGACTCCAACGTACGAAATTCGAGTTCGCGACTCATGCCTCGAATGTTTACTCTTGCCGTCGCGGCGGCCTTCGAGCAGTCGGTCTGGCCGTTGCCGAGAACGTAATATTTTGGCTGAGTCGGACGGATGGTCAATCGCGCGGCTAGTTTTCTCACTAGGGTCGGGCTCAGGAAGTTATCGCTTGCTCCCCCGTCTACGAAAGCTGACACGACGTAATTTTCGATTCGCGCGTCCACGTATAATAGCGTGGGTTTCATCCGCGCTCGTACGGGCGGTCGGAGATCTAACGAGTCGCACGAATCGCTTGAGTCGCTCGCTTCCCGATCCCCATCGCTACCGGCTGCTATCGCCCCGCTTAGCGCCGGCCGTCCTGGTTTCCCGAACAATTGGGACAATTTTTCGTCGGCGCTCCCGGCGTATCGCACCGATAGCAATGGTTGGCCTCCGGCGCCACGCAGCCGTTGCTACGGTGTCCCGTCGCTCCGCAGTTCCAGCATCGGACCTGCTGCCAGCCTTCGAACCCGCGCCTTTTCGCGCTCGTGCCGCCGGATCGTCGGCCGTTTCCGCCTCGTTCGGTCGCGCCCGTCTTGCCTTTTTCCGCGATCTGGGCGATTGCCCCTCTTGATGCCTTTTGCGGTTTCTCGTTCGTCGGCGTTGTATCGTCCGCGTTCGCGCCTAGCACACCGAAAATGCCTTCCACTTTCTCGGCCTGTCTCCCTAGTTCGTACGGATTGGTGAACGAGTCGATCGGTATATACGCGCTGAGGCGGGGGTTCATATGCGTATATAGGAGCTGGACTATCTGAGACTCCGTCATCGGCGGATCCATATTCCGGCACGTTGATATTACGTCCGCGTGAAAGGATAGATATGGCTCGCCCGGGCGTTGTTTCCTATTTGCCGCGAAGGCGAGATTATCGGCTAAGGTCGTACGCGCGAATCTACGGCGAAGGCCTCTTTCGACCGCTTCCCACGAATGTAGGCCTTCATCCTGCGTGGCGAACCACATGAAGGCGTCGCCTCTTAATAGTATCGGCGCGCATGTGAGGAGTTCCTCGTCCCGTACCGGATATATTTTACGGAAGGCTTTGACCTGCGCGAGGAAGAGGTTTAAGTTTCCGACCGTGTCGCCCGCGTATTGAATGTTCCACTTCCGGATGGTGGTTTGGAAGTTATTTGCTGCGGGGGGACTTCGTTCAACGTGCGCGCTCTGCCTTTCTGTCGGACGCCGCGTGCTTTGCTCTCGCCGCCTCTCCCATTGTTCTACCTCGGGCGCGATTGTTACTCGCGTTGGTCGTGTCGGTCGGACATTCGGTGACGATGTCCGTATTTCCCCGTGGCAGGTCTTTCGCGGGTATTCTTCGCGCTCTCGCGGGTAATCTTCTCGTTCTAACCTTGCCTGCGCGAGGCCGGTTGTAACGAATTCCATTCCGTCCGAAAAATCTAACTCGGAGGTGCGTACCGGCACCACGCGACGTTTTGCGCCTATCCCTACTCCTCCTACCGCGCCTTCCCCGTCCGAGTCGTACGGCTCGAGTTCCCCCTCTCCGTCACTCGCTACCTCTATTTCTGGCGGCCCGTCCGCTCGGTCTTGGGCCACAATGGCGTCCGCGAGGCGATCTCTTCGCTCCTCTCCCGTTCCCTCCGTGCTCAGCGCTCGCTCGGTCAGGCGGCGCTCCACGCTCTCGTCTCTCATCGCTTCGACGGTCTTCCGGACCGTTGTCCTCCTTAGCCGGGGAGGCATCGCGCTTTCTCTGAGATTTTCGACGGTTCGAATTTTCGGCCCCCGATTCTACGCCTCTGTCCGCGTTCCTACGCCGCTGGGTTTGTATACACCCGAGCGTACTTTTACGACCTTGGGTCTTTCCGCGTTCCCCTTTGTCCCTGATTCTAACGGTCGCGAGTTTTTGCGTCTCTCTTCGAGAAACGCACGGCTTACCAGGTTCCAATGCTTTCCTTTCGTGATCTCCTGTAATAAAGGGGTTAGACAAAAATTCGAACAGCTGGTTTTTCGTTCGTTCAACCGGTAATTTCGTACTCGCGGATCTAAGGCTCGATCGTAACGATCGATCGTTCGCGCGTCTCCTCTCCTCTCCCGATTGCCGTGGTAGTTGGGCGCCAATTTATGAGGGGATTTCTCCTCGGCCGTCCGTGATTTGGCCGCTCGGAAATCCTGCCTGCATAATAGCCGGCCGGGCTATCGGCCGCTGGTCCTCGACTTCCTGAAACGCGAATCGGGCGCCAGGTTCCGCGGACGGAACCGAAGTTCTAAGTTCGCGCGAGGGAAAGCTGGTATCGAGGGCAGCTGGCTCGTCCGCCGGTACTCCTCGAGATGGATCCTCCCGGCTAGCTAGAGAGAGGGGTTCCTGTCGGGAAGAAGGGGAGGCGAATGGATAACCCACACGGTTGGGTAACAATAACAATTTATTGCACGATGGTGATTGCAATGTCGGGGCCCTCGCTCGGGCAGGCCGTCGCTCGGCCGATCACAAAATAGCCGGACCTACGAGTGGCCCGGCACCTCGGCGTTCCCGCCGCCGCTTACAATCTAAACCTTATTCCTACGTGAGATGATCGCGTACGCGGATGATTCTAGGAGCTACGGTGCTCCGGCGAAGGTTACGAATCCGCACGATAACCAGCTGTTCGTTCGGTTACAAAGGAGGCCCCGATGCCTTGCACGTGGGCGTGATCCACGTTCAAACGGGCTTCGCCACAGTGGCGACGTACGTCCGTTTCTCGGCCGAAACCTTAAAGTCTAATTAGGCTAGTTGACTCTTGGTGACTAGAAGAGTCACCTCAAGGGACACCGGGCTGGCCCGCGGGCTGCCTATCGCTGCTTCGAACAAGGAGAGCCTACGGCCGGCACCGAGACTCGCACGGGAAGAACAAGAAACAAAGAACAAAGGGACGCGCGGGGCTTACCGGTCGTTCGCTGTCTAGTTTTCGTCACTGGAGGTTCACTCGGAAACCTGGTCGCTCAGGATCTCGTCCGAAAGGCCTCAAGTCCTGCTCGCTCGTCGATCGCTATGTCCGCTCGTTTGCTTGGTCCTTTCGCTCGGGAAGCTCGGGGATCGCACGTCCGCTCGTACAGTGGTCACAACAAGAGTGACGAGTTCCTACGCGTTCCCTAATTTCTAGCCCCGCGCGCGCCCCGCGCCCCTCCCGCTAGTCCTGCAGCGCCGCGCCGTGTCAAGGGGTTGCCGGGTAACTTAGCGCGCCTAAGTCCCTCGGCCTGGGCCTCTACCGCTGTCGGTAGGGCAGGAGTCGCTGTTGCATTTGCCGATCTTCGTTCGCCGAAGCCGGCCTTCTCCCAGGCTGCATCGTGGCTTTTGTCGTCTCTCTGTCACAGGGGATGAGCGCCTCCGCTGGACTACGACCTTTCCCTCTGCAGCTTCCATCGGCCCTGTCGCTCCTTATGCCAATGGAACATACTCCTTGCCCCTTGGTGCCACCTCGTCTCGTTCTCGCTGTCGAGGACTCGTTGCCCGAAGGCGAGTTAGTTTACGCGCTTCGATCTAGGAGGTGGCCCTTGGAGTGACGGCTGTTCGAGCCGGCGGACGTGCGCAGCGAGCGCGTGTATGTGCGAGCGACGAGCGGTTCTTGTGGCGGGGCGATTCCGCCCCGTCACAATGAATTGTGTAGTTCGGAGTAAATGTCAAAGTTTGTTTGACTGTGTATAACGATATCGTTCAATTAATTGTAAGTAAAGATACTAAGTCAATCGAACAATAATTCAGACCTTCAAATTTTCATTTACACTAGCGTTATTCTCATATCGCGTCAAACATTGGAGAGGCAAAATTGGAATGTCCACATTGGTCATGATTCGTTGTATCTAAGCTGTCAAGTGTGTAATCGATGAAGGACACAACCTAAATTTGATAAGCAAGTCCTGATTACTATGTACGCTTCATCGATTACGCACTTGACAGTTTAGATAAAGCGAATCATGACCTATGTACTGTAAAGGAAATTGTTCCGGCCGCGAAATCTGGTTCGCCGGAAGAAATTCGGGAAGTTGCTGGGAAGAGCTAGCTAGACTGAGTGAAGTGACTCTCTATTACTGACTTGAAGTTAATAGACTCTACTCTAAGCTACTTTCGTTAACTTATATCCCTTTCTCCTCTACACTTCGGCCGGGAAGTCCTTTGATAATAATGAACTCTCAATCGAACCAAAATCCAACAAAACCGCGAGATTGGGCGCCAGGCACCAGAGTGGCAAGGATAGTGATAAACTACTGAAAATCTTAGTCAACGCGAAACAAAGTTCAATCGACAAGGAAATTCGCGGGCGGATTCCCAGGCTAGTCAGGAACGCTAGGAGAGCAAGTGAATTCGGCGAGAGAGCTAGGCAGAACGATTAAAGGCGACAATTGTTTCTTTATTCGAATATTCGAATACTTGGACAGAGAGAATAGAGGCGACGCACGAGGCCGGTGTACTGCGGCTCGTGCGTGGTACGCGTCCGTTAGATGATGACGCAACAGATATTCAGTCGCAGAAAGTCGCAAAGTTAACAATTACGCAGATGGTCGGCACGAGCCTAAGTCGCGATATTTGGACAGAGTATCGTATTTTACACACGAAGATGGCGCGATAGATGAAGTGAAGCAATGGGCTCGATCAAATACAAAAGATAACGAGATTGGCCCGTTCTAGATGGCGCAGAAACCTGTAGGAAGGTCACCTTTTCCATGCGCTAACAGAATGTAGAAGTCGCGAGATAGACAAAGATTCGCTTGCAGTCAACGTAAAGAACAGAATCGCCAGAAGGGCGGAAAGGAAGCGAGTATCGGGCTGAGACTTGTTACAAAAGGGAAGTCTCACGCAAAAGCCCGCCGGTACGAGATTCGCTTACCGATAATATTTGGTTATTAAACCGGCGTTAATAAATCTCCCTAATCGAGAATAATCCTCGTACGGAATCCCTTCCTTCCTTCCTCTTAGGCGCTAATCGCTAGTCGACAGTTTCCAGTGGAGTTCGCTAATACGATAGGACGGCTCGCACGCACGTTTCTACAACGAGTGCCGGGCCTAACGCGCTTTGCAAGCCGTTCGCTTACGACCCCTTTGTCCCCGAAAACCGGCCTGCCTATTGGTCCCTAAGTCCCCGCCAATCCTAGTGGTCCTCGCTGTGCCCTGAGCCGAGCAGGCGACAGGGCCGTCGTCCCGCGCCAAATTTTCATCGCCGAAGTCGATCGTCGTACGATAATTCCTCTTCGGCTGGAACCCATAAGAGCGCCTGCGGTCGTCCGGTTGTCCATGAAGATAACCAATCCCTCGACGGAGTCCCTTCAGATGCTGCTGCTCCTTATGCTCAGCTCTCCAGGCCGAGTCCACGGGATGCGAAGTTGAATCGGTTGTTCGAAAGTACCAGGAGCCCTCGCTCCTGACGGGCGCTAATAGGCTCGCGCAAATACAAGGAGCATTAGGATTGGCTAATAGTTCTTAGCGAGAACCTGGCTGGAGACGTTCCTATTCGATAGATGGCTCTCATGGCCTCAATTCTTACTTCGCGAGAGATATTCCTTTACGGGAAGGCGAGGGGTTGTCTCGCCCCGCGAGTTACATTACAGTACATACACATTCCAATTTTGCCTCCAATGTTTGACGTATATGAGGATAACGCTTCAGTAGATGATTGTAATTTGAGGGTCTGAATTATTGTTTGATTGTCTTAGTATCTGTACAACTAATTAAACGATATGCTTATACGCAGTCAACCTTTGACGTCCTGACTATCAAGGGCATAGTTCAAAGAGCACACAACCTATGGTGCTAGAATGAAGTAATAAGAAAGCAACGATTACCAATTATATGTAGTGTAACGGGGCCGTCTGCCCCGTCACTAGCCGTCCCACTCGTCGCTCGCGCCAAGGCGCAGCTCAGCCCGCACGCTCGCTATCCGAACAGCCGTTCCTCCAAGTGGAACCCCTAGGCCAATTTTGCGTATACTAACTTGCCTTCGGGCACCGAGTCCTCAACAGGGAATCTATTAGTTGAGGCGACCTCGAGGGGAATAGGGACATGTCTTGTCTGAGCGAAGGAGCACCCAAAGCCGACGAGAGCTGTGGAGCGTGAGGCTGGCGCCCGGGGAGGAGACTCTTCCAAGTACGAGCGGGCGAGCGGGCCGAAGCACAGCCTGGGAGTTGCCGAGCATAGAAGAAGGCCCGGTGACGTACAGCGGTCCCTGCCTTACCGACGCGGGTCAAGGCCCAAGATCGGGTGTCCTAGGCGCGCTAAGACACCCGATCAACCCTCGAGATAGCGCGGCACGGAAAAGACCGGCAGGACAAGGGAGGGTGCGCGGCGCGCGGGGCTAGCGATTAGGGAACGCGTGCCGGCTCGTGACTCTTGTAGCGACTGTTAACGTGCGAGCGTACGGTTTCGACTTTCTATTACTCTTTCCGAGCATTGTTACCGCGAGCGATTCGAGCGAGGACGAGCAACGAGCCGAGGACTGAGACGAGCATCGCCGACGTGTTAACTTCGACCTACACCCGGGCGAGTCCCGGAGACGAGAAGACCGGACGGAAAGGAGGCTTGCGGCCGACCAGCCTAGACCCCGGTAAGCCCTGCGCGCCCCTTTGTGTACGCCGATCCTTTTCCCGTGGTGTCTCGGTGCCGGTCGCGATTCCGCCTAGTTCGAAGGCATTGGGGGATAGCCTTCCGCTATCCCGGGTTCCCTTGGGGCGACTCGTCTAGTCGCCAGGAGTCAGCGTAATTTAAGTTTACTTGTAAGGCCTCGGGCAGCCAGGAGTGGCGCATCCACCTGCGACGCATACCATTGCCGTTGTTCGGACGTGTGCCACGCTGCGAGCGGGGTACCCGACACCGGAGCGACCGACCTTCTGTCGACCGGATTGGTTCGAGGCGTTAGATAATAAGACCGTAGGCTAAGTCATCCACCGCACGTGCATCACCCATCTAGGTTAACGTAGATTGTAGGCGGCTACGGGAAAGCCGAGGCATCGAGCCGCTCGTAGGCTCGATCTTTAGGATACTAGAAATAAACGACGACCAACTAGATCCCGCGTTTCGCCTTCAAATACCAAGCACCCGCGTTTCCCCACCAGTAGGAACTCCACGCCCGCTCCCTGCTGCTAGCCGGGAGGACACCAGCCAGGAGGCCAGGCGGACGAGCCGGTCGTCTCCCTCGGGACAGCCGTCCCCGTACGCAGAGCTCATAAATTCGGCCCTCTCGGGTCTGATGCCCGCTTCGCGAGTTTCAGGGCGACGACGGAGACGAGGCTCGGGACCATCCAGGAGACCATTGTGAGCGGCCCAGCCTCGGGGGCTCTTACCCCAGAAATTCCCCTCACAGTAGTTTGGGGGTGTACTAGCTATTGGTAATCAGTACGAGTGTTTTGTTTTGTGTTGAGCTACACCTGACAGTCACGATACATAAAAATTGGCAAATTTAAGGGGTTCTTGGGGGTTATGAACTCGATCAAGCGAATTATGCACTACATACTTTCCAATTTTGTCGCTCTAAGGTTTGACGTCTTATGAGGATAGAGCTTGTGTGCTTAATATATTTTGTAAAGTGTTGGGTCTAATCAATTGCAATGTGATGGTATGCTAGCCACTGGCAATTACTGTTTGCTTAGCAAATTTCAGCTCTTTAATACGAATGAATCATGAATGAGCTACCTAGTTATAAAAATATGCTTAACCAAAAAGGCGTGAAATCACCCCAAAAAACATTAAAATGTAAAAAATAGCGCCAAGTAGTTTAGTCCCTCACAACAATATATTTCTAACTATTGAACCTACCACCTATACCCCTACTGGACCAAAAATATAATCGATATCATTGGAAATAGAAAGCCAAGTCTTTATTCAAACACGAACCCAAAAAAGATCTTGCCTCACCAAAAAACATGTGCCGCATTCCGCAAACGCCCCACAAAAATTATAATTATCAAAGAAACCGCAATACTTGGCCCGCCCGGTTCTTGACAAATCCATTTGTGTGTTGACTTGGAACTCGATTTGTCAACAACCGGGCGGGCCAAGTCTCAATATCTCCGGTTGGCGTGAAAGTATCTCGCTGAAATTAAATTGGTATATGCATTGAAGCCTCTTCGAAAGATTATCCGAGTTTGGTTTACCTGCAACCAGCAGTACGGTTGTCACCCCCAAGATCGGCGAGGCGTGCCACGAAATACGCCCGCTCATCTTTGCCGCAAAAGGGCACCTTGGATAGCCCCCCTAGTGCTAGAGCCACTTGCGAGCCTGCTCCGCGCCAATACTTATTCGCGCGTAGGGTTCGGTAGCGTGCGACGTGCGCGGATGACGCGGCCAGCGAGGCGGCGAGAGTCCTTGGCGGCTCGCCCCATCTCACCGCTTCGCGCCGTGTCACGGCGACCGCTGTCAGGCTCGAGTGCGGATTAGCCACACCTTTTCGCAAATACCTCCCAAAGTTCGATGGCGGATTCAAATTCGGAAAGTGCTATAGTCCTTAGAAAGTCCCACCCCACAAAATGGCCACGGTCGAAACGCCTAGTTTTGGAACACCCTGTATACTCGGATAATGGTACAAACTTTGTAGGAGCTCATAGAGAGCTACAGGAATTGTTCAGGTCAACTGATCACCAGCAGAGGATTCAAACCGAGATGACCAACATAAATATCACTTGGCATTTCTCTCCTCCCAGAAGTCCACATTTTTGTGGCTTATGGGAGGCAGCAGTTAAATCCTTTAAACACCACATAATACATGTCATAGGAGATGTAATGTTCACGTTTGAACAAGTGAACACCTATATTATAGAGATCGGGGCAATTCTCAATTCACGACCGTTAACGCCCCTATCATCTGACCCAAACGATTTGCAACCCCTAACTCCGGCACACTTCATGATTGGCAACCCCTTGACTGATCTGCCTACCGTAGATTTAATCCAAAGGCCGTCCAATAGGCTATCAGCGTGGCAGCATATTCAGAAATTTAAGCAACACTTCTGGGCAAGATGGTACAAAGAGTACCTAAATCAACTCAATATCCGTACAAGGTGGTCGAAACCAGGCAAACATGCGACAAGAGAAGGCAATGCGATGGCCGGTGGGTCGCATTATCAAAGTATATCCCGGATCTGATGGTGTGAGTAGGATCGTAGATGTGAGAACTTGCAATGCCATGTATAAAATAAATGTGCCCAAATTATGCCCATTACCGATAGATGCGGAAGAACACGCGCCTAACCATTAAGTTGTGTGACCTGGTGTATGTGAAGCGTTCAACCTATGTTGAGAGTTAATGATTTAAGATCAAAATAAAGTATTGATTGTATGACTATCTTGAGTTGAACAGGATTGTTGAGTGAGTCTCCTTTGCGCATAATCCACTTTGCATACGGGCCTCTTTTGGACACTGCCCACATTGGAAACAGCGCACATTGGACACTGCCCACATTGGAAACAGTACACTTGGAAATTTCCCATATTGGAAGCAGCGTATAGTGGAAACTGCACACGGTGGAAACCACCCACAAAGGAAACAGTATACAGCTTTATATTTGATACCGCAATTTATACTTTATACTTATACTACCCCCCCCCCCCCCCCCCACCCAAATACCCACCTGACCGTACCGTGCCAACACGACCTCACCAAAACCCTACCAAAACAGTTAAAAATCTGTGTTTTCTAGTATAGCTACCTAACCTAACCCAAGTATTGTTTACGCTTTCCTAACCTTAATAGCTTAGGAAACCACGTTTAGTTTAATGACATCGCGTGTGTGAAACCCATGGAATCAAAGCTTTCGTCGGCCAAAGTACTTTTTGGTAGCAATAAATTGAGCCACAAACCGATATCCTACCTACCCCAATAACGAAGATGTAATAGAAGATCTCTCCATACTCGAACATGCAATAAAAAGGATTGCTAATAAATTACAACTCATAACCACCCGTTGTTTATATTTATTTAATCATATTCTTATAAGCAACCACTTTTTTCACGAATAAAGAATTTTGGCCTCTCTTACAAATCATTAATTATTTCACTGTTATTTATTGCTTTTGAAGTAAATGTGTGCTGAAAATTCATACACCCCGCGATGTAGACATCATTTTCATGTAATGTGTCCAAATTCCATTATTCGCGATATCCTGTGTGTCCAAATTCCAGTATTCGCCTTATCCCGTGTGTCCTGTTTCCTCTGATATGTGTACAGCCTCCACTGACGATGTGTCCTGCTTCCACTGTGGGCAACTTCAAACGTGTGCAAATTCCACCGTGGTCAATATGCAATATGTCCTGTTTCCACTGTGGCCAACTTCCAACATGTGCAAATTCCACTGTGTCCAAAATCCGCATGTGGGCAAGGTGGAACGTGGGCAAAGAGGACACTCCCGTAGCACTCTCCCGGACACTCTCGATAGGGCGCCATCTCGTTCTCAGCGGCCGACCTAAAGTACTCACGAATATCGACCTGTGTATCGACAATATGGCGAAATCGAGTCAGAAGCGATGCTCGGAGAAATCCGGACTTTTTGCCTATATTTCTTACCCCCAAAGAACATTAAAATGTAAAAATAGCGCAAAGTAGTTTAGTCCCCCATAAAAATATAGCCGCACAAAAATATATTACCTACCACCTATACCCCTACTGGACCAAAAATGTGGGAGTGTCCTTTTTGCGCACGTTCCACCTTGCCCGCATGTGGATTTCGGACACAGTGGAATTTGCACACGTTGGAAGTTGGCAACAGTGGAAAAAGGACATATCGGCAGTGGAAGCTGTACACATATCAGAGGAAACAGGACACACGGGATAAGGCGAATACTGGAATTTGGACACACAGGATATCGCGAATAATGGAATTTGGACACATTACATGAAAAAGATGTGTACATCGCGGGGAGTATGAATTTTCAGCACACATTTAAGTCAAAAGCAATAAATAGCAGTGAAATAATTAGTGATTTGTAAGAAAGGCCAAAATTCTTTATTCGCAAAAAAAGTGGGTGGTTATGAGTTGTAATTTATTATCAATCGTTATTAGAGTAGGTAGTATATCGGTTTGTGGCTCAATTTATTGCTACCAAGAACTACTTTGGCTGACGAAAGTTTTGATTCCATGGGTTTTATACACGCGATGTCATTAAACTAAACGTGTTTTCCTAACCTATTAAAGTTAGGAAAGCGTAAACAATACTTGGGTTAGGTTAGGTAGCTATACTATAAAACACAGATTTTTAACTGTTTTGGTAGGGTTTAGGTGAGGCCGTGTTGGTACCGTATGGTCAGGTGGCTATTTGGGTGGGGGCGGGAGTTAGTATATGTAAAAGGTATAAATTGCGGTATCAAATATAAAGCAGTGTACTGTTTCCTTTGCGGGTGGTTTCCACCGTGTGCAGTTTCCACTATACGCTGCTTCCAATGTGGGCAATTTCCAGTGTGTACTGTTTCCATCGTGGGCAGTGTCCAATGTGCGCTGTTTCCGCGTGTGCAGTTTCCAAAAGAGGCCCGTGTGCAAAGTGGAGTGTGCGCAAAGGAGACTCACTCGTCCACAGACAATCCTACGGGCTTCATTTGCAAGAATGAAGGTCATGTGGCTAAATTTTGTCCATCAGTTAATCCGAGTTTGAACCGAAAAGAAGAGACAGCCACTGATACTCGTCAACCAAAAGGGTCAACTGTCACTCATGACATCATTCCTAAATCGTCGGTGCTTAAAAGAGCTCTTTCTTCTAACAGGTCGGATTCTTCTCCGCTTGAAGCCTTCAAACCGCCCTCACAAGCAACAGCCCCACCCTCCCAGTGCTACCTCCGGTCCTTTCGAAAACTGTAAGTGACAATGGTGCGATCTCTTCTAATTTGAAGATTCCCTCCCGCGGCAAGTCATCAACCAAGAGAATTAAAAAGGAAACCAAAGGAAATCTCGATAGCAAATTGGAACCCATTAAACAAATTCTTCAGGAATACCCTAACCGTTATGTCCTTAACCATGAACAATTAAAGGACATAATCGCTAAAGCCAAAGGGAACCCGGATATCATAAATCTAGTAATGACCTACACTAAGGATCTTCCCTCTGTGGTTTTAAGGTTGCGTGAAACTTACAAAAGCCTGACTGACAGATCTACCAAAATTAGATTTTCTAGGATAATCAAGAAACTCGAACTACACCTTAATTGGTCTACAGACATTAATGTGGAAGAAAACTCAACTTCTACTAATGGCGTTGATTCTGACTCCGACCAGTCTGCACCGGAGGCAGATCCTATCAGCACTCTTTCTCAGTGATGGATCGGAATTGTGACGAACATTTAAGCTCATCAAGTCCCCCCACAACTCAAACCGTGGACCTTAAAATCATGTTCTGGAATGCAAGAGGACTATCAAGATGCAAAGAAAAACTCTACAATCACATACAAGAAACTGACATTTTCATCTGTGTCGAAACGTGGTTAAAGGAACATAATGGTTTCAACATTTCTGGCTTTAACTCGTTTAGAACGGACCGTAAAAATAGGCCGGGAGGAGGTCTCATATTTCTGATTAAGAAATTTCTCAGATATAACCCAATTACCAATTTATGTAATATTTCTGATAATTTAGAGACTGGAGGGTTACAAATTTTAAATTTCAACCCCCATATTGTTCTCCTAGCTTGATACAGAGTTCCGAGCTATAGTGTGCTACAAGCTGAATGGGATCAACTTTTTCATCTTTTTAAATCATACGGGCCTGGTCTCATTCTTGGCGACTTCAACTCCCATCACACTGCTTGGAACTGTCTGAATTCTGATACTCATGGCAACCGAGTCCTTAATTCCATATCTGACTCGGAGTTGATTCTCGTCAACGATAACACACTTACCCACCCAGACAGCCATAGACAAAACTTTTCTAACATCGACCTAATTCTCTCCACTTTAGACATCTATGATAAAATCAATATTACAATATCTGATGACACTTGGGGCTCTGACCATTTTCCTCTATCCATTAACATAAAAACAGAACAGTCATCCATCGTAAACCTCACCATAAACTAACGTCACAGAAAACTAACTGGGGCATGTACAGCGTGCCGAAAGAATCCTGTCCAGTTCCGGTTTGTCAGGTGGGGCAGAAACCTGAAGTTGGGTACGCCGGTCTAGGCTGACTGCATAGTTTTGGGCAGTCACGTGGGTCGGCTCAGCCCGTGCAGCATGGCCAAGTGACAGCTGGCCAAAGAGGCGTGCATACTTGGTGGGCAAAAGAGTTGGAACGCACGGGAATAAGTATGGGGACGTGTTTCATGCGATAAAGAATAAGAGGGGCCGAATAATTCGTGGGGGAGAAAGTCTTTATTGAATCGCAAGGTTAACAATTAGGCGGTAGCGGTTGACGAAATGACAATCCGATTAATTATCATACAGGTGGCAGTATAGAAGAAAGACATAGTTGTGGAAAGCTGAGAGGAAGAAGGATAAATACAAAAGTCAGCAAGGAAAGCATTCTTAAAGGACTCAGGTGATTTATTGCCAGTTTATCCGTGTCGACAATTTAGCCTACACATTATCGGTGGATACAGGAGTGGGACCCGGGCTGCAAGGGCTTAACATTGTCAGCAAGTTCTGTAAAAATCTGGTAGCTGGTATAATAGAATCATACAATCATAACCACGCGTTGACATTATTGAACGAGAGAGTTACAGCTGTAGGGTTCTTTGCGATTTCAGGCTCTAGCAAACATTTGGAAGCCATTTTTGACCGGAAATGTTTGCGGAGGCTGGTGGTGTCCTTGCATGAGAAAAAAGAATGAAAAGGATGCTACGGTGTGCGTGGAAAATATTCACAGCCAGACATATTCGAAGGAGACATAGACCTTATCAAGACTTTTGAAGGGAAACTATCAGCGGCTCACTGTGAATAGGACAAGAAGGGGCCAAGCAAAAGATGGATGCAAGGTAGAGGCTTTGCGCAAGGAGAATTTCTTTCTGGTGAGCAATCAGGGTGCCACAAGACTTAGGGTGATACGATTAGACACACTTTGAAAGTAGCACAGTGTCCTTTTAAGGGAAAAACAACCAGAAATTTATGGCTCCTACTTCAAAATGAAAAACTGGAGTAGAACCTCGCTTATTCGAATAACGTTGTCTAACTTTTCTACCATTCGAACAAGGTAGCACCAGAAGAACCCAGAAAAATAGAATGAGCCAATGACTGAGGTCCGAATAAGAGAGGTTTTACTATGGCACTTTCAAAGCAGTAAGCCGCTCACTGCTAACTAATAGTTGTGAACTACTTGGTCTACTCTCCTGGACTAAATGTTTCCCTTGCGATATTTTCCAGAGCCTGAGAATCCTGCATCCCGAATCCAAACTGGTCCCGTCTCACCAGCGAGCACCCCTCCTGAATCCCGGCCCGCCGTCCAGTCTCTCTCCACCTATTGCCCGTCCCGTTTCTGTAGCGAGCGCCACACCACTCCTGAATCCCAGCCCCTCCCAACTCAACAGCAGCGAGCGCCTCTTACTTACTACCTCTTACTTACTTTGAAAGTAGCACAGCAAAAGCTCTCTTATTCGAACCTCAGTCACTGAGTCACTCTATTTTTATGGGTTCTTCTGGTGCTAGTAGCTTCCATGCCTATCCAGAGAAACCATTCACATATTTATCGCAGGCTGTTCGAATGGTAGAAAAGTTAGACAATGCCATTCGAATAAGCGAGGTTCTACTCCAGTTTTTCATTCCGAACCAGCAGCCATAAAATGCTGGTTGTTTTCCCCTTAAAAGGACACTATGCTACTTTCAAAGTGTGTCTAATCGTATCACTCTAAGTCTTGTGGCACCCTGATTGCTTGCCAGAAAGAAATTCTTCTTCCGCAGAGCCTCTTTCTTGCAACCATCTTTTGCGTGGTCCCTTCTTGTCATATTCACAGTGAGCCGCTGATAGTTTCCCTTCAAAAGTCTTGACAAGGCGTATGTCCCCTTTGAATATATCTGGCTGTGAATATTTTCCACGCACACAGTATCATCCTTTTCATTCTTTCTTCTCATGCGAGGACACCACCAGCCTCTGCAAACATTTCCAGCCGAAAAAGGCTTCCAAATGTTTGCTAGAGCCTGGAATCGCAAAGAACCCTACAACTGTAACTCTCTCGTGCAATAATATCAATGCGTGATTATGATTGTATGATTGTAGTATACCAGCTACCAGATTTTTACAGAACTTGCCGACAATGTTAAGCCCTTGCAGCCCGGGTCCCACTCCTCTATCCACCGATAATGTGTAGGCTAAATTGTCGACACGGATAAACTGGCAATAAATCACCTCAGTCCTTTAAGAATGCTTTCCTTGCTGACTTTTGTATTTATCCTTCTTCCTCTCAGCTTTCCACAACTATGTCTTTCTTCTATACTGACACCTGTATGATAATTAATCGGATTGTCATTTCGTCAGCCGCTACCGCCTAATTGTTAACCTTGCGATTCAATAAAGACTTTCTCCCCCACGAATTATTCGGCCCCTCTTATTCTTTATCGCATGAAACACGTCCCCATACTTATTTCCGTGCGTTCCAACTCTTTTGCCCACCCAGTATGCACGCCTCTTTGGCTAGCTGTCACTTAGCTATGCCGCCCGGGCTGATCCGACCCACGTGACTACCAAAAACTATGCAGTCAGCCTAGACCGGCGTACCCAACTTCACGTTTCTGCCCCACCTGACAAACCGGAACTGGACAGGATTCTTTCGGCACGCTCTCTACTTGAAGATTCCTTCGATATCTTCCTTGGTCCTTCTTACGAGTCTCTCAACACAGTTGATAAGTACTCCTTCTTGTGCGACCTAATATCTAATTGCGCGATGAAAAGCACTCCAACTAGAAAGGATGTTGATCCCAGGCTTCACAGGAACCCTGTCCCTTGGTGGGATAATGAATGTTCCAAGCCCATACGTTTGAGAAAGGCAGCTCTTAAGAAATGGATACACACTCGAAGCCCGGCTAATTATGCAGAATTTAAAAGACGCGTTGCTTTAACCAAAAAATACATAAAAAGGAAAAAGATTGATAGGTTCAGAGAATTTGCCTCTTCTATTAACATCCGTACTAATGCTTCATATGTCTGGAACAAATGCAAACTTTTCAAAGACAAGTGGGCTAATCTTCACCTCCCAAAACCTGTACCCTCTGACCGACATGTCAAAGTTTCTGAAATAGTAAACAAAATCGCTCCTGATTGGGTACCTACGAATCCCAACCTTTCTCTCCCAGAAACCAACTCCAATAATCCATTTTTCAATGTGCCTTTTGATTTTCATGAATTCAATTTAGCTCTCGCAAGCTATAAATCTTCAGCCTCTCCAGGACCAGACAAAATTGACTACTTATACATCATCAATCTTCCTCTAAAAATCAAACTCATATTGTTAGATTTATTTAATGAAATTTATTCTTGTAGTAATTTTCCCCCTTCGTGGAGAGATAGCCTTACGTTTTTCATTGATAAAAAAGACGCCAATAATGTAAGACCCATTTCTCTTACGTCTTGCCTTTGTAAGATTATGGAAAAAATGTCGAAACTCCGTCTCCAATGGTGGGTGGAGGCTTTTGATTTTCTCCCTTCTTCCCAATCCGGTTTTCGATCCGGGAAATCCTGCTCTGACAATCTTGCTACTCTCACGTTATCAATTGAGGAAGCATTTTTAAGAAACAAAGATGTTCCGGCGTGCTTTCTGGATGTCAAAGGAGCATTTGACAACGTCAATCCTGATATCCTTATCTCCAAACTTCAAGAAGTTGGTTGCTCAAATCTTGTCCTTAGTTTCATTAGATTTCTTACCCACGAAAGAAATCTTACTTTCATCCTAAACGCGTCCTCTACTGTAACAATAAAGGTTTTTAAAGGCCTTCCTCAGGGAGGGGTCCTTAGCCCATTGCTCTATCTTACCTATGTTAGAAACATAAATACTAATCTTTGCGAAAGTGTGCAAATATCACAATTTGCTGACGATATTGCTCCCGACCCCGCTAAAAGAAATATGGAGAATTCGATTTCCTCGCCCAGTTAAAGGCTTGGAGCGATAGGACTCAATTTGTCTCCAGAAAAACGGTGCTTATTCACTTTAACAAAAAAAGAATCCCTCCTGGTTCTTGTTCTATTCGAGTTAAAAATTGTAGAATAAAGTCTAGCCCATTAGTCCAATTTCTGGGAATCCTCTTTGATTTTCAGTTCAAATTTCAGGAACATATTGAATATGTCTGTAACAAATGCCTTAAAAGAATGAACATTCTTAAATTTGTTTGTGGCATACGTTGGGGTGCAGATCCTATCACTCTTCTGACCACAAAAAAAAGCCTGATCAGGTCAATTATTGATTATAACTCTTTTATCTACTTTCCATCCTGCAAAAACAGACTCCTTAGAATTGAGAGAATCCAGTACGCTGCCATACGTTGCGCTCTTGGTTACAGAATCAGTACTCCCACCAATATACTTTTGGCTGAATCGAAATGTCCATCTCTTCATCACAGATCTCAATATCTTTGTAACAAATTCCTGATTAAGACTTTTACCAACAATTCCTCTTCAATTCAAACGAATCTCAATAAGCTACACCAATCCGATGTCTGAAGTATTCTTTCTAAAAATTCTCGCTCCATGATTCCAAGACAATCTAAGACTATATTCGAACTTAAATCTAATCTTTACACACATGCCAAATTTATTCCCTACCTAGAGGACTATAAAACCATCTGCGCTGAGATAACTGTGGATGTCGAACTCGGAATACGTCTCAAAAATTCTCCTGATCCTAACAGTATATTCCTAGAACACTACCACGGAAGGCCCTCTGATTCCATCTCTTTTTTTAGGGATGGAAGTAAGATGGGCCCTTCTGGCGGAGTCGGAGCGGCTTTTTTCTCTCCAGGACTTGATGTATCTAAACAAATTGGCATGAATAAATTCTTCTCCATATTTTCTGCCGAGTGTATCGCCATAAAATCAGCAATTAAGTTTGGATCTCAATGCTCACATGAAAATGTGTTTATCTATTCCGATTGTCCTAGTGAGCTTCAAGTTCTTTCTAAAGGGTCAATGTCAAAAACTAATCCCTTCTTAATAGAAGCCAGAAGAGTTATAGTTTCTGCCTTTGAGAACAGGAGAAATCTTTTTCTTTATTGGATTCCAGCTCACGTGGGTATATCTCACAACGAAAAAGTTGATGTACTGGCTAAGGAAGCTGCCAATCTTGACACCTCATCGTTTCTCGTTCCTTTCTCAGACTTTTCTCAACATCTAAAATCTCTAGCAAAATCTGGCACTGAGGAGGATATGTTAAATGATGCTAAACTTAAAGGCACCACTTATTTTTCAAACTATTATAGTTCTTCCTCCTCTCCTTGGTTCACCGACAAAAACCTTTCGAGAGACTTTATATCCTGGGTCAATAGGTGTCGTGCTAACCATTATCATCTATCCTCCTCACTTGCCAGAATCAATTTTATTAATAGCCCCGAAGGGTACATTGGGGCAGCTGAGATATTCGGGAAGCAGTTAGACAAAACTCGGTGGATCTTTGAAGGTGGCTTTAATGTAACCAGCAAATTAATTTCGGGAAGATACTCGCACAGCAGTCGGACCTATTTCCGATTTGGTCGAAGGAATTGGAGTCTTGACAATTTAACGGTAAACTGCTTGTTGTAGTATTTTTTAAATTGAAATTTCATCCCTTGCGAACTAAAGGCCGTTTCCCGTTTCTCGATATCTAACGCGGTTGCCGGATTATGATTTTTTAAAACAGAGTCAATCATTTCTTGCTGCTGCAAGGCTGCGTGATATCATGAAGCTTCGGCCGAAACCTTACCTGCAGCGCCGCCTAGTTATTAGTATGTCAAACTGCCATCACCCTCTTGTAAGCTCTGACCGGTTTCGACCGCTAGCGCCAGCCAACCGGTTATTACCTTGCCGACCCTATGTTTGGCCGGTAAAATGGTAGGAATCCTACCCCGTATTCGTCGATTTTTCAAACAGCCATAACTAACAAACTCAGTCGAATTTTGCAAAATGGTATTAAACTTTTCGGTTTATTTTTGCATAAACAATTGCGGATTCCCGGCTGTCCAACATGTTGAGAATCACCCTGTATATCCGGGTACAGATGGTATACTTCGAGTTGTACAGCGTGCCGAAAGAATCCTGTCCAGTTCCGGTTTGTCTGGTGGGGCAGAGACGTGAAGTTGGGTACGCCGGTCTAGGCTGACTGCATAGTTTTGGGCAGTCACGTGGGTCGGATCAGCCCGGGCGGCATGGCCAAGTGACAGCTAGCGAAAGAGGCATGCATACTGGGTGGGCAAAAGAGTTGGAACGCACGGAAATAAGTATGGGGACGTGTTTCATGCGATAAAGGATAAGAGGGGCCGAATAATTCGTGGGGGAGAAAGTCTTTATTGAATCGCAAGGTTAACAATTAGGCGGTAGCGGCTGACGAAATGACAATCCGATTAATTATCAACAGGTGTCAGTATAGAAGAAAGACATAGTTGTGGAAAGCTGAGAGGAAGAAGGATAAATACAAAAGTCAGCAAAGAAAGCATTTTTAAAGGACTGAGGTGATTTATTGCCAGTTTATCCGTGTCGAAAATTTAGCCTGCACATTCTCGGTGGATACAGGAGTGGGATCCGGGCTGCAGGGGCTTAACAATGTCGGCAAGTTCTGTAAAAATCTGGTACCTGGTATAATACAATCATACAATCATAATCACGCATTGACATTATTGCACGAGAGAGTTACAGCTGTAGGGTTCTTTGCGATTTCAGGCTCTAGCAAACATTTGGAAGCCATTTGTGACTGGAAATGTTTGCGGAGGCTGGTGGGGTCCTTGCATGAGAAGAAAAAATGAAAAGGATGCTACTGTGTGCGTGGAAAATATGCACAGCCAGATATATTCGAAGGAGACGTAGACCTTGTCAAGACTTTTGAAGGGAAACTATCAGCGGCTCGCTGTGAATAGGACAAGAAGGGACCAAGCGAAAGATGGATGCAAGGTAGAGGCTTTGCGCAAGGAGAATTTCTTTCTGGTGAGCAATCAGGGTGCCACAAGACTTAGGGTGATACGATTAGACACACTTTGAAAGTAGCACAGTGTCCTTTTAAGGGGAAAACAACCAGCAATTTATGGCTCCTGGTTCAAAATGAAAAACTGGAGTAGAACCTCGCTTATTCGAATAACGTTGTCTAACTTTTCTACCATTCGAACAAGCTAGCACCAGAAGAACCCATAAAAATAGAATGAGCCAATGACTGAGGTCCGAATAAGGGAGGTTTTGCTATGCCACTTTCAAAGCAGTAAGGCGCTCACTGCTAATTAATAGTTGTGAACTATTTGGTCTGCTCTCCTGGACTAAATGTTTCCCTTGCGATATTTTGCAGAGCCTGAGAATCCTGCATCCCGAATCCAAACTGGTCCCGTCTCACCAGCGAGCACCCCTCCTGAATCCCGGCCCGCCGTCCAGTCTCTCTCCACCTATTGCCCGTCCCGTTTCTGTAGCGAGCGCCACACCACTCCTGAATCCCAGCCCCTTCCGACTCAACAGCAGCGAGCGCCTCTTACTGCTTTGAAAGTAGCACAGCAAAAGCTCTCTTATTCGAACCTCAGTCACTGAGTCACTCTATTTTTATGGGTTCTTCTGGTGCTAGTAGCTTCCATGCCTATCCAGAGAAACCATTCACATATTTATCGCAGGCTGTTCGAATGGTAGAAAAGTTAGACAATGCCATTCAAATAAACGAGGTTCTACTCCAGTTTTTCATTCCGAACCAGCAGCCAAAAAATGCTGGTTGTTTTCCCCTTAAAAGGACACTGTGCTACTTTCAAAGTGTGTCTAATCGTATCACCCTAAGTCTTGTGGCACCCTGATTGCTCACCAGAAAGAAATTCTCCTTGCGCAAAGCCTCTACCTTGCATCCATCTTTTGCTTGGTCCCTTCTTGTCCTATTCACAGCGAGCCGCTGATAGTTTCCCTTCAAAAGTCTTGACAAGGTCTACGTCTCCTTCGAATATATCTGGCTGTGAATATTTTCCACGCACACAGTAGCATCCTTTTCATTCTTTCTTCTCATGCAAGGACACCACCAGCCTCCGCAAACATTTCCAGTCAAAAATGGTTTCCAAATGTTTGCTAGAGCCTGAAATCGCAAAGAACCCTACAGCTGTAACTCTCTCGTGCAATAATGTCAATGCGTGATTATGATTGTATGATTGTATTATACCAGCTACCAGATTTTTACAGAACTTGCCGACATTGTTAAGCCCCTGCAGCCCGGGTCCCACTCCTGTATCCACCGAGAATGTGCAGGCTAAATTTTCGACACGGATAAACTGGCAATAAATCACCTCAGTCCTTTAAAAATGCTTTCTTTGCTGACTTTTGTATTTATCCTTCTTCCTCTCAGCTTTCCACAACTATGTCTTTCTTCTATACTGACACCTGTTGATAATTAATCGGATTGTCATTTCGTCAGCCGCTACCGCCTAATTGTTAACCTTGCGATTCAATAAAGACTTTCTCCCCCACGAATTATTCGGCCCCTCTTATCCTTTATCGCATGAAACACGTCCCCATACTTATTTCCGTGCGTTCCAACTCTTTTGCCCACCCAGTATGCATGCCTTTTTCGCTAGCTGTCACTTGGCCATGCCGCCCGGGCTGATCCGACCCACGTGACTGCCCAAAACTATGCAGTCAGCCTAGACCGGCGTACCCAACTTCACGTTTCTGCCCCACCAGACAAACCGGAACTGGACAGGATTCTTTCGGCACGCTGTACATACAAGTCAAAACTAATACTGGTACTTATAAGAGAAGTTTACTAAAAGTATGTCCTCTTCCAATTGACGTGAATAAAAATATAACATTGGCAATCATGCGATTTAATTATATTACATATATAATTAATAATATATCATAAATTTATATTGGGCTTCCGTTTCCGGTGACGAGCGAGAAAGGTGTGCGAGAGAGTGTGTGAGAGGGTAAGGGTGTTACGGGAAGGTGAAAAGGGGGAGAAGGGTAGGGAAAAGGGCGTGAGAGCTAGTGGGATAAAAGGATTAGGGGTGAGTGAAAGGGTAAGGGAGCAGAAAAAGAAAATGGAGAGCGAGGATCAGGGAGGTTACAGTGCAGTGACACGAGGCGGGTGTCAGGAAGTAAGGAAGAGATGGAGCTGGGATATAGGGAAGACGAGAGGTGGCGCGGAAGGAGATATGTGGGTAAGGCAGGACGGGTGGGCTGATAAGGCAAGTAGGACGGAGCAGTAGAGAGCGGTGTTGAAGGGTGGAGAGGGGGAGAGGAGTGAGGGAGGAGAACAGGTGGGCCGAAAGGGAATGGAGAGAATAGCGGAAGGGTCAGGAGGTGAAGGGAGGCAACGGACGAAAAGTTGCAGTAGGAACAGTAGCGTTGGGAGTGTGGCGGTAGTGCTAGAGGGGCTGTGGGGTAGTAAGAGGAAGGAAAGGGGGGAGGAGGGTGGCGAAGAGAAGGACGGGAGGGCGTTCAAGAGGAGCGTGAAAACGAGCAGGTCGCAGAGAGGAGAAGGAACGAAGGAGGGAGTCAGGGAGGGAAAGGAGGAGCAGGGAGAAATTAAAAGAATGCTTGGGGAGATGATGGACGAAATTAGGAGGCAAAGGGAGGAGATGGAATGGCAGGCGGAGAGGAGGCATAAGGAGATGGAGGTAATGAAGGAGCTAAGGAAAGAGCTGAGGAGGGAGAGGGAATTGAGAAGAAGGAAGATGGAGGAATGGAAGTAGGATAGGAGGAGATGGGAGGTGAAGGGGAAGAGGTGGGAAGAGATCATGGGGAGGATGGAGAAGTGGGAAATAGAGAAAGGGCAGGGGAAGGGGTTGGGGGAGGAAGGAAGTATGAGGCTGAGGAAAATAGAGCTGAGGGTGGACAGAAAAGAGAGAGAAGCGAGAAGGGACAATGTGATAGTGAAGGGGATGGAAATAGAAGGAAAGGGAGAAGTGAAGGCAGTGGAGGAGCTGTGGCAGGCGATGGGGTAAAGGGAGGAGGTAAAGATTATAAAGGAAATTAAGAGAGTTGGAAGGATGGGTGGTAGGGGAAAGGGGGTGGTGATGGCGAGGCTAGGAGGCTAGGCATATTTTTCAATCTCTTGAGAACATCCCTACAAAATTTCAGATTAAAATTTAAAAAACTATCAAAGTTGTGGGCCTATCTGCACAGCTAGAAATCGTCTTCCTTTGGTTTTTGTTATATTTATGAATGTGTTTTATGCAATTGGTTGACACGATTACAAAAAAACTATTAGTCCAAACGACTTGAAATCTGAACAGGGCGTTCACAGGATGTTCCTTTATCGCATGAACTAAAAGAAACGCGATACGTTAAAAAAATGTTCTTTTAAATAAAAAATCTGCAATTTCCGTCGATAAAATCGAAAACTTCATTTTAAATTGACACCACTATCTCAAAAATTAAAATTTTGTTATTCTAGGTCATGCGATAACTGCATTTATAACAAACAAATTAAGACCCCATTTTTAATTGTCAGGTCACTAGGAAGCGATATATCATGTCAACCACTTAAGGGGCTAAGCTACCCACGTGACTTTTCGCGAATTGGTCGCTGGCCGTGTTACCTACAGATTTTGACGGTAACATAAGAGCGAGATGGAGCTGCACGCGATATCTGTCCATTGACTCGATCACAAACGCATTTGTGTTTGTGTGTATATATGTATCTGTTCGTCTGGCGACAACTTTGTGGTACGTCTTGCGATGCTCGCGTCGCTTTGCCGATCTCGGACTGGGATACTGCCGACTCCCGAGATTCCGAGACCGGGGCTAGAATTGCAGGCATATATATATATGTATGTGTGTAATGTATATGGGAATCGATGTTTCTGTTTCGCATTGGATACAAAAAGTGACGTAGACTATTTGATTTTCACTAGTGTCAAGCCTGTCGTATCGTGAACCGTACTCCAAAATCATGTTCTAAATGTATCGTGAATCAAGCACTAATAATGTAAAGCAAAAGAAAAAGCAAAGAGTATAAAAAAGTATGAGCTCGCGCCTCTCTGGGTGGAATCGAACTCGGTCCTTTCAAATGTGAATCCATTGCTTTACCCATAGCACCACTTGCAAGACTATCGTCAAATCTCCCCATTTCAATACAAGAATTGTGATCCTTCTCATTATTTTGTTTACTATGACAAGCTTTGGTTTGAGTGACTCGTATGCCGTATACAATTGGCCCAAAATACAATAATTGGTTTCATGAAATATTACTTGACGTGTAGAGAAAAAACTGGCCATTAGCCATAGCTGTTTCGATATTTTCATAATAATTGGGTTTGTAGTTTCGAATTCAGAGAGAAAATACACAATGAGAACAGATAAGGTCTTAGGAAAGGTACCTCACTATGTTGCTAACTCGATTGGAACATCTATCACAAATCGTCTACAGTTTTGGTCAATACACATCGGGGGCTATTTCATCGAAAAAGTATTTGAATACTCAAAAAGTTATGTACGTCATAGCAGTCATTCAAATCCAAGTTATGTATCCACGCCATAGCAAAAAGAGCTCGAATTACAATTATGTTATATTTTGGATATCAATGTACAGGGTGTTCCAAAACTAGGCGTTTCGGAGATGGCCATCTTGTGGGGTGGGCCTTTCTAAGGACTATAGCACTTTCCGAATTTGAAAGCGCCATCGAACTTTGGGAGGTAATTGCGAAAAGGTGTAGCCAATCCGCGCTCGAGCCTGCGAGCGGTCGCTGTGACACGGCGCGAAGCGGTGGGATGGGGCGAGCCGGCGAAGACTCTCGCCGCCTCGCTGGCCGCGTCATCCGCGCACGTCGCACGCTACCGAACCCTACGCGCGAATAAGTATTGCCGCGGAGCAGGCTCGCAAGTCGCTCTAGCGCTAGGGGGGCTATCCAAGGTGCCCTTTTGCGCCGAAGATGAGCGGGCGTATTTCGGCGGCACGCCTCGCCGATTTTGGGGGCGACAACCGTACTGCTGGTTCCAGGTAAACCAAACTCGGAGAATCTTTTGAAAAGGCTTCAATGCATCTACCAATTTAATTTCAGCAAGATAATGCCAAGCGAATCGGATTTATTCCCGATTTCGCCAGATAAATTAGTGTAGCGAGAATTCAGCGCTGATTTGATTATTAGAATTTTTTTTTATGAAAACCTAATCCTTTGCCAACAATACGTCGCTTCCCGATTGCCGATATCTAACGCAGGTTCCGAGTTATGATTTTTTAAAGGAGGGTCGGTGTCGCGCGAGCGACAACGCTGCCGGCGCAGCGGTCGTGACCGGTCGGGCAGTTGCACGCGCGACACCGACCCTCCTTTAAAAAATCATAACTCGGAACCTGCGTAAGATATCGACAAACGGGAAGCGGTGTATTGTTCGCAAAGGATGAGGTTTTCATTTAAAAAATATTCTAGCAATCAGATCGCCATTAATTTCTCGCGACACTAATTTATCCGACGAAATCAGGAATATCTCCGGTTCGCGTGAAAGTATCGCGCTGAAATTAGATTGGTAGATGCATTGAAGCCTTTTCGAAAGATTCCCCGAGTTTGGTTTACCTGCGCCCCCCGTACCGCGAGTTAGCCCCTTCGAACCCAGGCAGGTCACGATCGCCGGCTGCGGGCCCGCGCGCGCGACACCGGCCCCCCTTTAAAAAATCATAACTCGGAACCTGCGTTAGATCTCGGCAATCGGGAAGCGACGTATTGTTGGCAAAGGATTAGGTTTTCATAAAAAAAAAATTCTAATAATCAAATCAGCGCTGAATTCTCGCTACACTAATTTATCTGGCGAAATCGGGAATAAATCCGATTCGCTTGGCATTATCTTGCTGAAATTAAATTGGTAGATGCATTGAAGCCTTTTCAAAAGATTCTCCGAGTTTGGTTTACCTGGAACCAGCAGTACGGTTGTCGCCACCAAAATCGGCGAGGCGTGCCGCCGAAATACGCCCGCTCATCTTTGCCGCAAAAGGGCACCTTGGATAGCCCCCCTAGCGCTAGAGCGACTTGCGAGCCTGCTCCGCGGCAATACTTATTCGCGCGTAGGGTTCGGTAGCGTGCGACGTGCGCGGATGACGCGGCCAGCGAGGCGGCGAGAGTCTTCGCCGGCTCGCCCCATCCCACCGCTTCGCGCCGTGTCACAGCGACCGCTCGCAGGCTCGAGCGCGGATTGGCTACACCTTTTCGCAATTACCTCCCAAAGTTCGATGGCGCTTTCAAATTCGGAAAGTGCTATAGTCCTTAGAAAGGCCCACCCCACAAGATGGCCATCACCGAAACGCCTAGTTTTGGAACACCCTGTATATAGTGAAACAGGAAAGTTGGCATACTATAAGTACTTGTTTGTCCAAAAGCACACAGTATTAGAAGCACGAAGCAGAACCACTATTCTTGTAGTTGTAGCGGAATGGGGAGATTTTACTGCTAGTTATGCAAATAGTGTAACGAGTAAAGCGATGGATTTGCATTTGGAAAGAACGGGTTCGATTCCGCATAGTACGTAGATTTTTTTTCTTTTTTAAAACTGAACAGTGTTCCATTTGACTGAGTACTGCAGAGCACAGCCGACACAGTGTCTCTCTGTGTCGTAAGTGGAAATCACTTTACTTTTGGCAATATATTGTTACGCGTCGCGGACGTGGATCGCGTAATAGGCATGGACGAAGCTGATTATTAGATGGATAAAGGCGTATATTTAAGAACCGGGAATGCGTGCACACAGGATAAGATCCAGCATTAGACTGACAGTCGTGTAACATGTTAGATAGTGGAACGACGGGTAGTCAAGGACAATGTTCAGGGCTTCGGACCAGGGATGACAGGTGTTTGATACAACTGGGCGCCAAGGCCGTAACAATATGAATGAATGAACTTATCAAATTATTTGTAATATAGGTTTGGTGGTAATCAAAGTGAGGCAGTCTACTTCACTTTGCTTATCTGAAATGAAACCGAGAGACCCCGGTCCAATATGAATGTGACATACATGCCTGTACATATATTCATCATTCATTTATCGTATTATAATGAGCGTAGCATTACAGGCTCTTAGGAATAATGCCAACGGCTCAAATAGTTACAATGACGAAGCATCTGATAAACGCGTCGAAAGATTACTGCACCTATATCTTTATGTTTTGAAACAACACTATTTCCTAGGCAAAATCACAATCCCATAGAACAACGACAAGCCCGGTTTATTGAACATTCTTCTTTCCCTTTATATATTTCATAGCTAAAATTCGTGAATCAGAATAGAGGATTCCTCCTCCAAAATCATATAGTTATGAACTGTCCCTTCATTTCGTCAGCCTGCCTGACCCCACAACACGCCGCGCTGCCAAGCTTTGGTCTGACGTTTGTCGCGAATAGCCCTCTAAATTAGGCGCCTTCTCGTTCTCGGCGACCGACCTAAAGTACTCACAAATATTGATATATGCGATCGAACTATGGCGAAATCCGGCAGAAAACAAGGTTACACGGGGCCACTTCCTACGGCTTCATTTCTTACAGTTTCAAGATGAAATATAGCTTGGCGTGTTCCCTAGTTCATAAGGAAGACCGCTCTGGTGGTTATTTTGAAAGGAAAACACGGGAATGACACAAATATACCTCAGCAAAAAGCCAGAATATTTCGCGACCATATTTAAAAATGTGTAGACTTTAGACGACTAATTTGCTACAAAAATAACACAATACCATGAAACAACTACCAGAGCGGTCTCTATTGGACTTTCCTCTTTGGATTGAAATCTTTCCCGACCCAAAATCATGTCACATAAGCGAGCAGGAAGTGGCCCCGCGAACTCATATTTTGGGCCAATATCACCGGTAAAACAGCGACCCTGCATTACCGCGGCAGACCAGAGCCTAGCCCCTTAAAGAGGTATCTCGTGGAATCGCCCGAACAATCACAATCAAATTTTTTAAATATTTTTATTTATAGAAAAGACAAAGGAAAAAAGGGCAAATGTTGTTTTTAACATACAAATTAATTTCAGCGTATATTTCTTGTATTAAATGTTATCCAAATGGCATAGTTTATTGGTCGAGAAAAAGCAAATCCCCCCTTAAATTCTCGAAAGACGTATCAACCTGCAGAGATTTATAAGTCTGAAGTAACCTTAGCCGAAGCAAGTAATTTAATTATTAATTATCATTAATCTTGAAATAATATTACTAGCATGAATATGAAGGCCAATAGCTCTGCGGAGTTATTGGAAATAATAAGTTAATGAACGCTGAAGGTGAATGCCTTCCCATTAGTTCTGAGGAACTGATGGAAATAATTCAATGCAATAAAGAAATGAGCTGATTAGAAATTGATGTTATTAATGATTATTTCGTAGAAGGGCACTAATTCAGACTTTCTTAGATTCAACTTGCTCAATAAACATTTTGTCAAAACAAGGGGTGATTGGAAAAGTTGAGGGGAGAGGGAAGGGGAATGGAAGAGAGAAAGGATGAGTAGAATGTAGAGAAGTGTAACGGAAACGAAGATCCAATGGTGTGAATGGGAGACGGATGGAGGGTATGTGTGTGTATGTGGGTGGGAGAGAGAGTGAAGCGTGGCTAAGCAAGTGGGGTATGGCGAGCGTAGCGTAGCGGGAGTGGTATGCGAGGCGTGCAGGATGGAGAGCAGCGAGCGACGCAGGGAAAGGATGAAAAAGCGTAGGCAAACAGGCAGAGGTGAAGATGGAAAGGAGACAGGAAGGTGGCCAGAAGACGGAGGAGAGCAAGAAAGAGTGAGGACACAGTGAGGAGAAGGTGAAAAAGGGTGGCGGGAAAGGGGGGATGCAAAAAGGTGTAAAGGGAAAGGAGATTGTAGCCCCAAGGGGAACAATAAACTAATCAATCGCTACATTTTATAAAACTAAAAGGTGTATCAGAAGTTAATCACTTGAATTTAATATAAAACATACATAAATCCTGCTTTTAGTGATCCCCAACACTAATATTAAATTATTGATTTTTTAAAATTACTCGCTTAATTTAATTATTTTAAATTAGATTAGCATTCTGGACAGTTGGCTACTTTCATACCTTGGTATCCTGGCTGGCAAACACAGTTCAAATCAGGGTCCGATCGCACTTCGAAGTTCTCGCCATCTAAGTAGGTTATTCCATCTACCACACACTTGGGTCTATCACCTGGGTCTTCGGCTGAAATGCGTTTTAACATAACGATTTGGCATTGCGGAGAATTACAGTAAAAACGAATAAGGTTGGCCGAAAGGATCTCGTAACTGACACACTCGCTCGGCACTCGGTAACAGCTCTAGGAAGGCTCCTGAATAGTGTTGTTACATTCTCAGCTTAATCGGACCAACTTTCTTCTGACTTTTATTGCATAATTCCGTAGTTTAAGACCGCTAGCATTTCGAATATTCGACTTCCCAGCGTGTTTTTGAAACCTTAAAATTTACCACTCCGACTTTTCCAGCCTAGGTTACCTAGAATGTCCCCATGCACCGTCTACACCCACGTGCACCAAAATTTTCGAGACTCACACACCGAATGTGTTATACACTGACACACACCCACTATAGCCCTTTGCTTCAGATTTTTTGAGTATACTATAAACCCCGATTTTCCGAAGCAAAAACGGATTCGGTATTAGAGCGTCTAATACGGCGGAGCTTTGCTAGTTTATCTTACTGAAAAACTACGTGAACGTGTATTACATCGAGCATTAGTCTCCTTCGAAGCAACTAATTAACAATGCAGTGTCAGCAACAAACCGCGGCTGTTAGGCAAACCTATAGTTCATCATAGCATCCCCGTTCAACTCGGACCGTTATAACGAACTTGTCTCGAGCGAAATACGAAAGCGACTTATATTATATTATTGAATATCCTGTATGGTAGAAAATAAGTGTAGAATTAAATAAAGCCATGTATAACATATTGTAAAGACCGTCCGGGGAAGGCGAAGAAATTTGGGATGAATTGTCTCTGGTGCAGTAATCATTGCAGCCGATCCCCCGTAGTGCACGGTAGCGTACATACGCACCGTGGCCTAGAAGCCATTCGTGCTCAGGTAGAGGTACGCTTCTACCTGAGGCCGAGACTGACCCCGTCAGGGATTAAAACTCCCGGGTTTTGAGGGAAAACCCCATACTAAAATCGGGAAAAGAGGGGGAGTGTCGTTTAAATATGTAGAGCAAGCGCCGAACCGGACAGTCTAAAAGGGAGCAAGGGAGAGAACCGTCGAATAAACTACGCGAGTGAGTTCCACACTGTTCTTCGGGTAAAGTTCCTAACAGAACTTATATCAACATCAATTGTAAACAAACCGCACACATTTACAGGGTGATTCGGGTAAGTGCTATCGGCTTTTTACCGTCGTATTTTGAGTTATTGATTTTACCGGTAATTGACTCGCCTGCCCCGTGATGTCACCGGTATCGCGTGACTGCTCGGGGCCAACTGGCCGAATCGCGCCAGATACCGACAGTCTCCCGATTAACCGGCAAGGGCAGAATGTGCCGGGACAATATTTCTGCAGCACACTGGAAGGGAGAGTGCGAATGATGACATAATAAAATGTTTCACGCATAATAAATACTGTCATTGTTATATTCTGTCATTCGTAATAGTTTTAGTCTTTCTTTTTACTGTAAAGCGAAATATTGAAAGAGCCAGCAGTTCTCAAATTAGCTCGGGGATCATCATCATCGGGCTTTTGCACTTTTGCGAAGGGCTGGGATTAGACGCGCTCGTCGTCAATCGCCGTGAAATCATCACACGCCGCATGCTGCTGCACCTGCACGCACGTCTGCAGCAGCAATGCGATCAAGCGGTGCGATTCAATTGCGGACTGCTTCGCACTCGGTGTGCGTGCTGCCTTACGCCTATAGAAAATCAATAAGGCTGATGTCTGAAAGTGTCGATCGTCCTCCGCCAATTTCGCGATGGATCGGTTTTTGTTTAACCGGCTCATTTCCATCACGAACGCCGCCAGCTACGGTAAGTGACACAGGTTATCATAGGTTAAATTAATATATATTAATTATGATATTATTATTTTCTCTTCGTAGAAATGGACGAAGTAATGCCCAGCACCAGTGGCACCAGCTGAGGCGGGAAGGCGGCCACTAAGTTTCCAATCTCGCTCTCCCAATCTCTCTCAGTGTCTTTCAGTCTCTCCAAGTCTCTCTCAGTCTCTCCAAGTCTCACTCAATCTCTCTCAGTCTCGTTTAGTCTCTCTGAGTCAAGCTCAGTCTCTCTCTCTCTCCCTCTCTCGGTTAGCATCTAAGGTTAATCTAATGTTAATATTATGTATTATAAATAGCTGAGAAAGCTAATAAATATCAATCAATCAATCTCTCTCTCTCTCTCTCTCTCTCTCTCTCTCTCTCTCTCTCTCTCTCTCTCTCATGAGTACCATCCACGCTTTTCACCGCTCTGCCTTTTCGGCCTATTTTCTGCCGCACTTCTGCCCCGTGGGGCCTGTTACAGGTTTGCTGCGTATTATCGAACGGCCTGCCTACATTTTGGCCTAATTATTTCATCGGCTTCTCACCTAGCCGACGAGAATACGACCTATCTTTCTGTGCGATATTTGACAGAAATTCTAACCCCCAATTACTGGGTCGGTTAATTTTCGTCACCTCGGGACATTTGGAATTTCTTCGATCTACACCTGACGCCCTCTCGCTGATTGCCGCTGCCACGGTTGCCACCTGTCACCACCTAGGGCGCATAACCTAAAATGGAGCGGCTCACGGCATGCGCTAAATGTCGTAAAGATATTGCGAAGGAGGCGGTCTCTTGCCCCTCTTGTAAAGGTAAGATGCACCCTGGATGCCTCAAATCGCATCTATCGGCGTGCAAGGGCGCCCTAACATCGGCGACCACCCCGGCTGCCGCCTGCGCCGTCGCTCCAGCTTCTGCCCAGCTTGCTGCCTCTGCTGCAGCCTACGCGGCAGCCCCTACAGTGGCCCCTACTGGACCTGATCATGGGACGAATGGACCTCCTGCCGACAACGCCGCCCTCGCTCCTGCCATACAGGCCCTCACAGCCACGCTCACCGCCGTCATGCATGAGCAGCGTGCTCAAGTGGAGTCCACGAATGCCTGTCTCGCCCAGCTATCTGCCACCACGGCGCAGCTTGCTGACAGGTTTTCTAACCTCAACAGCCGAATCAGTGCCCTGGAAGCCAGTGTAACTGCAAGTGACTCCAGAGTGGCCTTCCTCACTTCTGCCATTACACGGCCTCCAAGCAGAGGTACTCGCAGTTAAAATCTCGGAAACATCTCGGCCCTCTCCGACAATTTCCACCTTGTTGGATGACTCGGCTGCGATGCGGCTAACTCGTCTGGAGCTCGCCAACAGATCCGGAGAGCTCACCATCTCCTCACAATGTCCGGCCGCGGACATTGTCTCGGTCTCGCGCATACGCGGGACCCCCTCTGCTGACCGTCCCCGTCTGCTTCACCTGAGGCTATCCTCCGCCGCTCTCCGCAACGCGATCCTTGCCGCCAAGCGCAAGAAACGGGACCTACCCGCCTCCGTGGTTGATCCTGCCTTTTCTACGACACTCATTAACGTTAATGAGTATCTTCCGCGCTAGATTTTCTCGCTCCTAAGGCGCTGTCGGTCTCTAGCCCGCGAGCGTGGATTCCTGCGTGTCTGGCATCGTGACGGGTGCGTGTTTATTAAACAGACTGCAGATAGCCCAGCTGTCAAAATCGAATCCGCACGTGATCTAGACACCAAGCTATCATGAAGGCGCAGCCCCCGTGCGCGGTCCCCTAGTGGTGTTCAGGCCTCTCCTCTGCCGTTGCGTCTTTCTCACATTAATGCGGAGTCCCTCCCCAGGCACTTTGATTGTTTCCGGGCCTATTTTTCACAATCACCATCGGACATTATTGCTGTGTCGGAGTCATGGCTAAGACCGTCCACGCCTGACTCACTTTACGCGCTACCGGGATTCGCATTGCACAGGTGTGACAGGGATGGCAGAATGGGTGGTGGCGTCTGTCTATACATTCGTAGCTCTCTCTCTTCCTCTGTGATTGCATCCTCCTACTCCTCTTCACATGCCGGCCCAGAATACCTCTTCGTTGAGGTGGCTGTTCCTGCCACTGGCTCCCTTCTTGTAGGAGTCGTCTATCGTCCCCCGCATGCTCCTCTCTCTCTCTCTTTGAGCCTGTGTTCGCCGATATTGTCTCGGATTATCCGAATAGGGTAATTCTTGGTGATTGGAACGCGGATATGGGTTCATCATCTTTTGACTCCTACTACCTTGGAGAACTTTTCTCCCGCCTTCACTCTACTCCATTCCCTACGCTCCCACTTTTCACACCTCTTTTTGCTCCACTCGACTCGATCTCGGGCTTGTGGACGATTCCGGCAGGGTAGCTTCCTTTTTCCAGAGCAAAGAGCTTCACTGCTCTAACCATGATCACAACTCGCTAGACTATATCCTAACTTTTCGGGTTGTACCAACCAATGATCTTCGTCGTAGGTATGGTTCTGTCAGCCGTGACGCGCTACTCGATGACATCTCGCAGCTTAGTTGTGTTC
Organism: Crossocerus cetratus; assembly: GCA_963675795.1. Classification (NCBI taxonomy): domain Eukaryota; kingdom Metazoa; phylum Arthropoda; class Insecta; order Hymenoptera; family Crabronidae; genus Crossocerus; species Crossocerus cetratus. The sequence continues at coordinate 6,486,780 of OY776671.1, forward strand.
GCCTTGCTTCGAACTCTTGTGAGAGTAGTGTGGATCGGCTAGTTGACAATTTCAACGTGGGAATGCTGCGAGTTCTCGGCGAGCATGCCCCGCTTCTACCTCTGCGTATTCGACGGCCTCCTGCTCCCTGGATCACCCCTGAGATTAGAGCAGAAATGCGCTCTCGGGACTCTCTCCGACGCTCCTTCCGTAAGTCTGGTCACCCGAACACTTGGGCCCAATACAAGGCCTCTCGTAACCGGGTCCAGGGCCTTCTGGTGCAAGCCAGAGCCACCTTCCTGTTGGACCGCTTTTCCTCCCATCAACACCCGAATGTCCTTTGCCGCGAGCTAAAGTTTTTCGGGGTCCTCCCACCCTCTCGCATCTCTACTCCTACCCACTTGTCTCCGGACATACTTAACTCTCTCTTTCTCTCAGCTCATGCTTCCTCCCCTTCGGCCGCCCCCGCATGTCTCACGTCATCCGACCATCCCTCCGATGATTCGCGTTTTTACTTCTCTCCCGTTACGGAAGAGTCTTGCTCGCACCGTGCGCCTAGCCAACTCGTCCATCTCACCCTCTGATGAATTCAGTGTGAGGTTCCTACTGCTCTCTCTCCCCGCTATCTTTCCCGCTATTCATCATATCTTTAACTCTTCTCTTGCTTTCTCTATCTTCCCTGCCGCCTGGCGCAAAGCCATTATTGCTCCTATCCCCAAAAAACCGAACGCAACTGCTCCTGCCGATTTTCGCCCTATCTCTCTCCTTCCTGAACTATCTAAAATCCTTGAGAGGGTTGTCCTCAATGACATCCTGGGCTTTCTCAGTCGCTCTGGAAAGTTGGACCCCTCACAACATGGTTTTGTCAAAAACCGTTCCACCCAGACTGCTCTCCTGACACTTCCGGATGACGTCCGTCTCGCTGCTGATCAGCGGATGGTCACAATTCTGATGTGTCTAGACTTCTCCAAGGCCTTTGACACTGTAGACCACGCACTTCTTCTCTCTAAACTTCACTCTCTCAACCTCTCTTCTCCGGTCTTACAGTGGATCTGGTCCTACCTCACGAATAGGACGCAGGCAGTCAGAATCGGTCGGTCAATCTCTCAATGGTCCCCGGTCCACTCGGGCGTGCCGCAAGGCTCCGTCCTCGGACCGTTCCTCTTCTCCCAGTACATAGATGATCTCAACTCGGTCATCAGATATTCAAAGGTTGTCAAATACGCGGATGATGTACAACTGTACATCTCTGCTCCTTATCATGAGTTGGGCGATGCAGTCACAAGGATTAATTCTGACCTTGCCGGCGTCTCTGGCTGGTCCTCAATGCATTCACTTTCCTTGAACATTTATAAAACGCAATGCTTGATGCTCGGCTCTGCTCGCGCCCTGAGCCTGCAGTCTGTGGCTGGAGCCCCCCCGGTTCGGGTGGGTGGTACGCCCATCCCGTACGCCTCTAAGGTTGTCTCGCTGGGCCTGCACATCTCGCCCGCTCTGGACTGGGGCGATCACGCTGGACACATCTGTAGTAAGATCTATGGTGTGCTTGCGAGTCTCCGGCGCCAACGCACTGCGTTACCGCGGAGCTTAAGGGTTAAGCTCGTATCCTCCCTCATTCTGCCACACCTAGACTATTGTTGTCTTGCCTTACTAGGAATTACTGCCACTGACGAGATCCGAGTCCAGCGTGCGCTAAATGCCTGTGTGCGCTTTATTTTCGACGCGCCGCGCGATGCGCACATTACTCCCTTCTTCCTCCGCTTGGGGTGGTTGAAGGTTCGCGAGAGATGGCTGCTTTTCCTAGGCGTTTGGCTCTACCGCGCCGTCGTCTTGAACTCTCCGGGTCCCCTGCGTGATCTGCTTACGCCCAGGTTTGAAGGCTCTGCTGGATACCCGTCTCGTCAAAGGGGTACCCTGCTCCGGGTCCCTAATCATCGCACCTCCTTCTTCGCGGCCTCCTTCTCCATTGCGGGGCTCGCAATTCTGGAATGACCTTCCAGCTGTCATTCGGGAGTGCGACTCTGAGGTATCCTTTAAGAATGCGTTATGTGCACACTTGGCTGAGCGATATACGTGAGACCCGCTTTCCAGCGCTTGTCTTTCTTGGTTTCTTGGCCTGCGTCCTAATTTCTTATTTCTTATATTTTATATTTTATATTTTATATTTTATTTGAACGCTTTTTGCTTCCGTTGCTCTACTTCGTTTTATGCGTTCTCTGTACTGTAGCCTTTGCGATTGTTTTGTGCGTCTATCGGGGTGCCTAGCTGCTTTGTTTGTTTTACTCACTCTTCACCTATCACACTTCTAGTTTTAAGTTCTGTCGTATTAATTTATCTTTTTGTTACACTAATTGTAATGTTCTGAGAGGGCAAAACGCCCTAGGACAAATACACGTCTTATCTTATCTCTCTCTCTCTCTCTCTCTCTCTCTCTCTCTCTCTCTCTCTCTGAGTGATGAGACGTGTCCAAGTATCGCTCCCATAATGAGCTCATTATTTAGTGGTAAATGGTGCAAAATTGGTGCAAAAACTATGTCAAAGTGATCAGTTTACACTGGTGAGTGACTCTGATATTGATCATTCCCGATCGATATCGGAATAAATGTCCCGTGTATGACCACGTGAATGTGAAAAGATGCTTTAAGTGTTGGAGTTATTACCACATAGCAGCGAACTGTACAAGAGAAGAAACGTGTTATAAGTGCGCAGGGAAGCATAAGGCAAATGAGTGTAAAGCCGAAAAATACAGATGCATAAATTGTATGTTTAAAAACCAAACATACAACTTGGAAATAAATGTAGAGCATAGTGCGCTGGACCGGATACAAGAGAGCGATCTGAGAAGAGAAGAAGAGAGTAGGAAGGATGGAGTAACAATCAAAGAAGGTGGAGGTGATATGGTATACAAATGCACAGAGTCTTATAGCGCACAAGGATGAGATACGATACCAAGTAGGAGAACCAATGAAACCCACAATAGTAGCATTATCGGAGACGAGGGTAACTGAGGAGATTGGAGATAGTGAAATTTACATACCAGGCTATAAAGTTATTAGATGCGATGCGGAAAATAGGAATACAGGGGGTGTCATCGTGTACGTAAGAGACGATGTTAAATATAAAATACTGTTTCAGAAGAAAGTGGAAGCTAACTACTGGTGCGTTGCGATAGATGTGAACGATACAATGTATAAAGGTGTGATTGTGACATTATACCATTCGCCAAGTGCATCAGACGCTGAATTTATAAGGAGTGTAGAGGATATGGTGCAGGAAATAACAATTAAAAAGGACTGTATGTTAGTAGGTGTTCAAAATGGATTAACGGTTACGGGAATGCGGGACTCTGGCTTCAGTCTAGTCGGGAACAACAAGAGTTAGAGGAGTTCTGATAGACAAAGATTTATTCTCAAATACCTTGAGGCGGTACAAAAACTCGCCGTACGGTATGCTGGCGGTAATTCTTGGGGCCGGTGGCAAAAGGCACCACTCGGTCCGATCACAGGTCACAAAAAACTAACAGACGTTCGGCGGCACAAAAGTTCTGAAATAGCGGTACAGATCGACTCACAAAATCGCTTGTATAAATTCGGCCTTGGAAGACGCGTCCGTTTTCTTCGGCTAAAGGAACAGTTATGGCGGAACAAGGAAGCCGGCCGGAGAAGAAGCACAAGTTCTTCACGCTTCCGCGGGGGAGCGTTCCGATCGCTACGTTCATTGGTGGAATCTATGCGGATCGATAGGCGGATCGATCATCTTGTAGTCGGCTACGGGGCCGAATGCGCATGACTAGATAAATCTTAGAATACTAGATAACATGGCTTAAATCTAGGGGGCCAATAGGGCGATGATTCCTGAACAGTAGGGGACTTCAATATAGATGTTTCGACGGAAACATATTATAAAAGGAGGTTGTTAACAGGAATGAGGAGTATAGGCATGAAGCAATATGTGGATAAGCCTACGAGGATAACAAAAGATAGCTGTACAACAATAGACTTGCTATTCGCGAACAAATATGTACTAACACAGGTTACATATGAACCTAAAATAACGGATCACGCGTGGATTAAAGACGCGTTAGGCAGAAAGGAAACAGATGGATATAGGTTCTACAGAGCAAGGAACTATACGAAAAGAAATAAAGAGGAATTTATAAGATCATTGGAAAGTATAATAAATATAGACTGTGATATGGAAGTACACCAAAGAGCAAATATGTTTGTGGATAATATAGTAAGCGCTTTGGATAGGCATGCACCTATTAGAGTAGTAAAGATACCAAGGGTCTGGGTTGGTAAAAAATGGTATACGGACGACATCAAAGTAGCAGCAGATAGACGTGACAAGGCATATCAACAAGCGATTAAGGGTGGAACGGAAAATCAATGGGCACACTTCAAAATGGAAAGGAATGCATGCGGTGGTTAAAATGATAAGGGAAAAGAAGAAAGAATATTATGAAAATACGATAGATAATAGTAAAGGTGGCTCTAAATTGATGTGGAAAACATTAAAAGAAATAATAAAAGGAGAACCCACGGGCGCAAAAGAAATAACTAATGTAGACTTTGAAATACTAGTAAACACGGAAAAATGTAACTTAGCAAATAAATTTAATTTATATTATATTCAGAGTATTAAAGATACAGTGGAGTCTATAGGAGAGGAGGAGAAGAAAGGGCGGAAAGTCATTCACGTTATAGAAAACAAGGGAACTGTAGAAGTCTTTGAGTTAATAGATGAACATAAATTAGAACGTATTATTATGGGGTTACCGAATAAAAAGGGTACAGATGAAGGAATTACTACGTACATCTTAAAAACAAGCTTTCACGTAATTAAGGATGAAATGCTACGGGTGGTAAATGGCTCTCACAGAGAGGGTATATGCCCTGAGGGGTGGAAGACATCGACAATAATACCGATTCCAAAGATAAAGAAGCCAAAAAAGGCAAGTGAATATAGGCCAATTAATGTCTTACCAATATATGAAAAGGTTTTAGAGTTGATAATAAAAGAACAACTGGAAAGGTATCTGGAAAAGAATGATATTATAACTGAGTATCAATCGGGTTTTAGGAAATTCCACTCATGCGAAACTGCGATACAAACTGTTATTGACGATTGGAAAGTGACAGTTGGAGAAGGTGAAGTGGTAGGAATAATATTCTTAGACCTAAAACGGGCGTTTGAAACGGTGGATAGAGAAAGGTTACTGGGCAAGTTGTGTCAGTATGGAATAAGAGGGACAGTACTAGAATGGCTGAGATCGTATCTAAGCAATAGGAAACAGCAAGTGAAATTTAACAATCAATGGTCAGAACAAATTAGAACAGAGTACGGCGTACCGCATGGTTCAGTATTCGGACCTTTGCTGTTCACGATATACATAAATGATATAGCAAAAGTATGTCCAGAAGATTGCAGTATAAAAATGTTTGCGGATGACACGCTGGTATACGTAAAGGGTGACTGCAGTGAGAAAATAGAGGGTAAATTGAATATGGTATTACCTGGAGTAGAAAATTGGTTGAGGAGGAATAAGTTAAAAATAAATGCTAGCAAAACTAAATTTATGATAATTGAAAGTGTAAGGAAAAAGCTGAAGGCAAATATTATATTAAAATGCTCGGATGGTACCACGCTGGAACAAGTTGAAAGCATGAAGTATCTTGGGGTAATTATCGACAATAAACTTAGATTAGAAGACCAATGTGATTATATGCTAAAGAAAATAGGGAAGAAGATAAGCTTCTTAAATAGAGTGGGTAATGATGTATCGAGTTATACTAGGTGCATCGTATACAAATCAATTATAGCACCACATTTCGAATACTGCTCGACGCTATTAGTGGGTATGAGTGTGACGCAGCTGTCAAAACTGCAAGTAGCACAAAACTGGGCCATGCGGGTCATATTGCAATGCAGCAGATATACGAAGATAGACAAAATGTTACAAGCCCTGCATTTTATGTCCATAAGACAGAGATTGTACTATAATGTATGCATATATATTTTCAAAGCTGCGAGGAAGCTATTACCAAAGGAAATAACGAATAGGTTAGAAATAGTGGGAGCGAGGGAAGGTATGGCAACAAGGCAAGCAGGAAATATTCTAATAAAATTTAGGCGAACAAGAAGCGCACAGAAAAGTATGTATTATGAAGGTGTTAAAATGTACAACGCATTGCCAATGGAAGTGAAAAGCTGTGAGAAACTTGTGCAATTTAAGCGAATGCTAAAGGAATATGTCAGAGCGACGGTTAGCATCTAAGGTTAATCTAATGTTAATATTATGTATTATAAATAGCTGAGAAAGCTAATAATGTCAATCAATCAGTACCCGCACACGCATTCTATCGCCATTGCTTTAAGGCCATTTCCTGCCGCATCTCTCCCCCGTGGGGCCTGTTCCAGGTTTTGAGCGTATTCTCGATCAGCCTGCCTACAGTTTGGCCTATTCATTTCATCGACCTCTCACCTAGCCGACGAGAATACGACCTATCTTTCTGTGCCTCATTAGACAGAAATTCTAACCCCCAATTACTGGGTCGGTTAATTTTTGTCGCCTCGGGAAATTTTCAAATTTTCGTCGACCTACACCCGCGCCCTCTTGCTGATCGCCGCTGCCATGGTTGCCACCTTCTCATCACCTTAGGACAACCTGCTATGGAGCGGTCAGTAGCATGTGCTAAATGTCGGAAGGACATCGCAAAAGAAGCGGTGTCAAGCTCTTCCTGGAGAGGGAAGATGCATCCTGGGTGCCACAGATCGCACTTATCTGCGTGCAAGGGCGCCCCGATGACATCGACGACATCGACCACGACCCCGACTATCAGCGGTCCCATCTTCTCGCATCCGTCTGCTGCCACCGCCGTCGCCTCAGCCCCCCTACTTGCTGCTTCTGCTGCCGTCGTCTCTCCTTCGCCCGTACTGGTGTCTGCTCCGGCTATGGCCACGTCACTAGACATCAGCGGCCTCACTACAGTCATCGAAGTGCTTGCCAACAAACTTGACAGCTTCATGGCCGATCAGCGGAACCAAATGTCTGAACTAAAAGGTTCGTTCGGGCAGGCAGTTGCGCCGTTCGCAACCGGTTCGCAACGGAATGACGCATGCGCACATGCAAGAAAGCATTCAGGGGGGGGGGGGGCAGTTGCGTACTCAGGTGAGCGAGTTGGTTGCGAACTCGGGCTGACTCGGGTCCACTCGGGTCTATGATTTTCGTGCCGCCGAGAGGGGATGAGTGAATACGAGTGAATCGGCCGAAGTGGCTTCCACTGCGGCTCCCACTTCAAGGCCCTACTACTGCTTGGCGCGCGAATATATGACTGTCCAATTTACAGAAATAAAAACTTTGTAGCTCCACACATCACAGAATTAATAATGCGAGTTTATTATTTCATCTCGTCCAATTAATTAACATTTAGCTTAAATCTTATTTTGAATTTAAAGCCAATCGACAATAACTTAATATCTTAATTTTCACTCGAAAAAGTTATTATATGACTATTATAAAAAACACCGCAAATAGTATATGTATCCCACATATGATAGATGTTAAGTTTCTCTGCAGAAAAAAAATTGCTAGAAAAACCAGTAAAAAGAAGCAAAAAAGTATTAATAATGCGTAAAATACGAGCAGGTCGGAAGAACTATTAGAACTGCAAGATTTGTCGTTTATTGATTTTGATGTTACATCGGCGATGGGGTTGCATGTCAAAAATACTTTGCACATTATCGGAAAACCGAGCACAGTATAGACATAACCAGTAGGGTCACTCGGCCGATTTCGTGAAGCCACGATCAGATTAGGATGGCCATCGTTTCTCTGGCCAGCCACCAGGGGCATGACGATCTTGTTTCAGTTGGCCACGGCTCGTAGGCAAGCGGCGAGCGGGGCCGAGGGGATGCTCTGGCCATGGCTCGTAGGCAAGCGGCGAGCGGGGCCGAGGGGCTGCTCTAGCCACGGCTCGTGGGCAAGCGGCGAGCGGGGCGGAGGGGGTGCTCTGGCCATGGCTCGAAGGCAAGCGGCGAGCGGGGCGGAGGGGGTGCTCTGGCCATGGCTCTTGGGCAAGCGGCGAGCGGGGCCGAGGGGGTGCTCTGGCCACGGCTCGTAGGCAAGCGGCTTGCGGGGTCGAGGGGCTGCTCTAGCCACGGCTCGTGGGCAAGCGGCTCGCGGGGTCGAGGGGGAACGGCTTCGCCGGACTTGCGAACTAGTGGTGCCTAGCGGATACTTTGCAAATCATTGGCCATCGCTCTCCGCAGCGCTCGCAGCGCCGCCAATTTCGGCTTCACCGAGATCAAAGGTGCCGACGCCGAGTGACCCTACTGGTTATGTCTATACTGTGAAACCGAGAATCTTTTGCAATTAATCGGCAAGTTTGCACGGCTTGTTCAGCTAGAAGAGTTGATGTTGGTTTCGAATAAACCGCTGCTTTATCATTGGATTATCGGTTCATCTCTAAGCGCCGAGCGCTTAGAGATCGATGTTGTCCCGTATCTGCAAGCCGTTGTGATTTTCCTGCAAATTCGCCTCACCATAATCCACATTTTCCATCACTGTATTTTATCATTGTTGTCTCCTAATTCGTCTGTTTCCTCAGGGGATGCCTTCATCCTCCAGCTGCAGATTGTACAGAACACAGCACACCCTAATCAAATGGACTATGGTCTCCATTGACCGCAGCTTGGTTAAAGTCTTGATTGAAGAGAAATTATAAGAAAATTCATCCAATAAAAGGCACAAATCTGAACATGACAAGCCATTATCATCCTGTTGTATCAACAAGTGGCTCTGACACCACAAGATCTGGGAAGCAACAGTCTGCCAAAGTCTTATACGATGTGAAAGTAATTTTCAAAACGCATGTGTATGAATAAAATTAACTGCATTTTTTAATTTTCCATAAAACTTTCCATGTTTCAGAGAAGATGTATAGTATTGACCCAAGAACAAAGTAAAAGTTGTTTGAATGAAACATGACTGAAACAAATTGAAGAAGTATTTGTACCATCAATCCGATGGATTTGTACCATTGGGATGGCGAGATTGATGGAGATTGGGATAACTTTTTAAAGGAGATGGCACGACCATTAATTCAGGACCGACAATGATCCAGAAGCTTATCCGGAACATATTATATCTTGGACAATTGAGTTATGTTCGTACTAATTTAAAAACTGGCTCATTGTAGTGCTTGGGAAGAACTGGCAAAATGCAGGTGGCATTCGAACCATTGAAATTTTGTAGTGGACATGTAGGAATTGTACGCTTAACAGTTTGATAGCCGAGTATTTGAGTTTAGGAACAAAAAGATAAAAGTTGTCAAAAACTTACAACTATCTTCAGGAAATAGCACACTGGTATATACAAGGTTATTATCTATTAATATTATAGAGTAATCAGGAAGCAATACATAGTATGTTTTTCACAGGTACAAGCAACCTTTTTTTACGTGCCGCAATTTTACTCCGCAATGGTGAAGTTATTTGTTTAAAGCTTTGATGTACCCTCAACTACTGCCGCATATCTTACTTATAGTGCCAAAGCAAAAATCTTTATTCGCCAAGCATATATAAAAGCAGTATAATCACAGTATTTGGAAGGAAAGAATAATGGCTGGTATTCATTGCAATGCATGAAAGGTGGACATCCAATTCAGGTATGTACTAGAAAAGATATACAGTATAAATAATGTTTTATAAAGGGAGTTAATTAGAATAGGAACTTCCAAATAGGAACTACCCCAGAAATGATACATTGCATGATATATGGCAACCTATGATCCAAGGACATCCAAGGATCGGCAAAGTGAGTTGCTTTTTTTGCATTGGCAGAAGTATTTAAAAAATGTTTGTAGTATTTTCATAGCTACATCCAACTTTGTCTTGCGAAGAATATAATTCACTTTGATTTTATATTTCTAGGTAATACATAGGACAACAAATTTGAACTGCTTGGCCGCCCTAAATTCATAAGAAAAATTTAAAAGTGATTGCCTAGTACCTAAAAACCATCCATTACACAACCCAGTTGTCAATACACTACTCCACGAAATTAGCGAGTCACTTAATTATAAATATCTAATAGGTGCGTTTGAAGCGCCTACACACTTGCCTAATGTTAGTAGCTTGACCAGATACTTGATCGAGTGTTTGGGAGATGCAGCTGCTAATGCACAAGAAAACGTGGGTAATTGTCCATAAATTGTGCACAAATTGAGCGACAAATGGAGCAAACAGTATTTGGGAACATTAATGGATTGTACCAATACTAAAATTAGTGGAAGAAAACCACAGGCAAAGGATCCTCTACAATGAGTACCTAATAGTCTTACTAATTTTCATTGAAATGTAGCCATGCTATTTATTGAGCTAATCCAAATTACTTTTATTAGGTACTTGCATCGTCGCTATTATCGGAAAAGTTGGGTATCCAGTATGAGTTTGTTACAGACGTTCTTTCGCCCAGTTACCCAATCGTTTGTTGGAGGAGTTGGCAATGGATAAAAACCACGGACTAAAAATAAACGGAATACACCACGGCAAACGGGTGTCAATGTCAACTCCCTGAGAAATATTACGCCGAAGAATAACACGACGATTAGCGAATACTATAAGTACAAAGCATATGGAGTCGAAATCTTCGCGTCTCCCAAAAGAGGTGTGTAGTGTCATATTTTGTATTACTATTCGTATGATAATCTCATTAAACCTAAATTCTGTTGCGATTTTCAAGAATGACGAAGATGAAATGGCAGAACTTGTGCTGGCAAGTGCTACTATAAAAGCAAGAGCTGAAGTGGAGAATGCAAAAGCACACGGTCATTGTTATTCCTCTGTATTCTTCAGAGTTTGCTGCTTGATACTTTCAGAAGCTGTATCTAACATTTGAACCGCATGTTACGGAAAAATTGAAAGGGGGATACGGATATTATACAACGAAAAACTCGGAGCGCTTTCTGAGAAGACGGGATAAGGTTCTGGAAAATGTCTCGGCAAGTGAAAGTTTATGGCTCCCTGAAACGAACCAAAACTTCCTGCGCTTCGTCTCTTATCGATGTCTATATATTAGTAAATCTCGTCTGCGCAGGCCTCGACTTAGTCGTATATCTTGTACTGTAATTCACAGTATTCCAAGGTAGGCCCGACAAAATTTGTGGAACTGATGAACCTCGGTATTCTCCGCATCCGAGTGATTATTTGACTTGGCGAGAAGGACTTGATCCTTCTCGGAACTACGTTTATGACTCTGAAGCCATAAAGGTCAAGCCCGTTCCAAGAGATAAACGTTCATATTAACATTTCCAGAATAACGTATTAATCATACTATGTCTAATATATTGGCGATATTTTTACGAGTATAATGATGCCAAATTCGACTCAATTAAAGTATTGGTGATATATTTTTGTATGGAATGTTTCCATTTGGGAGTGGAACTATCAAGAGTTGCTCTCAAGAGCGGTAAATCCATCAGGTAGAATGGGGCTTACAGGATCAGGAATCGGGGCTCACCAGTTCTACAAATTTTGTCGAGCCTACCTTGGAATACTGTACAAGATATATGACTAGGAGGTTAGACCTACGCGGGCGAGATTTGCTAATATATAGGCATCAATAAGAAACGGCGCGCACGAAGTTTTGGTTCGCTTTAGGGAACAATATTGTACTTTCACATGCCGAGACACTTCTCAAGCTGTGCATAAATGAGAGACGAAGGCAGGTATTGTTTTAAAATTAGTAACTTAAACTTTCAGACGTACAGGGTGATGCACTTGCCTTTTAATCAGGTGTACTGGTATTACCGACCGTGAGTCCGTAGTTTTATGGATCAATGAAAAGTGTTTGAAACCAAACATCATGAGACTCGGTAGAGTCTTGCACAAAGTAGTAGTCCCCTACGGCACGCGACAGCCGAGCCTCTATTATCCCGAAGATTCGATCGATGCCAAAATTTCTTCTCGATTTATGAAAAGGTTACGGTATTAAGGATTTATATCTGAATTTAGTATTTTAGCTGTAATTTTTCTGAATCGGATTTACGTTTACGTTTACGTTTACGTTTGGGGGATATGAGGGATATTATTATTTTCCTCGTGGGCAAGCACGTTTCGTTGGTAAAACATTTTGGTAAAAAATGTTTTACCAACGAAACGTGCTTGCCCACGAGGAAAATAACCCCCCCCCCCCCCCATGACATTAAAATGTTAAAAAATGCGCCAAGTAGTTTGTCTATCTCTCTACAGTTTAATCCCACAGCAAAATTTACCAAAAATATAAACGGATATCATTCAAAAGTCAAGCTAATCATCAAAATTAACAAAAAAATTAATCAAATTCCAAAACAATCAAAATTAAATAAAATAAAATAAAGTCTACAAAAATGGCAAACTGGCTGCGTGGAAACGTGATGTAATTAAGACCGAGACAAAACACCCCTCTATCGTCATTCGCATGGCCAGTTTGCCAAGTTTTTGTAGATTTTATTTTATTTTATTTAATTTTGATTGTTTTGGAATTTGATTAATTTTTTTGTTAATTTTGATGATTAGCTTGACTTTTGAATGATATCCGTTTATATTTTTGGTTAATTTTGCTGTGGGATTAAACTGTAGAGAGATAGACAAACTACTTGGCGCATTTTTTAACATTTTAATGTCATGGGGGGGGGGGTGTTGGGGGGGGGGCTGATATCATGCTTTTTTGGTCGTTCATTCAAGAATATATTCCTTACTTATTACAGTATGTAACATTGTGAAAACTCCTCAGTGCTTCTTTCAGATTGCAATTACATGTTTTGAAGTGTAATTTTTGTATAGGATGTAGAATTTCTTTTAAATACCGAATACCTTCCCCGGGTGGTAACGCGGGAGGCGCAGGAGGCTTTACCTGGAACTTTACTGTCAGTCGCTGACAGTCTAGTTCTGTTCAGGTCGACTGTCAGCGGCTGACAGTAAAGTTTGTATGTACTTTTTGAATAAAAAAAATTTTAATAGTTTAAATTTGTTTCAGCGCTTTTATTTCCCTCCTTTTTATTATCATATCATAGTAATAATGTTTTAGCTGAAGTGTTCCTCGAATTACGCACTTAACAGTCAAGACACCAAAATTAAATGAGTAAGAAGATAAGTTATTCTTTCATGTGTACTCTTAACTTTGGTGTATCTCGATGATGACTGCTAAGTGCGTATCTCGTTGATTGCACAAGCTCATAAAGTGCTGTAATTTGAGAAACTGCTGGTATTGCATGCCAATTTCATTTTTGCTCCTTAGCTGAAACTTTTCTTAAGCTACGAATTTGACAGTCATCATACACCTAAATAAATTAGATAAATTAGACTGGATATGGGTATATCGCTTGGTTAATTGAAAAGAGCTTGACTTAGCACTTGACAAGTCATATTAGATAAGCTATACCCTCATACACAGTTTAATTTTAGTATATTCAGAGTGTCAAGTGCATAACACAACAATCAAGGAGTGCGCAAACTTTAATGTTAATTAATATAAAGCTATCTATAAGCAAGTACTGGCTACCAATCATTGAAATATGCACTGGACATCAGGATACGCTAAAATTAAACTGCGTATGATGGTATTATAGATTATCTACTATAAGTTGCCAAGTGTTAAGTTGAATCATTTACAATTAACCAAGCGATATATTCATACGCAGTCTCATCCATCTGATTCATTTAGATGTATCCTGACTGTCAAGTGCATAAATCATGGAGAGCACAATCTTTAACGCTGCAGTTTTCTATAAGCAAGTACTGACAATAAATACCCAAAACTATAAGCAAGTGTTGATTACCCATATAGCTATATCCCCAAATGACACATGATTGGTAATCATCATTGCTTGCTTCTGTCATTTTAGCCCTTTAGCTTAAGCATTCCTTGAACTGTGAACTTGACAATCATGATGCACGTAAATGAATTAGATGAATAAGACTGCGTATGAGTATGTCGCATGATTGATTGTAAAGATTCTATAGCGATACACTCAAAACGCAGCCTAATTTATGTAATTTATTTTGGTGTATCTTTACTGTCAAGTTCGCAGCTAAAGGAACGCTTCAGCTAAATCAGCTAAAGTGATGTAAGTAAGCAACTAAAGGTTGTGCGTACCTTGAGTTGCGTACTTGACAGTCTGAAATCCTGACTGTCAAATGTGTAATTCAAGGAGTGCACAATCTTGAATGCTGCAGTTTTCTATAAGCAACTACTGACAATGGCTAGTAGTAACAAAACTATAAGCAAGTATCGATTACCAATAGCCATATCATATGATTGGCCCCAATGACATATGATTGGTAATCACTGCTTGCTTATGTCATTTCAGCTCTTTAGCTCAAGCATTCCTTGAACTGCGAACCTGACAGTCACGATGCACTTAAATGAATTAGATGAATTAGACTGCGTATGAGTGTGTCGCATGATTAATTATAAATCATATGCAGACTAATTTATCTAATTTTTGAATGTATCTTGACTGTCAAGTTTGTAACTAAAGGAACGCTTCAGCTAAGCAAGCAATGATTACCAAGCATATACAGTTCTGGGTTACTAGCTATTGGTAAACAATACATGTTTAAAGAAAACTTCAGCACTAAAGGTTGTGCGATCCTTAAGGTACATACTTGGCAGTCTGAATATCTACTCTGAATTGTCAATTGCTCAGTCGAATATACCCATAGCCAGTCTAATTTGTCACTTTAATTTAATTAGGTTTATCTTGACTGTCAAGATCGCAGCTCACGGAACTCTTCAGCTAAGGAGCTAAAACAATCATGCACCACTTGAGGTTACTAGTATCTGTTCATCAAATCGCAACACTTTGAATTCTGCGCTCCCTGAGCTATGCACTTAGTAGTCATCATCAAGGTACACCAAGATTAAGAGTGCGTATGTGAGAATGGCTTGTCTTCATACACACTTTAATTTTAGAGTATCTAGACTGTTAAGTGTGTAACTCAAGGAGTCCACAATCGTTAATTAATGCTGAAGTTTCCTATAAGCAAGTACTACACACTTGACAACCAAATACAGCGATTTGTGAGTCACGGACTTCTCACTTTTAGGACTTTTCATAATCATAATTCGCAATAATCACAAGATCACAGAGACAGGGGCAAGTACAGTACAGCATGCACCATTTGAAGATATTAGCACCTGTTCATCAAATCGCAACACTTTGAATTCTGCGCTCCCTGAGGTATGCACTTAGCAGTCATCATCAAGGTACAGCAAGGTTAAGAGTGCGTCTGTGAGAATAGCTTATCTTCATACACACTTTAATTAATTTTAGAGTATCTAGACTGTTACGTGCGTAACTCAAGGAGTCCACAATCGTTAATTAATGCTCAAGTTTTCTATAAGCAAGTACTGCACACTTGACAACCAAATGGAGCGATTTGTGAGTCACGGACTTCTCACTTTTAGGACTTTTCATAATCATAATTCGCAATAATCACAAGATCACAGAGCCAGGGGCAAGTACAGTACAGTGTTTTATTAATAAATAACGTACAGTACAGTGTTTTATTAATGATTTATCACATAGCATTCACACCTAACCAGCCATCGCGTATGACACATAACCAGCCATGGTGTAAAACATAATAGTCTGCTATGGTATAAAACCATGTTACCTGCGCAGCACTCTGTAGCACTTCGCGATGGCGCCCGCTCGCGTGAAACACGTGAGAGTAACATTTTTAAGAATTGTATTAATCCGGACGATGAAACTCTTAATCCGCTTTGCCTTTTTCACGAGAAAAATAAAAGAGGAAATTCATATCTCCGGAACGACTTGACCGATCCACATGATTCTTGGCTCATTGGATTCAGAAAAATCAACGATGAAATACAAAATTCTGAAATAAATTCTTGGGGCTCTAACTTTCGCATAAATCGAGGTGAAAGTTTGGTAACTAAGGATAACAGCTAGTGTTCGGGATAATATAGCCTCGGCTGTCGCGCGCCGGAGTGTCATATATATATATGGAGAGGGAACTTCTACTTGGCGCGAGACTCTACCGAGTCTCCTGATAATATCCCTCATATCCCCCAAACGTAAACGTAAACGTAAACGTAAATCCGATTCAGAAAAATTACAGCTAAAATACTAAATTCAGATATAAATCCTTAATACCGTAACCTTTTCATAAATCGAGAAGAAATTTTGGCATCGATCGAATCTTCGGGATAATAGAGGCTCGGCTGTCGCGCGCCGTAGGGGACTACTACTTTGTGCAAGACTCTACCGAGTCTCATGATTACCGACTCATTCTGCCCTTGCCGGTTAATCGGAAGACTGTCGGTATTTGGCGTGATTCGGCCAGTTGGCCCTGAGCAGTCACGCGACATTGGTGGCATCACACGCCCGCCGAGACAATTACCAATTACAAAAATCGATAAAATTCGATGGTAAAAAGCTGATTCCAATTATCCGCATCACCCTGTACACATGTTAGTAAAAATGCATAAACAATCCTCACCATCCATATCTTCGAAAACTCGGTTGCTGATACGCACTCTAAAAATCACTCTGCTCACTCTAAAAATCACTCTGCTCACGATACTGCTCAAAACTCTTCTGCGAACCCTTCGGCGCGTCATTTGGGATTTTCTACCTCTTTTATGACTCTCCATTGTTGAATCCCTTTCGGCTTTGTCTTGACACATGTTGGCCAAGTGTCCCCTGATCAGTCTCCGCACCGCTTCGGAGTCCTTCTCCTCCCGAGCCGCCTCAGGTTGCAGCGCTGCCATACAGCGCCACAAGGCAAGCTAAGCACGCATGCGTCGATAAAGCAGCGGTTTATTCGAAACGATCATCAACTCTTCTAGCTGAACAAGCCGTGCAAACTTGCCGATTAATTGCAAAAGATTCTCGGTGCTATGCAACCCCATCGCCGATGTAACATCAAAATCAATAAGCGACAAATCTTGCAGTTCTAATAGTTCTTCCGACCTGCTCGTATTTTATGCATTATTAACACTTTTTTGCTTCTTTTTGGTGGTTTTTCTAGCAAATGTTTTCCTGCAGAGAAACTATAACATCTATCATATGTGGGATACATAAACTATTTGCGGTGTTTTTTATAATAGTCATATAATAACTTATTCGAGTGAAAATTAAGATATTAAGTTATTGTCGATTGGCGTTAAATTCAAAATTAAGGTAAATGTTAATTAATTGGACGAGTCGAAATAATAAACTCGCATTATTAATTATGTGATGTGTGGAGCTACAAAGTTTTTATTTCTGTAAATTGGACAGTGATGTATTCGCGCGCCAAGCAGTAGTAGGGCCTTGAAGTGGGAGCCGCAGTGTAAGCCACTTCGGCCGATTCAATCGTATTCACTTATCCCCTCTCGGCGGCACGAAAATCATCCTTCGCCTGTCTTCGGGTAGATCCGAGTGGACCCGAGTCAGCCCGAGTTCGCAACCAACTCGCTCACCTGAGTACACAACTGTTCCTCCCCCCTGAATGCTTTCTTGCATGTGCGCATGCGTCATTCCGTTGCGAACCGGTTGCGAACGGCGCAACTGCCTGCCCGAACGAACCTAAAGTCTTGCCTGCAGCTGCTGTCCACCACTTCAGCCCAACATGCTGGCAAGATTGCTGACTTAGACGGCCGCACGTCGTCTCTGGATTCAAGGGTGAGCGCGACCGATTTGCGGCTCGCGAGCCTTCCTTCCGTCACAGGCTCTCTCGCTGAGACCAAAAAGGCCGTGGAAACCCAGGCCTTGGAGGTTACCTCGCTCAATCGGCGACTCGCCAGGCTCGAGCTCGCCCATCGCTCCAGCGACCTGTCAATTTCGGGAGTCCCAGAGACATCTGCCGAGGATCTCAAAACCCTCGTGACTCGGCTTGCGCACGCGGTAGGTACCGCCATATCCCCCAGCGATGTGGTCTCCGTCTTGCGCCTGCGCGGGACGCCCACCGTCGATCGGTCGCGGGTGATCATCGCGCACCTCTCTTCTTCCTCCGTGCGGGACTCGCTATTGGCAGCAAAGCACCCGAAGCGCGATCTTACTGCTTCGGCGATTGATTCCGCTTTTCCAGCTAGGGTGATACATATTAATGAATTCTTGCCTCGCGATCTCTCCATACTCCTTAGGCAATCTCGCGTGATTGCAAGAGAGCGCGGCTATTCACGCGTGTGGCATCGGAACGGGAGCGTTTTCATTAAGAAAACGGACTCCTCGACCCCGATCAGGGTCGACGCTCCACAAGACCTGAGCAAACTGGATTGAAGGCCCGCCTCCCGCGTATCGCCGTTCGCTCCACCGGCCGCCCCCACCACCATACGTGTAGGTCATGTCAACGCGGAATCTCTTATCCGGCACCTTGTCACCTTCAGGTCTTTCTTTTCCTGCTCGACCTACGACGTTCTTGCGGTCACGGAGTCCTGGCTGACTCCTAGCACTCCGGACTTGGACTGTTTCTTACCTGGCTATTCTCTTCTCAGGTGCGATAGGGATGGCAGAACGGGTGGAGGCGTTTGTCTCTATGTTCGCGATTCGTACTCGACCTTCGTAGTCGCGTTGTCCTCTCGCTTCCAGTATCCTGGTCCTGAGTACCTTTTCGTGGGGGTTGGTATTCCCTCTGCTGGCACCCTGCTGGTGGGGGTCGCCCATCGCCCCCCGCACGCTCCTCTCTTCTCCGTCGAGCCCCTGTTCGCGGACATCGTCTCGGATTTCCCTAATAAGGTTATCCTTGGCGACTGGAACGCAGACATGGGGTCTTCCTCTTTCGATTCCACCTTTCTTGAGGGCCTCTTCTCTCGCCTCTGTCTCTATTCCATCCCTTACGCTCCCACTTTTCATACTTCTACCTCCTCCACGCGGCTCGATCTCGGGCTCGTGGATGATTCTAGAAGGGTTGTCTCTTTTTCTCAAAGTAAAGAGCCTCATTGCTCCAATCATGACTCTATCACACTAGACTACGTCCCAACTTGTCGCATTGCGCCGACTAATGATCTTCGTCGTAGGTTTGGTTCTATCGATCGTGATGCGCTACTCAATGACATCTCGCAGCTTAGCTGTGTTCGCCTTGCTTCGAACGCCTGTGAGAGTAATGTTGATCGACTGGTAGATGATCTCAATGCAGGGCTGCTTGAAGTTCTCGACGAGCACGCCCCGCTCAGACCTCTTCGGATCCGACGGCCCCCTTCCTCCTGGATCACTCCTGAGGTCAGAGCCGAGATGTGTTCTCGTGACTCGCTCAGGAGATCCTTCCGCTGCACTGGTAGCCCGAAAGCTTGGGCCCTTTACAAGGCCTCTCGCAACTGGGTCCAGTCTCTTTTGGCGCGAGCCAGGTCCTCTTTCCTCTTCTCACGATTCTCTTCTTCTAGGAGCCCGAATGATCTGTGGCGCGAGCTAATATCTTTCGGTGTCCTCCCTCCATCACGCTCCGCTGCTCCTACTCACCTGTCTCCGGAAACTTTAAACACCTCTTTCCTTTCTGCTTATGCCTCCTCACCGCCGGCTATCCCCGCTTGCTTAGTTATATCATCGGCTAACCATCCCTCCGACGATTCGCGTTTCTATTTCTCCCCCGTTACGGTGGAGAGTCTTGCTCGCGCCATGCGCCTTGCTAATTCGTCCATTTCACCTTCGGACGAGCTGTGTGCGAGATTTCTTCTCCTCTCTCTTCCCGCGATCTTCCCTTCTTTACTCCAGATTTTCAGCTCCTCTCCCACCTTCTCTGTCTTTCCCGCTGCCTGGCGTAAAGCCATCGTTACTCCCATCCCTAAAAAACCGAATGCCTCTGCTCCTGCCGATTTTCGCCCTATTTCCTTACTGCCTGAGCTGTTCAAGATCCTTGAGAGGGTTGTCCCCCACGATATCCAGAGTTTTCTCAGTAGCTCTGGAATGTTGGACCCCTCGCAACATGGTTTTGTGAAAAACCGATCTTGACAGACGGCTCTCCTGACACTCCTGGACGACGTCCGTCTTGCTGCTGATCAGCGGATGGTCACAGTCCTGGTTTGTCTTGATTTTTCCAAGGCCTTTGATACCGTAGACCATTCTCTTCTCCTCTCTAAACTCCACTCTCTCAACTTCTCTTTCCCGGTTCTACGGTGGATCTGGTCCTATCTCACAAATAGGACGCAGGCAGTCAGAGTCGGACGGTCTATCTCCCGTTGGTCCTCGGTCAACTCGGGCGTGCCGCAAGGTTCCGTCCTTGGACCGTTCCTCTTCTCACTCTACATTCACGACCGCAACTCCGCTATCAAGCATTCCAAAGTTATCAAGTACGCGGATTATGTGCAATTTTACATCTCCGCACCTCTCCTCCGAGCTTGACGACGCGATTGCAAAGGTCAACTCTGACCTTGCCAGCGTCTCTGGCTGGTCCTCCATGCACTCTCTCTCTTTGAACGTTTCCAAAACGCAGTGCATGGTGCTCGGCTCTGCTCGTGTCCTGGGCCTGCAGTTTGTCTCCGGTGTTCCCCTGGCCAGATGGGAAGTACGCCCATCCCGTACGCCTCCAAGGTAGTCTCGCTGGGCTTGCACATCTCCCCCGCTCTTGACTGGGGCGATCAAACTGGGCACATCTGCAGCAAGGTCTACGGTGTGCTTGCGAGCCTCCGGCGCCAACGCACTGCGTTACCGCGGGGCCTTCGTATTAAGCTCTGTAACGGAACGAATTGCCCTCACGCAAATTTAGGGAAAGTATAAGGGACGGCCGAAAAGATATCCCTGAAAAGGTCAAAGCCCCGCTCGACTCTCGCAGGCAACTCCAGGAAAGGTCCCGATTGCGTTATTGAACATGAACTAATTCTGTATCGAATCCGAGCAAGAGCTCAATGCCCTAGGAACGTCGCCCGGGAATTATTGCGCTCCCCTTAACCCCTTGGAAATTTCCCCGCCGATCGAGTACCAAGGACCAGGAGGAACGACGTGAGCCGAGTCAGACAGCCAGCACGACCCTCCACCCGGCCTGGCCAGCCGCAACGAGGACGAGATGAGCTGCTGATCGGCAACCACCGTGGGAGCCTGTTCAGGAATCATCGCCCTATTGGCCCCCTAGATTTAAGCTATGTTACCTAGTACTGTAAGACTATCTAGTCATGCGCATTCGACCCCGTAGCCGACTACAAGATGATCGATCCGCCTATCGATCCGCATAGATTCCACCAATGAACGTAGCGATCGGGACGCTCCCCCGCGGAAGCGTGAAGAACTTGCGCTTCTTCTCCGGCCGGCTTCCTTGTTCCGCCATAACTGTGACTGCTACTCAAGGAAACGGACGCGTCCCTTGCGAGTGAGCTTAGTAGATTGTGTGTTTGATCCACAAGTGACCCGCGAATAACGAGATTGTACCGCTTAAACTACTTGTGCTGTGATAATTTTGTGACAGGACCGAGTGGTGGTTTTGCCACCGGCCCGACTGCTAAACGCCGCCAATATTCCGTACGGCGAGTACTTGACCCGCCTCAAGGTATTTTCAATAAATATTGTCTATCAGAACTTCCTCTACCTCTTACTGACCAAACTAGCCTGAATCCAGAGTCCCGCATTTCCCGCAAACGTTATTCTAACATTTTTGGTCCTTCGAGCCGGATTCAGTCTAGTCCCAAATCTTTGTCTTCCTTTCCTCGCCGCCATTATCCGCGTGCCTCGTGGCCTATCTATCCCCGCTTCTAACGTTTCCTTGCTACACACCGCTTCTTCTTACTCTCCCGCGGCTTACGCATTCCGTTTCTCCAGATTACCAGAAAATCCCAGCGCCGCGCAATGAAGGGGAAGGAAGATCCCCCTTCAGATACCGCGAAGGAGCTGAAGCTCCCCGCAGTCTCCGCAGGTCCCGCCGATTCCGCACCGCCATCACCATGTGTGGCGTCTGAAGTCGAGACACTTCGGCTTCAGGTCGCCACACTGGTAGTTCCGTCCTCGGAAACCGCCGCCACGTCCGCCATTACTGTCCCGCCAAAAACCGCACGACCGACCTCGCCGAAACCGCCCAAGCTGGCCTCCGCGAAACTCCTCCGCCGTGTGGCCCGCCAGGCCACCCACCTGAAGCTCCTCGAGAGGATTGAGAGGACGCTAAGAGAATCCGCAGAAACTTCCCGCCAATCGCTGCCGTACATCCTCTCACATCAGGAGAGCCTCGAGACGTTGTGGGACACGTTCGGCGAAACCCACTGCGCCATCGAGGAGCTGGTGGCGCTGGAGAAGGTTCAGGCCCTGGAATACCTGGACGGATCCGCATACTCGGACGCCTTCGAGGTTTACCTCAGGGTGAAGACGTTCCTCCGACAGCTCGAAGTGGCCCACGTCGCCGCCGGTACCGCCTCCGCTGCTTCCGCCTCTACCTCCTCCGCTCCTCGTACCGCTCCCCGCTTACTCCCCGAACTTCAGCTCCCTACCTTCCACGGGGACTACCCCTCCTGGCCTCCGTACAGAGATATGTTCCGCTCCATTGTCATCCTCAACACCTCCCTATCAGATATTGAACGCATGCATTATCTGAAAACCACCCTCTCCGGCCCCGCACTACAACTAGTTTCCGCCTTACCAGTCTCCTCCGACATGTTTCCATCTGCCTGGCAGGCTCTGACTGCCAGGTATGAAAACAAACGCCACCTCGTCTCCGCACACCTTGACCGCCTCTATAACCTCAAACCGCTAACCCCCAGATCCGCAGAACAAATTGAACACCTGACCACCACTGTAACCTCCGTACTCAACTGCCTCCGATCCCTCTCCTACCCGGTGGAACACTGGGACCTCATGGTAGTCCATCTGATTACCCTGAAAATGGACCAGAGCCTCCGGGAGTCCTGGGAGAATTCCCTGGGCTCCACGACGGAGTGCCCCGCGTTATCTCACTTACTGAGCTTCCTGGCCACTAAGGTCAGGACCTTAGAGAGGTTGGCCTCCGCCGACCCCTCACCCGCTTCCTCTACCACCGCCAAATCCGCCTCCCAGCAGAAGAGCTACTCTGCCGCCAGCCGACTCAAGGCCACCAAGGCCAATGTGTTGGCTGCGGTAGCAGTGGCTCCTGCTCCTGCTCCACCGACCTCCACAGTTCCGCCGAAACCCCAGTGTTCCACCAAACCGCCTACTACCTCCGCACCGCCAACTCCATCCACCAGTACCGCCGTCTCCAGCTCCTCCATCCCTGCACCGCAGATTCCCCCTTGTCACGTATGTGGAGAAATCCACTACGTGGCTAGGTGTCCCGCCTTCCTCAAGATGACACCAGAACAGCGCCGTACCACTGCCCAACAGCTGAGGCTATGCCCCAACTGCTTGGGCAACCACGGCTTGAACTGGTGCAAGTCCACGCAGGGCTGCAGGGTGTGTGGTGCAAGGCACCACACATACTTGCATCCCATAACCACTGAATCCGCTTCCTCCGCTGTAAAACATTGAAGATCCACGCTTCCACGCTCCGCCTTACCTCCTTACTCCTCTAACTCACCGCTGACCACTCCTGCACCGCTTTACCTCCAATCCGCAGTACCAAACCCGCCAACCAACAAACATAACCTACACCTGTCAAAATCCACACCTGCCTACGCCGCACAGTCCAACAGGACAACTAATTCTGGTGTCTGGGATGAGACGACCTTGGCACATGGTGCTTCGGCACCAGGAGGGTTGAGGGTCTCGCCTTCTCAGCCATCGGGAGACGTTTCCCAGGACAATTGTGCCAACCATTCCTTACCTAACTATATCCGTCCTATAGTTCTGCTAGCAACCAGCCTTGCCGCCATAGTTACGCCACTCAGAACTCACCAAGTCAGATTGCTCTTGGATCCTGCGTCTGAGCTGACGTTCATATCTGAAACCGCTGTACGCCAGTGTAAATTGGCAAGAAACCATGCCTCAGTTGCCATCCGAGGCATTGGCAATGCAAGTGCTGGAACCACCAGAGGCGTAGTGCACCTAACACTGAAATCCGCATACACGCATGAAGCTATCCAAGTCACCGCACACATCTTGAAGGAACTGACAGGCACAATACCATCCACGGATATTCCAAACACCTCATGGAGCCACTTGAAACATCTACAATTGGCTGATCCGCAATTCATGACACCAGGCCCCATCGACATACTCCTGGGCGCTGACCATTATGGGATAATACTACAACCTGAGGTGGTAAAGGAGTCCGCTGACCTGCCTGTAGCCCAACGCACAATATTTGGATGGATAGTGCTGGGCCCAACCTCTTCGCACCGCAACCAGGCAAGTCAGTCTTACCAAATATCTGTTGACCAACAACAACAGGACCTTCAAGAATTGTTGACCCGCTTTTGGATACAAGAAGAAGTACCAACGTCATCTAACACACCAGAATCCACAGCAGATGAACGTGCTTGTGAACTTCACTTCCAAGCAACACATACCAGAACCGCTGCTGGCAGGTACGTTGTCAGACTGCCACTGAGATCTGCCCCCGCACAACTTGGAGATTCATTCCATACTGCCCATGCTTGCCTCCGCCATCTGCTCAGACGTCTTGCCAAGGATGGCACGTACCGCCAACTATACATGAACTTCTTACAAGAATATGAGCAACTTGGGCACATGACCAGAGCACCAGACACGCCAACTACAACTCCAACCTATTACCTTCCGCACCATGGAGTTCTTAAAGAAAGCAGTACCACCACCAAACTGCGAGTTGTGTTCAATGGATCTCGAGCAACGCCGACAGGAGTGTCCCTCAATGATATCTTACACACTGGAGCTAAGCTTCAGATTGATATCATGGACGTGCTGCTGTGGATCCGCAGACACCGCTTCATATTTGCCACTGACATCACGAAGATGTTCCGCCAAATCCTGGTCGACCAACGAGATTGGGATTTACAGCGCATACTCTGGGTGGACGAGCAGCAGAACATAACCTCGTACCAGCTTACAACTGTCACGTACGGTACTCGTCCAGCCCCGTTCCTCGCAGTCCGCGTACTTCTTCAACTGTTGGCAGATGAAGGACACAAGTTCCCACTCGCTGTCAACCCGCTCACATATGGACGTTACGTGGACGATATATTCGGAGGTGCCGACAACATCGCCGAACTTCAAGAAACCGCAGATCAGCTGACTGGCTTGTGCCAGGCGGGCGGATTCCCCCTGGCCAAGTGGAGTAGCAATACTCGCAGTCTGCTTCAGAAATCTAGCGTGGAAGCGAAACCTAGCCTGTCTCTCAACGACACAGAGGACAGCACCAAGCTCCTCGGACTCCACTGGTCGCCGCATACTGATACACTGCAATTTCAGATCAAGCCGCCGACTTCATCCAGTTATCTGACGAAACGCATGATACTTTCGGAGATCGCCCAAATCTTTGATCCTCTTGGCTTAATCGCACCGCTGATAATTCGCGCCAAGGTATTATTGCAGGAGCTTTGGTTGGAAAAACTTGGCTGGGACGACCACTTGACTGAGCGAATTCGGCTCAAGTGGATTGCCTTCAAGACGGAACTTGCCGAAATTCCGTCACTGACTATACCAAGATGGATCAACTGTACCGCCACAACGTCAGCAGAAATCCATGGCTTCTCTGACGCTTCACAGCTCGCAATGGCAGCAGCTGTTTATCTGAAGACGCATTCGCCGCAGACAGGAACACGCATCATTCTAGTCTGCGCGAAGACAAAGGTAGCACCACTTAAACGGCTCACCATCCCACGATTGGAGCTCGCCGCTGCACTGATGCTCGCAAGGCTTGTGCATTACTGCCAGAAGACCCTCGACGCCGCCAGCTATCCAGTCTACCTTTGGACAGATTCTTCAGTAGCTCTCACTTGGATCCAATCAAACCCGTCCCGCTGGAAAGATTTCGTCAGGAATAGAGTGTCCACCATTCAAGATCTGACTCCACACGGCCGTTGGAGTTTCGTACCTGGCAAGGAGAACCCCGCTGACTGCGCTTCGAGAGGACTCTCTCCAAGCCAGCTGAAAACGCACCAACTTTGGTGGACTGGCCCTCCATGGTTGCGCAAACCCGCACAGTCCTGGCCGCCGCAGAAATTCACCTGTGATCCAGCCTACCAACTCGAAGAGCGACCTGGATTGGCGTTTTCCGTGAGAACACCCCCGGAACCTTACTGGGATCTCATTGGAAGATATTCCAACCTGACACGCCTGCTCCGCATTACCGCTATCTGTTTCAGAGTCCACCAAGTACTGACCAAGGTGCCGAATTGTACTCTCAGATTCGCTATTGACTCCGCAGATCTCGCCAAGGCTCTCGAGTACTGGATCAAGGTTATTCAGTCTATACATTTCCCGCTTGAACTCAAGCTGTTAGCCACGATGTCTCCGTGGCCTCGTGGCCATCCCTTCAACCGACTGACCGCCTTTGTGGACACCAAGGGAATAATTCGTGTTGGAGGCAGGCTCTCACACTCCAACTTAGAGCCCAGCAATAAGAATCCCGCCATTCTACCACGGAATTCCCCGCTGACAACATTGATGATCTCCGATGCACACCACCGCACACTTCACGGTGGCACGCAAGTGACACTCGCCGCTGTGAGACAGCAGGTCTGGATTCTGGGAGGAAGACAGCCTGTCCGCTCACATATCCTGAGATGCGTGAGATGTGCACGCCATCGAGGGCTCCGCGCACAACAGTTGATGGGCCAACTGCCCAGCATTCGAGTCACGCCGTCACCCGCCTTTACACACACTGGACTCGACTACGCCGGACCCATCACACTACGCACGTGGAAAGGAAGAGGAGCCAAAACCGCCAAGGGATGGCTCTGCGTATTTGTCTGCTTCACTACCTCCGCTGTACATCTCGAAGCTGTCAGCGAGTATTCCACCGACGCATTCATCGCCGCATTCCGCCGATTTACTGGACGACGAGGTATCTGCCACACACTATCCAGTGATTGTGGCACTAACTTTGTGGGAGCTGACGCCACCATCAAGCAGATGTTCCGCCAAGGAACTCAAGATTTCTCCAGACTCGCCGCCCTGTTTACCGCAGACCGCATTACTTGGCGATTTAATCCGCCGGCTGCTCCTCATATGGGAGGAAAGTGGGAGGCAGCTGTCAAATCTGTCAAGCACCACCTGGCCCGCCTAAACGCTACCGCTCTCACTTTTGAAGAACTTACGACTCTTCTAATACAAGTGGAAGCAGTATTAAACTCGAGACCGCTTGAACCACTGACTGATGACCCAGATGATCTGACTGCACTTACACCCGGACACTTCCTCATTGGACACCCGCTCAATGTGCTACCAGAACCCTCATTACTGGACATCAAGACCACGCGACTTGGAAGATGGCAGCTCCTGCAGCAAATGCTGCAAGGATTCTGGTCGACTTGGTCCACCAGCTACTTGCAGCAACTACAGGCTATCTCCAAGTGGCACCACCCGCATAACATAATCCATGTCGGTTCTTTAGTCCTGGTTACAGATGAACGCTTTCCTCCAGCCAAGTGGCCTCTCGCCAGAGTCACTCAGCTGCATCCTGGGAAGGACGGATTGACACGGGTAGTCACGCTAAAGACGGCAACGACGACTCTTACAAGGCCGATCGCAAAACTTGCCGTTCTACCCATCACTGACCCGCCTGATCGACCACAATCTGCTACGCCTGACACCGCATGAGAGATCGACCCGCAAGGATCACCACATAATCATCAACGCTGTTGCTGATGGCGGCCGGAATGTTCAGGAATCATCGCCCTATTGGCCCCCTAGATTTAAGCTATGTTACCTAGTACTGTAAGACTATCTAGTCATGCGCATTCGACCCCGTAGCCGACTACAAGATGATCGATCCGCCTATCGATCCGCATAGATTCCACCAATGAACGTAGCGATCGGGACGCTCCCCCGCGGAAGCGTGAAGAACTTGCGCTTCTTCTCCGGCCGGCTTCCTTGTTCCGCCATAACTGTGACTGCTACTCAAGGAAACGGACGCGTCCCTTGCGAGTGAGCTTAGTAGATTGTGTGTTTGATCCACAAGTGACCCGCGAATAACGAGATTGTACCGCTTAAACTACTTGTGCTGTGATAATTTTGTGACAGGACCGAGTGGTGGTTTTGCCACCGGCCCGACTGCTAAACGCCGCCAATATTCCGTACGGCGAGTACTTGACCCGCCTCAAGGTATTTTCAATAAATATTGTCTATCAGAACTTCCTCTACCTCTTACTGACCAAACTAGCCTGAATCCAGAGTCCCGCATTTCCCGCAAACGTTATTCTAACAGAGCCCAAAGCCCTCCCCCACGCCCCTACGTGCGAGATAGCGAACTACGAGCGAAGCCCCTTCCGCGGCCCAATTAGTTAAGATAGGTCAGAGGAACCAAGGGGGGGTAACTGTAGCGATCCGCCGCCTCGAGCTCGACACCTCGTTCACTTGTGTCGCAGCCTGCCGAGAGTCGAGCCGAGGAAAATCAGGACGATTGACAAGCCTAAGTCCCAGTAGCGAGAACCTCTGTAATAATCTGATCTAGCGGTGAGTTTCTAGCGTTTCTTCTGCCGTATTAGGGGCTTGTCGGATTACAAGTCGGATCGGTCACGTGGGTGCGATCCGTAGTCGACCTTGTAAGGAGGATCCTCCAGGTGAGCTGGATAGCGTCTGGAGAATCCTGGTGCTGACAAGCGGTCGGGTTTTTCTGGCTTAGACGAATCGCGGAATCTTTCGATTATTGTGGCGAAAACTAAGTCAGACGAGAGAACCGACTTTCCTGGAGAGCAGCACGAGTCACTAGTTGTAAGTCGCGGATACCAAGCCTGTACTTAGCGTAACACGTGTTGCGCCCAGCAATTATCATTTCGTTCCGTCGCGCTTTGTCTCAGCGGCCACTGCGCTCTTCAACGCCGTGTCCGCGACCGACCACCCGTTTTCGGCCGAGCTTAGCGTGTTCGACTGTCCAAAGTATTTCTGTAACTCCGATTGTTAAAACCACCAATTTGCAGCCTAACTGCTAACGTTTCTCAACTTTTCGTCCCTTCTGGACCCTGAACCACTCAGACAATAAATAGCGCTGTGCGCTACCGTCTCGCATTCAGCTAATTAACCACTTTGAATAAAATAGTCTTTTCCTTTGTCGCAAACGAACTCATTATTATTTGATCATCGAATCGTCCGATCACACTGTTCCTCTACGATCCCGCTCCTGACGAGTCTCTTCTAGTCGATCTTGAGTTAGCCGCGTGCCGCACGTGTCGGCCGAGCCTTATTTAACGAGTAGAAGCTTTTGCCTTTAACCGATTCTCGTGGCACCTTCGGTGCCTGGCGGCCGCAATTTCACCAAAAGCTAGCCGCCACGTGCGAACGTCGGGAAATCGCGCATTGGGAAAAAAGCAGCCTGACAGCTCATATCCTCCCTCGTTCTGCCACACCTTGACTACTGCTGCCTGGCCCTGCTAGGTATCAGTGCCTCCTGCGACCTGCGAATTCAGCGTGCCCTCAATGCATGCGTGCGCTTTATTTTTGAAGTGCCTCGCGATACGCCCATATTGCCGTTTTACCGCCGGCTGGGGTGGCTGAAGGTCCGGGAGAGGAGGCTCCTCTTTCTGGGACTCACTATTCACCGGGCGCTTAAGTCTAGGGAGCCACAATTTGTTAGGCGCTTTCTTACTCCACGGCTAGTAGGCTCGCGGGGCTACCCCTCCCGCCAGAGAGGTCCCCTTTTTGAGGTGCCCATACATCGCACCGCGTTCCGCGCGGCCTCTTACTCCGTTTTTGGGCCACTCTTCTGGAATAGCCTCCCTTCTAATATCCGCGAATGTGACAGCGAGGGGACTTTTAGACGAGCCCTAACGACCTACTTTCTAGATTCTTACACATAATTCTTCTCAATGTTCTGTCCCTCGTCTTCTGTCGGTCTTTCTTTCTGTGCTTGCGATGCGCGGGGTCCTATGCGCCCACACTTAGCTCTTAAGTCTAGTTTAATTTTATTTTATTTTAACTATTCGTCTTTGACGAGCTCTTTACGCTTGCTTTGTATTCTTTTGTTCACTTTCTGTATTTTTATGTACTTTTTGCTCTGAGAGGGCTAGTGTTTTGCCCTAGAGCCAAATATATATTCTATTCTATTCTAGCTGGCGGCGTTCGTGATGGAAATGAGCCGGTTAAACAAAAACCGATCCATCGCGAAATTGGCGGAGGACGATCGACACTTTCAGACATCAGCCTTATTGATTTTCTATAGGCGTAAGGCAGCACGCACACCGAGGGGGAAGCAGTCCGCAATTGAATCGCACCGCTTGATCGCATTGCTGCTGCAGACGTGCGTGCAGGTGCAGCAGCATGCGGCGTGTGATTTCACGGCGATTGACGACGAGCGCGTCTAATGCCAGCCCTTCGCAAAAGTGCAAAGGCCCGATGATGATGATCCCCGAGCTAATTAGAGAACTGCTGGCTCTTTCAATATTTCGCTTTATAGTAAAAAGAAAGACTAAAACTATTACGAATGACAGAATATAACAATGACAGTATTTATTATGCGTGAAACATTTTATTATGTCATCATTCGCACTCTCCCTTCCAGTGTGCTGCAGAAATATTGTCCCGGCACATTCTGCCCTTGCCGGTTAATCGGGAGACTGTCGGTATCTGGCGCGATTCGGCCAGTTGGCCTCGAGCAGTCACGCGACACGGGTGACATCACAGTATAGACATAACCAGTAGGGTCACTCGGCGAAATAAGTGAAGCCGGTTTCAGTAGGCTGCTGGTTTTGGTTGCGGGTCTGCCGCCAGGGGCGCGCCACTCTAATTCGAACGAGGTGACGAAGCGGGGTGATGCGGGGCGAACCAGCAAAGTGAGGGCAAGGGATGAGCGGGGCGATGCGGGGCGAGCCAACAGAGTGAGGGCAAGGGGTCGAGCGGGGTAATGCGGGGCGAACCAGCAAAGTGAGGGCAAGGGACGAGCGGGGCGATGCGGGGCGAACCAGCAAAGTGAGGGCAAGGGACGAGCGGGGTAATGCGGGCGAACCAGCAAAGTGAGGGCAAGGGACGAGCGGGGCAGAGCGGGGCCGCGGATGTCGGCGTGGGGCGGGCGCGACAGAGCTGGGCCGCGCGGAAGCGGATTTTTGTATGTCAAATCAAATCGAGAACTTTGTGGCAGCGGCATGTCTTTTTACCTATGTAAAAGAACAAGTGCGAATATGCTTGCAAATCACAAGCTACTAACAAATACTATTATTACCCAGGTTCGATTGTCTTTGCAAAATAGAAATTCGTTTATGTTGGGATGTTCGGCGAAAATCGTATTTGCTACCGTCTTGTGATTAGCAAGCAATTTCGAACTCGCTCAAACGATGACTGATGTAGCCCCCTGTTAGTTTACACAAGAAAATAACATATTACAGTTTCATACAAATTGGTAGGCATGCTGCTGCCAGAAGGTAATCAATTTCGCGCCGCTTTTTCCTCTGTCCTTGCCGCTACGCCGCTATTGTTATCACAGCTGGTGCTGATTTCGTCTCTCTATATATCCTTGATTCCTCTACGTGCGAAAAGAAATAACATCCGTTTATTACCAAATAGCATCAGAATCAGGAATTAGCTTATGCGAAACTTTGTATCATTCGCTATACATATAGAAGTCAGATCGCAGGGAAAGGAAGGTAAGATGGCGGCGGCAAGATACGTCTCCCACCATCGCGCCTTAACGCATCACACGTATTTCGCGAACACTTTTACATAGCTGACACACACTTTCTCGCTTTGCTCTCGCTTACCGACGTGACAGACTAATCGCACCACCGGCACCTAGCGAAGCCATCTGAACCATAGCGGGCAGCTCACGGAGCGCAGCCAACTCGGCTTCACCGAGATCAAAGGCGCCGACGCCGAGTGACCCTACTGGTTATGTCTATACTGTGGGTGACATCACGGGGCAGGCGAGTCAATTACCGGTAAAATCAATAACTCAAAATACGACGGTAAAAAGCCGATAGCACTTACCCGAATCACCCTGTACACATATTCAACATATTATCGAAGCAGTTGTAAGAAAGTAGCAACAAATTGTAAACTTTCTAGAAAGAATATACATTCAAAAGCCAAGCCAATCATCAAAATTAACAAAAAAATTAATCAAATTCCAAAACAATCAAAATTAAATAAAATAAAATAAAGTCTACAAAAATGGCAAACTGGCTGCGTGGAAACGTGATGTAATTAGGACCGAGACAAAACACCCCTCTATCGTCATTCGCATGGCCAGTTTGCCAAGTTTTTGTAGACTTTATTTTATTTTATTTAATTTTGATTGTTTTGGAATTTGATTAATTTTTTTGTTAATTTTGATGATTGGCTTGGCTTTTGAATGATATCCGTTTATATTTTTGGTAAATTTTGCTGTGGGATTAAACTGTAGAGAGATAGACAAACTACTTGGCGCATTTTTTAACATTTTAATGTCATGGGGGGGGGGGCTTAGCCATATCCCCAAATGACACATGATTGGTAATCATCATTGCTTGCTTCTGTCATTTTAGCCCTTTAGCTTAAGCATTCCTTGAACTGTGAACTTGACAATCATGATGCACGTAAATGAATTAGATGAATAAGACTGCGTATGAGTATGTCGCATGATTGATTGTAAAGATTCTATAGCGATACACTCAAAACGCAGCCTAATTTATGTAATTTATTTTGGTGTATCTTTACTGTCAAGTTCGCAGCTAAAGGAACGCTTCAGCTAAATCAGCTAAAGTGATGTAAGTAAGCAACTAAAGGTTGTGCGTACCTTGAGTTGCGTACTTGACAGTCTGAAATCCTGACTGTCAAATGTGTAATTCAAGGAGTGCACAATCTTGAATGCTGCAGTTTTCTATAAGCAACTACTGACAATGGCTAGTAGTAACAAAACTATAAGCAAGTATCGATTACCAATAGCCATATCATATGATTGGCCCCAATGACATATGATTGGTAATCACTGCTTGCTTATGTCATTTCAGCTCTTTAGCTCAAGCATTCCTTGAACTGCGAACCTGACAGTCACGATGCACTTAAATGAATTAGATGAATTAGACCGCGTATGAGTGTGTCGCATGATTAATTATAAATCATATGCAGACTAATTTATCTAATTTTTGAATGTATCTTGACTGTCAAGTTTGTAACTAAACGAACGCTTCAGCTATGCAAGCAATGATTACCAAGCATATACAGTTCTGGGTTACTAGCTATTGGTAAACAATACGTGTTTAAAGAAAACTTCAGCACTAAAGGTTGTGCGATCCTTAAGTTACATACTTGGCAGTCTGAATATCTACTCTGACTTGTCAATTGCTCAGTCGAATATACCCATAGCCAGTCTAATTTGTCACTTTAATTTAATTAGGTGTATCTTGACTGTGAAGATCGCAGCTCACGGAACGCTTCAGCTAAGGAGCTAAAACAATCATGCACCACTTGAGGTTACTAGTATCTGTTCATCAAATCGCAACACTTTGAATTCTGCGCTCCCTGAGCTATGCACTTAGTAGTCATCATCAAGGTACACCAAGATTAAGAGTGCGTATGTGAGAATAGCTTATCTTCATACACACTTTAATTTTAGAGTATCTAGACTGTTAAGTGTGTAACTCAAGGAGTCCACAATCGTTAATTAATGCTGAAGTTTCCTATAAGCAAGTACTACACACTTGACAACCAAATACAGCGATTTGTGAGTCACGGACTTCTCACTTTTAGGACTTTTCATAATCATAATTCGCAATAATCACAAGATCGGAGAGACAGGGTCAAGTACAGTACAGCATGCACCATTTGAGGATATTAGCACCTGTTCATTAAATCGCAACACTTTGAATTCTGCGCTCCCTGAGCTATGCACTTAGCAGTCATCATCAAGGTACAGAAAGGTTAAGAGTGCGTCTGTGAGAATAGCTTATCTTCATACACACTTTAATTAATTTTAGAGTATCTAGACTGTTACGTGCGTAACTCAAGGAGTCCACAATCGTTAATTAATGCTCAAGTTTTCTATAAGCAAGTACTGCACACTTGACAACCAAATGCAGCGATTTGTGAGTCACGGACTTCTCACTTTTAGGACTTTTCATAATCATAATTCGCAATAATCACAAGATCACAGAGCCAGGGGCAAGTACAGTACAGTGTTTTATTAATAAATAACGTACAGTATAGTGTTTTATTAATGATTTATCACATAGCATTCACACCTAACCAGCCATCGCGTATGACACATAACCAGCCATGGTGTAAAACATAATAGTCTGCTATGGTATAAAACCATGTTACCTGCGCAGCACTCTGTAGCACTTCGCGGTGGCGCCCGCTCGCGTGAAACACGTGAGAGTAACATTTTTAAGAATTGTATTAATCCGGACGATGAAACTCTTAATTCGCTTTGCCTTTTCCACGAGAAAAATAAAAGAGGAAATTCATATCTCCGGAACGACTGGACCGATCCACATGATTCTTGGCTCATTGGATTCAGAAAAATCAACGATGAAATACAAAATTCTGAAATAAATTCTTGGGGCTCTAACTTTCGCATAAATCGAGGTGAAAGTTTGGTAACTAAGGATAACAGCTAGTGTTCGGGATAATATAGCCTCGGCTGTCGCGCGCCGGAGTGTCATATATATATGGAGAGGGAACTTCTACTTGGCGCGAGACTCTACCGAGTCTCCTGATCATTGCTTTTAAGTGTTTCTCTGAGTAAAAGGGATTTAAATAATTCATCATCCCAAATTGAGTACCCGAGGGAGGGAGCAACAGAACTTACTTGGTAACCTTTGTCGGTCGAGGGTAACCAAGGAGAGCCAAACCGTAGCATTTAACTGGAAAATTATCCTGGTTAGAGAAATCCGAAAAAATGGCTATACACTTCAGTGCTGTTAGTCTTGTATCTTGAAATCTCGGATCGCAAGTACCTTATTCAACGGGATCTTTAAAAAGGGATTAAGACATATAGAGAAAAACATTCCAAGGGTTGAAAGGCTATACACATCGCTTTTAGTGCTGTTATTCTGGTCTCCGAATACCCACAGAAGGCAACAGCTTAGCCTGGCGGTTTAGATTCACTTTACTTTGAAAGTTTTTTTTATGTCAGAGTTCTTTATTGCGACCTGACAACCACTAGACTTGTGTCCATTTATGAGAGTATGAATTTGCGAACCGCGATTGCTTCGTTATTTATGGATGAATCGATTTAAACAACGTATTAATGGCACTATTCCTGGGGGTATGACCGAAGCACATTTTTAAAAAAGCTTTTGTAAGAGGTTTGTTAATTTTTTTCGCAAAAGAGAAACTGGCAGGCAGGATGCTGGGGCACACAATTTTGGATTTATTCAGGAGAGGAAATGGTACAGGTTACAGAATACAAAAGGTAGGTTCGATTTTCAAGAGGAAATGCGAAAAGTAACTAGACAACGACTTTTACAAAGATTTTCCTTGGGCGTCCGGCTTCCTCAGCCGAACTCTTCCATCACCTACGACCAGGCGTTCGGCTTTCTCAGCCGAATTAGCCCCATCGTAGAGTATTATGAGTACTGCGCGGATTCGCATAGGTGTCCGGGAGTGTTTTTCCTGTACTCTCTCAGTTGGTTTGGCAACCGGCCTCGTGGCCGATCTCTCCATTCCTCAGGGCGCCCAGAAGTACCCCCCGTACTCTCCCAGCGAAGGCAAACGTCTGCGGCGTCCTCTGTTCTCACCTCTCTGACAGGCGACCGGCTTTAATAAGCATCCCAAGAATTGACCAGATAATGACTCCCCGGTCTCTCCCGATATTCCTCAGGTGTCCAGGAAGTCGCCATGTACTCTCATCTGGAAGGCGACCGGCTTTAATAGCCGTTCTCTCCTTTCCAAGAGGCGTCCTAGAGCTAACCTCTGTACTCCCTGGTGCTGTGCTCATTCTCTCAGGCGGCCGTGGCTTACCGCGTCCTCTCCTTTGCGAATACAGCAGGAACGAGAGCTTTGCCTCCGCGATCGCATTTTATATATTGTCATTACTAACGAAACCGAACCGCTGCCGCTGCAATCAACATTATGTACAACGCATTATGTAAAACGTCTAATTATTCAATACCCGCCTTCGACCTTGTGCCCGTCGGCTTCCAACCCGTGCCCGCACGACTGTACGTGCACACATTCTACGGTTTCATATTCTTCGTAGAAGAACACTTCACACCTATTTGTACTTGGCCGAGATCTTTGCATTTTCAATAGTAGTATTTTTCCGCATAAAGATGCTGTAGCGGGATGAAATTACGAGCCGACGCGTTCGAACATAGGGAGTTTCGGAACGGCGGGGCACGCATCGCTGCACGCTCCGATCCTAGCGACCACCAGCTTGAATACCGCGTTGTTGATTGCGGCGACGGCGGCTCGACTTGCCTAGTAATGATGCAGTATAAGAATCGCAATTGCGAACGCGCTCGCCCCCTTTAGCTGAATTCTTTTGGGGTAGGACGAGGTAAGACCATCGGCTGTCCAAAAGAATTTAGGACAGCACGAAGCTCTGCTATCGGCACAGAAGATTACAGGAGTTAGTGCCAGGACGCCCCTTGGAATGGAGACAACGGCTCCAAAGCCGGTCGCCTTCAAGACGAGAGTACGGCTTCCTGGACCCCTGTGGGCTTCCCGGAAAGTACGAAGGACTGTCACCTGGTCGCTTATCGGAGAGGAGAGAACGGCTCCAAAGCCGGTCGCTCTCTATCGGAAAGAACAGGTGGTCTTCTGGACGCCAGCCTACGTGTCTCCGCGAGTCAGTGTTAGCGCGAAAAAGAAAGAAAATTAATTACACAGGTCGACAAAGAAACTTTTTTTCTGGGTTTCTGTTTTAATGCATAGATTCTCATGAAATTTTGATGTAAATCGAAAAACATCAAAATATCCATTCTTAGCTTTTAAAGTTTGCGTAGGACACAGTAGTGACTGTTTACTTGGCTATCACACCTATAACAACTGTTCTTGTGTATTACTGAGTTAGAAAATGATTTTTTAAAGGAGGGTCGGTGTCGCGCGTGCAACTGCCCGACTGGTCACGACCGCCGCGCCGGCAGCGTGGTCGCTCGCGCGACACCGAGCCTCCTTTAAAAAATCATAACTCGGAACCTGCGTCAGATATCGGCAATCGGGAAGCGACGCATTGTTGGCAAAGGATTAGGTTTTCATAAAAAAAATATTGTAATAATCAAATCAGCGCTAAATTCTCGCAACACTAATTTATCTGGCGAAATCGGGAATAAATCCTATTCACTTGGCATTATCTTGCTGAAATTAAATTGGTAGATGCATTGAAGCCGTTTCGAAAGATTCTCCGAGTTTGATTTACCTGCAACCAGCAGTACGGTTGTCGCCCCCAAGATCGGCGAGGCGTGCCGCCGAAATACGCCCGCTCATCTTTAGCGCAAAAGGGCACTTTGGATAGCCCCCCTAGCGCTAGAGCCACTTGCGAGTCTGCTCCGCGGCAATACTTATTCGCGCGTAGGGTTCGGTAGCGTGCGACGTGCGCGGATGACGCGGCCAGCGAGGCGGCGAGAGTCTTCGGCGGCTCGCCCCATCCCACCGCTTCGCGCCGTGTCACAGCGACCGCTCGCAGGCTCGAGCGCGGATTGGCTACATCTTTTCGCAATTACCTCCCAAAGTTCGATGGCGCTTTCAAATTCGGAAAGTGCTATAGTCCTTAGAAAGGCCCACCCCACAAGATGGCCATCTCCGGAACGCCTAGTTTTGGAACACCCTGTAGAGCGCGGTCCGCTAAGCGGAGGCGGATTCAGCCGCAGCCGAAATCGCAGCCGCAGCCCCAGCCGCAACCGGAACCGCAGCCGCCATCGCAGATAACACACAGCCAGGAACAAGTAAGTTTCACATTATTCATTCACGTATCATTCACATATCCCCCCCCCCCCCCCCCCCCACGTTATAACACTTGCGATTTTCCCCGGTACCCAGAAGTATTTTCGCCCTGCTATATATCCCCTAGTCATGACCGCGTCGCCTTCGCGAATCGATTTTTGATTTCTTCTGAGTGATTTTTCATTTGCTTCGATTGATGATCGTATACGTTTTCGCTTATCGAAGTTGGGCGCAGCAGTGAGAAACGGGTTCGCAATTCGCGCCCTAATGGCAACATCGCAAGTGTTCTCTGTGTGACCGCGTCAGAAGGGTCTTTCGTTAATCGAATAAGAACTGCGTTATAGCATTTTGCAACTCAACCCCCCTCCCCCCTACCATGCTTGTTATTTTTCTCTTACATGTACTGACAATATTTTCTATCGCCCCGTTTGTGGCCGGATGATATGGCCTGATATTGGCAACTGCTGGTACGCTTCAGATAGGTCGAGTTTTATGAACAGCTTTACTTACTCCGCGGAGGGTTTTTAACACTTCTTCTACTCGCGGCAAAGAATAACGATCGATTTCTAAATATTTGTTGAGCGTAACCTTGAAATCACCACAGAGGCGGACTGATCCATCGCTTTTTAATACGTGAACCACTGGTGTTCCTCAGTCACTAAATTCTACTGAGGCGGTTATGTTGAGCGGCTGAAATCTTGATAGTTCCTGCTCTACCTCTTCGCGTAATGACCGTGGTATCAGGAGACTCGATAGAGTCTCCCTACCCACGGCGTGCGACAGCCGAGACTATATTATCCCGAAGTAACGCGGATTTGATCGATGCCAAACTTTCTTCTCGATTTATGAAAACGTTACGGTATTAAGGATTTATTTCTGAATTTTGTATTTTAGCTATAGTTTTTCTGAATCCAATGAGCAAAGAATCAAACGAATCGGTCCTGCCGTTTGGGAGATATCAGGAGACTCGGTAGAGTCTCGCGCCAAGTAGAAGTTCCCTCTCCATATATATATGACACTCCGGCGCGCGACAGCCGAGGCTATATTATCCCGAACACTAGCTGTTATCCTTAGTTACCAAACTTTCACCTCGATTTATGCGAAAGTTAGAGCCCCAAGAATTTATTTCAGAATTTTGTATTTCATCGTTGATTTTTCTGAATCCAATGAGCCAAGAATCATATGGATCGGTCCAGTCATTCCGGAGATATGAATTTCCTCTTTTATTTTTCTCGTGGAAAAGGCAAAGCGGATTAAGAGTTTCATCGTCCGGATTAATACAATTCTTAAAAATGTTACTCTCACGTGTTTCACGCGAGCGGGCGCCACCGCGAAGTGCTACAGAGTGCTGCGCAGGTAACATGGTTTTATACCATAGCAGACTATTATGTTTTACACCATGGCTGGTTATGTGTCATACGCGATGGCTGGTTAGGTGTGAATGCTATGTGATAAATCATTAATAAAACACTGTACTGTACTTGCCCCTGGCTCTGTGATCTTGTGATTATTGCGAATTATGATTATGAAAAGTCCTAAAAGTGAGAAGTCCGTGACTCACAAATCGCTGTATTTGGTTGTCAAGTGTGTAGTACTTGCTTATAGGAAACTTCAGCATTAATTAACGATTGTGGACTCCTTGAGTTACACACTTAACAGTCTAGATACTCTAAAATTAAAGTGTGTATGAAGATAAGCTATTCTCACGTACGCACTCTTAATCTTGGTGTACCTTGATGATGACTACTAAGTGCATAGCTCAGGGAGCGCAGAATTCAAAGTGTTGCGATTTGATGAACAGATACTAGTAACCTCAAGTGGTGCATGATTGTTTTAGCTCATTAGCTGAAGCGTTCCGTGAGCTGCGATCTTGACAGTCAAGATACACCTAATTAAATTAAAGTGACAAATTAGACTGGCTATGGGTATATTCGACTGAGCAATTGACAAGTCAGAGTAGATATTCAGACTGCCAAGTATGTAACTTAAGGATCGCATGTTAGCTCTGAGGCTCCTTGATACTATCTGCACCGTTGTTCCCGAGTTAGACCTTTCTCACCTCTCCCCGAAGGCAAGGCACCTTCCCCCACTTCGTTACCACATCCCGTAGGTACCGAATTCCTAAGTTGTAAACAATTGGCAATATAGCACTAAGCGCTTGC
This sequence comes from Crossocerus cetratus, assembly GCA_963675795.1. Classification (NCBI taxonomy): domain Eukaryota; kingdom Metazoa; phylum Arthropoda; class Insecta; order Hymenoptera; family Crabronidae; genus Crossocerus; species Crossocerus cetratus. The sequence continues at coordinate 6,526,726 of OY776671.1, forward strand.
CAAAGCTTACCTGACCTTATTGTCTTTCTTACAGCCGAACGGCTGAAGTCCCTGATACCTGGGCTCGACATGTGGCTTCAGTTTCCTCGTTCATTGCGGGTCTCTACTATAAACTTATTTATTCGACCCGACCAGCCGACCTTTATTCGGCTTAGGATCTCTTGTCGCTAACACGGCCAATCTGACATGCTTCGCGTTCTCGTGAAGCGTACATCTTCTCAACAGGTCATTAGAGCACCCATGTTGAATCCATATTCAGATCACATCTTTAATAATGTACTGAACAGCAGTAACTCAGTCAATCATGACAAGACGGACCACACCCACAAGTGTGTCCTTCCAGAAGGGAGCCCGCAAGCTCCAATCCGGCAGCGACGGTATTCCAAAAACCTCGCAAGCAACAAAACACGTGAGGGTAAGGGCCCCCGCAGACGAGCATCAGCGGCCGCGTTTCAGCGGCCGTCTTTTTTGAAGCTCAGAATACGCACCACGTATTCTTATGGGGCACCGCACACGAGCATCAAAAAACGCGGTCGCCGAAAAAGACGCCCGCGTGCACGCCGCGTGCACGCCTCGGCGTCAGCCAGCGTCAACGCCTGACGCCGGCTGACGCCGGCCGGCGGCGGCCGATGGTCGATCGATGGCCGTAGGCCTCTAGCTATACAAACCTGGCAATATAACCCTGACTTCTACTGTACCACACATAGCGGCGTGGCAGAGTGGTCGATCTGCCACGCGAATGTCCCGAGTTCAATCCTGACTTTGGGTATAGCTTTTTTTGTAATTTCTCATAACATATTTTTTTTACAAACAATAATTCTACAACTATGACAGAGACCTCGATGTGAAAGGAATACATGTCTCCATCACAGATGTCCATTCCACGCTAGTCCATCATACACTCCATACCCAAGATTTCTCCAAATCGGGTTTTCTTTGAAAAATTCTAGCGCCACAAATAAAAGAGATATTAACAAACGGAAAACGGCATGTTGTTTACAAAGGATAAAATTGTCATAAGATAAATATATTAACGGAGTAAAAGTTAGTTAAACATTGAACAATTTAGTTTTAATTATTCATCTGCAAATATCTCTGATAGTATACTTTTTTCTACTCTGAATTTCTGTCAGAAAATGCTGCGGAGACAAGACACCATGTAAATTTCGTGTTGGTTGAACTATTCAGAACGTTCGGAATTACGGAATTACATCGCCGCCATATCATGCCACTTCAAGCATATTTTACCGAGTCAACTTTTCTTTACAATATCACGACGTGTTCGTGATGCGGAAATGTACAAATTTATGATAGCGTAATAAAGAGCGCTATCCGAAACGAAGGAAGGAAAAAAGGGCCGGAGAGAAAGCGGAAAAGAGTAAGCTGGTACGCAAATGCACGATTGCTCGTCCAAACATCCAACAAGTAAATAACGGATTGATTGAAAAACAATGAGTATATAATGAATATCTGCCATTGTTGCTGTCAAGTTACGATACTGTAAAAAAAGTTGGCTAGGTGGAATATGCTTGAAGAGGCATGGTACGGCGGCGATGTTATTGCGTAACTCCGAAAGTTCTGAATAGCCCAACCAACACGAAATTTACATGGTGTCTTGTCTCCGCAGCATTTTCCGACAGAAATTCAGAGTAGAAAAAAGTATACTATCAGAGATATTTGCAGATGAATAATTAAATCTAAATTGTTCAATGCTTAAATAACTTTTACTCCGTTAATATATTTATCTTATGACAATTTTATCCTTTGTGAACAACATGCCGTTTTCCGTTTGTTAATACATCTTTTATTTGTGGCGCTAGAATTTTTCAAAGGAAACCCGATTTGGTGAAATCTTGTGTATTGAATCTCTGGCATGGAATGTCTCCATTTTCTGATATTAGGAAATGCAGAAATAAAATTGATACCCTTATTATTTAAATGGTCCATATATATGCTGCGTATTCGCATAAATAAAAATGTTGAGTTTTTTATTCATATGTCGTTTTTGGCATGTGGAGATCTACCGGAATTGCGGAATCGTGATGGTGCAAAGAACAGCTAATGCAGAATTGTGATTTTGTAAAGAATAGATCATTTTGGACATTGCGGAACTTTTCAATAAACTGAAGATAGTGATCGTGCAATCTGTGCCAGCGTCGCGTAGCATGTTATAAAATTGCCATGAGGAAGCCAAGGACTACACTGTAGGATATCCTCGCACTGAATTAGAAAATCGGAGTAAAGCGACACCTGAAGGCTCAAACTGTACCTCGAGCTACAGTTTGACTATCGCCTACCCTTCGCCGAGGGTAGCATGGTCAACGGTCAGAACGAAATCATTTCCTTTGCGACTTCTGCCAGTGTCACCCGTACCTCTCGAACGCGTCCTGTGAGTTGTGAGAATCAGTGAAAATCTACCAGTTCAGAATGACTGACACTTTGGTACATTTCCAAAGAACGCGATGCATCGCCTTGTTGATGCTGAATCGCATCAAGAGAAGGAAGGAAAGGCAACAAAGGCAGTATTGGGTTCATCCGCTCAACAGCCAACGGTTGCTGAAGGGGAAATTTGCCCTAATATTCAATGATTTAATCTCGCACCCCGGGAAATTTGAGGACTACCATCGAATGTCGCTCGCAACATTCAATTACTTGGTGCATAAACTACGGCCGATCGAGAAGCAAGACACGGTAATGCGGAAGTGCATTTCGTTAGAAGAGCGATTGTCGGTGACACTCAGGTAAGATAACTTGCAATTGTTTAATTCCTTTGGTATTTTCGCGTATGATTCTACACATTCGCATCACTCAAAAGTACAAAAGACATACATCCGTTGATAATTTCTCTTTATATGTAATTTCGAATATTTGAAAAGTTGGAGTTACTATTTTGAAGCTATTTATGATTAATAAATGTAAATACCGAATGGTGCAAGATCGCGTATATGCATTAATGTGAAATGGTTCTGTTTATAATAATTGCTGTCTAAATTCTGTTATAATCACGAGAACAGGCGATTTGTTACTGTTTATATTCTAAGTTTGCATCATGCTACGTTGAACTCGGATGTTTCGCGGTCTGCGCTGCTTGGAACAAGTGGCTGTGAGATAAGAGACGTACATAGGAAATACGTAAAAAAGCATTTTATTAAATTCTGTAGGAACTCCTGATATGAAAGAATCATTTTTATTTACAAAACATCAGAAGATGATGTTTACGATCATAAATTATAATAATTGGGGGAATAATATCCCCCACATGACGAGGGCTCAGGCGTTGGCGGTGGGATTGGCCTGGGGATGTAGGGTCCTGCCAGCGCCGCTTCCGGTGTTGGTGCCGACGAGGGTCGGGTCGGCTGGAAGTGTGGCGGTGTTTCCGGAGATGCCCATTCCGGGCGTTCTGTTGGATCCGGCGTGGATGCCATCGGTGGCACTGAGACGGTGCGGTGAAAATCGTCATGGGCTCTCGGCGGTGCCACGGAGCCATACGTGTGCTCAAAATTAATTACTGTCCTGAGCATCTCCATCCGGAGCATCAACTTCTTCCCGTGATCTAGTTTTTTAAAAGACGGCACGAGAGATAGAAGGAAGGCCTCATCATCGTCCATGCCGCTCCGCGACGTTCTCTCCGCTCCGAAGATGAGTCGGTTTCCTTCTCTCAATATTTCGACTATGTCTTCGTCCGAGGTGGCGGTTGTTCGCCTCCTTCGAGGCCCGGCAGAGGAGTTGCTGCTGGTGCTCCCACCGCTCGCGTTGCCTAATGGCCGCGATGCAATGTCCGCGTTCGGTCGGCGTTGCTCCTGGCTCTCTTCTCCAAGCTCCTCACGGTTGCTGGGTCCAGGATCGGCTGGTCTGTTGGCAGCAACAAACCTCACGGCGTTATCGTTGCCACTCATTGAGGTCCCATCCTCCAGGGTCTCATCCAGCGACGACTCGGTAGGCACTTGGGTGTGCGGCAGCAAAAATAAAAGCTGGTCGAAATACATATATTTTCGACGCTTTCTTGCACCACTCCCTGATGGCGCATGCTTTTGTGCGGTGAGCTCCCGCCTGAAGCCGTTCCTCAACGACTTCCACTTTGTCGTTAGTAGGACGTCTGTAATATTTTAAAACAAGTGATTAGTAGAGGCGTGCAATGAGAACGATGATGATATTAATGCTAGTTTTTTATAAGTTTAGATAGTTTAAGCTATTTTTTTATAAGTATGTCGTTTTTTTCATCTGTTACAGATATTTGGGATCCGGGAATTCGTTTGTCGATTTGCATTATGAATATCTGATTGGCGAGTCCACCCTTCGACAGATTGTGTCCGAAGTGTGCGGTGCAATCTGGACAATGTTACGAAGGGAGTGGCTACCAGAGCCGACCGAAGAAAAATGGATGGAAACGAGCGAGCAATTTTTCAAGAAGGCAGACTTTCCCAATTGCCTGGGCGCAATCGACGGAAAACATATCCGCATCAAAAATCCACCACGAGCGGGATCGGAGTTTTATAATTATAAGGGATTCTTTTCCATCGTCCTTTTGGCGGTTGTGGATGCTAATTATAGTTTTTCTTTCGTCGATGTTGGACATAGGGGAACGAACTCCGACAGTTCAATTTTTAAGGACTCAGTTCTATCTCGGAGGTTAGCAGATGACAGTTTGCATATTCCAAAAAGTCGAAGGCTGCCTTTCGATGAGGAGGGCGAGCCCATGCCATTTTTTTTCATTGGCGACGAAGCGTTCGCCATTTCAACGCGCGTATTGCGACCATATCCGAACCGATATCTAGGCCCCAAAAAACGCATCTTCAATTACCGCTTGTGTCGGGCCCGGAGAATCGTAGAATGCGCCTTTGGGATCCTAGCAAACAAGTGGAGGATATTCCATCGCACATTAGATGTTAACGTTGACTTCGCAATAAATATAACAAAAGCAGCGTGCGTTCTGCACAATATCGTTCGGAAGAAGGACGGCATACCTTTCCCAGAACCCGAAAATAGGCAAGACCTCGGGGGTGCATTTGTGAATGCAGCCCAAGGAGAAAGGGGGACGGCAAGCGGGATAGAGATGCGGGAGTATTTCGCGAGTTACTTTACATCTCCGCAAGGATCCGTATCATGGCAGTACGACCTAATGTAGTTTATAAATAGTCGAATATAATGTAATTAGGATTGGTAATCAGGATAATGTAATCAGGACCCCTCCCCATGTATATATGACAGTCCAGCGCGCGACAGCCGAGGATACTTATCCCGGAATCTAGGTTTTGATATAAATGTCGAAAATGTATCTTTGTCATGACATTTCAATATTACTGTTTTTAGTTAATAAAAGTGTGATGTGCAAATAATGAGTAATTAAAATGTAATTCCCTAATACCACTTAAAGTTCTACCCCCTAAACAAAGCCCTATGAGTTATGCGTTACATAAAGTACATAGTGTGTGATATTGGTGCGGCAAATGGCCCACCTCCAGACGCGTGAATTTACATCACTCGCTTTACTTAGCATACGCGGCATTCACTGGAAGACTCGTGTGATTATCACACTCGCCTTCGGCTCGTGCGACAACTTCCACACTCGGCCTCCTGTGAATGCCGCTACGCTTTCGACTCAAGCGGGAACTTCCCGTACGCGTCTGGAAATTGGCCACTTTCCGCAAATGTATCACAAACTACTATTGCTGTCTAGCCATTCACAATAATTTAATTAATGAATCACTTACCGTTATGGAGTTTGGTTTGCGGATCCATGGTGCTCCAATCAGGTATGACTTGAGCGCACACCTCCTCCCACTTCACTTTTTTAAAATTCCTGTCCAAGTATCGCGGATCGGACAGAGCGTACAGGCACGGGCGCTGCTCCATCAGGCAGATAAACTTATCGTGATCGATATTAAAATCCATTTCAAACAGTACTATTCGGAACAGCAAAATACGAAAGAGAATATACACAGAACGTTGGAGATGCGTACACTTCGAATTTGCATAGTACTCTGAGTAGGTGAGGAAGGAGTTGATCACCCGATACCTGAATTTTCACCCCACCCTCCTTTCCACTGCCCCTTTGGCAGTAGATTGCAGTGCCAAAAATTAAAGACTTGCCAAAGTGTCCGACAACCTCCGGATTCACCCAGCGCGGTGGAAAATCCAGATATTTCGGGGTTCCGCTGGGGTTACAGCTCCAGGTCCAGCTCCTTTTCGACATCGTCAAAAGGTCAACCTCCAGAAAAAAATGCTAACCGATCCTGCAAGTCTCTCGCAAACGGCCTCCCAAGGGTTTTCGGAAACACGGCTTGGGGACCGAGTTATAAATTTTTATTGCCGGGCCCGCCCGGTCAATCTGCCGGCGGTGCTCGCCGGGCTTGGCTGGCTCGCGGGTACTGGACCCCGCACTCGGAATACGTACACCCAAAATGGTCATACCTGATCAGTTGCCTACAGTATATGTCTTTTGCCGGTCTCAAGCCCGGATAGCACAGAGAGGAAACGGTGTTTATTGCTTTATGGCAACTTCTAATCCGATAATCTGGATGCGGAAACGTACCACCGTAGACACAGATAGTTTTGTAGCAGGTATACTGTAAGCAACTGATCAGGTATGACCATTTTGGGTGTACGTATTCCGAGTGCGGGGTCCAGTACCCGCGAGCCAGCCAAGCCCGGCGAGCACCGCCGGCAGATTGACCGGGCGGGCCCGGCAATAAAAATTTATAACTCGGTCCCCAAGCCGTGTTTCCGAAAACCCTTGGGAGGCCGTTTGCGAGAGACTTGCAGGATTGATTGAAGTTTGACGCGGAATGACCCTAATACCAAGAAGGTAGAAATACCAGAAATTTTCGATGGAAAAGTAGTCAGGAGTCTCTCTATCGTTCTGTCGTAAGTGCTGTTCTGCTATCCTATACTTACCATGTTGATAAACCGTCGTAGTAAATCCCTAACTGCAAGACAATAGGAAATGCCACATGCAAAAGAAATGGTAACTGTCTGATATGTCATATGGGGCATCAATAAAGTGATCTTGCAGTGGGGGTAAGCCGACACATGCAACACAAAAATCAAAAAAAGTTATTTCAGAGACGGGAATTGAACACGGGACTTCGCCGTGGCAAGCCAATCCCTTCGCCATGTCGCCACATCCAGTAGAGTAGAAGGCAACGCTACATTAACATGGTTGTAGAGTGAGGACTGTAGCTATACTCATTGACCGAGGATCGTCAGGCGCGCTCTGGGCGCGCGCGGCCGCGCGACTGCACGTGTGCGGTCGACCGGGCTTCAAAAAAGACGACCGCGGAAAGACGGCGTGTGCACGCCCGTGTGCGGTGACTCGCCTTCAAAAACGACGGCCGCTGAAACGCGGCCGCTGATGCTCGTCTGCGGGGGCCCTAATACTCACAAGTGTCAACCAAAATACAGCAATGCCCACGAGCATTACAACACGGATCACATCCTCAAATGTGTCCTTCCAGAAAGGGGCCCGCAAGCTCCAGTCCGGCAGCGACGGTATTCTCAGTACCTCGCAAGTAAAGAACATCAATAGCGCTGCCGCGGACATGATGTCTAGCAGTCATACAACAAATGTACAGTGATACTCGATTCACATTTACAAAAGAGCTTATCATTTATTTATGACACACAGTCCGCGCTTTACAAAAACATTTTAACATGTTAACATCGCTAACACGGTTCATCAATTTCTTCATCGCTTGAAGAATCTGGTGCATCTCCCGTCCATTCACCCTTCCAAAGTCGTAGACGGTCCTTTGGCACGATTTGAGGTCTTCCGGTTTTGCCTATAATTTCATAGCGTTCATTCGGTAAGATGTTAACGATCTCAAAAGGTCCCAAAAATTTCTTTTCTAATTTTGCGCCTCTTGTCGTCGCGGGCTTCGCGAACACGGTGTCTCCTTTTTTATATATTACGCTTGAGCGACGTTTTTTGTTGAATCGTTCGTCTTGCTTCTTTGCATTTTCTAAAAGGCGTTCAAAAGCTATCTCTCGATCCGATTTTAAATTGATTTCATCACTCGTACTTGGTAGTTCACGTTCAACGTGTACGGCATCACCTGCGCTACGTTCTATCCCAAATAATAGACGCGAGGGTGAAAATCCGGTTGAACTTTGTTTTGTAGTGTTTAACGATTCTTGGATTTTGGCTAATTTGTTCGGCCAGTCTGACAATTTCTTTGTTTCCGCGGTCAAAAGATTTGTAACAGTGGCTACATAGCGCTCCGCCTGACCGTTTGCACGCGGCGCCCCGGTTGCAATATAATGAATTTTGACATTTTGTTTTTTAAGAAATTGCTCTAGAGGTTTATAAGTGAAGTTTGTCCCGCGATCTGATATAATAATTCGAGGTCTACCAAACAATGTCAGCCTTTCTTTGAACACCTGAAGCATTTCCGGACCGCTCAGTGTTTTTAATGGTACCAGTTGCAAGTACTTTGTGAAAGCATCAACGATAATGAGAATATGCTGGTAACCATCTTTGCTTTGTGGAAAGGGACCAACGCAATCGCAATGGATAGTGTCAAAGGGAACTGGTGTCTTTTCTATCGAGTGCAGTAGTCCTTGTTTAGGGCCCGTATGACGTTTCGATACGACGCAAGTCAGACAGTGCTCTACGTACTTTTTAACAAAAGAGCGCATACGCGGAAACCAAAACTTACGCATAACGCGATCGTACGTTTTCTCATAACCTACATGGGAATTCTCGTCGTGATACAGTCTTAATAAACCGACGCGACTACCTTTCGGCACGTAGAACCGTATCAAATTCCTGCCTTTACCGCTAATTACTTTACGACATAATAACCCATTTATAACTTGATAGTCACTGCAAATAGCATCCTTCGCGTTGATTCTCTCAATCAGTGCCTGCGTTTCCTCGTCGTTTTTCTGCGCTACTTTTAACCACGAATCGGTTTCGACCACATTTTTTTTTTGATAATCGGCCACACAAACTACATTAGCGCGATAATTTTTTGGCGGGTTCCTGCTAAGAAAGTCGACATGCTCCACGTATTTCCCTTTTCGGTATTCTATTTCGAAGGTGAAATCTTGTAGGTAGACCCACCAACGTGCAATACGCGGAAGAATATGCTTCTTTTCCTTGGTTGCTTTGATTGCGTTACAATCAGTGACGACTTTAAATTGAATTCCGAGTAGATACACGCGAAAGTATTTAAGAGCGTTTACAATGGCGAGTGTCTCAAGTTCATAAGAGTGATATCGCGATTCTTCTCGTGATGTTTGGCGGCTGAAATACGAAATTACACGCAGACCGCTGCCTACCTTTTGGAAGAGAATTCCTCCATAGCCGACCGCGCTTGCGTCCGTGTGTAACTCCGTGTTTCGTGCTGGATCAAATACAGTAAGTAAAGGTTTCGAAATTAGGTGATCTATAACATATTGCCGCGCATCGCTTTGCTCTTTTCCCCATTGCCAAGGCTCGTTTGGTTTCGTCAATTTCGTTATACAGGCAGTCCGTGAAGCGAACTCTGGTACAAATTTTCGGAAATAACTGGCTAATCCCATGAACTGACGCGCCTGTCTTACGGTTTCAGGAATGGGCGATTCTACCAAGGCTTTTACTTTTTTCTCACTTGGCCGAATGCCTTGCTCGGAAATCTCGCGGCCTAGATATTCTACAGATGTTTCAAAGAACTTGCATTTTTGCATATTAACAGAAAACCCAGCAGTATCCAATGCCTTTAGCACCTTGTCAAGCTTCTGTAAGCCTTCTTCAATTGTGGAGGATGGAATGAGAATGTCATCTAAATATATTAATACTGTGTCAAAACGCAAACTACCGAGTGCCGCGTTTATTGCTCTTTGAAAAACAGCAGGGGCATTTGCTAATCCGAATGGCATACGCAGATACTCATACTGTCCATCTGGCGTTACGAAGGCCGTTTTTGATATTGAATCTACAGCTATTGGGATCTGGTGAAAACCCGCGGCCATATCAAGGGTCGTGAAATATTTTCCTTTTCCCAGACGATCAAGTTGGTCATCTATCAAGGGCAAGGGATATCGGTTTTTTACGGTAATTCTATTCAAGGCCCGAAAGTCTACACACATTCGCAAACCGCCGGTAGCCTTAGGCACTAAAATTACCGGGCTCGCGTAAGGCGAATTGCTTTCCCGGATAATCTCATTTTGCAACAAATCATCTATTATAGCACGTAGTTCCGAACATATTCTGAATACGTGCTGGCCTCATCACTCGTGTAATTTACAGCTCGAACCAGGCATTCGCATAATCTGTCTTCCGGAACGAAGACGGTACACAAATCATCGCGAAACTTTTGCCATGTTCGAGGATTGCCAATCCACGTTTGATACCATTTCTTGGCAGGACCAGTTAAAGCGTGCGTTGCGAGACTCAGTCTTTGTGCTGACGAAATATCCTTTGTGATATCTTCAACTGTCTCACACCATTTTGCTGCGTCCTCGCCTAGATCAGCACCGCCGAACTGGGGTACGGCGTCCACCAAGTGTGTGGGTGACACCACCGAATTAGTTGGCGCCGAATTGCTCATTGCTTTTTCCATGAATTGACGGAAAAGAGTTTCAAAAGATGGTGCACTAACGTTACTTGTATTTTCCATCTTGGCACACAGGTTCTTGCAGAATTAAATGTCTTCCGAATCCCACTTCTGATGTTAGCTCTGAGGCTCCTTGATACTATCTGCACCGTTGTTCCCGAGTTAGACCTTTCTCACCTCTCCCCGAAGGCAAGGCACCTTCCCCCACTTCGTTACCACATCCCGTAGGTACCGAATTCCTAAGTTGTAAACAATTGGCAATATAGCACTAAGCGCTTGCCAAAGCTTACCTGACCTTATTGTCTTTCTTACAGCCGAACGGCTGAAGTCCCTGATACCTGGACTCGACATGTGGCTTCAGTTTCCTCGTTCATTGCGGGTCTCTACTATAAACTTATTTATTCGACCCGACCAGCCGACCTTTATTCGGCTTAGGATCTCTTGTCGCTAACACGCACAGCCTTTAGTGCTGAAGTTTTCTTTAAACACGTATTGTTTACCAATAGCTAGTAACCCAGAACTGTATATGCTTGGTAATCATTGCTTGCATAGCTGAAGCGTTCGTTTAGTTACAAACTTGACAGTCAAGATACATTCAAAAATTAGATAAATTAGTCTGCATATGATTTATAATTAATCATGCGACACACTCATACGCGGTCTAATTCATCTAATTCATTTAAGTGCATCGTGACTGTCAGGTTCGCAGTTCAAGGAATGCTTGAGCTAAAGAGCTGAAATGACATAAGCAAGCAGTGATTACCAATCATATGTCATTGGGGCCAATCATATGATATGGCTATTGGTAATCGATACTTGCTTATAGTTTTGTTACTACTAGCCATTGTCAGTAGTTGCTTATAGAAAACTGCAGCATTCAAGATTGTGCACTCCTTGAATTACACATTTGACAGTCAGGATTTCAGACTGTCAAGTACGCAACTCAAGGTACGCACAACCTTTAGTTGCTTACTTACATCACTTTAGCTGATTTAGCTGAAGCGTTCCTTTAGCTGCGAACTTGACAGTAAAGATACACCAAAATAAATTACATAAATTAGGCTGCGTTTTGAGTGGATCGCTATAGAATCTTTACAATCAATCATGCGACATACTCATACGCAGTCTTATTCATCTAATTCATTTACGTGCATCATGATTGTCAAGTTCACAGTTCAAGGAATGCTTAAGCTAAAGGGCTAAAATGACAGAAGCAAGCAATGATGATTACCAATCATGTGTCATTTGGGGATATGGCTAAGCCCCCCCCCCCCCCATGACATTAAAATGTTAAAAAATGCGCCAAGTAGTTTGTCTATCTCTCTACAGTTTAATCCCACAGCAAAATTTACCAAAAATATAAACGGATATCATTCAAAAGCCAAGCCAATCATCAAAATTAACAAAAAAATTAATCAAATTCCAAAACAATCAAAATTAAATAAAATAAAATAAAGTCTACAAAAACTTGGCAAACTGACCATGCGAATGACGATAGAGGGGTGTTTTGTCTCGGTCCTAATTACATCACGTTTCCACGCAGCCAGTTTGCCATTTTTGTAGACTTTATTTTATTTTATTTAATTTTGATTGTTTTGGAATTTGATTTATTTTTTTGTTAATTTTGATGATTGGCTTGGCTTTTGAATGATATCCGTTTATATTTTTGGTAAATTTTGCTGTGTGATTAAACTGTAGAGAGATAGACAAACTACTTGGCGCATTTTTTAACATTTTAATGTCAGGGGGGGGGGGTGTTGGGGGGGTTATATGATTTCCTCGTGGGCGAGTGCGTTTCGTTTTAAGATTAAGGTTTGACAAGGTCAGTATATACAAGTGTACAGCGTAGGTCTGGCATTCCTGCCACCGGCGGCGCGGCGCTGCTGTCGCTTGGCTGCAGACAGAGCACCGCAGCAGGGCCCCTCAGCCACCGTGTTAGCTGCCGAAGACGAGACAAGTTCTGCTTATGAGCACTACGCGGCAGCAGCGTCGAAACTTGAACCAATCGGAGAACCAGAATCAGGCGCTGTGAAAATGGCCAATCCGGAGCAATCAGAAGACGGCGCGGGATTTGACACGGGTTTCCAGTTGTTCGCCGAGCTTCTCGGGAAACACTGTAGCATAGAGTGGCGCACTCTATTCGAAAGAGCGGCGAAAGTAGGAACAACGGCTGTAACATGGTTGTCAAATCGTACAGGATAGACAAGTCTCAGCGTTGCCAAATCTTATTTCGAACGTTTCGAAGTCAGGCAGAGGCTGAAAGACTTTTAACCGCTTTCATGGCTACCTTGCGCGGACCACGCGAACCGGTACGATCGGCACGATCAACTTTTTTATGAAACACCACTCAACGACATACATATAATATTATGTCAGTTTTGCAAGTCTTTTGCTAATTTTTCATTGCTATTCCATCCACCTATGATAAATAACATGCATCATTATCTCTTTTCATATGTTAATATTAAATGCATCAATGTTAATGCGCGGTCCGATAGAATGAGAGAGAAAATGAAGAGGGTGGACCGTCCGCATGCAACTTATCCATCCCGGAGTATAACACATATAATATATGATAAACAACCAATACAGAATATATCTAAACTATATTACATCTGCACGATGACAACATATGATTATTGTTGTGAGTACAGCAGAGAATTCTTAGATGCTATAGTGTGTATGTACATTAACTATTCAAAAGGATTTCAAAACAATGCAGACTTTAAAATCTGCATCGAAATATATATAATTTCGAATGTTCTGTTTCCTGCATCGTGGAGACGGTTGAGAGTTTACTAAGTATTATTACTTTATGACCGACTCGATTCGGGCTGATCCGGGCCACGGGCACAAGCATTTTCGTCTCTCAAATGGTGGAGACGGTGCAGGTAATTTCCCACAAAGTCTGCATTGAAAAGGTAACGCAGGTACTTTAGCTCGACACGGCAGGCTATATTAATGGACTGTGACTCTTAACGCTCCTTTGGCTTTAAATCTCTTTCTCTAGTACTAACGATTAGACCAATTTTTTCATCATATTGAAGGACCAGTATATATATGTAATTTTAGTATAGAAACTAATAAAGAACCAAACCGCTAAAATACTGCTGCTCACAATGACTCTCACTCAAAACCTGTTACCATCACTGTAAAAATCTAAGGCTCCTATACTTACTAGATGAATAAGTTCAAACCCCATAAATTCTAATCCTTATCCATTCTGGCAAATGAAAGACTTCATCATTTAGCTCCTCACCCCATAACTGTCGAAGTAGCAGCGTGGCAAAGTAACTGGCGTGTCACTAAGGCGACCAGAGTTCAGTTCCAGCTTGCGGGGAGTTATTTCTTTCGCTTTATCGTCTTTTGCTACTGTTTCATTTCCACAATACTCACTCATCGACGAATATTATTTGTCATCAACGTCGACTTTTCCCGAACCGGGATCAAAGAGGCAATTTTCTTGCCATCGGCTATCGGGAGCGGCGTACACCGTCGCGGGTGCACGTAAAAAGGATTAGGCAGCGCCCGCTCCGAAATTGGTGACGCGGAACTCGCTCACCTGGACGGTGCACAATACTCTTTTGTCTTTGAAAGTCGCATAGCACCAGTTGAGGTCTCAAAACAGAAGATGAAGCTCGAGCGGGCAGGTATTCTGGGGATTACATGCGGCACAGCGCGTATCTTTAAATACAATTGGCGATTCATTTGGAGGGTCGCTCCGGCGCACGGCAAGCGCACACTTTTCTCAAGCAGGGATCAAAGAGGCAATTTTCTTGCCATCGGCTATCGGGAGCGGCGTACACCGTCGCGGGTGCAGGTAAAAAGGATTAGGCAGCGCCCGCTCCGAAATTGGTGACGCGGAACTCGCTCACCCGGACAGTGAACCAGTACTCGGATATGTACTTTCTCATCTTTGAAAGTAGACAACAATTTTAGACTTATATATATATATATATATTGTTCTTGAAGATGGGAGAGAGGGGGGGAGCTTGGTATATGACAATGCGTGCTATTCTACGCGAGCCACTTTGTAAATCACATACAGCTATAGAGCTGTTATAAAGCTCTCATTCTTTCAATAACAGTTCATTTTATCCATTCATAATAGATGCTGCGAAATAAGCTGTAATGATGGGGTATGAAATAACTTATTCTGTTAGGAAACAGAAGCTGTGGAAGAATTCTGCCAGTCAGAAAAACGTAGCGAATTATAATATTCTCACGAAATAGGTGGCAGACTCTCAAGGAAAACTCAAAGCAACTCGAGGCTATATTCCCTCGCATTCAGAGGCAGGTAAAACAATAAATGGGTAAGCGGTGCCGGCAAGTCGGTACACCTTTCACGCACACGTGCGTTGCTGGCCGAGAGTTGCCAAGGTTTGGTTTTTCCCAAATTGGCGCGCCGCTGACCGCCGTGGGCCAAGGCAGGCCAAGGTGGGCGAAGGTGTAGGAGAGGGGGTTGTTCCAGCCAATCAGAGGTCTTAGTTGCGAAAGGAAATCTTTAAGAAGGGGAAGCGCGCATCTTTTGCGATTCATTATCTTTGAGTGCTCGGCGAACGCACACGGACGCGCGGCTGCTAATTTCGGTGTTGCGGAAATTAGCTTCACGAGTTATTCGCGGAGTAGTGGAAGTGATTCCTAAAGTGGCAGAAGTGCATTCTGTGTGGCCATGTCGAAGAATAAGTGCACCGTGGTTGGCTGCAGTCAGGAACGCAAGCGAAAATTTTCCTATCCCAATCCCGAGAAAGATGCTGCACGCTTTCTGAAATGGATTTCTTCCGCAGGCAATTTAAATCTGTTGCAGGTTCCACCGGAGAAGATCATCACGCGCTTCATATGCGGGATACATTTTGAGGAAAGATGCTTCTTGGGCAGAGGACTTCGGTTGGACGCGGTACCAACGCTGCATATGCCATCGGGTATGTATTTTTTCTTACGGGAGAACGTGATAGTGGAAAACATGTACAAATAGTTCAAAAGCAGGAAATCTCTTATTAGCAAAGTTGTGATAGAAGCAGTGTGGCTTTATAACAGAAGAATAACACGGCCAGATGTTCGCCGTTTGTTAGGGGGTAATGCCACTCTAGCGATCAAGAAAACATATGAATTTTGACAATATCTTATGACAACACAGTAAATGCAAAACAAAATCTGTTGGGAGTGTATATGCTATTGCATATGCTTTGGAGGCGATTTAGAGGTTTTTTATTTAATTATATTCATCAAAATGCATGGGCTAGAGCTGGGCAAGTGAAACCTCACATTTCGGCCGCCGGGAAGATTTTTTCTGTTATTTTCGATCTATAACAGTAAAACCAATATTTTTCGATTGTGTTCAGGCTTAACTTGAGAAGTACGTAGGGAAATTACAGACTATTGTTTCTTTGTTCAAATGAGACAATAATACTAATCTTTTCGTTTTTAATCAAAAATTACGTGAGGAAATGCTTATAACAAAAAAGGGTACAATATGCTGTAAAACCCCTATGTACAGCCTGCTCATTCGATTCTGTTAGTCGAACAAGATGGCGGCCAGAGTCGAATCTCGCAAGCGAGTCGCGCAGGCGAGGCGCGCAGGCGAGTCGCGCATCTAGGTTCGTGGGGTTAAGTTTTCACCAGCGGGCCAACGCATAACGATTTCAAAACGGCGGCGGGTGTATACTGGTATATATCGAGTGTATCCGAAGAAAGCATACGAGTGTGAGAATGAATAAGTGGTTATAATTATAAAATATATTAAAGGGAGAATTGAAAGTGACTTCTAAAGCGTCGAGTAAGGTTACACGTGGTTACACTGTTACAACATTATGTTTGTTGTGGCGGAATAATAACGAGACCGGGTAAATCGCATCTAAACAGTGAGTTATTATAGTGTGAAAGTAATGCAAAAAATAATTAAAGTATAGAAAATAGGAAAAGACATAGTGAGGAATATTTTGGTTTATTTAGTGTCAGTTTTATAAACAAATCGTGCATGGTGGAGAGCGGACAAGCAGGCTACCCTCTCGCAGCAAAGCAACTACAGAGTGAGAAATCCACACTATCTCCCTACACCTGTCAGTGTCTTATTCTTTTGCTTCCTTGCCAATCTCCACAGATCCTTCGTACTTTCTACCGCATTCCTCATCCTGATTTCTACAAGTGGAACTGGAACGTTGGGAGGTGACGAATCTGTAGCCAAGCTGTAAACAGTAAGGAGCAACTATGGTAAGTTTAGAGTAAGAAATCAAAACTATCTCCCTTCACCTGTCAGTATTTTATTCTTATGCTTCCTTGCCAATCTTCACAGATCCTCCTTACTTTCTACCATATTCCTCATCCTGATTTCTACAAGCAGAACTGAAACGTTGGGAGACGACGAATGTGTAGCGAAGCTCTAAACAGCAAGGAGCAATTACGGTAAGTTTAAAATAAGAAATCCAAACTATCTCCCTGCACCTGTCACTGTCATATTCTTTTACTTGCTTGCCAATCTTGACAGATCAAGATTCAAGATCACGACAGATCTGATCCAGATCCAATATGACAGTGACAGGTGCAGGGAGATAATTTGGATTTCTTATTTTAAACTTACCGTAATTGCTCCTTGCTGTTTAGAGCTTCGCTACAGATTCGTCGTCTCCCAACGTTTCAGTTCTGCTTGTAGAAATCAGGATGAGGAATATGGTAGAAAGTAAGAAGGATCTGTGAAGATTGGCAAGGAAGCATAAGAATAAAACACTGACAGGTGAAGGGAGATAGTTTTGATTTCTTACTCTAAACTTACCATAGTTGCTCCTTACTGTTTACAGCTTGGCTACAGATTCGTCACCTCCCAACGTTCCAGTTCCACTTGTAGAAATCAGGATGAGGAATGTGGTAGAAAGTACGAAGGATCTGTGGAGATTGGCAAGGAAGCAAAAGAATAAGACACTGACAGGTGTAGGGAGATAGTGTGGATTTCTCACTCTGTAGTTGCTTTGCTGCGAGAGGGTAGCCTGCTTGTCCGCTCTCCACCATGCACGATTTGTTTATAAAACTGACACTAAATAAACCAAAATATTCCTCACTGTCTTTTCCTATTTTCTATACTTTAATTATTTTTTGCATTACTTTCACACTATAATAACTCACTGTTTAGATGCGATTTAGCCGGTCTCGTTATTATTCCGCCACAACAAACATAATTTTGTAACCGTGTAACCACGTGTAACCTTATTCGACGCTTTAGAAGTCACTTTCAATTCTCCCTTTAATAATATTTTATAATTATAACCACTTATTCATTCTCACACTCGTATGCTTTCTTCGGATACACTCGGTATACACCAGTATAAACCCGCCGCCGTTTTGAAATCATTGCGCGTTGGCCCGCCGGTGAAAACTTAACCCCATGAACCTAGATGCGCGACTCGCCTGCGCGCCTCGCCTGCGCGACTCGCCTGCGCGACTCGCTTGCGAGATTCGACTCTGGCCGCCATCTTGTTCGACTAACAGAATCGAATGAGCAGGCTGTACTTCCTTAGATAATGTATTTTTAAAGCTCCAGTACAAATTTCATGCGAATCGGTGAAGTTCTGTTAAAGTTATGTTTCCGGCCAGTTAACATAACATAGAAATGTGAGGTTTCACTTGCTGAGCTCTAGCCCCGGCATTTTGATGAATATAATTGAATCAAAAGCCTTTAAATGTTCTCCAAAGCATATATAATAGAGGCCTCCCATCAGATGTTGTATTGCATTTACTGTGTTGTCATAACAAATTGTCTAAATTCATATATTTTCTTGATCGCTAGAGTGGCATTACCCCTCAACACCAATATTATCTATTTCAGTATATTCATGAATGATCCCTTTTTCAGATCCCATTGATCCATTATTGTATCAATTCTTTCCACAAGTATCTGTGGAAGTTGATGTTGTGATGGCAAATGAGGATCCACAACCGAGTACCAGCCGAAATCAAGCGGAAACTGCACTCAGTCGGAGCCACATTGAGGAACCAGAATCTGGGGCCAGCCACGATGTCGATATGCAGACTGTACAAACAGGTATAATACATTTCACCATGTTGAAGAAATATATGCGAACACATACCATGATAACACATATTGAAATAAAATGTATGTTTGTGATTACAGACTCTGCGGACACGAACAACAACGAGCGTGATGGTACCAGACGGATTGTAAAACCAAAGGAACCTCGTGGTATGTTAAAAATTATACATCTTATCATAAATATGCTTCATTGTGTATATTCAACGATTCAAATTTGCCTCTTAACGCGAAGATTTGTTAAGTTTATCATCAACAACTTTTAAAATCAATATATCGCACGTATATTACGAAGGAAACCGCGATTAAGGAGGTTGGTGCCGAAAATGAAAATAATGTGATTAGATTGAAATTGACACATAATGTCAAATTATAGTTTTCGAATAATCAATGTCCAAAATTCTTTTGTTATACATGGGCTCTTATGGCGACGCGGTAAAAGCTTTCAGTTTATACTTAAAAACCTCTTATAAAACAATTGAGGAATAATCAGGCAACATTTCAAACGCTTCGCCTCCTTAACTATGTCTAAGCATATAGCGAAGGTTCCAAACAAAACTAACATGTAAATTTTGTCCCAACAGGCTCCATTCTGAAATATTTCCGGGAGGAAAGCAGATCCCAATTGTCTGCCGACAATAAGAAGTTATATAACTTCGTGTGCTCCTTGAAGAAGCAAGTCAGCCAGATGAAAACCAGGAAGGATTCCGTGAAGATGCGGCTGCAACGTGCAGAAAAAATGCTGGAGGAGGGGGGCTCGTTGAGATTGGATGCACTACCCGAAGTAGTGCAACAATTTATTAACTGCCAGACGCGCAATGCGGGCGCGAGTAAGTACCATCGGCAATTTAGTTTAGATGATAAGATTTTTGCGACGATGCTTTGGCGCAAGAGTGCCAAAGCATATAACTTCTTAAGTAGGGTTTTTGCGCTGCCTAGTGTTAGCACACTACGAAAGTTAATTAAGGGTATCAATGTAAGGCCCGGGATTTCCGAATTAATTATGGAGGAACTAAAATTATTAGCTCAGGGTTTCAAAGATTCCAAACATGTATATTGCTCGTTGATGTTCGACGAAATTTGCTTAGACAGGTCCCTACAGTTTAATCAATCGGAGGATAGGGTGGACGGATTTGTGGATGACGGTTTTTATCGCACATCAGAAATAGCAAATCATGCATCGGTCTGGATGCTACGCGGTATTTCACCAGACAATCCGTGGAAGAGGCCCATAGCTTTTACGTTTACGAAATCGGGTTGTACTTCAGAGGCCATTAAATTCATGTTTAATAACATTGTCGAACGCGTATCTGAGACGGGTTTAATTATCACCGCATTTGTTTGCGACCAGGCTGCTTCTAATGTTAAAGCAGTTCGGGAATTAGTTTTCGGAAACGCGCGGGGAAAACCGACAATTCGAAAACGACAACATAATAGTAGTCAAAGACAACTTTATCGCACCGCTGTTTGATCCTCCGCATTTATTAAAGTCGCTCCGAAACAATTTGTTAGCGAAAGATTTGCATTTTACATTAAAAGACGGGCAAAATCGTGTAGGGAAATGGTCGCACATTAGAGACGCGTATTTTATCGATTGTAGTTACGGGAGTTTAAGATCATTAGAGAAAATCACCGAAAACCACATAAATCCGTCCCATAGAAAGAAAATACGCGTTTCCAACTGCTCCCAAGTATTCAGCCACACATTTAGTAACACATTAGCTATGATGAGCCGTAGCAGAATGCAGAGTAGTTGCAGGTCTGTAGCCATGCCTCCGGAGGCTTTAGATACCGCGTACTTACTATCATTTTTAAACAATCTATTCGATAGTGTAAATAGCGGACCGGGAAGTTCGAAAGAAAACGCGTTACGCGCATCCATCCCCACTGGTGACGAGCAATGTGCTCAAGAATCAGTGTGGGATGAAGGAATAGAGGCCATTTCAGATATGCGATACGACATAACTTCATCCGGGCAACAGCGGCGGCCAGCTGTTTTAGACAATTGGATTTTTACTTTGAAAAATTTTAAATTTCTTAGGCGCCATCTGCGCACCAAAAATTTTACAAATTTTGAGGCGCGATCGTTCAATCAGGACGCGTTAGAGAATTTTTTCGGGCAGATCCGACAATTCGGTTATAGGAATAATAACCCTGATTGTCGCAATTTTATGGAATATTATAAGATTTTAGCGTGCAATAGCATAATCAGTCCCGTGTCGAAATACGGGAATTGTCAAATCGCGATTAGCTCCGCGGACAATAACTTCATGACACATATGCGAAACTTTTTAACCTATCCAATTTCATACATTAGCGACAGTGTCGACTTAGAAATAGAGTTTCCGGCCGGTTTCAATCAATTCGCGAATATTAACGACGGAATGATAAACGAAATAGATAATTACATCACGGTAAATTTAATAGATTCAATAGATTGTCAGACCTGCCAACAAAACATTCTGCAGGCTCATCCCGACACAGGCAAATCATTTTTACAAACCGCCGTGGTACAGATCACAAACATATGTTTGAATATCGTACCACGTGCGTGTTGCTATAATAACATAGTAGACGTTACCAAAAATTATATCCTGGGCCACTGCGAGTTCACTTTTTTTTCGTGTGAACACCTGAACGATTTTATTGTAAATATTGTAAACAATTTCGTTCTCATTATAATTAGAAAATATTTCCAAAATGTTAATAATGTACTGAAGGGATTAGTTCCACAACCAAGCGGCGAGGACGAGCTGATAGCAGCGGCCCATCTAGCTTATTCTAAATCTCTGAAGAGAAAAAAATAATTTATATGTATATGTAGCATGTAGATTTATTATTAGCGTGATTTATAGTAAGGGATTTAGAAGGAGCAGAGGGGTGCAAGGAAGAGGGAGCATTCAGGAAGAGTGCTAAGATGGGAAGGTCTCCAGTGAAAAAGCAGGAGGAGGAGGGGGGTGAGAAAGGGGGAGGAAGCATAGAAGAGATGCTGAGGGGGTTATTGATAGACATGAAGGAGATGAGGCAGGACTTGAGGAGGGAAAGTGAGGAACGGAGGAGAGTGGAGGAAGATTGGAGGGAAGAAAGGAGGAGATGGGAGAAGGAGATGAAGGAGGAGAAAGCAAGAAGGGAGAAGCTGGAGAGAAAGGTGGAGAGGTTGGAGGAGAATAGGGAGAGGATAGAAGGGATATTGGGAAGGGTAGAGAGGTGGGAGGAGGAGCGAGAAGAAGGTGGGGGGAACGTCACCAGGGATATGGGAGGGAGGGAGGAGGAGAACAGAAGAAGGATAAGGTGGTTGGAGGTGAAGCAGGACAGGAAGGAGAGAATGGAAAAGAGAACCAATGTGATAGTGAGAGGGATTAAATTAGAAGGAGAGGAGGTAGGGGAGCGGGTAAGGGCATTATGGGAGGTGATGGGTCTGGAGGCAGGAGGGATAAAGGACATAAGGGAGATAGGAAGAAGAGACGGAAAGGGCTTCGGAATGGTGCTAGTGAAGCTAGGGGGAATGGAGGAAAAAAGGAAGGTTTGGAGGGAGAAAGAAAAGCTGAAGGGGAGGAGAGAAAGAATAGCAGACGACCTGACGGAGGATGAGAGGAGGACTAGATGGTTGATTGAAGAAGAAGCAGATAAGGAGAGAAGGAAAGGAAAGAACGTAAGAGTGGGATATATGAAGATGTGGGTGAATGGGAGAGTTAGAAGGTGGGATGAGGTAGAGGAAGGGTGGGTTAAAGAGGAGGCGGGAAACGAGTAAGAGGGGAGGGGAGGGGGGAAAGAAGAGGAAAGGGGGTGGGGAATAGGGTGACATTCTGGAATGTGGCGGGGTTAGGAAATAAGGATGAGGATTTTTGGAGAGGGCTGGAAGAATGGGAGGTGATAATCATGTGCGAGACATGGCTGGATGAGAAGAGCTGGAATCGGGTGAGGGTTAGACTGCCAAAAGGTTACAGGTGGGAGGCACAGTGGGCCAGTAGGAAGAATAGAAAAGGGAGAGCAATAGGAGGTATGGTGACAGGGGCCAGGAAAGACATTCAGGTAGGAGAGGGGGGGGGGTAAGGAAAGAGAAGGAGGGTGTGATGGCTGTCAGAGGTAAGTTGGGGACGCAATGGTGGGAAGTGATAGGAGTGTATGTTGTTGTGCGAAGACTGGGTTGACCGGAGTGAACCCGATTGTAGTCTAGCACGTTATAGTTTTTTGGGCTTTCTTCACTTAAGGATTAGTATCCAATCCAAGGTTGTGCGGTTGACGTGTAGTTTATTTGATACTTATAATTGTTTCTTACGCTTACGCAGATTGAACGTCGTCGTCGGTCGTCTATTAGGACCGGGTGTGGGTCCGTGGTGAGGTCGTACCACTCGGGACTGCCCTCGAATTGTTGTGTTTGGCCTTTTATATGGTTAATTTTTGTTGACGTGTTCTTTTTCTAAGGAGGTCATGCATTGGACTCTGGGCGTTACGAAATACTGCTTAGGCAGTTGATTTCGGAAGGCCCGTTGGTCTACTTGTTAATGTGCACTCTTGCAGTTATTGGTGGTCGGGTTACGACACCTCCCCCCTTGGAAGAAGAAAGCTTCCTAGCTTTCGGGTTTTTCGGTGTGGTTTAGTTTTCCTTGCATTCGCTGGGTTACAATATAGTATTTTGTCTAGGTATAATTTTTTATCTTAGTCTATAAAGTGTTTCAGTCGGTCCCTATGTACTTTAATTGTTTTTTTCCCTTTACTTATTACGTACGTGACGGGTGACGTTTGTTCTAGGATCCGGTAGGGTCCGATCCATAGGGAGTCCAGTTTTTTACTACGTCCACGGCGGACGGTTTCATCGTGGATGAGGATTTTGTCGCCTGGCGTGAAATCTGTCTTTTTTGTATCGCGGTCGTAGTTTTCTTTGGCGCGCATTTTTGCTATTTTGGTGTTTTGTTTCGCTACTTGTTGTGTGGCTCTAAGGCGTTCGCGTAGTTCTTGTGCGTAATCGTCGTATGAGTAGAGTGGTTTAGCTGGTAGTGTTAGGGAGGTTGGTAGATTGGCCTTGTGTCCGAATACTAATTCGAAGGGTGTTAGCCCTGTGGCGGTGTGTGGTGTGGTATTGTAGGTGAACATGGCGTAAGGGATCCATTCGTCCCAATCGGTTTGTTGATCGTTTATGTAATGTCTTAAATATTCGGCTAGTGTTCGGTGTGATCGTTCGAGTGCGCCGTTGGATTGTGGATGATATGCGGTGCTTTGGATTTTGGTTATCCTCAGGAGT
The DNA here is from genome assembly GCA_963675795.1 of Crossocerus cetratus. Classification (NCBI taxonomy): domain Eukaryota; kingdom Metazoa; phylum Arthropoda; class Insecta; order Hymenoptera; family Crabronidae; genus Crossocerus; species Crossocerus cetratus. Next base: position 6,550,541 of record OY776671.1, read on the forward strand.
TTGCATACGTTCTTGAAGACGTCGCTGAGGAAGTTAGTGCCTTGGTCTGTTAGTATCTTGTCAGGTATTCCGTATTCGCAGATTATTTTCGTTGCGAGTTCTTTTGCTACTGTCTTGGCCTCTTGGTTTGGTATGGGGATTGCTTTGCTAAATCGTGTTAGTAGGTCTTGGAAGGTTAGTATGTATTTGTTTCCGTTGGCAGTTTCGGTCAGTGGCCCTACTATGTCGAGTGCGCATTTTTCAAATGCTGTGTCAGGTGTGTCGGTGATCACTAGTGGGGCTTTTGCCTGCCTAGAGAGTTTGTTTTTCTGACATGATTCGCACCGGCTTACATATTCTTTTACATACTGGGTGATTCCTGGCCAATTATGGGTTTGTCGTATTCGGCTAAGGGTCCTTTCGACCCCTTGGTGTCCTCCTAAAGTGGCGTCGTGGTATTCTTGGATTATTCTGGATTTTTCTTCGTCGCTGTATTCGCGGTTCTCCGTGGTTGGCTGTTTTATTTCTTGTGTATGGTATACCGTTCTGCTCAGCGCATCTGCGTTGGTATTTAGTTTTCCGGCCTTGTGTATTATTTCGTAATCGTATTCTTCGAGTTTGAGGCGCCATCTTATTAGCCGCGATCCGGGGTCTTTTACGCTGAATAGCCAGATTAGCGGTTTATGGTCTGTTACTATTTTGAACTTATTTCCGTAGAGGTATGGTCTATACTGTTTTGTTGCCCATACTATGGCGAGTAGTTCCTTTTCGGTCGTACTGTAGTTTCTTTCTGCTTTGTTCAGTACGCGGCTTGCGTAGGCGATCGGTTTATCCTGACCGATTTCGCCTTGGGATAGTATGGCGCCGATAGCGAAGTCGGATGCATCTGTGATTACTACGAACTCTTTCTCGAAGTCCGGGTAGCTTAAGAGTGGTGCCGTTGTCAGTGTGTTTTTTAGCGTTTGGAACGCGTGGTCTTGTTCATCCGTCCATTTAAACAAGGTGTCTTTCGTGGTTAATGTTGTCAGGGGTTTCGCTATTTTTGAGAAGTCCTTTACGAACCGTCTGTAGTATCCGGCTAGTCCCAAGAATGATTGGATCTCTTTGACAGTACGTGGTGTGGGGAATTCCCTTACTGCGCTTGTTTTCTTTGGGTCGGCCATAATCCCACTTTCGGTGATTACATGACCGAGGTAGTTTACTTCTTTTCTTAGGAATTCACACTTGTTGGGCTGCAGTTTTAGGTTGTGGTTGCGCAGGATGGTTAATACTTCGCACAGGCGCGAGTTGTGCTCGTTCAAGCTTCCCCCGTGGATTACAATGTCGTCGAGGTATACGAAGCATTTAATCCCTTGGAGTCCTGCTAGTATCGTGTTCATTAGTCGCTGAAACGTTGCGGGTGCATTTTTTAACCCGAAAGGCATTCTATTGAATTCGTAGTGTCCGTATTGTGTCGAGAATGCGGTTTTTTCCCGCGCCTGTTTGGACATTGGCACTTGGTGGTAGCCTGAAGCGAGGTCTAAAGTGGTGAAGTATTTGGCCTTTCCTAGCTGGTCTAATATGTCTGTGATATTGGGTAGTGGGAAGGAGTCACCAATGGTTGCCTCATTTAGTTTGCGAAAATCTACTACTACACGTAGCTTTTGTTTTCCGTTTGCGTCGGCTTTCTTTGGTACCACTAAGAGGGGAGCGTTCCACTGGCTGGTGCTCGTGGTTATTATTTCGTCCTTCAGCATTTCTTGGACTTGGTCGTTGACCTCCTTTTGATGTTTCTCTGGCAGTCGGTAGGGTTTGGTGTTAATTGGAGCGATGTTTGGTTTTGTGCAGATATCATGGGAGGTAGTCGTGGTGTGGGTTAGCGGTTCTCCTTCTAGATGGAATACATCTGCGTATGTGCTGCAGATGTCCACTAACGAGTCTCGCTCCTCTTTATTTAGGTGGCTATCTCTTAGTTGTCCTAGTACCTGTATGATTCGGCTTTCGCGCCTGATGGGTTCCGCGGGGCTCAGCTGATGAATCGGCAGCACTTTGGGGGTTGGAGTTATTCCTTCTAGTTGTAGTGGTGGAAGGCGTATGTCTACGCCGTGGTCCGTAGTGTTTAGTACACTGACTATGCATCGTCCGTTTTGGGGTTTTACCAAACAACTTCCTATAAAGATTCCAGGTCGGATTTCTTCTGCTGACGTGATACCTTCCTCTGGGTTGAGAGTGGTCGCTTCTACCAGTGTTTCCGCGCGTGGTGGTAGGTGTATCCTGGGCTTTGCCATACTCGTTTTCCATGTGGTTTTCCCAATTTGAATTTCGGCGGCGGCGCAATCGAGTTTGACGCCGTGTCGCCGGAAGAAGTCCATCCCCAGTATCCCTTCGTATTCTATGGGGAAATGGTTGGCTACTACGTATAGGGGTTGTTTTATTAGTTGCTCCTCTATTTTGATGTGTCCCTCTATTTCCCCGAGGGCTTTTATGGGGTTTCCCGTGGCGCCTAATACCTCTATTTCCTTGCGTTGCATTGGCACTTCATCGCGTAGGTTGCGGATTTTTACCAGGCTGATCGCGGCTCCCGTGTCGATCAGCATGGGTACTGCCTGGTCGTAGGCTTCGTCTAGTGGCACGTTTGTAATGGGTAATTCGTCCGTGTGGCTGTGCGAGACATTTATCTGAACGACGCAACATTCTCGCGGGGTGGCGTCGTTTGTTCGTTTCCCGCTGGCTCGTGGTCGCGGCTGGTAGATGGAAATTGTGTCACGTCCATCCTTGGCTGTGAGCTGTTGTGATTCGTTTCTCTGTATGTGGGGCGCTGCTTCAGTCGCTTCCTGCACTCATCGTATGAGTGACCTTGTCGCTGGCAGTGGTCGCAGAATGCCTTGATTAAGTGGGCGGCCACCCGTAATTGGTTTCCTGGGGGATCGAATCGGTTGGCGTATCTACTCGTGCGACAGTCTCGCCAATAGTGGCCATTTTTTCCGCATTTTGAGCATTGTAGTGTCTCATTCGGTTTTGGTTCCGGTCTGGGTAGCTGGAACTGCCCACTGTATCTACTGGAGCGGCAGTCGCGCCAGTAGTGGCCTTGTTTCCCGCACTTGCTGCACGTGGTCGTCGGGGTGTTTGGAGCGCGGTAACTGTTTCGCTTCTCCGCACTTTCGTTTCGTGGCTGTTCCTGGCGACGTGGTGGTGGACTGCTTGGTCCTTCTAGAGCCTCCTCTTCTATTGCTCCTGTCACTGCTTCGCTGAACGTTCCATAGTTACGCCCGCGGATTATGGTGCGCAGAGGTTGTCTCAGTCCTCTGGCGAAATTTACGAGGGCGGCCTTTTTATACATTTCCTTGAGGACGCGAGTGTCTCGGGCGTCATGTTGGGGTTCCCCCGATGCTTCACATAGCTCCGTCATAAGGGTTTCGGTGCGGGTGGCGTATGTCCGTACAGTTTCTCCTGGGAGCTGGCTGACCTCATTGAACTGCACCTGCAGGTATGCGGAGGACTTTCGTCCTAAGTAAGCGATTTCGAGCTCCTCTTTTAGATGCGCGTAGCTATGAATTTCCTTATGTTCGAATTCGACGAGGGCGCGACCGATTAATTTCATGCTTTGGATGGCGTCGAGTAGCCGGAGTTCTTCTCTCGGGTCGATATTGGCGAAGGTATAATTACATGCGCTGAGGAATCCTTTTAGCGCCGTTGGGGAGCTGCCGTCGAAGGTAGGGATGTATTTTATTGCTTCTCGCAATGTGATGTACTGCCCAGGGTCGGCACGGGTGTGTAAATATGAGGGCCGCGTGACTCTCGATGGTCCAGCGACGTGGCGTAAGTCGCCCTGCGTTGTTAAAGCTTCTAACTCGGCTCGGAGCCTGGCGATTTCCGCGGTAATTTCTTCTTCTGTGGGTCGTCCTGTTGCCGGGGCTGTCGTTGTTCGATTTGTTTCGTCGGAGATCATCGTCTCGTTTTGTGGGGTGTTGGTGATGAGTTCGAGTGCTTGGCCGGGCCTCGGTTGGGTGTCGAAGCGATATTCCTCGTATGTTAGATCAGAGTTCTCGGATAGTTGTCTTTCCAGCCTAGTGGAAGGTCCTGGTCGTAGTAGACTCTCGTCTATGTCGCTGTATGAGTACTCACGAGTGGCGGTGATATTATCGTCGAAGTGGAACACTGCGGAATCGTCGATCTGTTCTTCGATCGGGTTGTCGAAGTTTAAGGTGCGCCTTACCGTGTCTAGTGAAGGCGTTAGCGTAGGGTTGGTTTTCCGTGGTCTGACCCGGGGAGCAGGGTAGCTCTGTATTAGTCGCGGGCTTGGATGTGAGAATAACTGGTCTCTCGTAGCGATCGTCCGCGTGTATAGATAACTGTCTGACATTGACAGGGTTGTCGGATAGCCCTTCGTTACGGGGTCCGTTAGGTTTGGTGGATAGCCCTTGGTTACGGGGTCCGTTTGGTTTGTCGGATAGCCCTGGGTGCGGGGTCCGTTTAGTTCTTCTTTTCTGTTGTATCCCGCGTGGCCCTGGATGTGAAGAATCCCACCGCTGCCACCAATTTATGTTGTGCGAAGACTGGGTTGACCGGAGTGAACCCGATTGTAGTCTAGCACGTTATAGTTTTTTGGGCTTTCTTCACTTAAGGATTAGTATCCAATCCAAGGTTGTGCGGTTGACGTGTAGTTTATTTGATACTTATAATTGTTTCTTACGCTTACGCAGATTGAACGTCGTCGTCGGTCGTCTATTAGGACCGGGTGTGGGTCCGTGGTGAGGTCGTACCACTCGGGACTGCCCTCGAATTGTTGTGTTTGGCCTTTTATATGGTTAATTTTTGTTGACGTGTTCTTTTTCTAAGGAGGTCATGCATTGGACTCTGGGCGTTACGAAATACTGCTTAGGCAGTTGATTTCGGAAGGCCCGTTGGTCTACTTGTTAATGTGCACTCTTGCAGTTATTGGTGGTCGGGTTACGACAATGTGAATGGGGACATGGGAAGGAAGTTGGAAGAGATAGGGGAATGGATGGAGGAAAGAGAGGAAGGGGTTAGGGTGTTGATTGGAGGGGATTTTAATGCAAGGACAGGAATGGAGGGGGAGTGGGTAGGTACGGGGGAGGAGGCTGGTAAGTATGAGATAGGGAGGAATTCGAAGGACGGGAAGGTAAACAAGGAGGGTAAGGTGCTGTGTAGATATGTAGAGGAGAAAGGATGGTCTATACTAAATGGGAATATAGAGGGAGACTGGGAAGGGGAATGGACATATGTAAGAGCGAGGGGAGAGTCTGTGATTGACCTGGTGCTGGGGAATGATAGAACAAGGGAGAAGGTGGAGAAGTTGGAGGTGGGGGACAGGATAGAATCGGATCACCAGCCGATAACGGTTTGGGTGGAAGGGAGTAATTTGGATAGAAAGGGAAAGGAAGGAAAGGAAGTAAGAAAGAACAGAGGAGATTGGAGCGAAAGAGGAAGGAAAGAATTTAGGGAAAAATTTGGTAGATGGGAAGAAAGGGAGGAAACGGTAGAGGAAGAGTGGGACAGGCTAAGTAGGAAAATTTGGGCAGCGATGGAGCAGAGAGAGGGAAGGGGGAGGGAAAGGGGGAGGAAGAGGGGCTGGTGGGATGAGGAGTGTAAGAAGGAGAAGGAAGGGGTAAGGGAAGAAATGAGAAGGTGGAGAAAGACAGGAGGGGGAGGTGAGGAGTACAGGTGGAAAAAAACAGAGGTATAAAAAGGTGTGCGAACTGAAGAAGAGAAAGGAAGTGGAAAGATGGATGGGAGAAGTGGAGACAGCGAGAACGGAAGGGCAGGTATGGAGGATTGTAAATAGGGAAAGGGGAAGAAGGAAACCAGTGAATGAGGGAATAAGGACGGAGGAATGGGACGAATATTTCAGAGCATTGTTAGGAGGGGTAGAGTGTAGAGTGGTAAGGGGCAGGAAGGGAGAAGGGCATGGAGATGGAGAGGCGGAATTAACGGAAGAAGAGGTGAGGGCGGTAATAAGGAAGATGAAGGAAGGGAAGGTAATGGGGAGCGATGGGATTCCAAATGAGGTATGGAAGTATGGGGGGGAGGAAGTGGAAAAGGGGCTATATAGGGTGTGCAGGAAAGTGTGGAGAGGGGAGGGATGGCCGGAAGCGTGGAAGGAGGGGTTGGTAGTCCCGGTGGTGAAAAGGGGATCGGGGGAAAAGGTGGAGGACTACAGGGGGGTGACGTTGACGCAGACGCAGATAAGGTGTACGCGGGGGTGTTGGCGGAGAGGCTGAGAAAGGAGGTAGAAGGCAAGAACATCCTGCCACCGAGTCAGACGGGGTTCAGGAAAGGAATGGGGACACTTGACAACATATATGTCCTGAACTACCTGATTAACAGACAGGTGATGAGGAAAGAAAGAAAAATGGTGATCTTGTTCGTGGACCTGAAGGCGGCGTTTGACTCGGTGAACAGGGATGTGTTAATAAAAACGATGAGGGAGAGAGGGGTCAGGGAAGGGTTGTGTAACAGGTGTGAAGAGGTGATTAGGGAGACGACGGGAAGGGTACGGGCAGGGGAGGAAGTGGTGGATAGGTTTTGGACGGGAAGGGGTGTAAGACAGGGGTGTCCACTAAGTCCATGTCTTTTTACGCTGCTCTTAGCAGACATAGAAGAAGAACTAGAAAAGGGGAGATGGGGAGGGGTAAAGATGGGAGGCGAGAAAATATACGCTCTGGCTTATGCGGACGATCTGGCTCTGCTGGCGGAGGATCAGGAGGGAATGAAGGGGATGATGGCAAGATTGGAGAAGTACATGGAGAGGAAAGGGCTAGAAGTGAACATAGCGAAAACAAAGGTGATGAGATGCAGGAGAGGGGGTGGAGGGCAGAAAAAAGTGGATTGGAGGTGGAAGGGGAAGAAGATAGAGGAGGTGAAAAAATACAAATATTTAGGGTACATAGTGAGGAGGGATGGGGGGCAGGAGGATCAGGTTAGGGATAGGATTAGGAAGGGGGTAGCGGTAATGGGAAAGGTATGGGGAATAGGGAAGAGGAGGTTTGGGAAGGATTGGGAGAGGAGGTTATGGCTGTTGGAAAAATTGGTGTGGCCGGTGCTAAGTTATGGGGTAGAGATTTGGGGGTGGAAGGAGAGAGAAGGTGTGGAGAGGGCCCAGGAAAGGTTTATGAGGTGGGTTTTGGGATTGGAGAGGTGCACGCCGGGATACATGGTGCGGGAGGAGGTGCAGAAGGAAAAAATGGCAGGAAGGGCGGGTATGAGGGCATGGGGGTTCGAGAGAAAGTTGGTGGAGGGGAAAGGAGGGGAACTAGCGAGGAGGTGCTGGCAGGAAATTAGGGAAAGAGCAAGAAGAGGGAAGGCGTTGGAAGGGTGGGAGGAAGAAAGGAAGGTGTTTTATGAAAGGAAAGGGTGGGAGATAGAGGAGGTGGAGAGAATAAGAGAGAAGGAGGAGGGGCTGAAAGGGGAGGAAATGATAAAGCGGGAAAAGGATGAGCAGGAAAGGGAAAGGTGGGGGAAAATAGGGGAGTCAAAATACAACGTGTGGTACGGGAGGGTGAAGGGTAAAGGAGTGCCGGGGTATTTGAAGAAGGGGTGGGGGGAGAGCAAGTGGAAAAGGGTGATGAAATTCAGGCTGGGAAACGTGATGAGGGGAGGTAGATACTGGGAGGACGAGAGGGAAAGGGAGTGTAGGATTTGTGGAAGGAAGGAAGAAACGTGGGAGCATGTATGGGAGGAGTGCGTGGGATGGGGAAAGGAAAAGGGCTGGTGGGAGATGGCGGATGAGGTGCTAGGAGATGGGGGAGAGGGAGAGGGGTGGCTGAGGAGGCTAGAATGTATGAGGGGAGAAGAAGAATGGAAGGACTTGGAAGGAAACGAATGGATGGAAAGAGACGGAGCGGAAATGGAAGTCCAAGGGCGTGTGTATGAGAGAAATGGAGGGATGAATGTGCGAGAGGGTGAGGAGAGTATGGACGGATGTGTGGAATGGAGCGGAAGGGGAGAGGACGAGCGTGGCGCGCGAGAGACAAGAGAGTGGCGAGAAGAGAGCGAGTGGCGTGAGGCGAGCGGATGGCGAGAGGCGAGCGGGTGGCGAGAGACGAGCGGGCGGCGAGAGTCGAGCGACTGGCGGGAGGCAAACGGGTTGCGAGAGGCGAGCGAGTGCCGAGAGGCGAGCGAGGAGAGAGATGGAGGGAGGTAGTGGTTAAGATAGGGTTAAGATAGGCTAAGGTAGTGAGTAAGGATTGTACAGAATTATAACCCTAAGGGGAATAATAAAACTAATTATTAGTAAGGGATTTAGAATATCCTTGTATGTATGCACGACTGGGAGTGTATTGTATGATATGAATGCACGTATGTATGTATGTATGTATATATGTATGTATGCGGTATGGTATTTGTATTAGGCTTTAGATCTTATCTCGCGCAGATAGTATTGTTAGTAGGTAGCTTTAATATTAGCGTTATTTATAGTAATGTGCTTAGAATATCGTTGCACTTATGTGTGTGCGGCTGTGAGAGTGTTGTATGAATGAATTGCATGTATGTATGTACGTGTGCATGCAGTATGGTATGTATGTATGGTATGGATATACTATAAAGCAAGCAATGATGATTACCAATCATGTGTCATTTGGGGATATGGCTAAGCCCCCCCCCCCCCCCCATGACATTAAAATGTTAAAAAATGCGCCAAGTAGTTTGTCTATCTCTCTACAGTTTAATCCCACAGCAAAATTTACCAAAAATATAAACGGATATCATTCAAAAGCCAAGCCAATCATCAAAATTAACAAAAAAATTAATCAAATTCCAAAACAATCAAAATTAAATAAAATAAAATAAAGTCTACAAAAATGGCAAACTGGCTGCGTGGAAACGTGATGTAATTAGGACCGAGACAAAACACCCCTCTATCGTCATTCGCATGGCCAGTTTGCCAAGTTTTTGTAGACTTTATTTTATTTTATTTAATTTTGATTGTTTTGGAATTTGATTATTTTTTTTGTTAATTTTGATGATTGGCTTGGCTTTTGAATGATATCCGTTTATATTTGTGGTAAATTTTGCTGTGGGATTAAACTGTAGAGAGATAGACAAACTACTTGGCGCATTTTTTAACATTTTAATGGCATGGGGGGGGGGGGCTTAGCCATATCCCCAAATGACACATGATTGGTAATCATCATTGCTTGCTTCTGTCATTTTAGCCCTTTAGCTTAAGCATTCCTTGAACTGTGAACTTGACAATCATGATGCACGTAAATGAAGTAGATGAATAAGACTGCGTATAAGTATGTCGCATGATTGATTGTAAAGATTCTAAAGCGATACACTCAAAACGCAGCCTAATTTATGTAATTTATTTTGGTGTATCTTTACTGTCAAGTTCGCAGCTAAAGGAACGCTTCAGCTAAATCAGCTAAAGTGATGTAAGTAAGCAACTAAAGGTTGTGCGTACCTTGAGTTGCGTACTTGACAGTCTGAAATCCTGACTGTCAAATGTGTAATTCAAGGAGTGCACAATCTTGAATGCTGCAGTTTTCTATAAGCAACTACTGACAATGGCTAGTAGTAACAAAACTATAAGCAAGTATCGATTACCAATAGCCATATCATATGATTGGCCCCAATGACATATGATTGGTAATCACTGCTTGCTTATGTCATTTCAGCTTTTTAGCTCAAGCATTCCTTGAACTGCGAACCTGACAGTCACGATGCACTTAAATGAATTAGATGAATTAGACCGCGTATGAGTGTGTCGCATGATTAATTATAAATCATATGCAGACTAATTTATCTAATTTTTGAATGTATCTTGACTGTCAAGTTTGTAACTAAACGAACGCTTCAGCTATGCAAGCAATGATTACCAAGCATATACAGTTCTGGGTTACTAGCTATTGGTAACCAATACGTGTTTAAAGAAAACTTCAGCACTAAAGGTTGTGCGATCCTTAAGTTACATACTTGGCAGTCTGAATATCTACTCTGACTTGTCAATTGCTCAGTCGAATATACCCATAGCCAGTCTAATTTATCACTTTAATTTAATTAGGTGTATCTTGACTGTGAAGATCGCAGCTCACGGAACGCTTCAGCTAAGGAGCTAAAACAATCATGCACCACTTGAGGTTACTAGTATCTGTTCATCAAATCGCAACACTTTGAATTCTGCGCTCCCTGAGCTATGCACTTAGCAGTCATCATCAAGGTACAGAAAGGTTAAGAGTGCGTCTGTGAGAATAGCTTATCTTCATACACACTTTAATTAATTTTAGAGTATCTAGACTGTTACGTGCGTAACTCAAGGAGTCCACAATCGTTAATTAATGCTGAAGTTTCCTATAAGCAAGTACTACACACTTGACAACCAAATACAGCGATTTGTGAGTCACGGACTTCTCACTTTTAGGACTTTTCATAATCATAATTCGCAATAATCACAAGATCGCAGAGACAGGGTCAAGTACAGTACAGCATGCACCATTTGAGGATATTAGCACCTGTTCATTAAATCGCAACACTTTGAATTCTGCGCTCCCTGAGCTATGCACTTAGCAGTCATCATCAAGGTACAGAAAGGTTAAGAGTGCGTCTGTGAGAATAGCTTATCTTCATACACACTTTAATTAATTTTAGAGTATCTAGACTGTTACGTGCGTAACTCAAGGAGTCCACAATCGTTAATTAATGCTCAAGTTTTCTATAAGCAAGTACTGCACACTTGACAACCAAATGCAGCGATTTGTGAGTCACGGACTTCTCACTTTTAGGACTTTTCATAATCATAATTCGCAATAATAACAAGATCACAGAGCCAGGGGCAAGTACAGTACAGTGTTTTATTAATAAATAACATACAGTACAGTGTTTTATTAATGATTTATCACATAGCATTCACACCTAACCAGCCATCGCGTATGACACATAACCAGCCATGGTGTAAAACATAATAGTCTGCTATGGTATAAAACCATGTTACCTGCGCAGCACTCTGTAGCACTTCGCGGTGGCGCCCGCTCGCGTGAAACACGTGAGAGTAACATTTTTAAGAATTGTATTAATCCGGACGATGAAACTCTTAATCCGCTTTGCCTTTTCCACGAGAAAAATAAAAGAGGAAATTCATATCTCCGGAACGACTGGACCGATTCACATGATTCTTGGCTCATTGGATTCAGAAAAATCAACGATGAAATACAAAATTCTGAAATAAATTCTTGGGGCTCTAACTTTCGCATAAATCGAGGTGAAAGTTTGGTAACTAAGGATAACAGCTAGTGTTCGGGATAATATAGCCTCGGCTGTCGCGCGCCGGAGTGTCATATATATATGGAGAGGGAACTTCTACTTGGCGCGAGACTCTACCGAGTCTCCTGATAAGAAAGCAACGATTACCAATCATATGTAGTTTAGGGGTGTACTAGCTATTGGTAATATGTACGAGTGCTTAGCATACTTCAGGACTTTAGGTTTTGTGTTGACAGTCACGATACATAAAAATTGGCTAATTTAAGGGGTTCTTGGGGGCTATGAACTCGATCAAGTGAAGTATGCACTACATACTTTCTAATTTTGTCGCTCTAAGGTTGACGTCTTATGAGGATAGAGCTTGTGTACTTAATATATTTTGTAAAGTGTTGGGTCTAATCAATTGCAATGTGAAGGTATGCTAGCCACTGGCAATTAGTGTTTGCTTAGTTTCAGCTCTTTAATACGAATGAATCATGAATAAGCTACCTAGTTTACAATAGTTTTAAAATTTTGGTTCTAAGGTTCAATGCCTTATGAGGTGTCACTTGTGAAGTGTTGTACCTGATTTAAAATAAAAACATAATTGCTTAATTTATCCAAATGTCATTAGTTCGATTAGAACTGATTCGTCCCGCGCTATGTTCCGTGTACCGCGTCTCTGTTGCGTTGGTTGCCATGGAGACGATAGCGGTGGTGCTAGTCGCAGCATTTTCTCTGAGCGCACGTGTATAGGACGACCACGCGACATAATCGCTGCTGCGCAGACACGATCGGTCCGCCCCCCCTTCTATGTATGATTTCCCCATATTATATATATACATAAAAAGCAGTGGCCGAGAGGTCCAAAAGATGCCTATCTGTTCTTTTTTGAATAACATGGGGCAAAATAATGTAATATAAATATTTAGCAGCTTTGAAAAGAAGCCGACCGTATCCCCGTAAGAACGAACCGTAGAAGCTGTGTCAGAAGTAGACTAAGAAATCAGAATTAACCAGGGAAATCTGAACCATCGTAAGAGGTAACACGGAATTTATCGAGAGGTTGTGGGTGGCTATAGGCCTATAGGAATGGCTATATTTTTAGGGATAAATCATAGGGAACAGCTCTAATTATCAGCTTAGGTTTTAGTAGTTTGAAAAGAAGCCGACCGTATCCCCATAAGAACGATCCGTAGAGGCTATGTCAGAAGTAGAATAAAAAATCAGAATAAATCAGTCATAAGAACGATCCGTGGAGGCTGTGTCAGAAGTAGACTAAAAAATCAGAATAAATCAGTCAGGGAAATCTGAACCATCGTAAGAGCTAACACGGAATTCATCGAGAGGTTGTGGGTGGCTATAGGGGATGGTGGAGGCCACTGATAGGGAACAGTCCCATTTTTTTGGGATAAATCATAGGGAACAGCTCTAATTTATCAGCTTAGGTATCTAAATTTTATTCTTCATTAATTTGCTTGAGTTACCGAGAGCATTAAAGATATAGCTAATATAATCCAAAAACACGTAGCTTCTTCATAATTTGTACAGACTGTAAAAAACATCTTAAAAATATGCTTGACCAAAAAGGCGTGAAGACTGTGAAGGCGTTCTAGACTGTAGGAATGGGGAGCGCGCCTCCGGCTCTGAGCGTTAGCCTTAATCCCCCTTTAGTAAAAGTACCGATTCCTGCTTCAAACATTCTGTGACAAATCGCGTTTCCATTTATTAGTTTCCGTGACCCTCGCGGAGTTCATGTCTACCTCTGGGCTGTTTGCTTGCCCCGCAGTAATCGCGTGAATTTTGCTTTGGAACGGAATGGGCCACATACCAAAAGCCTGCAACAAATTTCTGCCAAACAAGGGGGGGACTCCGTCTTTCACTACATGTAATATGTTGTTTTTAATACCATTTTTCTCCGCTGGTACTGTAATGCATCCTAGACATAGTGTGGGTGGCTTGTTATACGTTCGCAGAGTCACTTTGGATGTGACCAACGATGCATGTGACAGCAAATTCTCGTAACATTTCTTAGAGACTACTGACGGTCCGACGCCTGAATCGATTTCCATTTGCAATAGTATTGTTACGGTCTTGGCGCCCAGTTGTATCAAACACCTGTCACCCCTGATCCGAAGCCCTGAACATTGTCCTTGACTACCCGTCGTTCCACTATCTAACATGTTACACGACTGTCAGTCTAATGCTAGATCTCTTCCTGTGTGCACGCATTCCCGGTTCTTAAATATACGCCTTTACCCATCTAATAATCAGCCTCGTCTATGCCTATTACGCGATCCACGTCCGTGACGCGTAACATTGGTGTCAGAAGTGGGATTCCTTCCACTTCTACGGAGGTTTACGAACAAAGGGACATAGACACGTTTGGGGAAATGTCCGGAGGTGACACCGCAGGAGCAAGTTTGATTTCCCAGGGACAGTCACGGCAGGAGGAACAGCTTCTGCAACCAGCGCTACCACCAGCGGAACCGTCGATGCTCCTGGAGATGCGGAGTCTTTTCGGCGATCTCCGACGAGATATGCGTCAATCCGAAGAACGGAACACCGCTGCTATCGATACTCTTCGCCACGACATCTCGGCTCAGACCCAGCAGTTCCGCACGGAAGTTTCGACCGAATTACAGGGATTGGAGGCTCGCTACGAGGCGCGGTTTCGGGCTCTCGAGCAAAGTTTGAGTATCCCACACGCCTCTCAAACACCTAATGCTTCCTCTTTTCCTTCCATTTTTTCCGTGCCTTCTGTCGCTCCACGCCCCGTCCCTGTCCCGTGCGCTCCGCTCCCGGCCTCAGTCCCTACTGTAGTTTCTAACGTTCGTTTTCCGAAATTCAACGGCACGTCTTGGTCAGACTTTAAAGCCCAGTTTACGTCGATCGTACAGATTCATAATTTGGACAATAGCGCGAAAGTTTCCGGTCTTTTAAATTCGCTGGACGGTCCAGCCGTTTCAGTTCTCAACTCGCTCAGTGAGGCCCAACGAATTGATGTTGATTCGTTGTTTTCCGCGTTAGAATTGCGTTTCGGGCAATTCCAATCGACTAGTTCAAGTCGAACGAAATTCTATAACTGTCGACAGAAATTCGGACAGAGTATTCAGTCCCTCGCTGCAGAGATTGGAGATCTCATCCTTTTTGCTTTTCCGAATGTTTCGGCTGAAGCTAAAGATAATTTGGCCATGTCGCAGTTCATTAATGCGCTTCATGATTTCGTGCTTCAAAAACAACTTTATCGTATAAATTTTAATTCTTTTAGTGAGGCCGTTGCGAAGGCTGTCGAGTTCGATTTCATCGAACGCAACTTCAGCGCGGCTCGTATGCCACCTTCAGAGCGTTCGTCTCCTTTTGTCGTTCCGATGCTCCGGTTTATCGCGATGATCTTCAAACATCGCGGGAGTTTGTTCCGCGACAGATTTCGTCGTTTAATAACTCGCGTAATAAGCATTCTTCTCAAAATTCTTCTTCATCTCGTGGTCCGGTCACTTGCTTCAAGTGAGGTAAAGTCGGTCATTTTCAACGCGACTGTAGATCGGGCCTAGCGCGTAATGCTAATTTGAATACCATTTCACAATCCCAGAGGCCGGAAAACGCGAACGGTCCGAATTAAGGGTGGCGGATTCGAGGCCGACGGTTGTAGCCCCCATTAAAAAGGCTTTTGTTCGTACGGTTACTCGTACTGATGATGTGTTACGTTCTTCTGTGTTCCGGAATATTCTTTCTGTTATTGTTCATGATTTTGTTGTTGCGCATTTAACTACTTTATTTTCTGTGGAAATGTTTGACGTTGCGAGCTTGCATTTGGCTTCTACTTTTCCTGTTGAAGGTACTTCGGTTTCTAATGCTTTGTGTAAAATCGGTTGTGCGTCAGATAATACTTCGGGACTGTATGTGAGTGGTTTTGTGGATCGTAGTCCGACGAATATGTTAGTAGATACCGGTTCTACTGTGTCTCTTTTGCGATTTGATGAGTCCCTGCATGGTTACCCGGATCGCGCGTGTGGATCTTTCGGGTTCAACCTCCATTCCGTTGATGGATCGAGCTTAGAGGGCTCGATTGTAGGGAAGAAGTGTTGTCTTTTCGAGATAGGTAATTTGAGCGTGAAACATGATGTTTTCTTAACGAGAATGCTGGATTCTTGTACCTCAAAATACATTAAAATGTAAAGAAAAGCGCCAAGTAGTTTAATGATCCAAAAATGGAATAGATATCACACAAGAAAGCCAAGGTTTCAATCAAAGATACCACACGTTAATTAATTAATTAACTTGCATCTCTAACTTTAAAACTTGGCATTTGCATACTTAATTACCAATCAAAAAATATTACTAGCATATGACTACCTTGACACAAATTTGCACATTCCAAGTGTTAAAGCTTGAGATGCAAGTTAATTATTTAATTAACGTGTGGTATCTTTGATTGAAAACTTGGCTTTCTTGTGTGATATCTATTCCATTTTTGGATCATTAAACTACTTGGCGCTTTTCTTTACATTTTAATGTATTTTGGGGGATTTCACGCCTTTTTGGTTGTTCATATTTCGAAGAAAAATACAATCGGACTGTACCACATTCATATAACCGTCATCATTGTTTTGACACATCACCAGTCATGGCATAACCAATGTGTCGGTATAAAACCATGTTATCTGCACAGCGCTCTGCAGCACTTCGGAATGAAACACGTGAGAGTAACATTTTTAGGAATTGTATTAATCCGGATGATGAAACTCTTAATCCGCTTTGCCCCTACCACGAGAAAAATAAAAGAGGAAATTCATATCTCCGAAACGACTGGACCGATCCACATGATTCTTGGCCCATTGGATTCAGAAAAATCAACGATGGAATACAAAATTCTTAAATAAATTCTTGGGTCTCTAACTTTCGCATAAATCGAGGTGAAAGTTTGGTAACTAAGGATAACAGCTAGAGTTCGGGAGAATAGCCTCGGCTGTCGCGCGCCGGAGTGTCATATATATATGGAGAGGGAACTTCTACTTGGCGCGAGACTCTACCGAGTCTCCTGATTCTGGGATTAGATTTGTTTTCTAAATTTGTTGTGTCATTGAATCTTCTTCGTCGTATTTTAGAACTTTTGGATGGTTCAAAAGTCGCGTTGTCTTCGGATCCTGATTTGATTACTCAGGAATCTTCTGTTAGTCCAAGAGCGACTGATTTAGTTCCGGTCGAGGAAACTGTTCCGGAATTCTTGGTTGATTTATTTACTCGGAGTTCTTGTCATTTGAATGACGAAGAACGAAAACAATTCAAATTTCTTTTGATTGAATATATGGATGTGTTCGCCGCGTATTCGCAACAGATTGGCAGATGTGATATTACTCAACATAAAATTGGTACTGGAGAACATCCTCCTTTTAAATTATCGCCTCGTCGTTTACCCTTGCACAAGAGGGAGGAAGTGGATAAATTAATTCAGAATATGTTGTAACAGGGAGTAATTGAAGTGTCGTCTGGCCCCTGGTCTTCTCCTGTAGTTTTGGTTGCCAAGAAAGACGGTTCTACGCGTTTCTGTGTTGACTTTCGTCGACTGAATAACATCACGAAAAAAGATTCTTATCCTTTACCACGTATCGAAGACACATTAGATGCTGTAGCTGGATCACGCTGGTTTTCGACAGTAGATTTACAGAGTGGATATTGGCAGGTGTTGCTTGCCGAGTAGGATCGAGAGAAGACTGCATTTTCGGTGGGGGGAGGATTATGGCAGTTTCGGGTTATGCCTTTCGGACTTTGCAATGCACCAGCCACTTTTGAGCGTCTAATGGAAACAGTATTGCGTGGATTATTCTGGAAGAACTGTCTTGTTTACTTGGACGATGTCATTATTTATGGGAAAACTTTCGATGAGGAACTTGGAAATTTGAGATTAGTGTTTGATCGCCTTAGGAGTGCTAAATTGTTGATGAGTCCGAAGAAGTGTACTTTCTTTGGCAAAGAAGTGTTATATTTGGGTCATATCGTGTCTGAAGCGGGTATAAAGACCAATCCTGCCAAGGTTTCGTCGATTCGTGATTGTCCTGTTCCGAAGAATATTACTGAATTAAAGAGCTTTTTAGGCTTATGCTCTTGTTACAGGAAGTTCGTACAAAATTTTTCGGAGGTTGCTCAACCTTTACATCACTTACTTACTAATACAGCGTTTGTTTGGACGTCGTCTTGCCAAAAAGCTTTCGAAGAACTCAAGAATAAGCTCATAAATCCTTCTATTCTTTCTTTGCCTTTTTCAAATTTACCGTTCATTTTAGATACTGACGCGTCAGGTGTTGGAATAGGTGCCGTTCTTTCGCAAGAGCAAGATGGCTTTGAAAAAGTTATTGCGTATTTTAGTAAGACTCTTTCAAATTCGGAACGAAATTATTGCGTTACTAGACGGGAACTTTTAGCTATTATCAAAGCAGTTAGACAATTTCATCATTATCTTTACGGTGCTAAATTCCTTATTCGTACTGATCATTCTGCGTTAAGCAGGTTATTTTCGTTTAAGACTCCGGAAGGTCAAGTTGCTCGTTGGATTGAATTTCTTCAACAGTATAATTTTGATATTGTCCATCGCAGTGGACGATCTCACGCGAATGCTGACGGTTTATCTAGGCTTCCTTGTTTAGAATGTAAATTTTGTGATAAAATTCCAAATTTTGTCAGAAAAATTGAGTTTACTGATGATCTTCACCTTTGGCGTGAATCGCAATTAGCGGATCTGGAAATTGGTCCTATTCTTCTTGCTAAATCTTCAGATAGACGTCTTTCTAAAGAAGAAATTTCAGCGCTTGGTCCCAGTTCTAGATTTTATAACTCTATTTGGGATTCTCTTTTAATTGACGAAGGGATTTTATTAAAGAAATGGGAATCATCGGATAAAACTGAACGTTTTTCAAATTGTTGTACCTCAGAAAAGAGTTGAGGAAACTTTACGTTTAGCTCATGATTCTTCCTCCGCTGGACATTTTGGTGTTAATAAGACTTTAAATCGTTTACGTAAATCATTTTATTGGGAAATTGTAAGCAAGATGTTGAAAATTGGTGTCGCTCCTGTGATATGTGTATTGCAAGGAAAGGTCCTCGTGATAGAAATAGAGGGGACTTCAAATCTTCAATTCTGGAGCTCCATTTGACAGAATACGAATCGATATTCTTGGTCCTTTTCCTAAAACTCATTCTGGTAAAAGATTCTTGTTGGTCGTCGCAGATTATTTCACAAAGTGGCCTGAGGTAATTACTTTACCTGATTGTAAATCTGAGAGAATAGCTAAAGTTATAACTGAGGTTGGGTTTAATGTCGAGGCAGGATTCCTGGGATGATGTGAATGATAGGCAGGATTCTGAGGAACATACAAGAATGGATTTATTGAGGAGAGGGATTGGTACAAGGGTTTTGGGTACATTCTCTATCGTCGTCTCGGTACAATTTTGGTTTTACTTCGGAATTTTAACAATGACATTCTGATATTAGGGCGTCCGGCTTTCATAGCCGAACTCTCCCATCACCTACGATCAGGCGTCCGGCTTTATTAGCCGAACTCTCCTTCCTGTAGGGTATTGTGGAATGACACGAGACCGATCGGGCGTCCAGGAAGTCCTCCCGTACTCTCCCATTCGGTTAGGCGACCGGCTTTCTCAGCCGTTCTCTCCTAACCTCAGGGCGTCCAGGAGTAACCTCTGTACTCTCCCAGGATTCCTCAGGCGTCCAGAAAGTCGCTCTGTACTCTCCTCTGGAAGGCTACCGGCTTTAATAGCCGATCTCTCCATTCCGAGAGGCGTCCAGGAGCTGACCACTGAACTCTCCTGTGCTGTTTAGGCGGCCGAGAGCAGAGCTTCGTCCTCTCCTAATTCTTTCGGGCGGCCGATGGTCTTACCTCGTCCTCTCCCTAAGAATTCAGCAGGAATGAACGAGCGTGTCCGCGATCGTGATTTTATATCATGTCGTTGGGAGTGTCCACATTGCGCACGTTCCATCTTGCGCACACGTGGATTATTGGACACGGTGGAATTTGCACACGTTGGAAGTTGACTCCAGTAGAATCAGGACACATTGGATATTGGACACATTGGAATTTGCGCACGTTGGAAATTTACTCCAGTGGAAGCAGGACACATCGACGCTGGAAGTTGTACACATCCCAGAAGAAACAGGACACACAGGATAACGCGAATAATGGAATTTGGACACATTAGATGAAAAAGATGTGTACATTTCGACAGTATGTATTCTCAGAACACATTTAATTGAAAAGCAATAAATAACAGTGAAATAATTAATGATTTGTAAGAAACACCAAAGTTGTTTATTCGTGAAAAAAGTGATTGCTTATATGACTATGATTAAATAAATATAAACAACGGGTGGTTATGAGTTTTAATTTATTAACAACCATTTTTATTTAATATAAGTACATAATAGTTAAGTATATAATATTCAGGGTTTTTTAGGTTTGGCGAGCGAAACGAGCATGCCCCCCCCCCCGGACTAGGGTTGGTTTGTGGTTCTTATTGAGACCAAACTTAGCATGCTCCCCCGGACTGGGTAAGGTGAGCTAGTAAGGTGAGCAAGTAAGGTGAGCTAAAATTTAAAATAAAATATCAGATTATGAGGTGATTTCTCCTCGGCCGTCCGTGATTTGGCCGCTCGGAAATCCTGCCTGCATAATAGCCGGCCTGGCTATCGGCCGCTGGTCCTCGACTTCCTGAAACGCGAATCGGGCGCCAGGTTCCGCGGACGGAACCGAATTTCTACGTTCGCGCGAGGAAAAGCTGGTATCGAGGGCAGCTGGCTCGTCCGCCGGTACTCCTCGAGATGAATCCTCCCGGCTAGCTAGAGAGAGGGGTTCCTGTCGGGAAGAAGGAGAGGCGAAGCTACAACCCACACGGTTGGGTGACAAGATTGTTTATTGCACGTTAGAGAATGCTCGTTCATGGGCCCTCGCTTGGGCAGGCCGTCGCTCGGCCGATCACACAATAGCCGGACCTACGAATGGCCCGGCACCTCGGCGTTCCCGCCGCCGCTTACAATCTAAATCTTAACTCTACGTGAGATGAAGCGCGCTCGCGGATGATTCTAATAGCTACGATATTCCGGCAAAGATCACGGATTCGCACGAAAACTCAGCTGTTGGTTATAAAGGAGGCCCCGATGCCTCGCACGTGGGCGTGATTCACGTTCGGACGGGCTGCGCCACAATGACGGCGTGCGTCCGTTCCTCGACCGAAACCTTAAGATCTAATTATGCTAGTTGACTCTTGGTGACTAGAAGAGTCACCTCAAGGGACACCGGGCTGGCCCGCGGGCTGCCTATCGCTGCTTCGAACAAGGAGAGCCTACGGCCGGCACCGAGACTCGCACGGGAAGTACAAAGAAACAAAGAACAAAGGGACGCGCGGGGCTTACCGGTCGTTCGCTGCTTCGCCTTTCTCGCCTTTCTCCGAGATACTTGAAGCCTCCGGGATATTCGGACACTCGTCCGGGGAATCGCTATCCGCAATTCGGTTGGGCTCTGCTCGCTCGCTCGTTCGCTTTGAATTTCAGTCGCTCTGGTCGCCTGGAAGTCGCACGTCCGCACGGAAAACGCGTCACCACAAGAGTGACGAGTCCCTACGCGTTCCCTAATTTCTAGCCCCGCGCGCGCCCCGCGCCCCTCCCGCTAGTCCTGCAGCGCCGCGCCGTGTCAAGGGGTTGCCGGGTAACTTAGCGCGCCTAAGTCCCTCGGCCTGGGCCTCTACCGCTGTCGGTAGGGCAGGAGTCGCTGGTGCATTTGCCGATCTTCGTTCGCTGAAGCCGGCCTTCTCCCAGGCTGCATCGCGGCTTTTGTCGTCTCGCTGTCACAGGGGATGAGCGCCTCCGCTGGACTTCGACCTTTCCCTCCGCAGCTTCCATCGGCCCTGTCGCTCCTTATGCCAATGGAACATACTCCTTGCCCCTTGGTGCCACCTCGTCTCGTTCTCGCTGTCGAGGACTCGTTGCCCGAAGGCGAGTTAGTCTACGCGCTTCGATCTAGGAGGTGTCCCTTGGAGTGACGGCTGTTCGAGCCGGCGGACGTGCGTAGCGAGCGCGTGTATGTGCGAGCGACGAGCGATTCTTGTGGCGGGGCGATTCTGCCCCGTCACACTCTCCCCTCCCTGGAGTGAGCCTCCGGCTCGCCGCCTCGCGCCCCTCGCTCCCCGCCGTCTCGGTGCCGTGGCTCCAAGGGCCTCTGTCAGCTGGTATCCCCACCACCTACGATAATCGGCCGAACAATACAATTACGGACGGGAGTACAAACACATGGCTCTTATAATTACGGGTTGGTGTAAATCAGGTACATGATGACTAGGACGTTGGATTCCGACGGATAGGACTGGAAAAATTTCTAGCAGAGTCCAGCTCTGCCGTGGCCATCCTTTTCCGCGAATCTGGACGGTGTCTTCAGTCTTCTTGCTTCTCTCTTGCTCGGTGTCTTCAGTCTTCTGGCTTCTCTCTTGCTTGGGTCAGGGCTGATATTAGTAGTATTCTAATATCCGCTCCCTTACCCTCCCGGAGGACATGGCCTTGCGGCCGGTGTCGTGGTCCTCCCTCTTGGAGTCGGCCGATGGTCTGCCGACTCGTCCCGGGATCGGCTGGTGGACTGCCGATCCACCCCCTGGATCGACTGATGGCCTGTCGATCCTCTCTTCTTCTCCTCCCCTCGACGCCCGGTGTTACGGCGCCTTATCCTGCGGCTACGGGTCGCCCCCCCCGGCGCACCCCGTCTACCCCCGTCGCGTCGGTGGACCGCCTCCTCACTCCCGTGCGCGCTCCCGGCGTTCGCGGAGCTCGCGAGAGCGGCACGCGTTCTCCGCGCTGAGGTCGTGCCACGGTTCGTGGCGGTAGGGGCAGCGGTGTGTCACGGCCCCTTGATACCCGCAGCGGCGGCAGTAGTCTCGTCTCGGGGGGTGCGGGCATTCCGCTTGGCGGTGGCCTGGCTGGCCGCAGCTCCAACACTCGGCCGTCATGATCGCAGGGCGCACTATTGGCCCCATCAGGCGTGGCCGGTGATGGTCACCTGCCGGTCGGTCGACCGTCCGTATGGGCTTGGGTAGAGCCGGGAGGCCCATGGCCCCCAGTGCCGCCTCCACCTCCGCTTGGAGGCGGGCGGCCTCCTTCGCCTTGGCCCCTATGGCCTGCAGCGTCTCCTGCCGCCTTAGATGAGCGGCCCTCTGTGCCTCGGCACGCTCCAGGGCGAGTCGGGCCACGTAACAGAGTCGGAGGGCTTCCCATCCCTCCGCGATCTCGACCCACTGGGCTTCCCCCCCCCCCTCGTGGAAGCCCAGCCAGTGCTGGTCTCGCAGCATTTCTTCTCGTCCGCTGTGAAGTCCGGGTGGTCGGATCTTCGACTGGGTGTTCTAAGGGAGATAGGCAGGGGAAACATAGGAATGACTGACACGATTCTACCACCACGCACCTGAGTTGACATATTGCTAGCTACTCCCGTCTTACTTGGCCACGTAAGGTTTCAAATCTTGAACGTGGATCACACCTGCTGGCTTACCGTCGATCGTCTCGCATTCGTATACGAGGGCGGATCGGACCTTGGAGATTACGAAAGGGCCGTGGAACCTGGTTGCTAGCTTAGCGGCGACATTGTTCGCCGCTGACGAGAGTACGTGTTGACGTTTCAACACTCGGTCGCCGATGCCGAATTTTCTCGCACGCCGTCCGCGGTTATAATACCTGCTCTGGGACTGATAAGCGGACTCTAGATTTTCGATTACCCAGTGGCGTATATCTCCCAGTCGCTTCATTCTAGCGGCCCAGGAATCTCTGTCGACCGGTGGCCACGCGTCTTCGCCGCCGGTCGCCCCCTCCCTCCCTAGAAAACAGCGTGGAGGTAGCGGTTCGCGGCCGAGATTTAAGAAGGCTGGTGAGGCTTGGAGCGTGGAGTGTTTCGCCGTGTTATACGCGAATTGGAACTTGGCTAGGTGTACGTCCCAATCGCGGTGGTCGTTTTGTATAAATGACACGATCATTGTTTTTAGTACCCGATTGACTCGTTCGACCGGGTTCGCCTGTGGGTGATACGGCGGTGTCATTGCGCGTTTCACTCCGTACTCTTTCGCGACTGTGCCGAGCGTTTGGTTGACAAATTCGGTGCCGTTGTCGGTCAGCAATACTCTGGGGACTCCCCATCGTGAGAAAACTAGGTTTTCGATCGCTTCGGATATCTTTTTCCCGTTCGATTTTCGTAAGGGCGCTACCTCGATCCACTTCGTGAACAGGTCCTGGATCACTAATATGTACATGTATCCGGCCCTACTCCGCGGGAGCGGTCCCATAATATCGGCCGCGATCACTGACCAGGGTTCGTTCACGAAATGTTTGCCCATCTCGCCCGCCGGTGCGCTCTGCTCTACTTTTGTCAGTTGGCACGTCTCGCACGCCCGTACATAGGTCGCGACGTCTTTATACATTTTCGGCCAGTAGTATCGTATGGCCAACCGTTCGTACGTTTTCTCGCGCCCAAGGTGTCCGGCTTCCGGTGTATCGTGTGCTTCCGAGAGGACGTCCTCTTTCTCTCCGTTCCGCGGTACTAGTTTCCACTCGTCCCGGTCGTCTGCTAGGAGGTCTCGCGCGATCGCGTTCGTCCGTCGATAATACAGGTGATTTCCTTCTAACTTCCAGTCTTTTTCCTGCAGTGGCTCTTCCTGTACTCGCGTGATTTTCTTGTCGTACCATGTGTCCGGACGCGACGTTAGAGCTGCGATTCGTTCGGTCGCTTGTGATTCGAACATCATCGCGAATGCTCGCGTTACTACGCGCCCGCTCTCTGGTTCGTCTTCGTCCGAATCGCTCGCGTACGTGTGCTCAGCTTCCGGTATTCGCGACAGCGCGTCGGGTACTTTATGTAGCGCGCCTTTACGGTGTACGATTTTAAAGTCGAATTCCTGAAGCTGGAGTGCCCATCTCCCTAATCGGCCGGCCGGATCTTTCAAATTCGTGAGCCACTGGAGGCTACTATGGTCGGAAATTACGGTGAATGTATATCCTTCTAGATAACAGCGGAACTTTTTGATCGCCCATATTACGGCTAGGCATTCCTGCTCGGTCGTTTTATAATTTCGCTCCGCTGATGTCAACGAGCGGCTCGCGAACGCGACGACTCTCTATCCCGTCGATCGTTTGCGTGAGTACCGCTCCTAGGCCGACCATACTCGCGTCGGTTTCCAGGACGAATGGAATTTCAAAGTGCGGATAGGTTATAACTGGAGTTGTGGCGACCGCTTCGCGCAGGGATTCGAACGCTTGTTGACGCTCGGTCGTCCACTTCCAGGGCTCGTCCTTTTTCAGGAGTTGATGCAGCGGATCTGCCACGGTCGCGAAATTCGGAACGAATCTTCGGTACCAGGAAGCCATACCAAGGAATCGGCGCAGTTGGTGTATCGTTTTCGGGGCCGGGAACTCTACTATCGGGCGTATTTTCTCGAGGTCAACCTTCAAGCCGTCCGCGTGTACCACGAATCCCAAGTACCGAACTTCCGGACGGCAGAACTCACATTTATCCGGGTTTACAGTGAGACCGGCTTCTCCGAATCTATCCAGCACCGTATGGAGCCATTTAAGATGCTCATCGAACGTTTCGGTGACGATAATTATATCGTCTAGGTACGCAAAGGCATAGGGTTCCATCTCCGGGCCTATCAGTCGATCGAGTAACTTTTGAAAAGTTGCGGGCGCTCCTGTCAGGCCGTACGGCATTCGCGTAAAATGGAATAATCCGCGTCCCGGTACCGTGAAAGCTGTTATTTCTTTGCTGGCTTCGTCCAGCGGAATTTGGAAATAGGCCTGACTAAGATCGAGTGTCGAAATATATTTGGCTGCGCGTAGTTTATCGAGGATGCTTGTCATAATCGGTAGCGGATAAGCATCCTTTTTGGAAACCCTATTTACCTCCCTGAAATCGAGGCAGAACCTATATTTCCCGTTCGCTTTGCGTACCATGACGATTGGGCTCGACCATTCGCTGTTCGATCGCTCGATAAATCCGTCCGCGAGAAGTCGGTCCACCTCGGCGTAAATCGCTTCTTGTACTTTCGGGGAAACTTGGTAATAGCGCTGCTTGATCGGTTTATGACCTGCCACGTCGATGCGGTGTTTTATTAATTCCGTTCGCCCCGTCACCTGCTCGAGGAGGCCTACGCGTTTCTCCAAAAATTGGTGTAGTCGTTCGGTTTCCGATTCCGTTAGTAATTTTATTCCGGAACACCTTGGGTACGTGTTCGTTAGTCTCGGTAGGAAGTCGAATTGCTGTTCCGGATTCTCACAGAAATGCCATTTCTTCGCTCGGTAGTCCGCGATTATGCCAAAGGCTGCGATCGCTGTTATTCCGAGAATTACCTCTCCGGAGAGTGACTCTAACGTACGAAATTCGAGTTCGCGACTCGTGCCTCGAATGTTTACTCTTGCCGTCGCGGCGGCCTTCGAGCAGTCGGTCTGGCCGTTGCCGAGAACGTAATATTTTGGCTGAATCGGACGGATGGTCAATCGCGCGGCTAGTTTTCTCACTAGGGTTGGGCTCAGGAAGTTATCGCTTGCTCCCCCGTCTACGAAAGCTGACACGACGTAATCTTCGATTCGCGCGTCCACGTATAATAGCGTGGGTTTTATTTGCGCTCGCACGGGCGGTCGGAGATCTAGCGAGTCGCACGAATCGCTTGAGTCGCTCGCTTCCCGATCCCCATCGCTACCGGCTGCTATCGCCCCGCTTAGCGCCGGCCGTCCTGGTTTCCCGAACAATTGGGACAATTTTTCGTCGGCGCTCCCGGCGTATCGCACCGATAACAATGGTTGGCCTCCGGCGCCACGCAGCCGTTACTACGGTGTCCCGTTGCTCCGCAGTTCCAACATCGAACCTGCTGCCAGCCTTCGAACCCGCGTCTTTTCGCGCTCGCACCGCCGGATCGTCGGCCGTTTCCACCTCGTTCGGTCGCGCCCGTCTTGCCTTTTTCCGCGATCTGGGCGATTGCCCCTTTCGATGCTTTCTGCGGTCTCTCGGATGTTGTCGTGGTTTCGTCCGCGCCTAGCACACCGAAGATGCCTTCCACCTTCTCGGCCTGTCTCCCTAGTTCGTACGGAGTGGGGAACGAGTCGATCGGTATGTAACCGCTGAGGCGGGGGTTCATGTGCGTATACAGGAGCTGGAGTATCTGAGATTCGGTCATCGGCGGATCCATATTCCGGCAAGTTGATATTACGTCCGCGTGGAAGGATAGGTATGGCTCGCCCGGACGTTGTTTCCTGTTTACCGCGAATGCGAGATTCTCGCCTAAGGTCGTACGCGCGAATCTACGGCGAAGGCCTCTTTCGACCGCTTCCCATGAATTTAAGCCTTCCTCCTGCGTGGCGAACCACATGAAGGCATCGCCTCTTAGCAATATCGGCGCGCACGTGAGGAGTTCATCGCCTCGCACCGGGTATATCTTGCGGAAGGCTTTTACTTGCGCTAAGAAAAGGTTTAGGTTTCCGAACCGTGTCGCCCGCGTATTGTATATTCCATTTCCGGATGGTAGTTTGGAAGTTATTTGTCGGGGGAGGAGTTCGTTCGACGTGCGCGCTCTGTCTTCCTGTCGGACGTCGCGTGCTTTCATCTCGCCACCCCTCCCAATGCGTGGCTTCTGGCGCGATTGTCACTCGCCCCGGGCGCGTTGGTCGTGTCGGTCGGGCATTCGGTGACGATGTTTGCATTTCCGCGTGGAAAGTCTTTCGCGGGTACTCTTCTCGTTCTAACCTTGCCTGCGCGAGGCCGGTTGTAACGAATTCCAATCCGTCCGAGAAATCTAATTCCGAGGTGCGTACCGGCACCACGCGGCGTTTTGCGCCTAGCCCTACTCCTCCTACCGCGCCTTCCCCGTCCGAATAGTCCGGCTCGAGTTCCCCCTCTCCTTCGCTCGCTATCTCTATCTCCGGCGGCCCGTCCGCTCGGTCTTGCGCCACAATGGCGTCCGCGAGTCGATCTCGTCGCTCCTCTCCCGTTCGCTCCGTGCTCAGCGCTCGCTCGGTAAGGCGGCGCTCCACGCTCTCGTCCCTCATCGCTTCGACGGTCTTTCGGACCGTTGTCCTCCGTAGCCGGGGAGGCATCGCGCTCTCTCGGGTACTTTCGTCCGTTCGAATTTTCGGCCCCCGATTCTACGCCTCTGCCCGCGTCCCTACGCCGCTGGGTTTGTATACGCCCGTGCGTACTTTTACGACCTTGGGTCTTTCCGCGTTCCCCTTTGTCCCTGACTCTAACGGTCGCGAGTTTTTGCGTCTCTCGACGGTTACTTCGAGAAACGCACGGCTTACCAGGTTCCAATGCTTTCCTTTCGTACTCTCCTGCAAGAAAGGGGTTAGACAAAATTCGAACAGCTGGTTTTTCGTTCGTTCAACCGGGAATTTCGTACTCGCGGATCTAAGGTTCGATCGTAACGATCGATCGTTCGCGCGTCTCCTCTCCTCTCCCGATTGCCGTGGTAGTTGGGCGCCAATTTATGAGGTGATTTCTCCTCGGCCGTCCGTGATTTGGCCGCTCGGAAATCCTGCCTGCATAATAGCCGGCCTGGCTATCGGCCGCTGGTCCTCGACTTCCTGAAGCGCGAATCGGGCGCCAGGTTCCGCGGACGGAACCGAATTTCTACGTTCGCGCGAGGAAAAGCTGGTATCGAGGGCAGCTAGCTCGTCCGCCGGTACTCCTCGAGATGGATCCTCCCGGCTAGCTAGAGAGAGGGGTTCCTGTCGCGAAGAAGGAGAGGCGAAGCTACAACCCACACGGTTGGGTGACAAGATTGTTTATTGCACGTTAGAGAATGCTCGTTCATGGGCCCTCGCTTGGGCAGGCCGTCGCTCGGCCGATCACACAATAGCCGGACCTACGAATGGCCCGGCACCTCGGCGTTCCCGCCGCCGCTTACAATCTAAATCTTAACTCTACGTGAGATGAAGCGCGCTCGCGGATGATTCTAATAGCTACGATATTCCGGCAAAGATCACGGATTCGCACGAAAACTCAGCTGTTCGTTGGTTACAAAGGAGGCCCCGATGCCTCGCACGTGGGCGTGATTCACGTTCGGACGGGCTGCGCCACAATGACGGCGTGCGTCCGTTCCTCGACCGAAACCTTAAGATCTAATTATGCTAGTTGACTCTTGGTGACTAGAAGAGTCACCTCAAGGGACACCGGGCTGGCCCGCGGGCTGCCTATCGCTGCTTCGAACAAGGAGAGCCTACGGCCGGCACCGAGACTCGCACGGGAAGTACAAAGAAACAAAGAACAAAGGGACGCGCGGGGCTTACCGGTCGTTCGCTGCTTCGCCTTTCTCGCCTTTCTCCGAGATACTTGAAGCCTCCGGGATATTCGGACACTCATCCGGGGAATCGCTATCCGCAATTCGGTTGGGCTCTGCTCGCTCGCTCGTTCGCTTTGAATTTCAGTCGCTCTGGTCGCCTGGAAGTCGCACGTCCGCACGGAAAACGCGTCACCACAAGAGTGACGAGTCCCTACGCGTTCCCTAATTTCTAGCCCCGCGCGCGCCCCGCGCCCCTCCCGCTAGTCCTGCAGCGCCGCGCCGTGTCAAGGGGTTGCCGGGTAACTTAGCGCGCCTAAGTCCCTCGGCCTGGGCCTCTACCGCTGTCGGTAGGGCAGGAGTCGCTGGTGCATTTGCCGATCTTCGTTCGCCGAAGCCGGCCTTCTCCCAGGCTGCATCGCGGCTTTTGTCGTCTCGCTGTCACAGGGGATGAGCGCCTCCGCTGGACTTCGACCTTTCCCTCCGCAGCTTCCATCGGCCCTGTCGCTCCTTATGCCAATGGAACATACTCCTTGCCCCTTGGTGCCACCTCGTCTCGTTCTCGCTGTCGAGGACTCGTTGCCCGAAGGCGAGTTAGTCTACGCGCTTCGATCTAGGAGGTGTCCCTTGGAGTGACGGCTGTTCGAGCCGACGTACGTCCGTAGCGAGCGCGTGTATGTGCGAGCGACGAGCGATTCTTGTGGCGGGGCGATTCTGCCCCGTCACAAGATACACTCATAAAATCTAAGAATGATATTTTCGTGAACCATAATTGATAAGGATATCTACCACTAGTAAATACAATGCAGCAAAATATCTTGCTGTTGTAATTAGCATGTGGCAATACATAATCAATTAAATTAACGGACGTCCATCTTTAGCCCTGAAACATTTCAACCGCAGAATTTTCCGATAATTGTTAATTGACAATGGCTAAATTCTACGTATGATTCTTGTAGAAATGTCTACACAGTATTTAGTGGCCAACTTCCACTTTCCATGTGGGAAAAGTCCACTGTGTCCTCTATACACTGTGCGCAGTTTCCACTTGTAACGATATCTTATGTGGGCAATGTCCAATGTGCGCTGTTTCCAATGTGGGCAATGTCCAATGTGCGCAGTTTCCAATGTGGGCAATGTCCAATGTGCGCAGTTTCCAATGTGGGCAATGTGCAACGTGCGCTGTTTCCATGTGCGCAAGTTCCAAAAAAGGCCCGTGTCCAAAGTGGAACGTGCGCAAAGGAGACTCACTCCATGTCGTTACTAGGCGAGTCGGGCCGCCGTCGCCGCAATCAACAACGCGGTATCCAAGCATGCGGCTGCTCGGATCGGAGCGCTCTCGCCGCTCCCCGAATCGTCGGAATTATTCTAGGGCGATTTTAGGTGTTCCACTACAAAGTTCTTATTTCTCATGTTTTCAGTAAAAACGGTTTACCTATTGAAATTCATTCTGATCAAGGTCGTTCTTTTGAATCTGGACTTATGAAACAAGTGTTTATCATTTTAGGCATAAAAAAGACTAGAACCGCTCTTCTTCATCCTCAATCAGATGATTTAGTAGAAAGATTAAATAGAACAATTTCTCAGTATTTATATTTGTTTATTTCTTCTAATCAAAAAGATTGGGATGATTGGATCCCATTATTTCTTTTAGCTTATGGAACATCGGAACACGACATTACTAAGCAAACTCCTGCTAAATTACTTTTTGGAAGGGAACTGAGAGTTCCTTTGGACTTATATAGAGAAACTGTTCTTGGAACTGAAAATTTTTCTGTTTCAGAATATGGTTTTATTTTCAAAGAAAAACTTGATTTCATTCAGCAAATTACTAGAAATCGGATTAATAGGGCTTCACAATCTCTTAAGATCAAATACGGCAGTTTAGGTTCTTCTATGAAATTTTCTCCTGGTGATAAAGTCTGGTTATTTCAACCTAGACGTGTAAAAGGAAAATGTCCAAAATTACAATGTAACTGGGAAGGTCCTTACATTGCTGTGAATAGAATTAATAATGTTATTTATAGAATTCATCGATCTTCTAAAAGCAAATTTCGGGTAGTTCATGTAAACCGTTTAGCGAAATATTTCACTCGTTATCTTTCTTCTTTTTGAATGCTTGTTGAATGAAAGTTCTTTGTATGTGTGTACTCCTATGTTATCTCAGTGGTGTGAGAACGTGGTAGGAGTGGGATACGTAGGAGTGTTGGTCTACTGCTCCATCCGTCAACCCATTGCTGTCTAACTCTGAGAAGTTAGCCATGGGGATGAGCGGTCAAACTGGAGAAAAAAGAGAACAGCCTAGGCGTGGCCGGGTTATGTCTCTTCGGTGTAACCAAATTTATGAAAGTTTTTGTTTGAATGAAACGAAATTTAGTCTAAAGAAATCTCTCTCTCTCTTTTGAAATTCTCCTGGAACTTTTTACTCGCCTTTAATTCTTTATATTTCGAGGTAATTGGAGACCCCGTTCGAGATGCCTTCCCAGAATATTTTCCCTTCCATCACCTATTACTTCTGTTCAGGAATCATCGCCCTATTGGCCCCCTAGCTTTAAGCAATGTTATCTAGTATTAAGATTATCTAGTCATGCGCATTCGGCCCCGCAGCCGACTACAAGATTATCGATCCGCATAGATTCCACCAATGAACGTAGCGATCGGAACGCTCCCCCGCGGAAGCGTGAAGAACTTGCGCTTCTTCTCCGGCCGGCTTCCTTGTTCCGCCATAACTGTTCTTTTGCCCAAGGAAACGGACGCGTCCCTTGCAAGCAGATAAAAGATTGTGTGTTGATCCACAAGTGACCCGCTGAGTACCGATATTCTGTTCCGCCGAACCCATTGTGTTTTGTGATCTACTGTGATCGGACCGAGTGGTGCATTTTGCCACCGGCCCATGAAATACCGCCAGTATTCCGTACGGCGAGTTTTTGTACCGCCTCAAGATATTTATAATAAACGCTTGTCTACCAGAACTCCTCTAACTCTTATTGATTACCGACTAGCCTGACTCCAGAGTCCCGCATTCTCCGCGACAACTTCCTGTCCGAGGAACTTCATGCTACGATCCAGACCTGAAGCCTTTAACAAATGTGTACAGGGTGATGCGGATAATTGGAATCAGCTTTTTACCATAGTATTTTGAGTTATTGATTTTACCGGTAATTGACTCGCCTGTCCCGTGATGTCACCGGTGTCGCGTGACTGCTCAGGGGCAACTGGCCGAATCACGCCAAATACCGACAGTCTTCCGATTAACCGGCAAGGTGTCGGTAAAATATTTCTGCAGCAGAAATATAAATAAAATATTTCTGCGAGAGATTTCGAGTGGCATAATAAATATTTTATGCATAATAAATAGTATAGGGAAGCGAGAAATAATTGTTGCTTCTCTCTTTATTATAACAGTAAATATAAATATTCAAAGTGCCAGTAGTTCTCCCCTTAGTTCGGGGCAACTGCCAGGACTTCGCCCTTTTGTGGAGGGCTAACATTATTATTATTATTATTATTTAGCCCGTCGATCGCCGTGGAATCGCACTCCGCGTTGCGATCAAGGGCTGCGAGTCAATTGCGGACTGCCTCGCGCTCGGTGTGCGAGCTGCCTTACTCTTATAAAAAATCAATAAAGTTACTATCTGAAAGTGTCGATCTCCCTTCGCCAATTTCAAGATGCGCCGGTTTTGTTTCGCTCTTTCACTCTCAGGCTTCAAGCAGGACGGTAAGTGTCAACCCCAGAGGTTATTTTTTACTTTTTATCTCTTTTTATGTTAAAAATAATAAATCCTTTTCCTCTTTAGACAAATGGAAAACCATAAGCACGATCCGGCGCCGGTAGTGGCAGGCACGTCCACAACCTGTAAGTTTTCCTCACTCTCTCACTCTCCCACTCCGTCTCCGTCTCCGTCTCCGTCTCCGTCTCCGTCTCCGTCTCCGTCTCTCTCTCTCTCTCTCTTATCTTATCTTATCTCTCGCCCTCAATCCTATATTAATCTTGCTTTCCCATATTTTGTATTACAGCAGATATCGAGCTGGAGAAAACGCTCCTGCGGCAGCGGCTGCAGGAGTTGAATTTAGCTTCGCAGCCGCAGCCCGCCCAATCAACGGCGGAGAAGAGTGAGTTGATAAAGGAGCTTCAGCGGCAGCTCGCTTCCCTGCAAAGGGAAGTCGCTGCCGCTGAAGCGGGCGACAAGCCGACCGCCCGCAGTAAGTAATAAAGTCAGATAGTTCTTTAAAACAACAATTAATTAATTAATCGACGCGGAACGAGTGCAGGACGCTCACGACGGAAGCAGGGGAGGCGGGGCGGGTCCAATAAATATATATTTTACATGTCGTAATAAAAAAAAAATTAAATAAAAAAGTGTGGGGGAAGGGAGGTTGAGAAGGAGCTGATGGGAATATGTGATGGGATATGGAGAAGAAAGGGGTGGTCGGAGGGTGGTGGGGGTGGTACCGGTGTTAAAGAAGGGCACTGGGAGGCGGGTGGAGGATTATAGGGGAGTAACCTTGACCCAGGCAGGGTACAAAAAATACGCAGGTGATCTGGAGAGAGGCTAAGGGAGGAGGTAGAGAGGAAGGGGATACTGCCACCGAATCAACCGGGCTTTTAGGAAGGGGGTGGAAAAAATCGACAACTTATACGTTCTTAATTACTTGCTGAACACGCAGGTAAATAGGAGGGTAAGGAGGTTTTTATGTGACTGTCAAGTGTGTAGTTTAACGAGCGTATAATCTAAAGTGCTAGAATGAAGTAAGAAAGCAACGATTACCAATTATATGTAGTTTAGGGGTGGATTAGTTATTGGTAATCAGTACTCGCTTAGTAGAGTAACACTTTAGATTGTGTGCTCGTTGAACTACACACTTGACAGTCACATAAAAAGATTATACTGCGTATGAGGGTATAACTTATCTAACATAACATTACAAATGATACTAACTAAACGATATGGTCATTCGCAGTCTAATTTTTATGTATCCTGACTGTCAAGACTGAGTTCAGCGAGTCTAAATAAGTCCTGGAATGAAGTAAGAAAGCAACAATTACCAATCATATGTAGTTTAGGGATTTACTATTGGTAATTGGTAATCAGTGTCCGCTTAGCAAACACTGATTACCAGCAACACTTTAGGTTTTCTCCTCCTTGAGCTACAGACCTAACATAAAAATTAGGAGTATAGTATAAAATTAGGGTATAACGGGCAAAGCATTAAATTAAATAGTGTGCAATTTAAATGCATCTTAGCTGTCGGTAAACTTTGTTTTCTGATCATATTATTCAAGCAGAATCTTCACATGCGTTCTAATCTTGAGTCGCATTCAAATAAATTGCACACTATTTAACTTAACGTTTTGCCTGTTATACCCATACACATTCTAATGATATAGCGTAACTCTCAGGTGTATTTCAAACCAATATCAATAGTTAGTATGGCCCTAAACTACATATGATTACTGTTGCTTCCGTACTTCATTCTAGGACTTCAGATCGCTTGAATTTCAAAGCATAATGGTTTACGCGTGAGCTGCTCACTTGGTAATTTTGATCAACACTTTCCTTATATATGTTGTGGTACCCTGTCTGTCAAGTGTGTAACTGATAGAGGGAATGGGAATGTACTAGCCGTCAAAGTCTGGGTAAAACGCCCCAGTGTTTCATTTGACTGACCCATCATTGAGCACAGCCGACACAGTGCCTCTCTGTGTCTTAAATGGAAAACACCCAGTGTGCACAACCTCAATTTGCTAAACTAGTACTGATTACTTACAGCTACCGCAAATTGTGAATGATTGACAATACTACATAGTTGACAAATCTAACTAATCATTTGCATTTTGTTTTAGCTACTTATAATTAGCACGCCGCTATCAAATAGACTGGTTTATATGTTACGCACTTGACACTGTTGGCATTACCTTTTGTAATGTAACTCGCGGGGCGAGACAACTCCTCGCCTTCCCGTAAAGCAATATCTCTCGCGAAGTAAGAATTGAGGCTCTGAGAGCCATCTATCGAATAGGAACGTCTCCAACCAGGTTCTCGCTAAGAACTATTAGCCAATCCTAACGCTTCTTGTATTTGCGCGAGCCTATTAGCGCCCGTCAGGACCGAGGGCTCCTGGTACTTTCGAACAACCGATTCACCTTCGCATCCCGTGGACTCGACGCAGGCGCTCTTATGGGTTCCAGCCGAAGAAGAAGTATCGTACGACGATCGACTTCGGCGGGGAAAATTTGGCGCGGGGCGACGGCTCTGTCGCCTGCTCAGCTCAGGGCACAGCGAGGACCACTAGGATGGGCCTGGACTTAGGGACCAATAGGCATGCCGGTTTTCGGGGACAAAGAGGTCGTAAGCGAACGGCTAGCGAAGCGCGTTAGGACCGGCACTCGTTGTAGAAGCGTATGTGCGAGCGGTCGAACTGTATGTCAGAAAAGGCTCTTCGAATATTTTCCGCGATAGGTCTCCGACTAGTCACTACGACAGTTCTGGGGTAAGTGCCGTGCTGTTCCTCACAGTCCTCTTACCAGGAGGTAATTGTACCTTCCCCCACTTCGTGGCCAGATCTGAAAAGGTTCTACATTCCTAATTTTACGATTGTTGACAGTACAGCGTCGGGCTGCCTGTCGTACTTGAACTTAGATTTGCCAACTTACTACCAGGCCCGCCGACGGTTGGGCCCCAGGCACCATGTGTGCTACTAGAGCCCTCGGCCTCGCGGGTTCTAGCCATAAATCAGCGTTTCATCCAAGTATCTGACCTGGATTTAATTCCAAATTCCGAATTAAATGCCTCGCCGCTAACATGTATTAGCGAACCAGCGTAACTAGCGACTAGCGAATTAGCGCCTATTCAAGAAAGGAAGGAAGGAAGGATTCCCGTACCAAGTCATTCTCGATTCGGGAGATTTATTAGCGCCTCGGCTAATAACCAAATATTATCGATAAGCGAATGTTCTACCGGCGGGCTTTTGCGCGAGACTTCCCTTTTGTAAGAAGTCTCAGCCCGATACTCGCTTCCTTTCCGCCCTTCTGGCGAATCTGTTCTGTACATTGACTGCAAGCGGAATTTTTTTGCCTATCTCGCGACTTCTACATTTCTGTTAGTGCATGAAAAGGTGACCTTCCTGCAGGCCTCTGCGCCGTCTACAACCTGCCATCTCATTATCTTTTATCATTGTCGAGCCTATTGCTTCACTCCATCTATCGCGTCATACTCGTGTGCAAAATACGATCTTCTGTTCAAGTATCGCGATTTAGGTTTGTGCCGACCACCTGCGTATTTGTTAACTCTGCGACTTCAGCGACCGAAATCTGTTGCGTCATCAACTAACGGACGCGTGCCGCGCACGGGCCACAGTACACCGGCCTCGTGCGTCGCCTCTATCTTTTTGTCCGAGTATTCGAACCTTCGTCGAATAAAGAAATCATTGTCGCTTTTAACCGTTCTGCCTAGTTTTCTCGCCGGATCCACTTGCTCTCCTATCGTTCCTGACTAGCCTGGGAATCCGCCCGGGAATCTCCGTTCGATTGAACTTCGTCTCACGTTGATTAAAACTTTCAGTAGTTTGTCAGTATCGTTGGCACTCTGGTGCCTGGCGCCCAATCTCGCGGTTTCGTTTGGATATTGGTTGTCGATTGAGAGTTCGTTATGGTTGAAGGACTTCCCCGCCGAAGTGTAAAGGATTTGGGAAATTAGTTAAAGTCAAATTCAAGTCAGTAGTCTCTCACGCTCCCGAATTTCTTCCGGCGAACACATTTCGCGGCCGGAAGAAATTCCTTTACACTGTATACTTGTTCAGGAATCATCGCCCTATTGGCCCCCTAGCTTTAAGCAATGTTATCTAGTCTTTTAAGATTATCTAGTCATGCGCATTCGGCCCCGCAGCCGACTACCAGATTATCCATCCGCCTATCGATCCGCATAGATTTAGCCAATGAACGTAGCGATCGGAACGCTACACCGCGGAAGCGTGAAGACTTGCGCTTCTTCTCCGGTCGGCTTCCTTTTTCCGCCATAACTGTGACTTCTGCTCAAGGAAACGGACGCGTCCCTTGCGAGCGACTTTACTAGATTGTGTGTTGATCCACAAGTGACCCGCTAATTAACGAGATTGTACCGCTTAACTTACTGTTTTGTGACCTGTGATAGGACCAGTGGTGTTATTGCCACCGGGCCGCTTAACATACGCGAATCAAGATTCCGTACGGCGAGTACCTGAACCGCCTCAAGGTATTGTTTTTGAATAAACACTATTGTCTTCAGAACTTCCTGTTATCTTTCTTAACGATTCCTGACTAGCCTGAAACCAGATTCCCGCATTCCCACGACATTTTTTGGTCCTTCGAGCCGGATTCAGTCCAGTCCGAAATCTTTCTTTGTCTCCGCTTCGCTTCCTTGCCGCCATTATCCGCGTGCCTCTTGGTCTCTCTATCCTCGCTTCTAACTTTTTCCTTCTGCCTACCGCTTCTTCTTACTCTCCCGCGGCTTACACATTCCATTTATCCTAGATTACCCGCAAATCCCAACGCCGCGCAATGAAGGGGAAGGAAGATCCCCCTTCAGATACCGCAAAAGAGCAAAAGCTCCCCGCTGCCTCCCCTGCCTCCGCTGATTCCGCTCCGCCATCACCATGTTTGGCGCCTGAAGTCGAAACCCTTCGGCTTCAGGTCACCACGCTGGTCGTTCCGTCCTCGGAACCCGCCGCCACTTCCGCCATCACCGCCCCGCCGAAACCCGCCAGACCAAGCTCGCCGAAACCGCTGAAACTGGCCTCCGCTAAACTCCTCCGCTGAGTGGCCCGCCAGGCCACCCACCAGAAGCTCCTCGAGAGGATCGAGAGGACGCTGAAGGAGTCCGCCGAAACCGCGCACAAGTCGCTCCCGTTCATCTTGAGTCATCAAGAGAGCCTCGAGGCGCTGTGGGAGACGTTCGGCGAGACCCACAACGCCATCGAGGATCTGGTGGCGCTGGAGAAGCTCCAGGCGCTGGAGTACCTGGACGGAACTGCATACGCCGACACCCTCACCGTCTACCTGAGGGTTAAGACGTTCCTCCGCCAACTCGAGGTAGCGCATGTTTCCGCCGGCACCGCTTCCGCTTCAAACTCCTCTTCCTCCTCTGCTCCTCACAACGCTCCCCGCTTACTCCCCGAACTCCAACTCCCTACCTTCCATGGGGACTACCCCTCCTGGCCCCCTTACCGCGACATATACCGCTCCATAGTTATCCACAACACCTCCTTATCCGATATTGAACGCATGCACTACCTCAAGACCACTCTCTCCGGCCTCGCACTCCAACTAGTTTCCGCCTTACCAGTCTCCTCTGAAATGGTCCAATCTGCCTGGCAGGCTCTGACTGCCAGGTACGATAACAAACGCCATTTTGTCTCCGCTTACCTTGACTGCCTCGTCAACCTTAAACCGCTGACTCCCCGCTCCGCTGAACAAATAGAGACCCTCACGACTACAGTCACCTCCGTCCTCAATTGCCTCAGAGCCCTCACTATCCCGGTGGATCACTGGGACCTCTTGATCGTCCACCTCGTGACGAGCAAGATGGACCAGGGCCTCCGGGAGTCGTGGGAGAACCACCTGGGCTCCACTACGGAGTGCCCCGCCTTGTCTCATCTCTTGACGTTCCTGGCCACTAGGGTCAGAACGCTTGAGAGGGTGACAGCCACCGCTGACCTCACTCCCACTTCCTCTTCCACCGCCAGATCCGCTCCCCAGCAGAAGAGCTACTCTGCCGCCAGCCGACTCAAGGTCACCAAGGCCAACGTGTTGGCTGCGGTAGCAGTGGCTCCTGCTCGAGCTCCGCAACCCTCCACAGTTCCGCCTAAACCTCAACCGACCAAACCGCCTACTTCCTCCGCACCGCCAACACCATCCACCAGCACCGCCGTCTCCAGCTCCTCCAACCCTGCACCGCAGATACCCCCTTGTCACGTATGTGGAGAAATCCACTACGTGGCTAGGTGTCCCCCCTTCCTCAAAATGACTCCAGAGCAACGCCGTACCACTGCCCAGCAGCTGAGGTTATGCCCCAATTGTCTGGGCAACCACGGCTTGAACTGGTGCAAGTCCACGCAAGGCTGCAGGGTGTGTGGTGCAAGGCACCACACATACTTGCATCCCATCACCTCTGAATCCGCTTCATCCGCTGCCACCCACTGACAACTCACACTTCCACGCTCCGCTTTACCCCTTCACTCCTCTATAAGACCGCTAACCACTCTTACACCGCATTACCTTCAATCCGCAGTACCAAACCCGCTAACCAACAAACATAACCTACATCTGTCAAATTCGCCATCTTCCTACACCGCACAGTCCAACAGGACAACTACTTCTGGTGTCTGGGATGAGACGACCTTGGCACATGGTGCTTCGGCACCAGGAGGGTTGAGGGTCTCGCTTTCTCAGCCATCGGGGGAGTTTTCCCAGGACAATTGTGCCAATCACTCCTCACCTAGCTATATCCGTCCTATAGTTCTGCTAGCAACCAGCCTTGCCGCCATAGTTACGCCACTCAGAACTCACCAAGTCAGATTGCTCTTGGATCCCGGGTCGGAGTTGACGTTCATCTCTGAAGCCGCTGTACGCCAGTATAAATTGGCAAGAAATCATGCCTCAGTTGCCATCCGAGGCATTGGCAATGCAAGTGCTGGAACCACCAGAGGCGTAGTGCACTTAACACTGAAATCCGCATACACTCATGAAGCTATCCAAGTCACCGCACACATCTTGAAGGAACTGACAGGCACAATACCATCCACGGACATCCCAACCGCCTCATGGAGCCACTTAAAACATCTACAACTGGCTGATCCGCAATTTATGACACCAGGCCCCATCGACATACTCCTGGGCGCTGACCATTATGGGATAATCTTACAACCTGAGGTGATAAAGGAGTCCGCTGACCTGCCTGTAGCCCAACGCACAATATTTGGATGGATAGTGCTGGGCCCAACCTCTTCGCACCGTAACCAGGCAAGTCAGTCTTACCAAATATCTGTTGACCAACAACAGCAGGACCTTCAAGAATTGTTGACCCGCTTTTGGATACAAGAAGAAGTACCAACGTCATCTAACACACCAGAATCCACAGCAGAAGAACGTGCTTGTGAACTTCACTTTCAAGCAACACATGCCAGAACCGCTGCTGGCAGGTACAGCGTGCCGAAAGAAT
Source organism: Crossocerus cetratus (assembly GCA_963675795.1). NCBI lineage: Eukaryota > Metazoa > Arthropoda > Insecta > Hymenoptera > Crabronidae > Crossocerus > Crossocerus cetratus. The sequence continues at coordinate 6,590,197 of OY776671.1, forward strand.
CCTGTCCAGTTACGGTTTGTCAGGTGGGGCAGAAACGTGAAGTTGGGTACGCCGGTCTAGACTGACTGCATAGTTTTGGGCAGTCACGTGGGTCGGATCAGCCCGGGCGGCATGGCCAAGTGACAGCTGGCCAAAGAGGCGTGCATACTGGGTGGGCAAAAGAGTTGGAACGCACGGGAATAAGTATGGGGACGTGCTTCATGCGATAAAGGATAAGAGGGGCCGAATAATTCGTGCGGAGAAAGTCTTCATTGAATCGCAAGGTTAACAATTAGGCGGCAGAGGCTGGCGAAATGACAATCCGATTAATTATCATACAGGTGTCAGTATAGAAGAAAGACATAGTTGTGGAAAGCCGAGAGGAAGAAGGATAAATACGAAATTCAGTAAGGAAAGCATTCTTAAAGGACTGAGGTGATTTATTGTCAGTTTATCCGTGTCGACAAGTTAATCTACACATTATCGGTGGATACTGGAGTGGGACCCGGGCTAAAGGGCTTAACATTGTCGGCAAGTTCTGTAAAAATCTGGTAGCTGGTATACTACAATCATACAATCATAATCACGCATTGATATTATTGCACTAGAGAGTTACAGTTGTAGGGTTCTTTGCGATTCCAGGCTCTAGCAAACATTTGGAAGCCTTTTTTGGCTGGAAATGTTTGCAGAGGCTGGTGGTGTCCTCGCATGAGAAGAAAGAATGAAAAGAATGCTAGTGTGTGCGTGGGAAATATTCACAGCCAGATATATTCGAAGGAGACATACGCCTTGTCAAGACTTTGAAGGGAAACTATGAGCGGCTCGCTGTGAATAGGGCAAGAAGGGACCACGCAAAAGATGGATGCAAGAAAGAGGCTCTGCGCAAGAAGAATTTCTTTCTGGCAAGCAATCAGGGTGCCACAAGACTTAGAGACCACATTTCAGAGATACATTTCAGTTATATCTTTCCTTTTTCCTAATAATGGTATACGCTATTAGGAAAAAAGAAAGATATGTCAGAACTTTTATAACTAAAATGTATTAGCGAGTACCGTTTCTCAGCAAACCGTATCTGTTATAATAAAATCTGTTTGCTTATTCGCATTACGGCGTCTTTATCAATTATGCAATCCGACTACTAACTAACTAAATGCTTTCTACTATTACGTACATTCCTCCGTGGCACAAACGTCCATGTATACTTTGTATTTTGACGTCTTGCCTTTTATATTATTATCAGAGGGCCCAAGCCCGTGAAACAACAATAAATTAAAAAAAATCACTTTATTCGAAGTTTTAGAAATCTTTGTTATTATTGTCCAATTTCAGCATTTCTCAAATTACATTCAAGCCCAGGACGCATTAGACATCAAAGGACAAGCCAGAGTAACCTCATTCCCATCCATAAACACTTTTCCGATATCAATTCCTCTTGACAGACAACGCCAGTGGCTCCACCTTACGTTCCATTCCATAGCCAATGTTTGTAGGTAATACCATCGCTATCCTAAAAAACCACCGGTTACCGTCGGTAATCGATAGTCAGCCGAATCGCGAAAAGTCTCGCGGGTAGCCTAGCCCCTTAACGATCTGGCCGTATTAGAGTCTCCGGTGTCTGATTAGCGATTCTATGAGTTTTATCGATTATCTGATTAGCGCTTTTACGAGTATTACGGATTATCTGTATTAGCGTCTTGTATGAAAACCTCTGTTCGGGTAGTGGATGATTGATTCCGCTAATGTGCCTTGCTCGCAACCGTTTCATGTGATTGCTGATCTCTGAAACTGCGCCTTGCCGCAATTAACCGCGGTAGCTGATCTACTGGCTTTATACTCTGTCACATTCATCTGTTCACTGTGAGTTTCATACATTATTATTCTAACAGTTACTGTTCTAAGCTTTGTCATTCTTGTGTAAACGGCTTTTTCCTCTACTCACCGAGTGGAGCTTTTTTATGCCATTAGCGTTACATTATATTTTTTGATTCGTTCGGATTGATCCCGCAAATCTTGTATTATTTGTTGAACCCGATTCGCTCCCATTATTATTGATATTATGGGACTTATCTATTCTTCGAGTATTCGCTTATTACCCAAGTAACATTTCTCCTGCATAAGCTTCCTGCATAAGCTATATGCATGAGCTCGCTCTGTAAATCGATCCTGCATATGATGATTTACCGATCATATGTAGACGGGTTTTGGACGATAATACAGGTCTGATCCTCTGCACAAAACCTGCAATGGTCCCCCTGAAGGTGATATGCAGATTATATGTAAGCTATTGCAGAGAATATACAGGATATGTGCAGAGATTTTTTGCCGGGCATATGAAGGATGTATGCGGGGCGTATGCAGAATATATGGAGGGCGTATGCAGACGGTATGCAGGGCGTATGCAGACTGTATGCAGGGCGCATGCAGACTATATGCAGGGCGTATGCAGGTCACCAGAGTTGGGTAATGTATTTATTTGACACATGAAATAAAATATAAAATACTTTATTTGGAATACTTGCCCCGTTCGCGAAAATAAAATGGTTATTTAAATGGTCGCGTGGCTCTCAACTACTTATTTCGAAATACCATTTGAAGAGGCAGGTATTTCAAATGCTTATTTGAAATGGTCAAGTTGAGAAGCGAGACCATTTAAGGGATCATTTAAGGGGTCATATATGCCAGGCACGTCATGAAATAAATAAAGGTTTGCTAATTTATTGTCCTATTAATACATCCTGTTATTAAGTTTCTATCATGTGTCCGTTATTCTACATACTTTGAAGTATTTTCTCTGAAAAATACAAAGAAATAACTAGGTTATGTACGACGTAACTGGCATCGTCTTAATTCAAATTGCAACATGCGGTGGTCAATGTATCTTGGTCAATTGTTATCTAAAAAAAATATAAAAAATTGAGCGTCTACTAGACACAGAAAACTAGTCCTCAACGAGCCAGAATATTTTTTTTTTTTTTAGAAAGTTACAGGCGAAAATGTCATTATTTCTAAGTGTTCCTACGAAATTGGTGACTTTTTCGCGTGTAACTTTGTGAAAAAAAAAATATTCTGGCTCGTTGAGGACTAGTTTTCTGTGTCTAGTACACGCTCAATTTTTTATATTTTTTTAGATAACAATTGACCAAGATACATTGACCACCGCATGTTGCAATTTGAATTAAGACGATGCCAGTTACGTCGTACATAACCTAGTTATTTATTTGTATTTTTCAGAGAAAATACTTCAAAGTATGTACCACAGTATAGACATAACCAGTAGGGTCACTCGGCGTCGGCACCTTTGATCTCGGTGAAGCCGAAATTGGCGGCGCTGCGAGCGCTGCGGAGAGCGATGGCCAATGATTTGCAAAGTATCCGCTAGGCACCACTAGTTCGCAAGTCCGGCGAAGCCGTTCCCCCTCGGCCCCGCTTGCTACTTGCCAACGAACCGCGGCCACCACCCCCTCGACCCCGCTCGCCGCTTGCCTACGAGCCATGGCCAGAGCACCCCCTCCACCCCGCTCGCCGCTTGCTGACGAGCCGTGGCCAGAGCACCCCCTCGACTCCGCTCGCCGCTTGCCTACGAGCCGTGGCCAGCACCCCCTCGGCCCCGCTCGCCGCTTGCCAACGAACCGTGACCACAGCAGCCTCTCCACCCCGCTCGCCGCTTGCCGACGAGCCGTGACCAGAGCACCCCCTCGACTCCGCTCGCCGCTTGCCTACGAGCCGTGGCCAGCGCACCCCCTCGGCCCCGCTCGCCGCTTGCCAACGAGCCGTGGCCAGAGCACCCCCTCGGGCCCGCTCGCCGCTTGCCAACGAACCGTGGCCACAGCAGCCTCTCGACCCCGCTCGCCGCTTGCCAACGAACCGTGGCCACAGCAGCCTCTCGACCCCGCTCGCCGCTTGCCTACGAGCCGTGGCCAGAGCACCCCCTCGGCCCCGCTCGCCGCTTGCCAACGAGCCGTGGCCAACTGAAACAAGATCGTCATGCCCCTGGTGGCTGGCCAGAGAAACGATGGCCATCCTAATCTGATCGTGGCTTCACGAAATCGGCCGAGTGACCCTACTGGTTATGTCTATACTGTGGTATGTACAATAACGGACACACGATAGAAACTTAATAACAGGATGTATTAATAGGACAATAAATTAACAAACCTTTACTTATTTCATGACGTGCCTGACATATATGACCCCTTAAATGGTCCGCAGGTAGCAAGTTGTGGTTCCGAACCACCGAGGGCCAGCGTAGCAATCTTGTGATTATCGTTTAAGGTACCACATACAAGTAAAACGCTTTAAAAATGGGGCCCAAAGCATCGTATTTTTTATACACATTGATTTGTTTTTCAAAAAATCGGGAATATCTCCGGTTCGCGTGAAAGTATCGCGCCGAAATTAAATTGGTAGATGCATTGAAGTCTTTTCGAAAGATTCTCCGAGTTTGGTTGACCTGCACCCCCGTACCCCGAGTTAGCCCCTTCGAACCCAGGCCGGTCACGATCGCCGGTTGCGTGACAGCGCGCGCGACACCGGCCTTCCTTTAAAAAATCATAACTCGGAATCTGCGTTAGATATCGGCAAACGGGAAGCGACGTATTGTGGGCAAAGGATTAGGTTTTTATAAAAAAAATATTCTAATAATGAAATCTGCGCTAAATTCTCGCTACACTAATTTATCTGGCGAAATCGGGAATAAATCCGATTCGCTTGGCATTATTTTGCTGAAATGAAATTGGTGGATGCATTGAAGCCTTTTCGAAAGATTCTCCGAGTTTGGTTTACCTGCCACCAGCAGTACGGTTGTCGCCCCCAAGATCGGGGAGGCGTGCCGCCGAAATACGCCCGCTCATCTTTGGCGCAAAAGGGCACCTTGGATGGCCCCCCTAGCGCTAGAGCCACTTGCGAGCCTGCTCCGCGCCAATACTTATTCGCGCGTAGGGTTCGGTAGCGTGCGACGTGCGCGGATGACGCGGCGAGCGGGCGGCGAGAGTCTTCGGCGGCTCGCCCCATCCCACCGCTTCGCGCCGTGTCACAGCGACCGCTCTCAGGCTCGAGCGCGGATTGGCTACACCTTTTCGCAAATACCTCCCAAAGTTCGATGGCGCTTTCAAATTCGGAAAGTGCTATAGTCCTTAGAAAGGCCCACCCCACAAGATGGCCATCTCCGAAACGCCTAGTTTTGGAACACCCTGTACAATTTCTAAATTAGTAATGGGATTCCTTACTCCCATCAAAACAATGGATTAAGTACGGTTTCCTACAGATAGAGTCATTTACACCCAAATTAACAGTATCGATACAAATGGGACCCATAGGTAAATAAGGAACCGATGATGATAAGGTATGGGTTATCGACGGTTGTAATTGGAGGGCCACCAAGTACTTCTCATGCAACACATAGATTTATTGATCAAAGGGAAACACTGTTCCCTCGATCTTGGTGAATCTAATTGTACATGTAAATCTTAATGCAAAGACACCTGTTTGTATTCAAAGGGAGGGGCATGATGGTTTAGAGATTCTTTACCGTCGTTCGCGTATATGCATCTATGCGCTTGTACGTGCACACATTCTCGAATTTCATATTCTTTGTTGAAGAAGACTTTAACATTAGTGAGCAATTGATGTTGTAATGTAACTCGCGGGGCGAGACAACTCCTCGCCTTCCCGTAAAGAAATATCTCTCGCGAAATAAGAATTGGGGTTAAAAGAGCCATCTATCGAATAGGAACGTCTCCAGCCAGGTTCTCGCTAAGCATTATTAGCCAATCCTAACGCTTCTTGTATTTGCGCGAGCCTATTAGCGCCCGTCAGGAGCGAGGGCTCCTGGCACCTTCGAACAACCGATTCAACTTCGCATCCCGTGGACCCGGCCTGGAGAGCTGAGCATAAGGAGCAGCAGCATCAGAAGGGACTCCAGCGAGGGATTGGTCATCTTCTTGGACGACTGGACGACCGCAGGCGCTCTTGTGGGTTCCAGCCGAAGAACAAGTATCTAGGATGATCGGACTTCGGCGAGGAAAATTTGGCGCGGGGCGACGGCCCTGGCGCCTGCTCGGCTCAGGGCACAGCGAGGACCACTAGGATTGGCGGGGACTTAGGGACCAATAGACAGGCCGGTTTTCGGGGACAAAGGGGTCGTAAGCGAACGGCTAGCGAAGCGCGTTAGGACCGGCACCCGTTGTAGAAACGTGCGTGCGAGCAGTCACATATATTAGCGAACCTACCGAACTAGCGACTAGCGATTAGCGCCTAGAAGGAAGGAAGGAAGGAAGGGATTCCAGCACCAGGACTATTCTCGATTAGGGAGATTTATTAGCGCCTCGGCTAATTACCAAATATTATCGGTAAGCGAATCCTCTACCGGCGGGCTTTTGCGTGAGACTTCCCTTTTGTAAGAAGTCTCAGCCCGATACTCACTTCCTTTCCGCCCTTCTGGCGATTCTGTTCTTTACGCTGACTGCAAGCGAATCTTTGGCTTTCTCGCGATTTCTACTTTGGTTAGTGCATGAAAAGGTGACCTTCCTGCAGGCTTATGTGCCGTCTACAACGGGCCTTCTCGTTATCGTTATTATTGTCGAGCCCATTTGCTTCACTTCAGCTATCGCGCCATATTCGTGTTTAAAGTACGATACTCTGTAATTATCGCGATTTAGGCTCGTGCCGACCTTAGTTTGGTAACTAAGGATAACAGCTAGAGTTCGGGATAAGTATCCTCAGCTGTCGCGCGCTGTACTATAAATACTACTACTTCGCGCGAGACTCTACCGAGTCTCCTGAACAGAAGACTCCGATGGCACCTCGAGACTCATAATATACTAACCCCGTATCAAAGTGGTTTTAGACAATTTCACTCAACAGCAGACCACTTAATCAATCTGAAAACATACATACGCGAAGCATTTGCAAAGAAAGAAAAAGTAATAGCAATCTGTATGGATATCGAAAAAGCGTATGACACGGTTTGGAAAACTAGAATCCTCAACGTGTTACAGGAAAACGAAATCGGAGGGAACATGTATTTTTTTATCAAAAACTTTCTAACCAAACGTATTATCCAAGTAAGAGTCAAAGACTGCACATCGGAACTGGCTGAGATCCAAAACGGAATACCCCAAGGCTCCGTCCTTAGTGTAACATTATTTCTCCTAGCTATCAATGATGTGATCAGTATTGTAGCATCCCCCACCAAAGCATTCATATTTGCCGATGATATCACAATATCATGTAAAGGAAAAAATATTAAAACTATTAAAGAACTCCTCCAGGACACACTCGGAAATCTGCAGAAGTGGAGTAATAAAACGGGATTCAAATTTTCGTCTACTAAGACTGAATGCATCATGTTCAACAAAGGAAAACCGCTAACACCTCCTGACCTGACGTTATATCGAAAACAGCCAAAATTTAGCCCAACTATAAAGTTATTAGGTCTAACGTTTGACGAAAAACTTGACTTTAAATGTCACATTAGTAGAGTAGCGGATGCATGTCATGAAAGGCTAAATATCCTGAAAGTCCTAGCGCATTATAACTGGGGAGCAGAACAATCAGTGCTGCTGATGACATACAAAAGCTTAATCAGATCAAAATTAGATTATGCGGCAATAATATACAGGGTGATTCTCAACATGTTGGACAGCCGGGAATCCGTTATTGTTTATGCAAAAACAAACCGAAAAGTTTAATACCGTTTTGGAAAATGCGGCTTAGTTTGTTAGTTATAGTCGTTTGAAAAATTGACGAATACGGGGTAGAATTCCTACCATTTTTATCGGCCAAACACAGGGTCGGTAAGTGCAGGTAAGAACAGGTTGGCTGGCGCTAGTGGTCGAAACCGGCTAGAGCTTGCAAGAGGGTGAAATGGCAGTTTGGCATACCAATAACTAGGCGGCGCTGCAGGTAGCATTTCGGCCGAAGCTTTATGGTGTCACACACCGTTGCAGCAGCAAGAAACGATCCGATCGCAGCGGGCTGCTCCTATCGAAAATTGTAAAATCCCTAGTCGAATACAAAAAACTCACAGGATTTCCGTAGAAGCTCAGGCTGCAGTTGGAAAATTAACTTGAACACAGTACGGGTTCAGCAAGATAATGTTCACCAACGAATGAAAGATAAAATGGAATGATTGCCGTTTAACTGGCTTCCGAGGACTTTACTCTTTCGGAAAACGAGGTTTTTATTTTTTAAAGGAGAGTCATATCGCTTGAGCGGACGCCCGGCCGGCGGCGGCGCAGAAGAGTGCATTGGGGCAGCTGAGATATTCGGGAAGCAATTAGACAAAACTCGGTGGATGTTTGAAGGAGGCTTTAATGTAACCAGCAAATGAATTTCGGCAAGATACTCGCACAGTCGGAGCTATTTCCGATTTTGTCGAAGGAATTGGAGTCTTGACAATTTATCGGTAAACTGATTGTTGTAGTATTTTTAAATTGAAATTTCATCCCTTGCGAACTAAAGGCCGTTTCCCGTTTCTCGAAATCTAACGCGGTTGCCGAATTATGATTTTTTAAAAAAGAGTCAATCATTTCTTGCTGCTGCAAAGCTGCGTGACATCATGAAACTTCGGCCGAAACCCTACCTGCAGCGCCGCCTAGTTATTGGTATGCCAAACTGCCATCACCCTCTTACAAGCTCTGGCCGGTTTCGACCGCTAGCGCCAGCCAACCGGTTATTACCTTGCCGACCCTATGTTTGGCCGGTAAAATGGTAGGAATCCTACCCCGTATTTGTCGATTTTTCAAACAGCCATAGCTAACAAACTAAGTCGAATTTTGCAAAATGGTATTAAACTTTTCGGTTTGTTTTTGCATAAACAATTGCGGATTCCCGGCTGTCCAACATGTGGAGAATCACCCTGTATAGTTCGGCCAGCAAAAGCACTCTCAAGAAACTGAATACCATACACAACACTGCACTCCGTATAATTGTTACGAGCCGAGGCCTAAGTCGGCGAGGTTTTCTTGATATTCTACCTAACACTGAGCAATCTAGCCTTTAGGCGATTCTAATGATTTTATTGTAAGTGAATCAGGAGCTTCGGATTGAAATAACGACCAACCAGCACTGGAGCACGTGCATACAGTGGTGTGGGTACGCTCGTCTGCTCTGTAGGTTACACTTTGACTCTAATCCTTGATCATTCAAAGAAATAATTAGTTTAATCAAGGGTAACGCGCTCCAAGCTTCGGATTGAAATAACGGCCAACCAACACTGGAGCACGTGCATACAGTGGTGTGGGTACGCTCGTCAGCTTCGAGGATAACGTTGAGGTTTGTCAATACCTCTTTCGTGAAGTTGGTGAATTAATTGCTCAGGTGGCTCGCCTTGGTTATGTCTCGAGCGGCAAAGACTACCAAGTGTTCGAAGATATTCCCTTGGTATGCTTCTTAAGTTAATAGTTGAGAGAAATGTGGATGGGCTGTTTTAAAATGAGTTTAGGAATCTTTGAATTTAGATGTAAAATAAAGATATATATATATATATATATTGTTACACTTTAAAATCCGCTTTGGTACAATATCTTTGGTTTTGAACGCGATGAACTTAATAGTTAAGTTGGCTCGTTTCACGTCACGATTTGAACGGGGATGCGATGGACAATTACTTGCCTAACAGTCGCGGTATATGGCTGAACTGTACGGTTGATTGAAACGGTTTCGAAGGAGTACTAATGCTCTATTTAATCCACGTCCACGCACTATGCTTACTGAGATACAACGGGCAGAGATACGTCTTGCTCGAAGGATTCTACTGAAGTCCGCTTTTCCTACAGAAAATCGGGGTTTATATACTCCTAAAGTCCCGAAATTCCAGGAAAAAGTAGCAAGAGTGGGAACCTGAGTGAGCTAGTTTTGAATGTGTGAGTGTGGAATCCTAGATGGACGCAAGTGCACGCAGCTGTGGGACTGCCTCCCCTATGAAGAAGTCAAGGGTCGGGGCGATAACGCATGAAAGGGACGGTCGAACGGTCGAGTTTAAGACTCGAATATTACGCAAGGAGAAAGCTATGAGAAAATGAAAACGGTGTGTTTGTGGAAAAGAAAAGTCGTCAGATTCGCGCTGAGGATGTAACACTTACAATAAAATCATTAGAATCGCCTAAAGGCTAGATTGCTCAGTGTTAGGTAGAATATCGAGAAAAACCTCGCCGACTTTGGCCTCGGCTCGTAACAGGTGTAATATTCGAGAAATGGGATGAACAAATAAATATTTTTTTAAAACTATGACGTATTCCTTCCTGGGACTTTTGACAAAAATTGAGGTGATATGGGACTGTCCAAAGATAGAGGGAAAAAAGTTTGATAATTGCACGAAGCGGTGGTAGCGGTGAAAAAAAAGAATAAAACAAAAAAAAATTGTTTATCATTGATTCCGGAGCGGGAAGAAATTACACTATTTTTTCTTTAATTGTGCTTCAAATTCTCTACATTTTAGTGTTTTTTCGAAGCCGATTGCATGTTCTGATCGTAAGATATAATTTTTTCGAGTTTTCAATCATCATTTTTTTTAATGTCCTTGGATGAACAAGGTTGTTACTTGCTGAAAAATTGTCTTTTAATCGTCCAAACATCCCCTTAAATTGCCGTTTAAAAACTCTAAGGACAATTTTTGGCTGTGGACAATAAGGAACTCGTTTAAGGAGTCGCATTGTTCTATAACGAACTTTAACTTATCTTACATTAAAATTTAAAGAAAGGCGCCAAGTAATTTAATAACTCACATAAATAGTATCTTCTTGAACTACGTTGTCCAAAAATGAAATAAATATCACACAATAGAAAGCCAAGTTTTCAATCAAAGATACCACACGTTAATTAATTAATTAACTTGTATCTCTAACTTTATAACTTGGCATGTGCAAATTTGTATCACGGTAGTCATGCTAGTAATATTTTTTGATTGGCACATCCCAAGTTTTAAAGTTAGAGATGCAAGTTGATTAATTAATTAACGTGTGGTATCTTTGATTGAAAACTTGGCTTTCTATTGTGTGATATTTATTTCATTTTTGGACAACGTAGTTCAAGAAGATACCTTTTATGTGAGTTATTAAACTGCTTGTCCCTTTTCTTTACATTTTAATGTTTTTGGGGGGATTTCACCCCTTTTTGGTCGTTCATATTTTGAAGAATAAAATAAAATTGGACTGTACCACATAACCGTCATCATTGCCTTGACACATCACCAGTCATGGCATAATCAATGTGTCGGTATGAAACCATGTTATCTGCACAGCGCTCCGCAGCACTTCGCAGTGGGGCCCGCTCACGTGATAAACGTGAGAGTATCATTTTTAGGAATTGTATTAATCCGCGTGATTAAACTCTTAGTCCGCCTGGTCATATATAGAAGATCTTCGTTTGAGGTGTTCATCGTCTGGAAAACTTGACCCTCCTCCCTCCTCCCTGATGAGAGAGAAAGAGAATGGTATCTAGGAGTATGCTCTGACTGAACAATTTTTGTAGCGGTATTATCATTTTTTAAAATCGTCCAGACATCTTCTTGTGCTACAGCTACTTTCTCCCTCTCACCAAATTACACGTATGTGAGAGAGTCCACGGTGGTGACTTTTGTTTTCAAGAACTCATATCACTGTTACTTTGTAAAGGAAAGCTTCCTGTTACGTCCCGACGTAGTTTCCCGTTATCGTCACTTGTAAGGATACCATACAAACTATTATTATTACCTTCTGGATGCCACCTCCACGTTTAAGCCACAGCATTTGCATTAATTACATTCATTCTTCCCACGGCAAGTCGAGAGTCCGGCGCCAATGCTATGCATTGCGGGGCAACCCTAGACGCCGCTCTCGAGTGCCCGGCGGAAGAAACCCTGCTGTTTAGGTTTTCGAGAGTACGTTCTACGAACTCCACATTGCCTTAGTTCTGAAGTATAGAGATAGCGCAAGTGCGTTCACTGTAGGAGTTCCTCGCCGGGACGCCCTGCCGTGTTACACGTGCGTCTCATGGTCGCGTTACATCCGGTTGTCGATTTGCGCCAATCGGCTCGTCATATAGTTAATATATGTATTTTTATACAAGATCCTTGCGAATGCGCAGCTATGCATGTGAAATGGTTGCCTTTGACTAGCGTGCGTTCATCACTGTGTACTACTACTTGGCGCGAGGCTCTACCGTAGTCTCTCGAGCGTAGTCTCTCGCTCAGGAGGAATCTAATTGATCCGGTTTTTATAAACCTCCTAACGTTTTGAATGTTCATGCAAGTCCTCGAATCGCTGGCATCCGAGATGTCTTTTCCGTTATCACAGTTTGATGAAAACAAACTCCGTCAGTCTAGCTGATAATCCCTCGTGGGAAGCGTTGCGATATAAAATTCCCGCTTACGTTAACCACAACTTAGATTGGCAGGAACGCTTATGCGCTACTTTAATTTCTCGCTCTTGGTTCCGAGAAACGCCAACGTCTTGGAGGTTTTGGTTTTGGAGCAGGGAGAGCGCCTTGCCCTACTCCCACACTGGTTAACAAATTGCATGACGCCCTTAAGACCCCTACGGCTAACGCCGTGCTCTGATTCGTTAGCACCGAAAAGTGCGGCCCAACTCGTCGGCGGCGCGAACGAGCCGAACCACGTCCGACGGAGCGGGGGCTGCGACACCCTTCGTCTTCAAGTCGTAAGGTGCGCCTCGTCGAGTCTGTGGTCTAATTATTCTATTCTTTTTGTGAGACAGAGTTACGCGAACAATCTGTTACAGTGGAATCGCGTAAAGACTCATTCGCCACGTAAAATTATAGTATAGTTTCTATTGTGAGGTACTGATCGTCGATCGTGGATCGTGGGTCACGCCACCCGCACGAGGCAGTGGCCTCGACTATAGTATTCGCTGAACAGCTGGTTTCTACCGCGTCGTGTGCAGCTTGGCGAACCACCGTTCGATCATAAGTCATCATCCGCGCGCGTGTCATTCATTAGGCGAAGATCTAGATTGTAGGCGGCGACCGGAACGCCGAGCCGCCGGACCGCTCGTAGATCCGGCTAATTCTATGCTCGTCCGAACGTCAGCCCGCCCGCACCAGGGCTATTGTTTGAACTCCGAACGACCGAATAAACTTCGTTGTTACCCAACCGTGTGGAACTAGAATCGCCTTCCTCCTTTCCCCCACAGGAACCCTTCGCCCGCATGCCGAGTAGCTAGCCGGGAGGACCATCGACTAGGAGTATCGGCGAACGAGGCTGCTGTCCCTAGGTCCAGCTTTCCCGGCGTGCGATCAAATAAATACAGTCCCGTTCGTGGGGTCTGACGGCAGATTCCCATTTCCAGGATTCCGTGGGCGAGTAGCTGAGAGCGGAGCCGACTTTTATATAGCGCGGACTTCCACCGCGGTGACAGCACGGACGGCCATCAGGAAGTCCCCTCATAAACTAACAAAGCTCCGCTGTATTAGACGTTCTAAAACCGAATCCATCTTTGCTTTGGAAAAGCGGGTTTATACACTCAAAAAATCCAGAGCAAAGTACTATGGTGGGGTGTATCGGTGTGTCGAAGTTTCGGTGCATGGGTGTCGGAATTTTCAGTGCACGTGGGGGCAGGTGGCCGCGTGGAACTGTTCTCCCAGAGAGGCAAAGGCTAACGCGATAACCCAGGTCAGGGAAGTCGAATTTGCAGGTTTTGCAGCTCTAAATATACGCAGGAGAATCTACTGTAGAGGAAAATTCTAGCGATTACGTATTCAGTGTGTGCGTTTAAATTGAAAGAAAGTTAGTCCGATTGGGTTTAGAATGTAAGATGGCCACCCGACTTGTGCACCGACCGACGCTACCTCAAGACCAGGTAGAAATAAGGTAAATATACAGAATCGCTACTCATGTGAATATGAATGAAATAATGATTTTTTTTAACAGAAGTGTATTTATTACCATTATAGCCATGCATTAAGGGTGGGGGAGCATCATAGAACTCCATAAGAACACCATAGTTTTTTTCCAGTTTTGGAGTACGGGGGGAAGTTAGATAATTCATAACAGAAAAATATTAAATTCAATGTTTTAATTATATTATTTGTTGCGTGAGGACCTGGTGTAGGAGAGAGAACTAGCCGGGGTTTAGGAAATATCACAGTCACAGTGTTATTCAGAGTCAACAATGCGGAATTCCGAGGAACACCGTTAGTTAAACTACACAGTCACGAGGTACACCGAAAACGCGTGTAACCGCTCACGAGGATTTGTCGTAGTCAGAGGAAGACTAGAGGAATCCGAGCTCACCGTAATTGTATTAGCCGAAACCGAAAGTTGCAGAGGAATTCACAAAGGCGTCCGCACAGTTGGCGATCGAGGATCGAAGAGAGCGTCGAAGCGAGAGGGTCGATGCGACGCCGGTAGCTAGATACGCAAATCGATGCGCGACGCGCAATGTCACTCGATCTGCCACCGTTTGGCAGAAGGATAGAGAGAGAGGAGATTCGCTAGCGCCGGTGTCTAACGTTCCGCGTTAGACACCGCCGCTCCTGAGGCGCTACCGTCTCGCTTCGCCGCGTACAGAGGAATACATTAATTGGTCTATGACCAAACATTATTATTTAATTGTTTAATATATTATTAATTATTAATTATTTAATCCCCCAACACTAGATTATGTAGTATTTAATTTTTGCAATGCCGAGTCACCGCAACTCCCCCCCACAAATACCCACCAGACCATACTATACCCACACGGCTTCACCTAATCCTCAGTTAAAACACAGTTATTATGATCATTATCATCTTAGAGGGAGTCATCGTTGTAAATCATTACCATCAGTAATGCAACACACTTTTATTGACATTATATAGAATACTATGCCATCATACCACAAATACACAGTTACATCCTAAGATGATAATGATCATAATAACTGTGTTTAAACTGGGGATTAGGTGAAGCCGTGTGGGTATAGTATGGTCTGGTTGGTATTTGTGGGGGGTCAATAATGATAATACATACATTTCCGTTATAAAAAAATTGATTACTTCATTCACATTCACATGAGTAGTGATTCCATATCTTATGGTGTTTTTACGGAATTGTTATGGGGTTCTATGGTGCTCCCCCACTCTTAATGCATGTCTCTAATGGTAATAAATACATTTCCGTTAAAAAAGTTACAATAACACGAACAATTACATGAGTAGCGATTCTGTATATTTACCAGAAATAAATAAACTATTGTTATCTATTCGAGCATCCTTATTGAATATCCCGGTCCACCAGATCCTCACTAGGTTCATCAACAGGGTGATTTTAATTTTAATTAATTATGGTGGTGTAATCATTTGATATGTAATGACTCTTAATTGACCATTTGGGCGAAGATGCGGAGAAGTTCGAAGGAAATCTTTGACTTCCCGTGCTTAAACACGTGCCTAAACCAGATGAAATATTGACTGAAAATATATTGCTGGATTAAAATGTTTATCATAAGAAAGATGTACTCACGGCAAATTTCTTCTCCTGGACAACACGCAGTCGGTGAGTTCCTCCTATAGCAGCCGGATTTGACAGGGCCGTGGAAACAGTCCACTATCGCGCACACGAAGGCTCCACTATTTCAAAAATCCGTTTATTAAATACATATTCTCATAATGGATGCTGTAGGAGGTTTGTTTTAATTCACAAAAGGAAATTGGTAGACAGGATTCTGGGGAACACGATTTAGGATTTATTCAGGAGAGGAAATGGTACAGGTTACAGGATACAAGAGGTAGGTCAAATTTTCAGCAGGAAATGCGCAAAAATAACTCGACAATGGCTTTACAACAGATTTCCTTGGGCGTCCGGCTTTCTCAGCCGAACTCTCCTCATCGTAGGGTATTATGAGTACTGCACGGATTCGCATAGGCGTCCGAGAGTGATTCTCCTATACTCTCCCGGTTGGTCTGGCGACCGACCTCGTGGCCGATCTCTCCATTCCTCAGGGCGTCCAGAAGTACCTCCTGTACTCTCCTAGCGAAGGCATACGTCTGGAGAGTCGTCTGTTCTCTCCTCTCGGGGAGGGGACCGGCTTTAATAGCCGTTCTCTCCATCCCAAGAGGTGACCAGGCGATGACTCCCCGATCTCTCCCGATATTCCTCAAGTGTCCAGAAGGACACCCTGTACTCTCCTCTGGAGGGCGACCGGATTTAATAGCCGTTCTCTCCGTTCCAAGAGGCGTCCAGGCACAGTATAGACATAACCAGTAGGGTCACTCGGCCGATTTCGTGAAGCAACGATCAGATTAGGATGGCCATCGTTTCTCTGGCCAGCCACCAGGGGCATGACGATCTTGTTTCAGTTGGCCACGGCTCGTGGGCAAGCGGCGAGCGGGGTCGAGGGGGTGCTCTGGCCACGGCTCGCTGGCAAGCGGCGAGCGGGGTCGAGGGGGTGCTCTGGCCACGGCTCGTAGGCAAGCGGCGAGCGGGGCGGAGGGGGTGCTCTGGCCATGGCTCGTAGGCAAGCGGCGAGCGGGGTCGAGGGGGTGGTGGCCGCGGTTCGTAGGCAAGTAGCAAGCGGGGCCGAGGGGGAACGGCTTCGCCGGACTTGCGAACTAGTGGTGCCTAGCGGATACTTTGCAAATCATTGGCCATCGCTCTCCGCAGCGCTCGCAGCGCCGCCAATTTCGGCTTCACCGAGATCAAAGGTGCCGACGCCGAGTAACCCTACTGGTTATGTCTATACTGTGCGTCCAGGAGCTAACCTCTGTACTCCCTGGTGCTGTGCTTATTCTCTCAGGCGACCGTGGCTTACCTCGTCCGCTCCTTTTAGAATACAGCAGGAATGAGAGATTCCGCCTCCGCGATCGCATTTTATACACTGTCGTTGCTAAGTAAGCCGAGCCGCTACCGCTATAATCAACAACGCGGTATCCAAACTGGCGGCTGCTCGGATCGGAGCGTGGTTCGGCGCGTTCCCGCGTTCCGCTCTCGTAGATCTTCTACTTTCGGCCGATTTTCGTAGGTGGCCCTAGTTGTTCCATTACAATGCGAGAAAAACCAGGAAAAGAGAATTTATCAAAAACTCTTAATTTGACCAGCCAACCTGTTAATAAGGTCTTAAGGAGGTTGGTACCCCTATCGCCATGTCGTTTCGGTGCGGGGGTAAAAGGAGAACGCCCTCACTTTTACATAGAATTCGTAGGCGTTTACCAATTAAAAGGAAACCATTTTCCTGTTTCAAAAATCCCATTTGTAATATACTAGTTGGTGTTATGTTATATGTCTTTAAACAAGTTAGTCTTATTAAACGTCTTCGAAAAAGGAGGAGGTTCTCAATTCGTCTTGTATACTTTCTTTTTTCAATGTTTTTCCGGCGATTACTCTGCGTCGGATGGACAGATCGGGACGAATTCTCCTCTACTCTACAAGCGATAATCCCGCGCTAGTCATACTATCAATGATTTAGAAATTGGTTTGACATCAACTATTATTATTGCATAATTATTGCAATTCTCTAAACGACAGGGGATAATTCCGCGGTGGTCCCAGTTGCCAAAATTTGGGGATTTATTTAACATTAAGGGGCTAGACTCCGCATGGTAGAGGCGCTACTTTACCGGCTCAAATGGCCGAAAATATGGGTCCGCGCCGTGAAATCCTACGGGCTTATATGACATGATTTTGGATTGGGAATGGTCTCAATCGATAGATAAAAGATCAGTACAGGCGGCTACGTTGGCGGTTTTCCAAGTTTACGTCGCTTTATAGTCATACCAATGTGCAAAAAGTTGTCAAAACCGCACTGAGGAAGCCTTTTACACGGGGGTTTTTGTAACACAGTAAGAGCATTTTTCAAAAAACCGCCAACGTAGCCGCCTGTACTAATCATTTATCTATCGATTGAGACCATTCCCAATCCAAAGTCAAGTTATATAAGCGTGTAGGATTTCACGGCGCGAAGTGGGATTTTTGGCGTACTGAAGCCATGTTGTTGATATGCAGAGCGGTCTAGCTGAGTACTTTAGTTCGGCCAGCGCGATCGAGGTGGCGCGTAAGTGAAAGGACTATTCTGCACTCTATCCTGTCAAAACATAGCTATTTGACAGCAAGCTATCGGGTTAGGTTAGTCACGTGCTGACGGGATGCAGAGACATTCTGCACTGCAGACTCATTCTGATGTATGATTTTTAGCTGCAACACATATAAATGCAAACAAGAATGGTCCGGTTGGTTGTAGTTTTATGGGATTGCATTGTTTCTTGGTGAATAGCAATGTTTCAAACCAGAATAAGCGTAGTAATCTTTCAACTCATTTACATTTACGCTGCCTTGCCATGGAAATACTTGTATACCATTGTAGCAATTTGAGACCTTCTATACCTAAGAGCCAGCAGAAATATGTTCGCTAGGATACTATAAACTGTAGTTACCAAACACTTGGCAAGTGCAGTCGTTCGCAGCATAATTTGATGTTTGAGAATCTTGGTAATGCATATGTAGGAGGCACAACATGCAGGTCCCCTCAAACATACCTTTAAAAGATGCTGTGTAAGAGTATATACTTTGGCGATGGTTTTTTCTAGAATGGACGCTCTAATCAACATCTTCATTTGCACATTTACTTTTTGGGATATTAGCTGTTCTATAAACTAGATGCAAGTAGAGTTGTTTATATGTTTGGTAGAAAATGCCTTTCAGTAGCTTGATTGTTTGTAATTCAACAGCCTATGTAACGTATTGATGTTATCAATCGTGCTAGTTTCCATTTCACATATCACGTACCAGGGCTGGTAACTGCGTAAGGGGAGAACATATTTGTTGAAGTACTGTTCATAGTACTATCAGAATATTGTTACGCAGAATTCATATTTCAACTCAAAGGTATGGTTAAAAACCTGCCATGCCTTTGCAGTTTCTAAGATCCGTAAGTCTCAAATTATTGTGCACATGTGTACTGACTAAAGTTGAAATGGCTGTGCTTACCAAGATTTTGATTTTATTACCATCAGTTTTTTGAAACTCGCAAACAGTGAGTGAAGCGCTCTTTCAAATTTTGAAACAGTCCTACTTATATTTCCATAAACAATTGTACCAGACAATATCATACATCATGTCTGTCATTCATCAGTGAAATGAAGTAGACTGTCTCATTTTGATTTCTAGTAAGCCTATCTTATAAATAATTGGATAAGTTCATTTATATTGCCAAAAGTATAGTAACGCATTGAATTGATCGTATATCGGCTTTATAAAAATGTAAAGAAAAAAAGTGTAAAATACATGAACGAGGCGGAATCGAACTTATTCTTTTCAAGTGCAAATCCATCACTTTACCCAAAGCACTACTTGGGCGACTACAGTACAATTTCCCTATTTCAGTAAAAGAATTGTGATTCTTCTATGTGCTTTTAGTGATATTTCGGACAAACAAATATTTATAGCAAGGCAATTTTCCCATTTCATATTATACGGACTGGTGAGATACAGAATGTAATATAGACTCTACAGTCATCGGAGTGAGACAGTCTCATTCTACCGGGTATCCGAGCGAAAGAGTACCGCGCCGCTTGATACATGTGTGTGCGTGCGAAGTATGTGTGTGACTCCGGCTCGAGCCTTGGCCGGAACATCGGGAGTCGGGAGCAGCCCGCAGTTCGAGATCGCAGAAGCGATAAGCGGGTGACGCAATCAAGGGAGTCAAAACAAATGAACCCAAGCTGGCCGCTGGGTCGCGCGATAGACATTGAGTGCAGCTCCATCTCGACCTTTAAAAACTGTCGGTAATACAGTGAGGGGCCAGATCTCGTGACGTCACGCGGGAGTCTAGCCCCTTAACCATTCTTATTGTAATAAAATCGCACTTCTCGCCACCTTTACGTTTTCCCGGTGATACCTTTACGATGGATCGACCGATAGGGATGAAACGTTGTGCACTTTATAGCGCGTACATCCGCGCGAGTGAATCTCCTTTGCGCACACTCCACTTTCCACACGGGCTTCTGTTGGAAACTGCACACGCGGAAACAGCGCACATTGGACACTGCCCACATTGGAAACAGTACACATTGGAAATTGTCCACGTTGGAAACAGCGTATAGTAGAAACTGCATACGGTGGAAACCACCCACAAAGGAAACAGTACACGGCTTTATATTTGATACCGCAATTTATACTTTATGCATATACTAATTCCCCCCCACCCAAATACCCACCTGACCGTACCGTAGCAACACGGCCTCACCTCCCTTGTAGAAATGAACTCTAGGGTAGCCTAGAGTTCTCTGTATAGTTACTCTAGAAATCCTGGAGTTAACTACAGACGTTTAAGAGTAAATTGAAACATATTCTAAAGTAACTCTTGGAGCAGTCTAGAGTAACTCTTGCTCAAGAGTAACTCCGTTCAGCGTAACTTTAGAAACTCTAGAGTAACTGCTAAGTGCTCCAAGAGTTACCTTAAAATGTTTCAATTTACTCTTAAACATCTATAGCTAACTCCAGGATTTCTAGAGTAACTACAGAGAACTCTAGGCTACCCTAGAGTTTATTTCTACCAGGGCTAAACCCTACCAAAACAGTTAAAAATCTGTGTTTTACAGTATAGCAACCTAACCTAACCCAAGTATTGTTTACGCTTTAACACACGTTTAAAACACGTTTAGTTTAATGACATCGCGTGTATAAAACCCACGAAATCAAACCTTTCGTCGGCCAAAGTACTTCTTGGTAGCAATAAATTGAGCCACAAAACGATATCCTACCTACCCTAATAACGAAGATGTAATAGATGATCTCTTACATCATACTTACACCATACTCTGACATGCAATAAAAATGATTGATAATAAATTACAACTCATAACCACCCGTTGTTTATATTTATTTAATCATATTCATATAAGCAATCACTTTTTTCGCTAATAAAGAATTTTGGCCTTTCTTACAAATCATTACTTATTTCACTGTTATTTATTGCTTTTGAATTAAATGTGTGCTGAAAATTCATACTCCCCCCGATGTACACATCTTTCTCATGTAATGTGTCCAAATTCCATTATTCACCTTATCCCGTGTGTCCTGTTTCCTCTGACATATTTACAGGGTGACTCTGATAAGTGGTTTCAGCTTTTTACCATCGAATTTTATCGATTTTTGAAATTGGTAGTTGTCTCGGCGAATGTCACCGGTGTCGCGTGGCTGCTTAGGGCCAACAGGCCGAATAACGCCAAATACCGACAGTCTTCCGATTAATCGGCAAGGGCAAAATGAGTCGGTAATAAAACATTTTTGCACTGCACACTGGCAGGCAAAGTGTGAGCGATATGTGGCGTAATAAACATAGTAAAGAGCGTATCAGCGGCGCATTTGGCGGGAAATCATTCTTGTTTTTTCTAATCCCGAAAATTGTCAATAATAACTTATTGATCTCGAAAATCGGCATTAATAACTTATTAATCCTGAGAATGGATAGAAATAATTGAATAAATGCCTTTGCAGGCATCAATACTGAGATATTTACTGCGCGTGTGTGCATCCACCTATAGACGTGCGTGTTGGAACAAACATTTCGCTAAAATTATGGTTACTAGAAGCTTATATTAAGAAGCTTTTCTTGATTGTTTTTCATTAACGTCGACTCCCCGCAGGGTTTGCGACGGGTATGGAATACCTCCTGTATTCACATACCGACCCGGTATGAGCTTCCGTAAGGCAGGGGGGAACACCAAATTTATTCTCATACCGGGTGGACCTACAATTTTTAAGGTGGATTCCGAACCACCCTCCGCGCAATGCGTGAACGTGCCGAAAATCGGCGATGACAGGTGTTGGGATCGAACCCGGGTCCCGCTAATTGCGAGTCGGACACTTAGCCCCCTGAGCCACTGCGCGGGTTAAGAAGCTTTTCTTATATTAAGCTTATATTAAGAAATTTTAAAGTTGTCAGGTTACATAGTGTTACGTCCCGAACCATTTTCTCTTTAATTGCGTCAACGCGCCTTCAGTATTCACGAATGGTTTCACGAAACCCTAGACGCCGCTCTCGAGTGCTCGGCGGAAGGAACCCCGTTGTTTGAGTTTTGAAGATGGCTAGAGATAGAGCACGTTCGTGCCCCTTGCTGGAATGTCGCCGTGCTACACGTGCGTCTCATTGTCGCGTCACATCCGTTGGCGAACACCGCCAGTCGGCTCGTTGCGAAGCCACCCCGATTGTCTAGCCCATGTACCTAATATATATTTTTGAGCATCTTCGTGGATGCACAGCAATGCGCTTGGGACAAGTTGCCTTCGGCGATCTGGCGTCCCTTATGATACATCAAGGATATCTTACGCTCTCTCGAGCGTAGTCTCTCGCTCAGGAGGAATCTAATTAATCCAGTTTCATAAGCCTCCTGATGTTTTTGAATATTCATACAAGTCCTCGAATCGCTGGCATCCGAGATGCCTTTTCCGTTCTCATACTTTGTTGAAAGCGAACTCCGTTAGTCTAGCTGATAATCCCTTGTGGGAAGCGTTGCGATATACAATTCCCGCTTACGTTAACCACAACTTAGATTAGCGGGAATGTTTAGGCGCTACTTCAATTTCTCGCTCTTGATTCCGAGAAACCCCAACGTCTTGGAAGTTTTGGTTCTGGAACGGGGAGAGCCCCTGGCCCTACTCCCACACTGGCTGACAAATTGCATGACGCCCTTAAGGCCCCGACGGCTAACGACGTGCTCTGATTCGTTAACACCGAAAAGTGCGGCCCAACTCGTCGGCGGCGCGAACGAGCCGAACCGCGTCCGACGGAGCGGAGGCTGCGACACTCTTCGTCTTCAAGTCGTGAGGTACGCGTCGTCGAGTCTGTGGTCGACTTTTAATACTATTCTTTTGAGACAGAGTTGCGTCGGTCAAATCTGTAATAAGTGGTACCGCGCAAAAACTCAAACACCACGTTAAATTATTGTAATTTCTTGTCCAAGCACTCGACCATTCCGTTTGATCGAGTTAGTTCTAGTTCTCTTATTAATACGGAAGATTTGTTATTTTCTCACTTATAGTAGAACCGGAATCGTTTTATATATCTATTATATCATTCAGTGTCAGTCAGTGTGCCAGTGGGTTAAGTGTGTTGCTTCTTCCAGCTCTCAACCATTCCTTTAGTGTGTCGTGCGTTCGTCCGCTTTACCAGAGATTAAAAGCTTTGAAGGAAGTCGGACTATCGGAGTTGTCTGTTTTTAATACCGTATCTTCCCCGTTTTCTTCTGGTAAGTCCTCAAATGGCGACTGTCCATGACAGTCTCCATCTCATTATATGTGTACGCGAGCGAGAGTGAATGAGAGACTATGCGACGCTGTCCCGACTACGATTTACCCGGCATCTTTACCTTTGTAGCCATTGGCATCATTTGTCACTATTGACACCGTAAATTTGATTTGATATCGTTTAATTCTGTTTGCTCAGCTTTGATTGCAATATACTTAATTTTACCTTTTACTTAAAATTGTGTATTATTCCAATACTGCAACCTTAATATCATTACATTTGCCTCCATCCCAAATAGCCAAATTGAGGGCCCGTATGGGACTCAGATTGGAGCCGATCCCAATTACCCTTATTCTCCCCAGAGAGTAAGAAACCGGACATTTCGTTCAGTTAAAAATATAATTATTTTCTTTCCTTCACGTACGATATTTACCCGCTCGTGCCCTACGCTCGCACGTAACAATGGTAACAAAATGGCGGGTGAAAAAATGGGTGATTGGTTGCAGGAAAACTATAACGTAAATGGAAGTGAAACATTATTATTATATGCATATTAACTTATTACTTCAGAATATAAATATTTAGTTTCAAGTAGTTTCGCGTGTTTTACCAAATGGGATGGATATTTGATCAAATATTACGGAAAAAATTAAATATCAGATCAACTTTCTTGATCTGCTGGAGCATAATTTCCATAGACGGTTTGCATATAATCAATTAAACTTTATTGATGGCCGAATTACATATTGCGAGAACACGCATCTCAAATTGCTCGTCGGTTAAACGATTATATTTGGGCACGTTCATCATGGTCGCGTAGGAGAAAAGGCGCTCGACGGGTGCTGACGATGGAAGAGGGGTGTTAAAATATAAGAACGCATTTTTAATGCTAGGGAAAGAGTCCCAAATTTTTAGGGAGTTTGTCGGCCGGTCTTCTAAATATTTTAACAGTTCGATATCATATATCGACGTGTTACTATGCAGGGCTGATGACCCCTGGCTCTCCTCGCCACCAAAGTTGAAAAAATCGACATCGTCTAGTTCATCTCCCGGGCTCTCAGGACGAATGCCAAAGGTATTTACCGCATTGGCCGTAGATCTGGATATATTTTCTCTGCAGTCTTGTGAAAAGGATGATAGCCAGATTTTCTTGAAGGGCGGATGCAGTACCGCTGCGACCGCCGCGAAATCCCCATTTCCCTTGGCCAGAAAAATGTCTTCGAATCTCCGACGAACATTATTTTTTAAGCCTTCTACCAGATTGGCGCAAATTTTGAAATTATAATTCCTGGGGCTTTCCGATAACTTGATATAAAGGCTTATTATGCTCGGTGCAACAGAACCGTAGTAAGAGTATTTTTCGCCTTGTAATTTTTCGATCGTATCAGCGATCGGTTTTAAGCAGAATAAATATTCTTTAATATAGGCGAAATCGGACTCTACCATTCTATTAGCAATGTCTAACGCTACGGATGCCTCAACAATTCTCCTCTTCAAATCATAAATTTGGCGCAAGGAATTATAAAGAGAATTCCAGCGGACTACAATGGGACGCATGAGGGACTGGCCTAAAATTCTTGTTAATATTTCCCGTCGTTTGGGCGACCCGAGGACCCTCCAAAGTGCATTGCATCTCTCAATTGTTGTGTCGTGTTGTGCTTTCAAAGTGGGATCCGACTGCAATATGTTGTTGAAATCGGTCGTTGCAATCAAGTTTACTGTGTGACACACACATCGGAAGTGTCTTGGTAAACTTGGCTGGTAAACCATGTCCGTAATTATTTCACACGGTTCTTGCTGCGAAAACGCCTGGTCCATTCCCTCTTCATCGGACATTTCTTTATCAGAATTCTCCTCGCTTGTTACACTGGCTGTATCGCTAGCTGCATCATCACCAACGGAATTGCTGATCTCTGCAATGAAAAGAAAGCATTAGACTTTATCGCAGTTAATGCAATACATTCCTATTTTTGTATATCTATCTGTAGTACAATATTCTTACCATAGGGCACTATCGACTCCTCATCAAGTCAAACTCTTGAAAGGCTTTTACAAAGTTTGATGCGTTGTCTGTAATGGTACCAACAACTTTGTCTGTCAAGCCAAACGATTGGTGGATGGCACTGAGAAGATCGAAGATCCGATCGTATGAATGTGTGCCAGAAAAACGACGACACGCAATAGCGGCTGATCGTCTTTCATAAGTTGCTGGATCGATCTATCAGAAATAGCTTAAAATTAGTAATGAAACGAAAGTAAGTGTTCACCGAGCTCAAGCGATTGTGTTATTTTTTCGCTCCATTTACATTGGGATTCCCAATAGATTTCCTTGAGCCCATTATCTAATGACGAGTGCTATATCATGAATTGCGATGACTTAGAGAGTTGGAAGTATTTTAAGTCATTGAGGCTAAAGTTTCAAAGGTAAATATGTTTCTTTCAAACAAATTGCGAAATCGGTAAAAATGAAGTCTCTAGGCAAAGTTACAGGACTAATGTGCAGGCAACTGATTAAAGTATTTTAATATCAAACAAACAAAACATGGTCGACCTGATGATGGTATCTTGGTGGAACAACTATAACGAAATAGTAAATTGTAATAATGAAGGAAGAGATCTCTCGTGAAATTGAGAAACCGACGCGAATCGGTTACAAGACGCGAAACCTCGTGATTAAGTTATGTGTTAAAATATGAACAAAAACGTCTTGGGCCTGAACGTATGCCATCGATTTAATGTGGAACGTCAATAACTTGAATGCAGAACAATCTCAAAAGTAACAGCGCTCAAATACCATGACAATTATACGTTATTGGAAGAAAATACAACGATAAGTAACTGTAAAGATAGCAGGCTGCTTTGCGGCATATGCTCATAAAATTCGAATAATAGAAATTGATAAAACTTTTGTAGAATGAACAACAAAATCGGCATCACAGACAGAAGGAAAGTAAGTAAATGAATGATTGGACTATTGAATGAAGTTAAGTGTTGGGAACCACACCAGACCTTGTCCATCATTTTTATGCAAAAATTAATAAACCCATCGATTATCAATGTGTCGATACGTGCAACTGTCATTGGAACCTCTTTTTAGCTAATGTGTTTTCATGGAAATGGAGAAAGGCTATATCCATTTGGAATGGAAGCTTACCCAATGCACTGTAACTCCCAAAAAGCGCCTCGTGCTGCAGGACCAAACATCGGCTGTAGTACATACAAAGGCTACAGTCGCCAACGATTCTTTAAGAGCATTCACGTTTCTCTCAAATACTGCGTTTAAGTTTCGCACTAATCGACGCCTACTTATATGCTTTAAAGGCATGCCATTCTGTTCGATTTGTAAGTCTGAAAATTAGAAACATAAAACTGAATATAGTTGCTTCACTTCAGGTGCAAACTTTAAATTGCATTTGGATTGTGTAACAGTATCTTTAGGATACAAATACGAGTACTAACCTTCGAAAATTTTTCGAAATGATGGAATTTCCACCGTCGAAAATGGCGCCATACTATGAAGAACGTAATTTGCAACGTTCCTTTCGAATTGCGCTTGGGAAAAAAGACACTTGGCCCTTCTGCCTTGCAACAGATTTTTGTCCTCCGTTAATTTCAAGCGCTTGGTCGCTACGTGTAGATCGTACTCGCGAGAGTAAGTTTCCTCATGATGCCTCTGAAAATATAGAACATGATTTATTGGCTCCAACAACATGGAATAATGTAGTGCATATAAAAACGATTTGCGACAACACTTATGCAAGGCCTTTACCTTTAAATGTGACTTGAAATTGGAAGAACTGCTGGCCTTCCCCTTTATCAGCTTCTCGCGTGGACAAAGCTGGCATATACCCGTCACTGTGCCGTCAGCATAGCAACGTGCCTCATCGACTCGGAAGAATCGTCCATCTAAGTACGGCGTTGTTGCACACTTGAGGAGAAGCGCTTCCTTCTAATTATCCGCCACCGCTTGCTGTTGCGGAGGCTCAATAATAGGCTCTTGAGCCGCCAGATCGTTTGCTTGCCAACTGCAGCCTGGGCGACTCATCACTGACCAACTGAAAGAATTCATTTCATATTCCTTATCAAAGTTCATCATAAACTGACGCAGAGCGTATAAAGGGTGGGGTGGCGTTGATAAAACAAGGGGTGAGAGAGCGGGGGTTGTGCGCGAACCCAACGGGATCCTAAGGACCGCCGAGTCGAAACACTTTCATCCAACTGATACGCGTCGTGCAGAGATGGGCCGTACCGGCAAAAATAAAATAGACTGTTAAGAAAGATTCACTTGATATTATAGAACTCACCAATGGCGATACTGTCCAAAAGGGTATCACTGTCACAGTTTCGGGCACAAGGAGCGAACGTTAAATATCTCTTTTGAGATGCTAAATGCGTGAACTGTCTCCGGTGATACTCAACGGGGAGTATTCAATAGAGTATCCAAACGGGCCAAAACTACTGCCTGTGTACAAAGTCCACTAATCAAAAAATCAGGAAACATACGAAAAGAAGAACCTTAGTCCACGGAGGGATGCTAAAATCTGAGAAACGCTCTCGAAAATCAACAACACGAAGCTCTCGGATCCCCCCCCCCCCCCTCCCTCCCTGTAAGATCAAGCGGCTAAACACCCCTACAATATAAGGAGCCAATCGAGGAACTCGTTATGACCTTTGCGAAATTCCTTAAGCGATAACTGACCGCCCCTGCGGTCGACTTACTCCTGCTCCAGGGCCCAGGGGAGGGCCTTACCCCTACCCCGAAGGTTCACGCGCGGCACCCTGCGCACAAAAATGAAAACACGATATCTCTATGAGTGTGACGATGCGGAGGCGGTGTGCTGCACCCCCGCTCAGGTATGTAACGGTGAAGGTAAGGGTGCTTAAGGCTCGGCGGCGGACCTCGGCGATGGGGTGAGTCCGCAGGCCCACGGTCAAGCGACAAGGAAGGGACGAAGACAGAAAGCAGGTGCACAGGAATACAGAGTCCGGGTGCGCTCTCAAAATGTATGACTTCTTTCACTAGTCGCGAAACACTCAGGCTCGAGCAACGGGCAGACAAACTGAGGAAAGGGCAGGCAAAAAAATCTCTCCCTTAACTTTCCCCGTGAATGGGGGTCTCAGGTACCGGAAATACTTAATTGTACAAAAATTCGGAATGCCAGGCCATGACGTCCCTCATAACACCCTCTTTTAATTGTCAGACACAAGTCCTCTCCGAGTTTACCGTTGCACAGCGTTGACCGAGAGCTGCAAGCCATATAGCACTATTTCTATGTCACATCATCTCGCGGGTGAAGGCCGACCGTCTTTATTCTTACTTTAAGGGAATCGAAAGAAACGAGTCCCTCTGCCGCTTACTAAATAATCATCCCCCTTATCTCACGATTTTTCACATTCGCAACATACAGGCTGAGTTTGTGTGCAGCAACATATAGAAATTTCATAGAAGTTGTAAATCGTGAGACCGCAGGGGCGGTCAGTTATCGCTTAGGTCCGCCGCCGAGCCTTACCTTCACCGTTACATACCTGAGCGGGGGTGCAGCACACCGCCTCCGCATCGTCACACTCATAGAGATATCGTGTTTTCATTTTTGTGCGCAGGGTGCCGCGCGTGAACCTTCGGGGTAGGGGTAAGGCCCTCCCCTGGGCCCTGGAGCAGGAGTAAGTCGACCGCAGGGGCGGTCAGTTATCGCTTAAGGAATTTCGCAAAGGTCATAACGAGTTCCTCGATTGGCTCCTTATATTGTAGGGGTGTTTAGCCGCTTGATCTTACAGGGAGGGAGGGGTGGGGGGGGCACATCCGAGAGCTTCGTGTTGTTGATTTTCGAGAGCGTTTCTCAGATTTTAGCATCCCTCCGTGGACTAAGGTTCTTCTTTTCGTATGTTTCCTGATTTTTTGATTAGTGGACTTTGTACACAGGCAGTAGTTTTGGCCCGTTTGGATACTCTATTGAATACTCCCCGTTGAGTATCACCGGAGACAGTTCACGCATTTAGCATCTCAAAAGAGATATTTAACGTTCGCTCCTTGTGCCCGAAACTGTGACAGTGATACCCTTTTGGACAGTATCGCCATTGGTGAGTTCTATAATATCAAGTGAATCTTTCTTAACAGTCTATTTTATTTTTGCCGGTACGGCCCATCTCTGCACGACGCGTATCAGTTGGATGAAAGTGTTTCGACTCGGCGGTCCTTAGGATCCCGTTGGGTTCGCGCACAACCCCCGCTCTCTCACCCCTTGTTTTATCAACGCCACCCCACCCTTTATACGCTCTGCGTCAGTTTATGATGAACTTTGATAAGGAATATGAAATGAATTCTTTCAGTTGGTCAGTGATGAGTCGCCCAGGCTGCAGTTGGCAAGCAAACGATCTGGCGGCTCAAGAGCCTATTATTGAGCCTCCGCAACAGCAAGCGGTGGCGGATAATTAGAAGGAAGCGCTTCTCCTCAAGTGTGCAACAACGCCGTACTTAGATGGACGATTCTTCCGAGTCGATGAGGCACGTTGCTATGCTGACGGCACAGTGACGGGTATATGCCAGCTTTGTCCACGCGAGAAGCTGATAAAGGGGAAGGCCAGCAGTTCTTCCAATTTCAAGTCACATTTAAAGGTAAAGGCCTTGCATAAGTGTTGTCGCAAATCGTTTTTATATGCACTACATTATTCCATGTTGTTGGAGCCAATAAATCATGTTATATATTTTCAGAGGCATCATGAGGAAACTTACTCTCGCGAGTACGATCTACACGTAGCGACCAAACGCTTGAAATTAACGGAGGACAAAAATCTGTTGCAAGGCAGAAGGGCCAAGTGTCTTTTTTCCCAAGCGCAATTCGAAAGGAACGTTGCAAATTACGTTCTTCATAGTATGGCGCCATTTTCGACGGTGGAAATTCCATCATTTCGAAAATTTTTCGAAGGTTAGTACTCGT
This sequence comes from Crossocerus cetratus, assembly GCA_963675795.1. NCBI lineage: Eukaryota > Metazoa > Arthropoda > Insecta > Hymenoptera > Crabronidae > Crossocerus > Crossocerus cetratus. The sequence continues at coordinate 6,620,268 of OY776671.1, forward strand.
ATTTGTATCCTAAAGATACTGTTACACAATCCAAATGCAATTTAAAGTTTGCACCTGAAGTGAAGCAACTATATTCAGTTTTATGTTTCTAATTTTCAGACTTACAAATCGAACAGAATGGCATGCCTTTAAAGCATATAAGTAGGCGTCGATTAGTGCGAAACTTAAACGCAGTATTTGAGAGAAACGTGAATGCTCTTAAAGAATCGTTGGCGACTGTAGCCTTTGTGTGTACTACAGCCGATGTTTGGTCCTGCAGCACGAGGCGCTTTTTGGGAGTTACAGTGCATTGGGTAAGCTTTCATTCCAAATGGATATAGCCTTTCTCCATTTCCATGAAAACACGTTAGCTAAAAAGAGGTTCCAATGACAGTTGCACGTATCGACACATTGATAATCGATGGGTTTATTAATTTTTGCATAAAAATGATGGACAAGGTCTGGTGTGGTTCCCAACACTTAACTTCATTCAATAGTCCAATCATTCATTTACTTACTTTCCTTCTGTCTGTGATGCCGATTTTGTTGTTCATTCTACAAAAGTTTTATCAATTTCTATTATTCGAATTTTATGAGCATATGCCGCAAAGCAGCCTGCTATCTTTACAGTTACTTATCGTTGTATTTTCTTCCAATAACGTATAATTGTCATGGTATTTGAGCGCTGTTACTTTTGAGATTGTTCTGCATTCAAGTTATTGACGTTCCACATTAAATCGATGGCATACGTTCAGGCCCAAGACGTTTTTGTTCATATTTTAACACATTACTTAATCACGAGGTTTCGCGTCTTGTAACCGATTCGCGTCGGTTTCTCAATTTCACGAGAGATCTCTTCCTTCATTATTACAATTTACTATTTCGTTATAGTTGTTCCACCAAGATACCATCATCAGGTCGACCATGTTTTGTTTGTTCGATATTAAAATACTTTAATCAGTTGCCTGCACATTAGTCCTGTAACTTTGCCTAGAGACTTCATTTTTACCGATTTCGCAATTTGTTTGAAAGAAACATATTTACCTTTGAAACTTTAGCCTCAATGACTTAAAATACTTCCAACTCTCTAAGTCATCGCAATTCATGATATAGCACTCGTCATTAGATAATGGGCTCAAGGAAATCTATTGGGAATCCCAATGTAAATGGAGCGAAAAAATAACACAATCGCTTGAGCTCGGTGAACACTTACTTTCGTTTCATTACTAATTTTAAGCTATTTCTGATAGATCGATCCAGCAACTTATGAAAGACGATCAGCCGCTATTGCGTGTCGTCGTTTTTCTGGCACACATTCATACGATCGGATCTTCGATCTTCTCAGTGCCATCCACCAATCGTTTGGCTTGACAGACAAAGTTGTTGGTACCATTACAGACAACGCATCAAACTTTGTAAAAGCCTTTCAAGAGTTTGGACTTGATGAGGAGTCGATAGTGCCCTATGGTAAGAATATTGTACTACAGATAGATATACAAAAATAGGAATGTATTGCATTAACTGCGATAAAGTCTAATGCTTTCTTTTCATTGCAGAGATCAGCAATTCCGTTGGTGATGATGCAGCTAGCGATACAGCCAGTGTAACAAGCGAGGAGAATTCTGATAAAGAAATGTCCGATGAAGAGGGAATGGACCAGGCGTTTTCGCAGCAAGAACCGTGTGAAATAATTACGGACATGGTTTACCAGCCAAGTTTACCAAGACACTTCCGATGTGTGTGTCACACAGTAAACTTGATTGCAACGACCGATTTCAACAACATATTGCAGTCGGATCCCACTTTGAAAGCACAACACGACACAACAATTGAGAGATGCAATGCACTTTGGAGGGTCCTCGGGTCGCCCAAACGACGGGAAATATTAACAAGAATTTTAGGCCAGTCCCTCATGCGCCCCATTGTAGTCCGCTGGAATTCTCTTTATAATTCCTTGCGCCAAATTTATGATTTGAAGAGGAGAATTGTTGAGGCATCCGTAGCGTTAGACATTGCTAATAGAATGGTAGAGTCCGATTTCGCCTATATTAAAGAATATTTATTCTGCTTAAAACCGATCGCTGATACGATCGAAAAATTACAAGGCGAAAAATACTCTTACTACGGTTCTGTTGCACCGAGCATAATAAGCCTTTATATCAAGTTATCGGAAAGCCCCAGGAATTATAATTTCAAAATTTGCGCCAATCTGGTAGAAGGCTTAAAAAATAATGTTCGTCGGAGATTCGAAGACATTTTTCTGGCCAAGGGAAATGGGGATTTCGCGGCGGTCGCAGCGGTACTGCATCCGCCCTTCAAGAAAATCTGGCTATCATCCTTTTCACAAGACTGCAGAGAAAATATATCCAGATCTACGGCCAATGCGGTAAATACCTTTGGCATTCGTCCTGAGAGCCCGGGAGATGAACTAGACGATGTCGATTTTTTCAACTTTGGTGGCGAGGAGAGCCAGGGGTCATCAGCCCTGCATAGTAACACGTCGATATATGATATCGAACTGTTAAAATATTTAGAAGACCGGCCGACAAACTCCCTAAAAATTTGGGACTCTTTCCCTAGCATTAAAAATGCGTTCTTATATTTTAACACCCCTCTTCCATCGTCAGCACCCGTCGAGCGCCTTTTCTCCTACGCGACCATGATGAACGTGCCCAAATATAATCGATTAACCGACGAGCAATTTGAGATGCGTGTTCTCGCAATATGTAATTCGGCCATCAATAAAGTTTAATTGATTATATGCAAACCGTCTATGGAAATTATGCTCCAGCAGATCAAGAAAGTTGATCTGATATTTAATTTTTTCCGTAATATTTGATCAAATATCCATCCCATTTGGTAAAACACGCGAAACTACTTGAAACTAAATATTTATATTCTGAAGTAATAAGTTAATATGCATATAATAATAATGTTTCACTTCCATTTACGTTATAGTTTTCCTGCAACCAATCACCCATTTTTTCACCCGCTATTTTGTTACCACGTAACCTGACAACTTTAAAATTTCTTAATATAAGCTTAATATAAGAAAAGCTTCTTAATATAAGCTTCTAGTAACCATAATTTTAGCGAAAGGTTTGTTCCAACACGCACGTCTATAGGTGGATGCACACACGCGCAGTAAATATCTCAGCATTGATGCCTGCAAAGGCATTTATTCAATTATTTCTATCCATTCTCAGGATTAATAAGTTATTAATGCCCATTTTCGGGATTAATAAGTTATTATTGACGATTTTCGGGATTAATAAGTTATTAATGCCGATTTCTGCGTTTAATAAGTTATTAATGCCCATTTTCAGGATTAATAAGTTATTAATGCCGATTTTCGGGATTAATAAGTTATTAATGCCGATTTCCGGGATTAATAAGTTATTAACGTCGATTTTCCGGATTAATAAGTTATTAATACCATGAAATTAGTAGCTAATGCCCATACCTGTTTTGGAAGGCGGAGGCAACACGCCTGCAGCAGCGGCGTGATCAAGGATTGCGGCCGAGTCTTTCAATATTTCGTTTTATAGTTATAATAAAGAGAGAAACAAGAATTATTTCTCGCCAGAGTGCGAGAATGATAGGCTTCCCTATATTATCAAGAGACAAGGTCTTGCCTCGGGCCAAGTACAAAGAAAGACAGACCTTGTATCTTATCCAGAACCAATAAGTACGGGTTTTTACAATGTTCAAACTGCATAAACAAATTAAAAATTGAAATTTTTGCAAACATTGTTTGAAAGGCTATGTCAGGGCGACAAATTTCCATATTTGTTATTAACAATTGGTTCAGCCATTGTGGAGATATAGGACCTTAAAAATAGCTGTTTTTATTAAGAAACGTCTTCTCCGTCTCCGTCTCCGTCTCCGTCTCCGTCGCGTCGTCTCTGTCACAAATTTAAACAATTTATAATTTCTTCATTTATTTGCATTTATGCGTGGAAATTTCTGGTGGAATAATAATTTATACCTGTAAATTGATCAATTTTTATTGTTATAAATTAAACAATGTGTTTATTTATTGATACAATTAAACAATCTCCATTCATTAGTCGAACTAAATTAAGCAATTTATTTTGTTTATTTTTCCTCTCTCTTCTCCCTTGTCCTCTTTCTCTCCTCTTCTCTTTCTTCTCCTCTTTCCTCCCCCCTTTCCTCTCTCCTCTCCTCTCTCCTCTTTTCGCCCTTCCCCGCACTCCTCACCCTTGGCCGCTCCCACGACTCTCCTCGACTCTCCTCTTTCTCCTCCCTCCTCCCTCCTCCCTCCTCTCTGCTCGTCCCCTCGCTCTATTCCATTACATTCTATGTAGATCAGGTTGAAGTTTTTACTGAGGGATTAGATAGGAAAAGCTGTAGGGAATACAGGGGTAGGGCTGCGCAGCGCTCGTTTCCATCAGCTAATCGAGCGATCCGCAACGGTCGTTCAATTGGGCTCGAGCATTGTGTGCTGTGTATATATATATATATATATATTGTAAAGGAATTTCTTCCGGCCGCGAAATTTGGTTCGCCGGAAGAAATTGGGGATTGCAAAGAAAGGGAGAGAACGAGAACGAAGACACAAGGCGACAGACACGAATTAGAGCCAGTCTCTACTTTACTTTTGAGAGAGACTCGACTCGAAAGTATTTTCCCTCTTAATTTCCCACGTCCTCTACACTTCGGCCGGGAAGTCCTTCCGACAATACTGAACTTGTGCTTAACCAAATCCGAACACAAACGCGAGATTGGGCGCCAGGCACCAAAGTGCCAACAACGTTAATAAACTATTGAAAGTTTTAGTTAACGCGAAAATCGAGTTCAATCGGCAAGAAAATTCCCGGGCGGATTCCCAGGCTAGTCAGGAACGCGAGGAGAGCAGTTGGATTCGGCGAGAGAGCTAGGCAGAACGATTAAATGCGACAATTGTTTCTTTATTCGAAGGTTCGAATACTTGGACAAAAGATTAGAGGCGACGCACGAGGCCGGTGTACTGCGGCTCGTGCGTGGCACGCGTCCCTTAGGTGATGACGCAACAGATATTCGGTCGCAGAAGTCACAAAGTACAATACGCAGGTGGTCGGCACGAGCCTAAATCGCGATAATTAACAGAAACTAGATTGCACGAGTATGCCGCGATAGATGGAGTGAAACAAATGGGCTCGACAATGGTAACGATATTGATAAAGGCCCGTTGTAGAGGCGCCTAAACCTGCCGGAAGGTCACCTTTTCATGCACAAGTCGAAGTAGAGATCGCGAGAAAATCCAAAATGCGCTTGCAGTCAACGTGAAGAACAAAGATCGCCAGAAGGGCGGAAAGGAAGCGAGTATCGGGCTGAGACTTCGTACAAGAGCGAAGTCTCACGCAAAAGCCCGCCGGTACAATGATTCGCTTACCGAAAAGATATGAATACTAGCCGGGCGCTAATATGACTCTCGGACGGAGACAGTCCTGGTACGCTCGTCCGTCCTTCCTTCCTTCTATACGGCGCAAATTTGCTAATGGGCGCTAGGGCGATAATTCGGCTACGTCCGCTCGCACGCACGCTTCTACAACGAGTGCCGGTCCTAACGCGCTTCGCTAGCCGTTCGCTTACGACCCCTTTGTCCCCGAAAACCGGCCTGTCTATTGGTCCCTAAGTCCCCGCCAATCCTAGTGGTTCTCGCTGTGCCCTGAGCTGAGCAGGCGCCAGGGCCGTCGCCCCGCGCCAAATTTTCCTCGCCGAAGTCCGATCGTCGTAGATAGTTGTTCTTCGGCTGGGACCCACAAGAGCGCCTGCGGTCGTCCAGTCGTCCAGGAAGATGACCAATCCCTCGCTGGAGTTCCTTCTGATGCTGCTGCTCCTCGTGCTCAGCTCTCCAGGCCGGGTCCACGGGATGCGAAGTTGAATCGGTTGTTCGAAGGTACCAGGAGCCCTCGCTCCTGACGGGCGCTAATAGGCTCGCGGAAATACAAGAAGCGTTAGGATTGGCTACAAATGCTTAGCGAGAACCTGGCTGGAGACGTCCGCATACGATAGATGGCTCTTAGAGCCCCAATTCTAATTTCGCGAGAGATATTTCTTTACGGGAAGGCGAGGAGTTGTCTCGCCCCGCGAGTTACATTACAATATATACGTTTAAGTATATTTATGTACATATGTGGCTTCGGCCTCGGACGCGGCATATACCGGGCCGGAACGTCGAGGGTTCCGGTCGAGGCGCGCGCGAGGTGTTGGCAGAGACGGTTAGTCTCTGGCCACTCCAACGGACGCACGGGTGAGATGGTTAGGCCGAGTAGGGCAGAAAAGACGCGAGATGTTTCACCTAATTACGTTTATTGTCAAGACCGTTAGCGATTAGGTTTACAGGCGGCGTCGATGATCGACGAGCGCGGCGAGGCGATCGATCGGCTGGTAAGATTCGAACTGGTCTCGCCGGCCGCCGCGCTAGCGTGGCCGACGTCACGTCGGCGGTGAAGTTGGCTGGCCTGCCGTCGGTCTCTCGCGGTCGACGGTGAAGTTGGCTGGCCTGCCCTCGGTCTCTCGCAGTCGACGGTCGAGTCGGTTGGCCTGCCCTCTGTCGCCGTCTCTCTCGGACGCCCGAGGCCGCCATAGGGGCCCCCCCAGAGCGGACGCCGCTTGAGTGCGTCTGCGAATGTAACCTGGTTGATGGCGGCCGATGTTGTGCCTGAAACAGGCGGATTGGGTGCCAGGTCGGGAGGGGTTTCGAGGAAGGCGGGTTTAAGTCTTTCGGTCGAGATCACGGACGGTCCGTCGTCAAGTTGGATTTGGAACGTCTGCTCCGTCAGCCTTTGGATCACCCTGTATGGTCCACGGTAGGGCGCTTCCAATGGCTTTCGGATGTCTTGGGCTCGGACGAAAACGTGCGTGCAGTCGTCCAGTCGCGGGTGTCGGAATGGGCGCGGGCGTTGATGGTTGGAGGCGCGCGTTGGCCGTAGGTCTCGAATCTTTCGGCGAAGCCTCTGGAGGAAGAGATTATGCTCTACCGCCGAGGGTTCGTCGATGAAATATTCGCCTGGGAGTCGGAGTGTCGTCCCGTAGGTTAGTTCGGCTGCGCTGGCGCCTATGTCCTCCTTGATGCTCGTGCGTAGACCGAGCAGCGCGGTGGGCATGGCGGCGATCCAATCGTCGGTGTCAGCGCATCTTAGTGCCGTTTTGAATGATCGGTGCCATCGCTCTATCATCCCGTTCGATGCGGGGTGGTAGGCCGTTGTCCGGATGCGGTTGCACCCGAGCATTTTGGCGACGCCGTCGAAGAGGCGCGATTCAAATTGCATGCCTCGGTCGGTGGTGATCGTTGCCGGCGCTCCGAAACGGCTTATCCAGCCTTCGAACAGTGCGTGGACTACTGTTTCGGCTGTGACGTCTTTGAGCGGCACGGCTTCGGGCCATCGGGTGTAGCGGTCGATCATCGTTAGGCAGTAACGATATCCTCGGAGCTGTGGCATGATGACGATGTCCAGGTGGATGTGTTTGAAACGCTCGTTCGGCACTTCGATGCTTTGCGGCGCGTTTCGCGTGTGTCGGTGGATTTTATTCCGCTGGCACTGTAAACACTCCCGGGCGCGTTGTCGGATGTCTTTACACATTCTGGGCCACACGAATCGCTGCGCGATCAGCTGCTTGGTCGTACGGCCGCTGGGGTGTGCGAGGTTATGCACCGCGCGAAATACTTGGTGTCGGAGCGACTGCGGGATATACGGGCGGATTACTTGCGTCGAGACGTCGCAGTAGATCGCCGTTTCGGAGTCGTCGACGCAGAGTTTTCGGAGTTGCAGCGGCGTGTTCGGGGACTCCAGGATGTGTTGCAGCTCCGCATCGTTCTTCTGTTCGTTGGCGATGTCTTGTGTCGAGACGATCGTCGGGAGTTGGATTTCCTCGATGCGTGAGAGCGCATCGGGGACCACGTTGTCCGCTCCTTTTGTGTACTCGATTCTCGTCGTGAACTCGCTGATATACTGCAGGTGATTCTGCTGTCGCGGGCTCGCTTTGTCGGACGGTTGGTTGAGCGCGTGGGTCAAGGGTTTATGATCCGTGACTACGATCAATTCTCGTCCTTCGAGGAGGTGCCGAAAGTGGCGGATCGCGCGGAATATGGCCAAGAGTTCGCGGTCGTACGTACTGTACCGCCTCTCGGTCTTATCCAGCTTTTGCGAGAAGAATCCCAGCGGTTGGGACTGTCCGTCGACGGTCTGGTCGAGGGCCGCGCCGACGGCGACGTCTGAGGCGTCGCAGCGCAGTACCATCGTGGCGTCGTTTCGTGGGTACGCCAGGGTGACGGCTCTGTCGAGGCGGTCCTTGCAGTCCTGGAACGCCTGTTCGGTTGCCGAGCTCCATACGAGGGGTGTCTTGTCGTTCTTTTTGTTGCTGATCGTCATTTCGACGAGTGGCGCTTGTGTGTGTGACGCGTTAGGCATGTGTTCGCGGTAGAAGTTCCACATGCCTAGGAAACGTCGGAGCTCGGTGATTGTTCGCGGGCGCGGGTATTCGCGGATCGCGGTCGCGCGTTCGGCTAGCGGTGCGATTCCGTGGGAGTCCACGGTGTAGCCGAGGTAGCGGACGCGTGGTTGCGCGAAGACGCACTTCTCTTCGTTAATTGACAGCCCGTTTTCGACGAGCCGTCGTAACACAGTCTTCACGTGTTGTTCGTGCTCGATCGCGTTCGCGGATGCTATAAGCACGTCGTCCAGGTACACGTGGCAAAAGTCGAGATCGCGGAGGATTGAATCCATTAGTCGCTGGAACGTCTGCGCGGCGTTGCAGAGTCCGAACGTCATCACCTTGAATTCAAAAAGACCGAACGGCGTGATCACGGCGGTTTTCGGTCGGTCCTCCGGGGCGACGGGTACCTGGTAGTAGGCGCGGTGTAAGTCGAGGGTCGTGAAGATTACCGCGCCGCGCAGTCTGTACGTAAAGTCTGCGAGTCGCGGTAACGGGTATTTGTCCGGCACGGTTGCACTGTTCAGTCGGCGGTAGTCACCACACGCACGCCACTGCCCGTTCGCCTTTTTCACTAGGTGTAGCGGGCTAGCCCATGGGCCGTTCGATGGGGAACAAATTCCTTGTTGGAGCATCTCGTCGAACGCGGCTTTCGCGGCGGCGAGCCGGTCGCCGGTGAGTCGGCGCGCACGTTCGGATGTCGGTGTTCCCTTGGTGATTATGTGGTGTTGCACGCTGTGTCGCGGTCCTCGCGGCGCGGCTGGTTGTGTCACCTGCGCGTATTCGCGTAGCCAGCGTTCGGCGATCGGGTCGCGGCGGACGACCGTGATGGTGGGTTGGCTCGAGCTGGTAGCCGCGACGGCGGTACACGATTTGGCTTGCGGGTCGATGAGTCGCCGCTGCGCGAGGTCCACCAGGAGTCGGTGGTGTCGGAGGAAGTCGGCTCCGAGTATCGGCCCTTGGACGGCGGCTACGGCAAACGTCCACGGGTATCGTCGGCCGAGCCCTAGGTCGAGGCTCAGCCTGCGTGCTCCGTAGACGGCGATGGGTGTTCCGTTCGCGGCTTGGAGTCGGATGTTCGCCAGCGCGCCCAGCGGTGCGGAGACGCCCGGTGCGTCGTGTATCGGCAGGATCGAAATGTCGGCTCCAGTGTCGATGAGGAACCGGCTTTTGGTTGCATGGTCGGTGATGCAGAGACGTTGCGTCGTCGTTGGCGGGCCTGGCGTCGCCTCCTTTACGCCAGGTCGCCGTTTTGGTTTCCCGCCGTTTGGACCGTTGACGCGGTGTACTGCGGCGCGGCGGGGGGTGCAGATTCCCGGCTCGGCCAGGTGCACGGTGCTCGGCACTGTCGGGCCCGTTGCCCAAAAGTCGCGTGGTAGTAACACAGGCCGCTTCCGGTAGCCGCCGGTGTTTCTCGGGCGTATCGCGCGTTCGAGTTCGAGGGGCCGCCCTCCCTTGCGAGCGTCCTTTCGACGAGTCTTCCGACTTCTCTCTGCAGGAACTCGCGGGTGGACGGGCGGAGGGTAATCCCGGCGAGTTCCGGGGGTTCGCGCCACGCGTCGGCGTGCGACTCGCGGGTCGCCGTCACGTTCGCCGACCACCTCCTCTCGTCCTGCAGGCGGTCGGCTATCTTGGCGACGGATTCGGAGTCATTTGGCTCGGCGATGAGGAGGAGTCGTCGCGTATCCTCCGGTAGGGCCTCAAGTAGTAAGGTTCGGACGATGCGGTCCGGAGTCGCGGGGCCGACCAGAGAGCGGATCGAGCGCAGGATTAGCGTCGGCTTTTGTCCCTCCATGCTACTTGAGCGCAGCGCTCGTCGTAGCTTCACGTCCTCGCTCTCTTCGTACGCGGCGATTAAGCGGTTTTTTGCTTCGGCGTAACGGTCGCCGCGGCTGTTGTCGTCGACAAGGTCAGCAATATGCAAGAAAGCCTCCTTGTCGAGTCGCGTCGCGAGGTACGCGAGTTTGGAAGCGTCGGAGGTCACTCGGCTGACGGCGAAAAAGAGTGAGGCTTGCTTGAACCACGAGTCGGCTGCGTCTTTCCAGAAATCCGATAGCTGGATCCTGGGGGCCATGCTGGCGGCGTCGAGCGCGAGAAACCCCGGATCGGAGTAGCGCGGGCCGCGGGGGGCGGCGAGCCCGTCGTCGGAAAGGCTGATCGGTTGGTCGTCCTCGTGCTGTTGGTCTTCGCCGGTGGGGTCCTGCTCGCCGGTCGGCGGTGTCCTATTTAGCGGCATTTTTGAGGGTAGTTGACCGGCGAAGGTGTTGCGGGAAGATGGCGGCTTGATAACGTTCTTCCGGTCCCGCGCACGTGGTTTTCGCGGACGCTAGCGGTCGAGAACGGGTGGTCGAGCGATCGCCGATTCTTCGCGTATCGTGCTGCAAATCACGTCGGGGTCACCATTTGTGGCTTCGGCCTCGGACGCGGCATATACCGGGCCGGAACGTCGAGGGTTCCGGTCGAGGCGCGCGCGAGGTGTTGGCAGAGACGGTTAGTCTCTGGCCACTCCAACGGACGCACGGGTGAGATGGTTAGGCCGAGTAGGGCAGAAAAGACGCGAGATGTTTCACCTAATTACGTTTATTGTCAAGACCGTTAGCGATTAGGTTTACAGGCGGCGTCGATGATCGACGAGCGCGGCGAGGCGATCGATCGGCTGGTAAGATTCGAACTGGTCTCGCCGGCCGCCGCGCTAGCGTGGCCGACGTCACGTCGGCGGTGAAGTTGGCTGGCCTGCCGTCGGTCTCTCGCGGTCGACGGTGAAGTTGGCTGGCCTGCCCTCGGTCTCTCGCAGTCGACGGTCGAGTCGGTTGGCCTGCCCTCTGTCGCCGTCTCTCTCGGACGCCCGAGGCCGCCATACATATCGGGAGACTCAATAGAGTCTCATGCCAAGTAGTAGTCCGCACCCAAACAAGATTTTTCCTGAAGAAAGTGTGCCGCATTCCGGGTTAATAGGTCTCATCAGTAAAGTGTGAACTTCGTAAGGAATAGGTACGTAGATTACACTGAGCATAAGAGTTATTTCAAAAATACCTCTGTATTAAAATATATTATATACAAAAAGAGCGAATTTATTTTAAACGAATGCAATAGAGCTATCGTTGAACGCGGCGAGTGGTTAACAGAAGATCATGTAGATTTATTCCATAATTTAATACGCAAGTATTCCGATTTTAAACCACAGTTAACGTATAAAGTTAATTTTCCGGAAACAATTGAACCTGTTGAACGCCATACAAAACATATTCAAATATTGCATAGCAGTTGTGGAGGGGGTCATTGGGTTTGTACTTTTTATGATTGTAAAAGTATAATTGTTTACGATTCTCATGTGGGAAGTCGGGCAGAGAACATAAGAGTGGTAAATGCAGAAATCCGAACTTATTTAGAGAGACTATATCCTTTTATGGATTTGGAAAAGAATCCTATTAAATTTCCTAAGGTTCAAGATCAACCGAACGGTAATGATTGCGGTGTTTTCGCCATCGCTTTTGCAACTTCACTGCTATTTGATATTAATTCAGAAAATGTTTTGTATGAACAAAATTTAATAAGATCGCATTTAATGAAGATTTATGACACGCAAGTAATAGAGCATTTTCCATGCATCGAAACACAACCACCGTTCAAGCTCATTTCTTTAGAAACTTCGAGAAAACGTCGTGATGTAGCGACACGGCAAAGATTACATCGAAGTAGAGAAACTGATGTGATACGGCTAGAGCGACAGAAAAAAGATGCCCTCGCTCATAAACGAAAATATGAGGTTTTGGGCGATATAAATTTTAAAAAAAGACGCGAAACATATACGCAAAATCTAGAGGAGGAACGCAAAAAGAAAAGAGATTTGTACAAGAAAACTCGCCGAAATGAGTGTACTAGAAAGCGCGATAGTTATACGGCAAACATAGAAATTGAGCGCAGTAAACGTCGCGAGAGGTTCGAGAAAGAAGCCGAAAGTGAGCACAGTAGAAAACAGGATGATTATGCGGCAAACATAGAAATTGAGCGCAGTAAACGTCGCGAGAGGTACGAGAAAGAAGCCGAAAGTGAGCGCAGTAGAAAACAGGAGGATTATGTGGCAAACATAGAAATTGAGCGCAGTAAACGTCGTGAGAGGTACGAGAAAGAAGCCCAAAGTGAGCGCAGTAGAAAACAGGAGGATTATGTAGCAAACATAGAAATTGAGCGCAGTAAACGCCGCGAGAGGTACGAGAAAGAAGCCGAAAGTGAGCGCATTAGAAAACAGGAGGATTATGCGGCAAACATAGAAATTGAGCGCAGTAAACGTCGCGAGAGGTACGAGAAAGAAGCCGAGAGTGAGCGCAATAGAAAACAGGAGGATTATGCGGCAAACGTAGAAATTGAGCGCAGTAAACGTCGCGAGAGGTACGAAAAAGATCCCGAAAGCGAGCGCAATAGAAAGCGTGCCGATTATGCAGACAATTCAGAAAGACTATGCGAAAAAATGCGTCGGAGTTATACTACGGAGATCACGAAAAAAAGAGCAATAAAACGGCGAAATTATTCTGCAAACGAAATACGTGAGAGATATCGCCAGCGTATGTTCACGAAACTTCACCCGGAATTGAAAAGAAAATATAATCGAACATACTTTTTGAAATATAAAGAACGTAAACAGTTAATTGAAAACAGAAATATCTTATAAGCCATTAAAAAGAATTACGGGAATATACGAAACTGTAAAGGGGGTATTAAACTACAAAAATCGAAGGAAATATACATTCGGCGTATATCTCGAAATATTAATGATTCGTGCCATGTTGCCAGTAGATTAAAAGCAGAAAAAATTTTCAAATTGTGTTTTGTCGCGAGGAAATCTTATATTGGCAAGGCTATAAAGATTTTATCTGATATCAAACAAAAGGCAGATGCTGCATTATTGCGTATAAATGAATGTGTAGCTTTTAATATAAGTGGTGATGATAGAATTCGCGCCCTTTGTGGCATATCAAAGCATACCCCATCATCGGAAGCATATTATGCAGAAACTGCATACCAATATTGCAAAATTGAGAAAACATTAATAATGAATCAAGAGGGTCAAGCTGTCAATGTTTTGCCCTTGTTAGATGAGAGCGGCCCGAAGGCGTGGAAATGTAATGAGTTGTGTAATGGGCCATCAGATGTTGTAAGCCGATACCATTACTTTTTACAAGTTGTGGCTAATTGTACTGTGAAAAATGTGTTGAATGCACGGTTCATTTCACGTTTGCAAGAATGTTCGAAACAACAAATAACTACCAAACAAGGCCATGCGCACGGTTGTTATATAAATCCAAATTCTTGTCAATCGCATATTATAGTACTGCACTTTTTATCACCGCACTTTCCTTTGGTTAGAAACATACGAAGAAAAATATATAAATTAATAGCTTTTTATAAAATGTTATTTCACTTAGATAAAACTGTAAACAGTGGTAATATAGAAGCATCACAAGAGATTTCAAAATCAATGGAAAGTAAAGCATGTGCTGTAGAAAGTACTATTCCAGAACTATGCCCGGAACGCCAGAACTATCGAAATACAGCCAGCAGCTCACCCCTATACCCTAAAACTCCCGGTTTCGGAGTAAAAAAATTGTTTTAAAAAAAATCCAATTGTGCCAATCGCTAGAACTCTTTCGAACTAACACGTACATACCCAGAACTATTCCAGAACTATGCCCTGAGCGTCAGAACTATCGAAATAGAGCTAGCAGCTCACCACTATACCCTAGAACTCCCGGTTTCGGAGTAAAAAAATTGTTTTAAAAAAATCCAATTGGGTCAATCGCTAGAACTCTTTCTAAATAACACGTACATACCCAGAACTATTCGAGAACTATGCCCTGAGCGTCAGAACTATCGAAATAGAGCCAGCAGCTCATCCGACCGGATTAAAAAAATTGTTTTAAAAAAATCAAATTATGCAAATCGCTAGAACTCTTTCGAACTAACACGTACATACCCAGAACTATTCGAGAACTATGCCCTGAGCGTCAGAACTATCGAAATAGAGCCAGCAGCTCATCCGACCGGATTAAAAAAATTGTTTAAAAAAAATCCAATTGTGCCAATCGCTAGAACTCTTTCCAAATAACATGTACAGCATCCGACTTGTATTGTGAGAAAAATAAAAACATGGCCGCCCGGCAAAAGGCAAAGTGAGTGCGCGCATCTCAGCCGATCGCGGGAACTGGGTTCGTTTCTTTGGATTGGTAGGACCGACCGCGTGACGTCGATGGCAGCAGATGGGAGTGGATGGGAGTTCGAGCTTCGGTATCGATACTTTGACGCGCGGCAGCAAAGGCTCACGTAACGGGTGTGTCGAAAGGACGGTTATTCCGTATTCCAAGTCGATGAATGCATTCCAATACCTTTTCAGATCTGAATGCAGGTTTCTTTCCTTTCATCTTCGCACCGGATTGGGGGGAGGAGGTTTAGGTCACTACTTTGCCGAATTCGTATTGGAGACGTGGTTAAAAATCTGCAAAGTTGTTGCAATCCTACTCATATTTTGCCAAAACAGGGACTACATATTGTTTTCCCTTTCAAAAACCAGTTGCTCCAGGAACATGATCCTTTTTCAGTTTTGTTCCTAACGAATGACGCTTTCTGGCCAAATTTACACTAGCGTTCACCAAATTGTTTTTTTTAACCACGTCTCCAATACGAATTCGGTAAAGTAGTGACCTAAACCTCCCCCCAATCCGGCGCGAAGATGAAGGGAAAGAAACCTGCATTCAGATCTGAAAAGGTATTGGAATGCATTCATCGACTTGGAATACGGAATAACCGTCCTTTCGACACACCCGTTACGTGAGCCTTTGCTGCCGCGCGTCAAAGTATCGATACCGAAGCTCGAACTCCCATCCACTCCCATCTGCTGCCATCGACGTCACGCGGTCGGTCCTACCAATCCAAAGAAACGAACCCAGTTCCCGCGATCGGCTGAGATGCGCGCACTCACTTTGCCTTTTGCCGGGCGGCCATGTTTTTATTTTTCTCACAATACAAGTCGTATGCTGTACATACCCAGAACTATTCCAGAACTATGCCCGGAACGCCAGAACTATCGAAATAGAGCCAGCAGCTCACCCCTATACCCTAGAACTCCCGGTTTCGGAGTAAAAAAATTGTTTTAAAAAAATCCAATTGTGCCAATCGCTAGAACTCTTTCGAACTAACACGTACATACCCAGAACTATTCTAGAACTATGCCCTGAACGCCAGAACTATCGAAATGGAGCTAGCAGCTCATGGCGTCATGCTACGCACTGATACGAATTTTTCTTAAATTCGGTAAATGTGTTATTTTTTGTTAGCAGAAGGTAGAACTCTTCCTAGAACTCTCGTAGAACTATAAATTAATTGATTTTGAGCAATTACTGGCAAAGAAAATTAAAATAATTAGAAAATTGGAATATCATTTTGTCCGAAGCCATTTTTTTGGTTAAACGGCCAGAACTATTTGTTTAAACTATCAAGAACTATAGAACTATTGATGTAGAACCCAGAACTATTAATTTTTTATGATATTCCGCGAAGTGATCTGCCAACTTCACATACACACGTGAACGGTATACTGCTGGCAGATACTTGAACGAGTTAACGGAAGAGCAAATGGAATCAAATTTAAAAACAATATTTTCAAAACTTCGAAACACGGAAGCCTTTTGGAGTAAACCGAGTAATGATTTGAGATGCATGTCTTTACATTACGGGCCAGCTACATGGTTTTTGACACTAAGTCCAAGTGAATGGAGGTGGTCCGATTTAGGTGAATATCTACGTAAAATGAATCCAAACATGTCGAAAAAGTCTATCAGTGAACTGATTGCTATCGATCCTGTTAGTACTTCCAGATTCATGCACAATAAATTCAAAGCAATGATCGATTTCGTATGTTCATCTGACAATCCGATAGGAGAAGTCATACACTATTTTTGGAGATTGGAATACCAGGGTAGAGGTCTTCAACATTTCCACTTTTTATTTTAGATCAAGGACGCTCCGGTACTGGATAAGTCGTCAGAGGTAGATGTAGCCCAATTTATTCAAAAATATGTTACTTGTAAAACACTTGATAAAAATCAATCACCTGTGTTGTACGAGACAGTAATTGAAGACCAAATCCATAAGCATAATTCGTATTGTATGCGCACCAAAAAGGCAAAGGACAAAGTTTATAATAAATGTCGATTTGGCTTTCCTCAACCAGTGACCGACAAATTTGTATTAAGAGACGTTGCTACATCTATCGCTGGTAGAAGAAATCTACACAGCCGGAGTAGACTTTACGATCTTCCAAGAGCGGAAACGGAGCGGTATATAAATGATTATAATCCAGCAGTTAAACTCGCATGGCCGGGGAATATGGACATACAGTACATAGGTGAAAAATCGCTATTATTGGACAAATATTGCAACAAATATGCATGTAAATCTGAATCCAGTCATGCTGACTTCAACACTATTCAGAATAATAAAACGCTATCGGCGAAGCTTTGGAATTTTGGAATGCGTTGTCTGAATAATAGAGAATGTGAGGCACTTGAAGCCGCGGATACGTTGCTGGGTGTACCTTTGTACGGTACAGATAAAGATACATTAGTTAGATGGGTGGACGTCAACGAAATTAGAAGAAGAAAAGCGAAATCATTTCAAGAAATTAAAGCGCTTGACCCACACTCCGAAAACATTTACTGTCCATCAATGATTGATACTTATTATCCAAATAGACCCATGAATTTGGACACAGTAAATTTATATGAATTTGCTAAATGGTATGATATTATAAAATACAAACCGAAATTTGTTAAAAAAGATGAATTCTATGAACTAGGTGGTGGTTTATATATAAAAAACGGACTAAACCTTATTTGATTAATCATTATCAGTATAACGTCCGGACTAAACCAGAAGCGTACTTTTATGCTTTGTTACTGCTGTTCAAACCATGGAGAGATTTGACGGACTTGAAGAGTGGATATGATACGTATGCCGAAGCCATTCATAGTGCCCATTCTGAGCTAACAGAGGCTGTTAAATATCATGATAAATTGCACGAAATTCAAAATGTTGTTGATCTCGCAAAAGAATTGATTGACAAGCGAACACGTGAAATGGAAAATGTAAAAAGCGACCAATCAGTTGCAGGTGAAATGGACTGTCGACCCATCGAAGCGCAAGGTGCTATGAAAGACTTAGATGATTTTGGAGATAAGCTAAATAAGGCTGTTGATATTTCACAAATGATAGCGCGATTAAACACGGAACAAAAAAGAATATTCGATTCAGTAAAAGAAGCAGTTCATGATGATGACAGAATTGTACGATTATTTGTTAGCGGTGAAGGTGGCACAGGAAAAAGCTTTCTGATTAAAACCATTAAATGTTGGATTAAACAATATTGTGGAAAGAATACAGCAATATCCGTTCCAACGGGTATAGCGGCATTCAATATCGATGGCCTAACAATTCATAGACTCTTTCAATTACCAATCGCACATGGCAGTACGGCAAAGTATGTACCACTGTCAGATATGGTTTTAAACACTTTGAGAGACAGTCTGAAAAATGTTGCCCTTTTTATAATAGTTGATGTCTCCATGATTTCTAATATTTCTTTGATGTATATAAATTTAAGATTATGTGAAATATTTAATACATCCGACGCAAGGGATGGCTGGTTTGGACAAAAGCATATTCTCTTATTCGGAGATTTACTACAACTTCCACCTGTCAACGAAGATCCTGCATTTATGCAATTATCTGAAGCTAAAGTTAAAAAATTCTTAGGCAGCATAAGCGCGTTTCACTTGTGGACATTATTCAAGTATGATGAACTCACGATTAACATGAGACAAGAAAATGACTCGTCATATCGTGACATTCTATCAAGATTGCGAATTGGTCTTGTAATCAAATCAGACGTTAAAATTCTGGAGTCGAGAAAAGTCACATTTACGAAGAGAACTTGCGACGAAAGATTGGATGAATTGTGTGATTATATACTGCAATTGCCCAATAATACAGTTTGTTTACTACCTACTTGTCACCTATGTGAAGTTCTAAATACTAACATGCTTTCCAAAATAAACGCTGATGAGATTATATTTGGCGCAGAAGATCAATTTGATTGAGATCCACGCATTAACAAAAAGATTAATAGAATTTTGCAGAAACATGACAATAATGTATCTGAAACAGCTGGTATCGAACGGATTATTAAAGTAAAGATCGGTGCCAAAGTGATGATACGACGTAACATAGACGTTACATTAGGCCTGGTGAATGCAACAATTGGAATTATTACTGCGATATCACGAACCACTGATGGCAATAATGTTGAGTCAATTACAATTGTCACATCAGAAGATAGGGAATTTACGATAGAAAGAGTCGATATTAAATTCGAAGTATCTAGTGGCATATTTATAATTCGTATACAATTTCCGTTGTCGCTTAGCTATGGAATAACAATACATAAAAGTCAAGGATTAACGTTGCAAAATGCGATTATAGATGCAGGTACTTATATATTTGCTAGTGGTCAAATTTACGTGGCATTGTCACGTGTAAGTTCGCTACAAGGTTTGCATTTGATAAACTTTAACCCAGAGTCAGTGGTAACAAACATACGAGCAATTACAGAATATAATCGACTGAGAGGTTTGTTCAAGTTTAACTGCCCACTAATAGTAAGATGTAGTATATTTAATTGGTCCCCTTGGGGTTACAATATATTCCTTTCGCTCACTCCTTCCCTCCATCTTCCCCCTAACATCCATTCGTCCACCTCCTTCTCGCCTTCCTCGCTACATATGCTTCCCTGCCCTTCCACTTCTCGCACGCATCTTTCCTTTCATACTCCACCCCACGCTTCTTGCACTACTCCACTCCTCGCTCACCACACACCACACATCGCTGGCTACCGCACCTCACAAACACCTCGCCGCGTTTCTCTCGCCTCGCACGCCTTCGCTCTCTCCTCCCCGCTACGCTCGCCGCTCTTTTCCACTCTCCGCCGCATCTTTGCTCGCATCTTCGCTCTCATCTTTCTCTCCCTCCGCCATTCATCCATCCATCCATCTCTCACTCACACTCTTCGACCTCCGTTTCCGCTGTACTCCTCTACTCTCCACTCACTCCTTCTCCCTTCCAATCCCTCACCCCCCTCTCCACTGCTTCAACTTTCTCAACCACCCCTCCCCCTGCCCTTCCTCTCCCAACACCTCCACCGCCATCTCCTGCCACCCCCTTTCCCACCCCCAACCTGTACACACCTCCCACACATGTTCCCACGTTTCGCCCTCCTCTCCACACACTCGACTCCAATACATGCCCCCATTCATTCCACCTCCCAACCCACAGTATAGACATAACCAGTAGGGTCACTCGGCGTCGGCTCCTTTGATCTCGGTGAAGCCGAGTTGGCTGCGCTCCGTGAGCTGCCCGCTATGGTTCAGATGGCTCCGCTAGGTGCCGGTGGTGCGGTTAGTCTGTCACGTCGGTAAGCGAGAGCAAAGCGAGAGAGTGTGTGTCAGCTATGTAAAAGTGTTCGCGAAATACGTGTGATGCGTTAAGGCGCGATGGTGGGAGACGTATCTTGCCGCCGCCATCTTACCTTCCTTTCCCTGCGATCTGACTTCTATATGTATAGCGAATGATACAAAGTTTCGCATAAGCTAATTCCTGATTCTGATGCTATTTGGTAATAAACGGATGTTATTTCTTTTCGCACGTAGAGGAATCAAGGATATATAGAGAGACGAAATCAGCACCAGCTGTGATAACAATAGCGGCGTAGCGGCAAGGACAGAGGAAAAAGCGGCGCGAAATTGATTACCTTCTGGCAGCAGCATGCCTACCAATTTTTATGAAACTGTAATATGTTATTTTCTTGTGTAAACTAACAGGGGGCTACATCAGTCATCGTTTGAGCGAGTTCGAAATTGCTTGCTAATCACAAGACGGTAGCAAATACGATTTTCGCCGAACATCCCAACATAAACGAATTTCTATTTTGCAAAGACAATCGAACCTGGGTAATAATAGTATTTGTTAGTAGCTTGTGATTTGCAAGCATATTCGCACTTGTTCTTTTACATAGGTAAAAAGACATGCCGCTGCCACAAAGTTCTCGATTTGATTTGACATACAAAAATCCGCTTCCGCGCGGCCCAGCTCTGTCGCGCCCGCCCCACGCCGACATCCGCGGCCCCGCTCTGCCCCGCTCGTCCCTTGCCCTCACTTTGCTGGTTCGCCCCGCATTACCCCGCTCGTCCCTTGCCCTCACTTTGCTGGTTCGCCCCGCATCGCCCCGCTCGTCCCTTGCCCTCACTTTGCTGGTTCGCCCCGCATTACCCCGCTCGACCCCTTGCCCTCACTCTGTTGGCTCGCCCCGCATCGCCCCGCTCATCCCTTGCCCTCACTTTGCTGGTTCGCCCCGCATCACCCCGCTTGTACCCTTGCCCTCACTTTGCTGGTTCGCCCCGCATCACCCCGCTTCGTCACCTCGTCCGAATTAGAGTGGCGCGCCCCTGGCGGCAGACCCGCAACCAAAACCAGCAGCCTACTGAAACCGGCTTCACTTATTTCGCCGAGTGACCCTACTGGTTATGTCTATACTGTGTCCCAACCTATATCGCGCTATCCTCCTCCACCTCTCTTCCCCTCATCCCTTCTTCAAATTTTTCGGCACCCCACTCACCCCAATCGCCTTATACCACCTGTTAAACCTCGAAGCCTCTATCCTTTGCCATCTTTCCTCCTCTTCGCTTCTCCTCTCCCTCGCCACTATCTCTTCCCCTTTTATCTCATCCCCCTCCTCACTCTTCCTTTCTACCTCTTCTATTTCCCACCCATTTCTCCTATAAAACTCTCTTCTCTCCTCTTCCCACTTCCCCAACACATCCCCCCTCCTTGCCCGCACCCTCATCTCCTCCCAACACCTTCTTGCCAACTCTCCCCCTTTACCTTGCCTCAACTTTTTCTCATATCCCCACGCTCTCCTCCCTGCCCGTGCTCTCAACTTTTCCCTCTTCAACTCTTCCCTGATCAGGTATCCTGATGTGCACCTCCTGACCCCCAGCACCCATCTCAAATACCTCTCCGCCATCGCCTCCACGCTCTCCCTCTCCTTCCATCCCCATATCTCCACACCGTACCCTACCACCGACCACACCAGCCTCTCGAACATCCAAACCCTTCTCTCCCAATTCTTTCCAAACCTTCTTTTCCCGATTCCCCACACCTGTCCCATCACCGCCAGCCCTCTCCTTACCCTCTCCCTCACCTGCGCCTTCTGGCTTCCATCTCTCACCACCACGTACCCCAGGTATTTATATTCCGTCACCTCCCCTATTCCATTCCCTTCCACCTCCAGTCAACCTTCTTCATTCTCCCTGCCACCTTCTACACCTCATCACCTTCGTCTTGTCCGTATTTACCTCCAGCCCTTTTCTCTCAAAGTACTTCTCCAAGTTCCTCATCAACCCTTTCATCTCTATCTCATCCTCTGCCAGCATCGCCAGGTCATCCGCATATGCTAGCGAATAGACCTTCTCCTCTCCCAGCTTCACTCCCCCCCACCTGCCCTTCCTCATCTCCTCCTCCAAATCCGCTAGTAAGATCGAAAATAGTCCCGGACTTAACGAACATCCCTGCCTGACTCCTCTTCCCGTCCAAAACTTTGCCCGTTCCATGTCTCCCACTCTTGTTTTCCCTGTCGTTTCCCCAAGCACCTCCTCACATCTCCGCACCAACCCTTCCCTCACCCCCCTTTCCCTCATCGCCTTCACCAGTACCTCCCTATTCACCGAATCAAACGCGACCTTCAGATCGACGAAGAGAACAACCATCCTCTTCACCCTCCTAGATACCTGCCTATTAATCAGGTAGTTAAGAACGTAAATATTGTCGATTGTTCCCATCCCCTTCCTGAACCCGGTTTGATTCGGTGGTAAAATCCCCTCACCGTCCACCTCACTCCTAAGCCTTTCGGCCAACACCCCCGCCTAGACCTTGTAGCTGCTTTGTGTCAATGTCACCCCTCTATAGTCCTCAACCTTACTCCCACCCCCCTTCTTCCTCACCGGTACTATGACCCCCTCCTTCCATCCCTCCGGCCACCCTCCTCCATTCCAGACCCCATTGCACACCTCCAAGAGCCCTTTCTTCACCTCCTCCCCTCCGTATCTTCACACCTCACTCGGTATCCCGTCGCTCCCCATCGCTTTCCCATCCTTCATCTTCCTTAATACCTTCCCCATCTCCTCTCTCGTGATTTCCACCTCCTCGTCCTCCCCCATCTCCCTCCTCACCCCCCTTTTTACTCTCCACTCCACACCACCTAACATCCCCCTGAAATATTCGTCCCACTCTCTCATTTCTATTTCCTTGCTCACGTGCTTTCTCCTTCCCCACTATCTCCCATACTTGACTCTCCATCCTTATTCCTTCCACCTCTCCCATCCACCTCCGCCGCTCCTCTTCCTTCTTCTCCTCGCACATCCTATTGTATTCCCTTTTTCACCGCCTATACCCGTTCCCTTCACCTCCTTCCTTCCTCCACTTCCGCAGCTCTCTCCTTACCTTCCCTTTTTCCTCTCTACATTCTTCATCCCACCATCCTCTCCTACCGCCATTCCTGCCGACCTCCTTCGCTACACCCAATGACCCCCTCACTCTCGCCAGCAACCCCTCCTATCCACCCCCCTGCCCGTTGCCTGTCTCATTCCACCCCCCGAACTTTCTTCTAAACTCTTCCCTCCCTTCCTCGGCCCATCTCCCTCTCCCTCCCCTCTGCCCTCCCTTTCCCCTCTTGACCACTCCCCCTTCCTCCCTCCGTCTCCTTCCCTTAATCGTCAACTTGACCGGATGATGATCCGAGTCCACCCTCTCTTCTACTACCAAGCTCTCCAGTCTCTCCACCATATCTTCGTTTCCCAAAATATAGTCAATCACTGACTCCCCCCTCGACCCACGTAGGTCAACTCCCCTTCATGCTCCCATTCAAAATCCACCATCCTCTTTCACTTATCCACTCGCACATCCTTCTTCCCTCCCTGTTTATCGTTCAATCCCTCGTCTCCCTATTCCACCCCGTCTCTTCCTCCACCTCTAGTCCTCCTTCTCTCCCCGTCCTGGCATTAAAATCACCGCCTATTATCACCTTCGTTCCCTCCTCCCTATCTTCCATCCATTTCTTCACCGCTTCCAACTTCTTCTCCATATCTCCGTTCACATACACTCCCACTATTCGCCAACCTTCCCTGCCCACCCTTAATTTCCTCGTTATCAGCCCCTCTAACTCCACCTCCCCCTCCTTCCCTCTTTCTATTGTTATCCCTTTTTTTACTCCTAATACCATGCCCCCGATTGCCCTCCCTTTCTTGCTCCTCCTTCCAGCCCACTGCACTTCCCACACGTACCCCTTCGGTAATTTTCCTTCTATCTTCCCCCAACCCTTTTCGTCCACCCATGTCTCCATCATCACCACCACGTCCCATTCCTCCAACCCTCTCCAGAACTCCTGGTCTTTATTGATTAGACCCGCCACATTCCAAAAACACACACAGAATCCCTCCATCTCCACCTCCCTCCCTCTCTTCCCTTCCACCGTGTCATCATCCTCCAACCCTTTCCAAAAACTCCTCATCCTTATCTCTTTTCCTTGACCCCCGTCTCCCTCCTCTTCTCTCTTCCCTCCTTCTCCCCCCTTCTCCCTCACACCTTTCCCATCGCTCCTCACATGTTTCCCTTCCTCTGTACACACCACTTCTCTGCCACTTCATCCCACCTCCTCCCTTCCCCATTCACCCACATCCTCATATATCCCACTTGCACCTTGTTCCCTTTCCCCCTCTCTTTTTCCGCCTCTTCTTCTATCAACCACCTCGATCTCCTCTCCACCTCCGTCAAGTCATCGTCGACCCTTACCCTTCTATCCTTCAGCTTCCTCCTGGCCTCCATGACTCTTCTCTTCCCTTGCCAGCTCCCCAGTTTCACTACCACCATCCCTCTCCCTTTGCCGTCACATCTTCCCACTCTCCTCACCTCCTTCACCTCCTCCTTCAATTCCATTTCCTTCCACAGCCCCTTTACCTGCTCCTCTACCTTCTTCCCCTCCAACTCCAAACCTCTTATCAGCACGTTATTTCTCCTTTCTTCCCTCTCTCTCCTATCGACCTTCACTTCTATCTCCCTGATCCATCGCCTCCCCTCCTCTCCCACCCCATCACCTCTTGCTCTCTCCACTTCCCACCTTTCCACCTTTGCCACCAGCTCCTCCACCCTTCTTTCCTTCTCCTCCCACCTTCTTCTTTCCTCCCTCCAGTCCTCCATTTCCTTCCTCCTTTCCTCCCGCTCCTTTCCCAACTCCTCCTGCAGCCCCTTTATCACCTCCATTTGCCTTCCTACCTCCCCTCTGAGTTTCCTAAACTCCTCCACCATACCCTTACATAACATCTTTACTTCACCCTCCCTCCCCCACTCGTCCTCACTGTCCTCCTCCTTGGCAACCCCCTTTGCACCTCCGCCGCCACCTTCACCGCCTCTTGGTGATCTTGGCGTCTTCGCGCACCTTTTGAACACCTTATCCCCCTCTCCTCCACACATTTCTCCTTCCCTATCCTTCCTCTTCCCCGTTCCCCACAGATCCGACAACGCGCTCTCGAAACTACCCGCACTGCCCACGCTACTCGTGCTATCCCTCCTCAATCTTTCCGCGTTCGTCGGCCTCCCCTTTCTCCTCGCTCCCCCGTCCGGCTTTTCTACCTCCTTCACTGTCTCTCTCGCTCTTTCCTCCGGCATCCCGATCCTGCTACCGCCGCTATATTTTCTTCTCGCGCGGTCGTTCCCTTTTCTCTCCTCCTGTCCAAGCCTACCGCCCTGTCACCCTGCCTTACCGACTCCTATCCCCCTGCCACCTGTCGACCGACCCACGCAGTATATCCTGCGCTTAGCCACCTTCTCTCCCACTCGCCTGCTCTCCCTAACCTCTTCCCGATCTCGTTTCTTACTCTCCCTCTTCCTCCTATCCTCTTCCTTCCCTCGCACCACACGATTATCCCCCTCACACGTCGTCCTTCGCCCTTCACCCTGACCCTACTAGATCTCCCGCTATCCCCTCTAAGCCTTCACACTTTCGCTCTCAAGCTCGCACTCTCCACACACAGCCAATACACCTGTCACCGGAAACGGAAGTACTGCCCACTAATAAACATATCTACAGAACGTCCCAAAAAGGTTCACGATCGTAAATGGGCAATAGGTAAAGGCGTCGGTGACCACGTGCAAAATGAACACAGTGAGGAGCAAGATATTTTTCAATCATGGACAATTAAGAGTTTTCATAATAAAGACGAGGCATCTTTCTACGCCGTTGTGATATTGCAGTGCATTTTTCATTCATCGCATATGCGACAAGAGATTATAAAAAATCCTGTACAAAATAAACTTCAAGATTTGTTAATCGAGTATGTATGTTCCGAAAGCTCATGCAGTTCTTCTGAGGTTAGACAATCTATCAGTGAACGATATGCATCTAAAGATCGAGACGTTGCGTCTCAATTTTTGGTAGACTTATGTTCGAAATATAACGAAATTAGAAATGTTTTGCAAAATGAAATAACGAATAAAGTACGGTGCTCAAATCCAGAGTGTGGCGACACTATAATAACATCTGAGCAAACTGATACTAATTTTGTTGCCTATAGGGTCGATGATAAAGATAAAAGAGAAAATCACGCTGCAGGCATTAATTGATAATACATTTTTCCATTGGAAAACAAGTGGAACTACATGTGATCGATGTGGATCTTCTCAATTGATAAAAACAGATATTACGTCTACTAAATCAGTCGTTGCCTTGCAGCTTTTAGTCTCAGACATATCTAAATATTATATTTTCGCTGTTCCTACCAGTAAAATTAACATAAAAGAGAATACGTATACAGTTACAAGTGCTATTTTTCAACATGGTGCAAATATGAATACCGGTAAATATAGTTGCATGTTGAGAAAAGGAAATACGTCCACGTGGATCTCCGTTACTGAAGGAAACATAATTCAGAAACAATGACCTAGAGGTGCCAAAGAATCATCGATATTGTTTTTAGAGAGATATGTAAAAAAATAGTATCTTCCATAATAGTGCAAGTATTGTCTTTTACGGGCGCCGTTTTGTTTCGGGCAAGGTTTTGTCTCGGTACAAAAACACATACCTTGTAACTTTTTTGTCTTAGACGGACACCAAATTGTCTTGCAGGCATATAGATAAAAATTGTGTTGCCGCTATAATAATGTCTTGTGGATATATTCATACCAATGAAGAATTTATGCAATACATTACCGCAGGATCTGTGCATAATGTTTGTTCCTCGACGATCGTCGGGAATTCACCCAGCTACATCTCCTCGACGTCCGTCTATATTCTCAGGAACCCACCAGCCGATCAAATCAAGAAATCTTGTGCAGTAAGTATTATATGCCTTGAGAGTTCCATATTTGTGTCTTACATTGTACTAATATATTTTTTTATATTGTTTTTTGATTAATTCAGGAACTTGGTACGGGAGAAGTGGAATCTGAGGAACTGAGCCGAGCAACCCATTGCCCAAGTGCGAGTATATCCATACTGTCAAGAATGATTGAAAGCGGAATCATTGGTGAAGATGTGGCAATATATATTTCTACAGGAGATTGATATCAGGTGATTGACTCTATATATTGTAATGTAACTCGCGTGGCAAGACAACTCCTCGCCTTCCCGTAAAGGAATATCTCTCGCGAAATTAGAATTGGGGCTATAAGAGCCATCTATCGTATGGGAACGTCTCCAGCCAGGTTCTCGCTAAGCATTTGTAGCCAATCCTAACGCTTCTTATATTTGCACGAGCCTTTTAGCGCCCGTCAGGAGCGAGGGCTCCTGGTACCTTCGAACAACCGATTCAACTTCGCATCCCGTGGACCCGGCCTGGAGAGCTGAGCATAAGGAGCAGCAGCATCAGAAGGAACTCCAGCGAGGGATTGGTCATCTTCCTGGACGACTGGACGACCGCAGGCGCTCTTGTGGGTCCCAGCCGAAGAACAAGTATCTACGACGATCGGACTTCGGCGAGGAAAATTTGGCGCGGGGCGACGGCCCTGGCGCCTGCTCGGCTCAGGGCACAGCGAGGACCACTAGGATTGGCGGGGACTTAGGAACCAATAGACAGGCCGGTTTGAGGGGACAAAGGGGTCGTAAGCGAACGGCTAGCGAAGCGCGTTTGGACCGGCACTCGTTGTAGAAGCGTGCGTGCGAGCAGTCGTAATCTTTACTATCGGAATTAGCGCCCATTAGCGACTATCGAATTTGCGCCATAGAGAAGGAAGGAAGGACGAACGAGCGTACCAGGATTGTCTCCGTTCGAGAGTTGTATTAGCGCCCGGCTAATAATCAGATATTTTCGGTAAGCGAATCATTGTACCGGCGGGCTTTTGCGTGAGACTTCCCTCTTGTACGAAGTCTCAGCCCGATACTCGCTTCCTTTCCCCCCTTCTGGCGATTTCTGTTCTTTACGCTGACTGCAAGCGAACCTTGGGTTTTCTCGCGATCTCTACTTCGGTTTGTGCATGAAAAAGGTGACCTTCCTGCAGGCTTATGTCCCGTCTACAACGGGCCATTCTCATTATCGTTATCATTGCCGAGCCCATTTGCTTCACTTCATCTATCGCGGCATATTCGTGCAAATTATTTTCTGTTTAATTATCGCGATTTAGGCTCGTGCCGACCACCTGCGTATTGTAACTTTGCGACTTCTGCGACCAAATATCTGTTGCATCATCGCCTAACGGACGCAGTACACCAGCCTCGTGCGTCGCCTCTAATCTTTTTTTGTCCAAGTATTCGAATATTCGAATAAAGAAACTATTGTCGCCTCTAATCGTTCTGCCTAGCTCTCTCGCCGAATCCACCTGCTCTCCTCGCGTTCCTGACTAGCCTGGGAATCCGCCCGGGGAATTTCTTGCCGATGGAACTTTATTTTCGCGTTGACTAAAACTTTCAGTAGTTTATCAATGGTGTTGGCACTTTGGTGCCTGGCGCCCAATTTCGCGGTTGTGTTCAGATTTTGGTTAAGTACGAGTTCAGTATTATCGGAAGGACTTCCCGGCCGAAGTGTAGAGGAATTGGGAAATTAAGAGAGAAAATACTTTCGAGTCGAGTCTCCATTAAAAAGTAAAATAGAGACTGTCTTTAGTTTGTGTCGCGTTCTTGCTTTTGGTCTTGTGTCTTTCTTTTCTTTTCTTTCCCGAATTTCTTCCGGCGAACCAGATTTCGCGGCCGGAAGAAATTCCTTTACAAATTGACGCCCAACGTGGGGCCTTGAGACGAGTCGAGCGTAGTCAGAATGGTTACGCGCAGGCAGGCATTATCGTAAACAGAGCGGTCACGTTTCAAGGGTGAGGGCGGGACGGAACCCCGAGCCTCGAGTACCCGCGTGGCTATTTTTAGACCCACGATTCGTAGTCCTCGGGTCGGTTATCTTTTCGCGGAAATTTACGGTTGGCTAGTGGTGGTTGAGGATTTTTAGAATTTTATGCATGAATTACTAAATCTGAGAATTGATGATATTTATTATGTGAACTGGATTGTTGATTATTGTCATTTATGGAATATTATCGTATGAACGGTGAACGATTGAACTAAGCGAATCTACGGCTATTACATTAACGAGACTCAATTAATTATTGTTGAGGTTATTATAACCAGTTGGACTTTCACCTAAATTGTTTAGTAAAATTGTAAATAATTGAATTCAGTACTCTCGCACAGGCCATTACCTGTGAGACAGTACCCTATTGTAAATCTGTGTCAATTGTTACAAATAATTGTGATTGTTATTATTTATTCATACTTATTAAAAGTTGTCGAAATTATTCATCTTGTATTATACCGTTGTTGTGTGTCCCTACGGGGTGAAAGTAAGTCTCATTTGGTGGGTTCGACTTGGAATTGAAATCCGAACCATTAGCGAATTTGTCGTATATTCAATTTGCCCAGTTCTCTCGCGAAACCATATTTCGTGTATGTTCTGTTCACAGCCCAGAAGTCGAGAATCCAGAGTATAAGGTTTGAGTAATTCTTATAGTAAATGAAATTTGAAGTTGGATTTCGTAATATTATCGTTGCTTGTCGGTTGGTGAGATTTGGAAGAAAGAGTTATTGAGTACAGTCTGTTGTCGCGTGTAAATACGTTACTCGATCACATTAGCGTTCAAGTACAATAAGCTCGGTGTCGACCGCGTCGTCGGAACTCGCGCAAGTAACGTAAACATTCGCGCGAATAGAGACGCCTACGGTAAATAATGGATGAGCCTAACGCGGTGCACGAGTGGCTGAGGAATTTGCCGATCGAAGTAATTCGCGGGGAAATAGAGCGTCGAGAATCTTCCGCGGGTGGCGGATCCCCTGGATTTAGGCTCCGCGTCAATGAGCCATCTAGCCAAGGAACGCCCGGTCAGAACATCATAAATCCGCAGTTTCTCGCAGCCCCGAATTATACATCACCGGACTCTCCGTCCGGCTTGTTCCACGGTAGTCCTCCAGTAGCGCCCCTCGACCCGCCGCCGTTAGCACCGATTTTCGGACCAAATATCGCCCCGGGTTCATCCGGGACCAGTCAAAATTTACCGCCGCCGTTGAATCCGACTCGAACAACGCCCCAGCGAAGGACGTCGCCTTATTTCCCATTACCGAATCTGTCCGACCTTGGGCATGATTCACCAATTTTCCAGCCAGGTCCGATCAGCCGATCTAGTGCCGCAGTTGATTTCGTCTTCAACGTATTACGGCGATCGGGAATGAAATTCAAAGGAACGCCGCAGGAAGACGTTCGAACATTTGTCACTAAACTACAACGATTGCGACAAGATTATTTATTACCCGATCGGTCGGTTTTGCTATGTATTCCGAGTTTTCTGGAAGGACACGCCGCCGATTGGTTCGAGGCGAATCGAGACAAATGGAATACGGCTGACGCCTTTGAAGCTCACATGTTGTCATACTTCGCGAATCCGGATGATCAATTCACGCTCCGGAAAGCTGCCTATTATCGCCATCAAGAAATAAACGAGAGTGTACGCGAATTTATCACCTGCATGCAGAGGATCTTCCTACGAATAACTCCCGTGGTTAGCGAACACGATCAGATCGCTCATATTCATCATGACATGCACCCGCGGATACGCCAGGGTGTTCAATTAAGCTCGATTTCCACGACTCTCGAGCTCGTACAGGCCGCGGTTCGCGCGGAGGCAAATTGCGCGCCCGCGCCAAAAATACTGTCCGCTTACCAGCTCCCATATACCGCTTATGGTGCGGCTACGACGCCCGGCCAGAAAACCAGCCGTCGTACCGACCCCGTATGCGCTGCGATCGCCGCCGTAAAAGCGCCGAGTTCGCCGGCAGCGAAAGAAGTGGAAACGAAAGGGGAAGCGAACCCATGTGCCGAAGTCGAGGAAGCAGGAAATCTAGCCGCGGTTGATCTGCCCGCGAGCGGAGTTTGTTGGAATTGTCGCGAGGAAGGGCATCAATCTAAGACCTGTCCGGCTCCCGCGACCTTGCATTGTTATCGCTGTGGTTACCCCGCGGTCACTATTAAGAACTGCCCGTGTTGTCAAAAGAAAGCGGGAAACGCGAAACGGGGTCGATAAATCGGGCCAAAACGATCCCTTTCTCTGAGATAGCGGTCCGCGTGCAAGGACAGATTTTCGCCATGCACTCCAAATTATCGCAGCCTACTCTACTAAATCTGGAAGTGAATATCGCCGGAAAACTATCTGAGTTAGCGCTTGTGGATTCAGGCGCGACATACAGTTTTATTAGCGGAACCGTGGTTAAGGAAGCCGGTCCATTGATTAGCGTCGAGAAGCTCGAGCCACCACCGTTTTTCACATTAGCGTCCAGACAAGCTTGCCCCGCCAGATCTGTGGCAACTTTATCGCTCCAAGTTAAAGACGTGGCACACCAAGTGAACTGTTTCGTGCTCGAGACCCTAGCAGCTCCTCTAATCATTGGAGTAGACCTTATCGCTCAATTTGAACTCATGGTCAATTATCGCGAGGAAACTTCGCATTTCTTAGATTCACCTTCGCGTAGTTATTCTTTCGCGAAAACGGCAAGGCCGAAAAATCTAATTAGTAGCTGCGGGTTGGAAGATCTGCTTCCCGAAGAACGTATTCGACTCACGATTTTCTTGCAAGAGGTTTTGCCTCCGGCTACCAAGGCCAAGGGTTTGACTTCGTTGACGGAACATAAAATTGATGTGGGAAATAATCGCCCCGTCAAACAACGATGTTATCGACTCTCACCTCCGGTACAGGAAGCGATCGATACAGAAATCGATCGTCTGCTAGCGGAGGATATTATCGAGTCGTCCGCTAGCGAATGGTCAAGTCCCATCGTGATGGTCAAAATGTCGAATGGAAAATATCGTTTTTGCTTAGATTTTCGCAAGGTTAACAGCGCATCGAAACGCGATGCGTATCCGTTGCCGATTATGACGGGAATCTTAGACAAGTTACTCGTTGCCGATTATGACGGGAATCTTAGACAAGTTACTCGGTGCCAAATATATCTCGACTATCGATCTGAGCCAAGCATATTTCCAAATACCGATGGAATCAAAGAGCAAAGAAATTACCGCCTTTACGGTACCAGGTCGCGGTTTATTTCATTTCAAACGAATGCCTTACGGACTCACGGGAGCCCCCGCTACTTTTCAGCGTCTGTTGGACAAATTAATCGGGCCGGAAATGGAACCACACACGTTCGCTTACCTCGACGACATTATTATCGTAAACACCGATTTCGAGGAACATCTAAGATGGATCGAGAAAATATTAACGCACATTAGCGACGCAGGCCTAGCAATTAATCCCGAGAAATATGAGTTTAGTAAAACAGAAGGCCGTTATCTAGGTTTTCGCGTATATCGGGAGGGACTTAAAGTAGATCTGGGGAAACTAGCACCGATCTTAGAGTACCCCGCTCCCATTAACGTGACGAAATTACGCTCATTCTTAGGAATGACCTCTTGGTATCGCCGTTTTATTCCCCAGTATTCTACCGTGGCAGCTCCACTACATGAACTCCTGAAGAAGGAGCAACTGTGGAGTTAGACCAGCGAGGGACAATTAGCGTTTGAGCTACTTCGCGATGCCGTTGCGACGGCCCCTACTATAGCCTGTCCTGACTTTGCGTTGCCGTTCGTGTTGCAGACGGATGCGAGTGGGACAGGGTTGGGTGCGGTTTTGACGCAAACTATAGAGGGCGTCGAACGGGTTATCGCTTTTGCGAGTCGATCGTTGATCCCTGCCGAACGGAATTATCATACGACTGAGCGGGAATGTTTGGCGATTGTTTGGGCAATAGGGAAGTTCCGTCATTACCTCGAAGGCTATCGCTTTACCGTAATTACCGATCACAGTATCCTTCGGTGGCTTCGCGACATTAAGGATCCGAATGGAAGGGGCGCGAGATGGGCTTTGGAACTCGCGGAATATGACTTCGATATCGTACATAGGAAAGGTGCTCTTCATCACGTACCAGACACTCTGTCGAGAGCATTCGAGTCACCGGTGGTCGCCACAATTATTAGCGCACCTGATTGGTACGAGGAAAAGATGATGGAGGTCACGAAAGAGCCGAATAAATATCGCGATTGGAAAATTTAGGGCTCGAAGTTATATTATCGCCGCATAAACCCCATTATTGTGGAAACTCCCGGAAATGATTTAACGCAATGGAAATTAGCATTACCGCAATCTGAACGACTAGCGATTTTGAGGGAGGTCCACGAGGACACTCAAGCCGGACATTTAGGTGTTGAGAAGACGTATCATCGCCTTCGTCTTAGATACTATTGGCCGGACATGTTCGTTAGCGTAGCTAAATTCGTTAAGAAATGTCAAACTTGTCAATTCACCAAGGTTGACCAAAAGGCTCCCGCCGGACTCATGGGCCACCGAAGGGTCAACCAACCCTGGTCCACTGTAGCTGCCGACATAATGGGACCGTTTCCGCGTAGTCGAAGTGGCCACCAATACCTGCTTGTCATTCAGGATCTCTTTTCCAAATGGATAGAATGCTGTCCACTAAGTGCCGCTACGGGCAAGAAAATTTCCGAGGCTTCCGAGGATATAGTATTCTCGCGTTGGGGAGCTCCAAAGGCCCTATTAACGGATAACGGAACTGAATTTGTTAATAAGACACTTAAAGATTTATCGAGACAATACGGCTTCCAACATATTACGACACCCCCGTACCACCCGCAAGCCAATCCGGTGGAACGGGTTAATCGCGTTTTAAAGACAATGATAGTCGCCTTCATAGGGACTGATCACACTCACTGGGATTTGAGATTAGCGCATTTTCGTTTCGCGTATAATACGGCGCATCATTCTTCTCTCCAAACCTCACCAGCATTTCTGAATTTCGGACGGGACCCAGTTCCCTTAAATTGTCGCAATAAGATCGAAACCAACACTGAGCCAACCAGTAGCGCCGACATTAAAGAATGGCGCAAAAGAATGCACGATATGGAGTTGATACGCGAATGGGTTATATGAGAATTTAGAATTAGCGCACGAAACGCAGAGTAAATATTACAACAAGAACCGCCAGGTATCAACCTTCAAAATGGGCGATCTTGTAGTAAAAAGACAACATGTATTATCGAATGCAGCTCAGAATCGCGCTGCTAAATTAGTACCTAAGTTTCATGGGCCTTTCTTTCTTTCTAAACAACTATCGCCTATTGTTTTCGAACTTTCCACGCTAGAGGGTAAATTAGTTGGCAAAATGCATGTGCAGAATCTGAAACCTTGTGTTCCTGAACTATAATTCCGATTCCGACCTTCCGCACAGCATCCTCCTTCATAAGCTAACGACATGGATCAACGTCGGGATTTGGTACCCTACTGCCGGGAGGAAGTATGGGCCCGCCACCTGCCCGCCAGTTTCTGGCGCCAGCTGGCCACTGGACTGAGGATCTATCTGGACACCACGTATACTCGCAGCGGGGCCATCATCCTGCCCTGGTGCAAGATTAGCGAGACGGCGGCCACACGCCCGCCAGCATTAACGCCAACACCAACGCCAAAGCCGCCTCCATTAACGTCGGCGACCTTACCGCCAGCCACCACCTCGGTCGCCTCGATACCAACGTTCGATGACCGCCGTTACGCCCCTTCTAAATCTCGGAACGAGGCCCCGACGAAGACGAGGCAGCCGTGGCCACCCCGTGCTGATGGAGAGACCCGAGAGCGGTATGAAACACCCAAGCCGAACGCTCGCCCTTGCTGCCACCGCTGTTTCCAAGGATTGGCTCCCATCTCAATGAATAGCGCGAGCACCCAGACTGTACCGCCCGCACCTAAACCATGTCGCCGAGACGCTGTCGCCCAAACTATCGAGCCCCTCGCCGAATTGACGCCCACCTGGATGGACACCCTAGCGCGTTTTCCGAAGAAAATCAGGTCGATCGGAGTAATGGCGGATTGGCGGAGGAGGCGCCTTCCTCCTCCCGAACCCAAGCCTGTGATGCTGGACCAGGGCACGCAGACCGGAGAGGATCGCATCATCTATCCCACGGCTCCCGCGCCACCCACTCCCCGTATGGAAGTGGACCCTTGGCCGGCTCCCCTTGGCACAGCAACACAACCGATCAAATGGTTCATCTCAGTGGCCAACCCGATCCGACGACCGGCCACCAGTTCCGCGCAAGGAAGCACCCTGCCCCTGGTCTCACCAGGAGCGTACTTGACTCGCAGGACTTCGGAGACACCAACTAACGCTCCGACTACCGTTCCGCCGCTTCGCCGACCCTGACCACCTGCGCCGTCCATGACTCCTAGGGAGTCCCAGCCTGCCAACCCGGATGAATGTTGGAATTGCGGTCTGCGTGGCCACAGTTTTGGACAGTGTCCGAAGCCACGGCAGCTTTTCTGCCGCCACTGTGGGGAACGCGGCGTCACCATGCGTACCTGCCCGAACTGCCGAGAGACGTGGAAAGAGAAGAGGGCCGCCTACGAATCGCAGCGCCAGCATCCCGCTCCTCACTAGCGCCCCAATCACTTCCGCAAACTAATTTCTGTCCGTACCTCTTTATTAGCGCCGTTGCGCATCATTGTATCCGTTCCTAGATTAAGTCCCGATATTTTTTTTTGTTAGCGCTCACGCGCTCGTATTATCCGGCGAACGCCTATGTTATGTTCAATCCACCAAACTTTGGTTGTACTCCTTTCGATTCGCGCATTGCATTCTTCACGTTTGTTTCGACCAGCACAGTTAGTGCTATCATAATCGCCTTGGCGAATGATTAGGACCGGACAAGAAGTCCGAATAAATAGCGTTGTTTTTTTTCTTGTATATCACGGCCAGCTAATTATCCCTCACCTCCCAGTCCTAGTTTGTACTGCCATAGGGAGCCAGGAGGCTCACATTAACGACTAAAAGGAGGAGTGATTCAAGGAAGGACCCATTATCGAGCCAACTATTAATTAAGGAATATCTCAGACTTAGGAAAGTCTGCGGGAAGGATCACGAAATTTGAGAATACGCTTGCAGTCACAGCTATTGCTAATTGGAGCTTGATTTATTGTCGCACCTTTTCTTTAATGCTTGCATCTTAATTTCTATCTTAATTTCTTTAGAGGTATCTTAAGTGATGCGTGAGAGAGAAAAGGAAGTACAAGGGGAGAATTATTCTATTGCATTATATTCTAGGACATCGTTAATTGCAGTCTATTGCTAGCATTACACACCATTTA
The DNA here is from genome assembly GCA_963675795.1 of Crossocerus cetratus. Taxonomy (NCBI): domain Eukaryota; kingdom Metazoa; phylum Arthropoda; class Insecta; order Hymenoptera; family Crabronidae; genus Crossocerus; species Crossocerus cetratus. The sequence goes on from OY776671.1 coordinate 6,656,508, forward strand.
CCTCGTTTATAGTGATCGAAATCAACTTGTAATAAGTAATCCAATGCGCTTTAACATGAAAATCGTGGTCTTCATATAAATGAATTGATTGCCCCACAGTGGCGGCTGGACCAAATTTGTTCAATAATTTGTTAACCTGAAATCCCGAATCCTGGAGAAATGTGTCGGCTGCCCGCAGTGAGAACGAAAAGTTGAAAGTGTCCGACTGCAAGGAAGTCTAGGCTTTCTAAGTAAGCACGTAAGTTGATATATGCACCTCCAAGTATGGAGCTATATGTATAGGGATCTAATACTTTTTAATAAAAATTGTGAGTTTCTATTAGAAATAATGGCATACTTAACCTCTTAAGGACACCGCATCACCCGAATATATTCAGAGGACCGAATATGTAACATGCATTAAGAGACGCATAAAGGGATTACATAAGGGGCTAGGCTACCCACGTGACTTTTCGCGAGTTGGTCGCCGGCCGTGTTACCTACAGATTTTAACGGTAACATAAGAGCGAGAGGGAGCTGCACGCGATGTCTGTCGATTGACTCGACACAAACGCATTTGTGTTGGAGTGAATATATGTATGTGTTCGTCTGGCAACAACTTTGTGGTAAGCCTTGCGATTCTTGCTTGTCGCTTTGCCGATCTCGGACTGGGATACGGACGATTCCCGAGATTCCGAGACCGGGGCTAGAATTGCAGACACATATGCATGTGTGTGTATACATATGTATATGGGAACCGATGTTTCTGTTTCGCTTTGGATACAAAAAGTGAGGTAGACTATTTGATTTTCACTAGTGTCAAGCCTGTCGTATCCTGAACCGTACTCCAAAATCATGTTCTAAATGTATCGTGAATCAAGCACGAATAATGTAAAGCAAACGAAAAAGCAAAGAGTAAAAACAATGAGCTCACTGGATGGAATCGAACTTGGTCCTTTCAAACGTGAATCCATTGCTTTACCCATAGCACCACTTCCAAGACTATCGTCAAACCTCCCCATTTCAATAAAAGAATCGTGATTCTTGTCATAATTTTGTTTACTATGACAGGAATTTTATGGGAAATGAAATATGGTATGACAAGAACTTCTGGTTTGAGTGACTCGTATGCCGTATACAATTGCCTCAAAATACAATAATTTTTTGGATGAAATACTACTTGATATGTAGAGAAAAAACTATACCATTAGCCGTAGCTCTTTCGATATTTTCATAATAATTGAGAGTGTAGTCTCGAATTTAGAGAGAAAATACCCAATGAGAACAGATAGTGTCTTAGGAAAGGTACCTTACCTTGCTACTAACTCGATTGGAACATCTATCACAAATCGTCTACAGTTTTGGTCAATACACATCGGGGGCTATTTCACCGCAAAAGTATTTGAATATTCGAATAATTATGTACGTCATAGCAGTCATTCAAATCCAAGTTATGTATCCGTGCCATAACAAAAAGGGCTTGAATAACAATTACGTTATATTTTGGATATCAATGTATATAGTGAAACAGGATAGTTGGCATATTATAAATACTTGTTTGCCCGAAAGCACACAGTATTAGAAGCACGAAGGAGAACCACTATTCTTGTAGTGGAATGGGGAGATTTTACTCCTAGTTATGCAAATAGTGTAATGCATGATATCAGCCCCCCCCCCCCCCCCCCCAACACCCCCCCCCCCGACATTAAAATGTTAAAAAATGCGCCAAGTAGTTTTGTCTACCTCTCTACAGTTTAATCCCACAGCAAAATTTACCAAAAATATAAACGGATATCATTCAAAAGCCAAGCCAATCATCAAAATTAACAAAAAAATTAATCAAATTCCAAAACAATCAAAATTAAATAAAATAAAATAAAGTCTACAAAAATGGCAAACTGGCTGCGTGGAAACGTGATGTAATTAAGACCGAGACAAAACACCCCTCTATCGTCATTCGCATGGCCAGTTTGCCAAGTTTTTGTAGACTTTATTTTATTTTATTTAATTTTGATTGTTTTGGAATTTGATTAATTTTTTTGTTAATTTTGATGATTGGCTTGGCTTTTGAATGATATCCGTTTATATTTTTGGTAAATTTTGCTGTGGGATTAAACTGTAGAGAGGTAGACAAAACTACTTGGCGCATTTTTTAACATTTTAATGTCGGGGGGGGGGGGTGTTGGGGGGGGGGGGGGGCTGATATCATGCATTTTTGGTCGTTCATTCAAGAATATATTCTCTATTTATTACAGTATGTAACATAGCCATATCCCCAAATGACACATGATTGGTAATCATTGCTTGCTTCTGTCATTTTAGCCCTTTAGCTTAAGCATTCCTTGAACTGTGAACTTGACAATCATGATGCACGTAAATGAATTAGATGAATAAGACTGTGTATGAGTATGTCGCATGATTAATTGTAAAGATTCTAAAGCGATACACTCAAAACGCAGCCTAATTTATGTAATTTATTTTGGTGTATCTTTACTGTCAAGTTCGCAGCTAAAGGAACGCTTCAGCTAAATCAGCTAAACTGATGTAAGTAAGCAACTAAAGGTTGTGCGTACCTTGAGTTGCGTACTTGACAGTCTAAAATCCTGACTGTCAAATGTGTAATTCAAGGAGTGCACAATCTTTAATGCTGCAGTTTTCTATAAGCAACTACTGACAATGGCTAGTAGTAACAAAACTATAAGCAAGTATCGATTACCAATAGCCATATCATATGATTGGCCCCAATGACATATGATTGGTAATCACTGCTTGCTTATGTCATTTCAGCTCTTTAGCTCAAGCATTCCTTGAACTGCGAACCTGACAGTCACGATGCACTTAAATGAATTAGATGAATTAGACTGCGTATGAGTGTGTCGCATGATTAATTATAAATCATATGCAGACTAATTTATCTAATTTTTGAATGTACCTTGACTGTCAAGATCGCAGCTCATGGAACGCTTCAGCTAAGGAGCTAAAACAATCATGCACCGTTTGAGGTTATTAGTATCTGTTCATCAAATCGCAACACTTTGAATTCTGCGCTCCCCGAGCTATGCACTTAGTAGTCATCATCAAGGTACACCAAGATTAAGAGTGCGTATGTGAGAATAGCTTATCTTCATACACACTTTAATTTTAGAGTATCTAGACTGTTAAGTGTGTAACTCAAGGAGTCCACAATCGTTAATTAATGCTGAAGTTTCCTATAAGCAAGTACTACACACTTGACAACCAAATACAGCGATTTGTGAGCCACAGACTTCTCACTCTTAGGACTTTTCATAATCATAATTCGCAATAATCACAAGATCACAGAGACAGGGGCAAGTACAGTACAGCATGCACCATTTGAGGATATTAGCACCTGTTCATCAAATCGCAACACTTTGAATTCTGCGCTCCCTGAGCTATGCACTTAGCAGTCATCATCAAGGTACAGCAAGGTTAAGAGTGCGTCTGTGAGAATAGCTTATCTTCATACACACTTTAATGAATTTTAGAGTATCTAGACTGTTACGTGCGTAACTCAAGGAGTCCACAATCGTTAATTAATGCTCAAGTTTTCTATAAGCAAGTGCTGCACACTTGACAACCAAATGCAGCGATTTGTGAGTCACGGACTTCTCACTTTTAGGACTTTTCATAATCATAATTCGCAATAATCACAAGATCACAGAGCGAGGGGCAAGTACAGTACAGTGTTTTATTAATAAATAACGTACAGTACAGTGTTTTATTAATGATTTATCACATAGCATTCACACTTAACCAGCCATCGCGTATGACACATAACCAGCCATGGTGTAAAACATAATAGTCTGCTATGGTATAAAACCATGTTACCTGCGCAGCACTCTGTAGCACTTCGCGGTGGCGCCCGCTCGCGTGAAACACGTGAGAGTAACATTTTTAGGAATTGTATAAAACCGGACGATGAAACTCTTAATCCGCTTTGCCTTTTCCACGAGAAAAATAAAACAGGAAATTCATATCTCCGGAACGGCTGGACCGATCCACATGATTCTTGGCTCATTGGATTCAGAAAAATCAACGATGAAATACAAAATTCTGAAATAAATTCTTGGGGCTCTAACTTTCGCATAAATCGAGGTGAAAGTTTGGTAACTAAGGATAACAGCTAGTGTTCGGGATAATATAGCCTCGGCTGTCGCGCGCCGGAGTGTCATATATATATGGAGAGGGAACTTCTACTTGGCGCGAGACTCTACCGAGTCTCCTGATGAGTAAAGCGATGGATTTGCACTTGAAAAGAACGGGTTCGATTCCGCATAGTACATAGATTTTTTTGATATCCATATTGTTGATTTTTTCTTTTATTTTACATTTGTATAAAGTCGATACACGATAAAATTCACGATCAAATCACTTTAGGGCCCCCGCAGACGAGCATCAGCGGCCGCGTTTCAGCGGCCGTCGTTTTTGAAGCTCAGAATACGCACCACGTATTCTTATGGGGCACCGCACACGAGCATCAAAAAACGCGGTCGTCGAAAAAGACGCCCGCGTGCACGCCTCGGCGTCAGTCAGCGTCAACGCCTGACGCCGGCCGGCGGCGGCCGACGGTCGTCGATGACTGTAGGCCTCTAGCTCTACAAAACTAGCAATACAACCCTGCCTTCTACTGTACCACAAATAGCGGCGGAGCAGAGTGGTCGGCCTGCCACGCGAATGTCCCGAGTTCAATCCTGACTTTGGGGCTAGCTTTTTTTGTAATTTCTCATAACATATTTTTTTTTACAAACAATAATTCTACAAGTATGACAGAAACATCGATGTGAAAGGAAATTTTCGCTGAAAAAATAGTCAGGGGTCTCTCTATCGTTCTGTCGTAAGTGCTGTTCTGCTATCCTATACTTACCATGTTGATAAACCATCGTAGTAAATCCCTAACTGCAGGACAATAGGAAATGCCACATGCAAAAGAAATGGCAACTGTCTGATATGTCATATGGGGCAGCAATAAAGTGATCTTGCAGTGGGGGTAAGCCGACACATGCAACACAAAAATCCAAAAAAGTTATTTCAGAGACGGGAATTGAACACGGGACATCACCGTGGCAAGCCAATCCCTTCGCCATGTCGCCACATCGAGTAGAGTAGAAGGCAGTAGATTAAACAAAGCGGTTTCTGGGACACCAAAAATTTCGCGCGGTGACGTCACCGCGTCTACCCGTCGATGTGCACGAGGGCGAATTGCTGTGTCAGCAACCTTGAAAATTGCTGACGGAAACTAGACACCTGGTCAGCTAACCTTGAAACCCAATCTACCCATCGATATGCACGAGGGCGAATTGTTGCATCAGCAACCTTGAAAATTGCTGATGGAAACTAGACACCTGGTCAACTGACCCTAAGCTCAAATTTTCCCGTCGATATCCACGAGGTTGAATTGTTGCATCAGCAACCTTGACTATTGCTGATGGAAACTAGACACCTGGTCAGCTAACCTTGAGCTCCAATCTACCCGTTGATATGCACGAGGGTAAATTGTTGCATCAGCAATCTTTTTAAAAATTTGCTAAAGTGGTGGGGCAGGTTGAGATATAAGCGGAATCGTTGCAACAAACGACCCCAGAATATCCGCAACGATTGAATCGTGTGAGAGTGATAACACAGACTACAATGTCCTACGCTAAGAAAAGGCAGGCCGAGGTGAGGTAAGTAATGAAGCGTACATATGAACAAAAAAAAAAAAATGTAATACACAATAGCATATGGATTGTATCATAACACACATTTCTCTTTACCCCTCAGTACATCACATCAGGCAAAACAACCATGGAAACGGTACCAGCAGCCAACCATAACCACACCGGAGTCAGTGGTGTGGGAGCAACGTATACTAGGACGGAGATATTCGCTGACGAAGAACTTCACCAAGTATCTGGACATAGGCGTGCGCGCCAGGGACGACGAGTCATGCTGCGTCGAGATGGCTATCGGAGACACGCGCGGCAATGAGATAATCTTCCCAATGCATGTATGGAAGGAGATAATGTGTAATAGAGAAAGGGTTATAGGAATTGCTAAAGAAGACGAGATGATTGAAATATTCGACACATTAAAATTCCATAACACCACATTAAAGTGTGGTGTGAAATCAATTAAAATAGCTAGCTCATCATCATGTATATTCATTAGCATAGAAACATTGAAAAGGTTATTCGATTTCGAGTATGCCATAGACCATATGTATTCATGGCTGCAAGAAAACATCCCTATAATTAGACACAAATTCTTATCGTTTGTTGGAATAGTGAGAGAGACCAATAATGCCAAGTACCGAGAGGCAATAATGAATAGCTCCGCTTTTGAGAAACACTCCCTGGTCGACTGCGAGCTAGTAGCACTCTGCATGAATACAATAGTGCAAGAGGCTATGAACATTATACGAAATAATGATAATGTAAACAAACAATACATATAAATGTAATAAAGTACTTTCAAACAGATAACAACACTGCAAACCCTCTGACAGTATCATGACCCTTGGTGGAAAGAAACGTAAACATGTTTAGAAACCTAAAGGATTATTATTATTATAAGAAAAAACTCTCTATACATATGTATACAACTATGATGAGAGCGACGGAGACGATAACAGTAGAACAGCAGTGGCGACAGTAGAACAGCAGGTGGCGATAACAGTGGGGGGGCGGAGGCAGACGGTGAACTGAAATCGGAGGAAAAAATTACTCATCAAGCCACGCGCATGACGGTCTCAAACTCACAATACATACCATTACTTAGACTGCAACTCCACAAGGTACCGACACAGTTCCACAAGAGATCCCTCCACAGAGATATCACGCAGCATCCCAACTTCTCGATCAAAGTGTTGAGCCATGCTCGATCCATTCCTCCGCAACATGTAGTAAATCTTTATCAGACTAGCTCGGCACTTCATACATTGCTGGCAGGGGCGCACCGCCTCGTACACATATGTACCGCAGCGAGCACAATCACTGTTGTTATGACACTTATAGTACCAGAAATGTGAGTGTGTAAGCTTGAAATCAACCGGGGAGCCCATAGACTTATAACACTTCAGACACAATTTTCGCCCATCAGTTTTTTTCTGGTACACAGTACCCTGCACACACCATGATTGTAGGGTATAATACTCCACATCCTGTCGGTCTTCCTTAGCAACCAAAAACCTAAACATTTTCTTCACAAATTCGGATGAGTGATACAAGAGTACGTTCTAATAGCCCTATCAAATTATATATTGACTCAGGTACACACTTCTTCTCGATATTCACTGACGACTGAACGATTTAACATATAATCTTCAGAGACCCCCTCAATATTCACCTCAGGGTGGGGGGGGGTACTCATGTGACAGGAAATGGAATATCTACAGCGAGCTGATACAAAACACCTCAAATTCAATCGCATCTACAGAAAATGCTATACGATACCTCCAGAGTGTCTACAGTACTCTCAGATTTATATTTCGCCATGCATATGTGCTCTCAAATTCATACACATCTGCAGAAAAAATGCTAGTTGATACCTCCGGACAGTCTACAGCACCCCCACCTCTCAGATTTATATTTCCTTAAATATGTGGGTATTCAGTCAGAAATCTCACTGCTTCGGCACCAGTTCACGTCTCGAGCTACCAGTGATCAGACATACTACCGAGCAACTCCAGCTATCACGATTGAAACTACTACTACTACACATAGCATCGTAAGTCATCAATCTCATACTATAGCTCGTAAGCGATTCCATGACAAGCCCTGAAATCCTCATAATGGTGCAGAGCAATCAGGTGTCTCGCGCTTTTCACAGAGCGATGGGGCACCAGATAGTTCGAACCAGTGAAGCGCCGTGCAAACGCGCTGATGGAGGAGCGCTGTGCAAACGCGCTCGCAGGGACTTGACATGTTATTAGCTTACGTTCTAAACACTATCATAATACATAATATTCGGATGCGCGATTGCGGTTGCATTCATCAACCAACGAACTCGCGCTGTATAAGCGGCGACGTGGGGAGTTTGGCTGAAACATATCTCATACTATAGCTCGTAAGCGATTGCATGACAAACCCTGAAATCCTCATAATGGTGCAGAGCAGTCAGGTGTCTCGCGCTTTTCATAGAGCGATGGGACACCAGATGGCTCGAGCCAATGAAGCGCCGTGCAAACGCGCTGATGGAGGAGCGCTGTGCAAACGCGCTCGCAGGGATTTGACATGTTATTAGCTTACGTTCGAAACAGTATCATAATATTCGGATGCATGATCGCGGTTACATTCTTTAAAATTCTCCTATTGATACGGAAGAATCAAATGTCTCGCGCTTTTCACAGAGCGATGGAGCATCATATAGCATATATGAATGGAGGAGCGTCGTGCGAACGCGCTAACACAGGAGCGTTGTACGAACGCGCTAACACAGGAGCGTCGTGTGAACGCGCTGACGGAGTATCGTATAAACGCGCTCGTAGGAACCCGGCACGCCGAAGTAGACGATCCGGAAAGAGAGTACAAGCCCGCCGTAGCCAACGGGAGGAGCGAAGACAACAGAGAGAGAGGATCACGGAAATCTTAAGGAATCCCAACCCTCCACCCACGACTCCTATAAGCAGCAACACCAATGTGGTGTACCCTCCCGAGGGTAGTAGTATTAACCACGAAGACTGCCAGGAGCATCCCGAGATCGAGCCTCCACCCACGACTCCAATAAGCGATAACATCGATGTGGTGTACCCTCCCGAGGGTACTATTAACCACGAAGACTGCCAGGAGCAGCCCGAGATCGAGCCTCCACCCACGACTCCTGTAAGCGACAACAACAACGATGTGCCGTACCCTCCCGAGCATAATATTAGCCACGAAGACTGCCAGGAGCAGCCTGAGATCATCACGATAGACGACTCTGATGATGATGACTCAGCACCACCTGAGATAGCAGCCAACCCGCTTCGCAACTCATTCACTAGGGATCAGGGGCTATACTACATACCTGTAGTAGACCCCGTGACTGGGCAACAGTCACTATACATCTCTGATCCGCTAGTGAATGAGTTGCTGGACAATTGCCCAGAGGGGGTATTTCAATTCATACCCCCTCCATCTACAGTGATTATACAGGAGTTTAATGGTTAAGTTTAATTGTATCTATATCTTTGTGATAATAAAGCTAATAATTAAGTTAATGGCTCACGATCGAAAAGCGATGCTGATAAAACGTCTTCGGCTGGGAAGATATATGTATGTACCAGCACCCATCATAATCAATGATATGAGATCCTGTCAGTTATTAAACCTCAACCACTGATAACAATAGGCGCCGGTACAGAGCACGTACCAGCATGTCAAAAACCATACAAAACATGGACACTACTCCTCTCGAGGGTAGTTCATTTGTCTGAGGTAGAGATCTACCTCAGGAGGGTATTCCACCTCACCACCATCACCACCGCTGTTAGGAGCTGCATCCGCCTCCTCCTCCTCCAACACCTCCTCCTCCAGCTGTGATGATGATGATGATGATTCCAATACATCACCATCACCATCACCGTTGGAGGATACAGATGCCTCCTCCCAATACATCTCCTCCTCCTCATCCTCCTCCTCAAACACCTCCTCCACCAGCGGTGATGATGGTGATCCCCTTGGAGCTGCTAACAATCCGTCGTAGAAGCCGAAGCTTCTAGCAACGAATGTCACGCTATCCTCCGCGGGCCTCAATGCTCTCCACCGCTCGAGAGCCCGCCACAACCCCACCGAATAGTCGACAGCCCACGAGGGTGGTAGAGGCGACATCCCACGCATAATCCACACTTGGACTGCCGGGTCTCGGTTGAGCTGATCCACAACATGCAGAGCATGGCTGCGGATCCACTCCAGCGATGTGGCGGCGTAGAGATCCTGCGTATGCTGGTCCATGACAAACTAATGAGCTCTTACGATTCTCAGCTCGCCTTTGTACCTTCATCTTAAGGAGGGGGTTTCCACTCATGCAACTTTATATTCGCTATCACTACTATGACTCTTGGAAGGTGTGACACATGACGCCTCAAGGCACACTCTCAAATTCTGTCATATCTGCAGAAATGCTATTCACTACTCCTCAAGAGGGGATCACCTACATCTTTCAGATTATACTTTCCATAAATATGAATGTGCTCAACCAGAAAAAATCTCCCTGCTTCTCTTAATACATCTAGTTCATATAATATAATATCCAATGAATTCAATATAATTTTTCAACTTTTTTTTTCTATAGTTGTTAGGGTTTAGAGATTTTGAAACACTCTGAGCTGAACCACATTTATTATATAACATTCCTAGACCTCGTTGAGTACCAGTATAGTCTCAGAATGTTTTAACAATACATATACCCGGGTGCGATTGATACATAGACTACTCCTCCCAAAGCTATGTGATTCTACGTACAACATTCGTCAGCGGGCTGTATTCAACAATTCGATCATGTATAATCATACAATATGCCATAGTGTTTTCTGGAACGTTTTCACGACATTCAAACTCTAATCGCACATCAACAGCCGCACTCTTCAGAGACTCGTTTTGACGAGAACAATCCAAAACAACAAATGGTCCATAATGTAGAAAGTTGGTAACATCAAGCAGCGGCTCTCCAGAGCCGTAGTAGGATTCTTGAAATTTTGTATACATCTCATAGAGCAAAGCATACTTGTTTTTCCCAAAATCAATGTTTAAATCATCGTAGGGGTACGTTTCCGAGTTGAGGTGTAAACGGATGTTGGAAAGAGTACAATGATCGAACAGCGAGACCCTTTTAGTCAAATCATTTTTTCGAGCAGTTTGCAGAGCGAATACGACGTATCGAGGCTTCTCCATCTGCGTTGCAGCCTTTACAGCCCACGTATGCTTAGTTGTCATCTGCAGGAGGGGATATTCATAGAGATCCCATGAACGGAAGCACATATTAATCGCTCTACCACTCTCCAACACACGTAGCATAGAGAATTTTTGTAGCTCTTCTAGAGTGACATGAGGCATCCGCCACTGTACCTTATGCAGCACAAGACTGTATGTTGCACCGGACGGGCCATGTATAGCATTATCATCCGTGCGAGAACGTATCAGTATAAGCTCATGACGAGCGTTTATCACAACATGCTTATAGTCCTCACAGAAGCCGAAGAGCATGCTCAGCGGCACACAGAAGTTAAAGTCAAATGGTGCATGACCTATGTCATCGGAACCTCCCATACACTTCCAACCAGCATTACCCAACACCTTGCTCTTCCCAGCTGAGAGGCTCAAGTAGTTCTTCAAGGTTGATGTTATACCAGGATTCCTAGCTCGGTCTATTTCAGTACCATCGAGCTCATACCGTATCTCATCGAACAGAAAGGCTATACAGTTATTGTCTAGAGATATTGTGTCTCCCCCCACTGCCCGATTTATATGGGTTAGCTTCCCTTCAACATATAAGAAGCTTCGGCATGGTAGCAGATACAAATCTTGCTGCTGGATAGGTATTCTTATCTCATCACTATTCCCCAAGGATGCATTGACATATGGGTTATATCCATGCAGCTCTACCTTAGTTATCCGATTATCAAAGGCTGGGGTACCGCTGATGTTTAGAATGTTATCCGACATCTTTATCGCTGTGCAACTTTAAATCCCATAGACCGTAAAAACTCGATGTTCGATGCACTTAACTGCACCGCTTTTCTAGTATTATACTCTTCAGCAGCCACTCCACATGTGTTGAGACTCTTCCTGCTAGCTGGTTGTAACCATGTGTTAACGTTCCAACTGTTGTTGTTGTTGTTGTTGTTGTTGTTGTTGTTGTTGTTGTTGTTATAGACCAGCATGCTATGAGGTAGTCTCAACCGCGTCGTCGTACGTGTAAACGTATAGTTATCTCCTCCCCACGAAAATCTATTAACTGACCGGATTGATCGGTTATCCGAATCGTTAAGTCGTGTATTGCTCGAACAACGATTGGGAGGTAAATGACTCGTGGCGGTGACTCCGATATCTTATATCCTGGGGGGACTCTGGGTGAGAACTCATGTATGTATCTCAGTGCATGTATGCACTGGTCGACCATTGCTATACGAACCGCTAGTAACATTACACTCCACCCTAATCATATTCACACTCATGATGCTTATTGGTGCATCGGACTCGTGCCACACGTTCGGTAAGAGAATACGGTTTGTGGAAAACCCCAACAGCAACCCCACATTATCAGGCTTCATGAAGTTAACTCTGAAGGTGCTGCAAATTTCACTCTTCATAGTGTTATTATTAGCTCGTAGTATGAACGAGTGATCTTCGTCACTAGCTGTCTTGCGCGGATACCGTCCAAGTATTTCACGTTTCAGAAGTCTGGCGATAGCCTCCAACTCATATGATCCATCAGGAATTATGATCTCTTCATCATGATCGCCAAAGTAGAATTTGTTGTTTCCATTGGCCGAGCTAATGTTTGGTATTGTATGATAAGTTTCAAAGCTCATCAAACCGAGTTCATAACCTCCACCACTCAGATCTATTGGCGGAAAATGGGTAGATGACAGCAAGCTACCTCTGCCTGATACAGTGAATGTTAGTGACATTTTCAAGAGAGATCATCCACTATGTGTGCTCAGTATGAAGGTTTGGTGGGAAGTATATCCACCAGGGATCGCCGGCAGTTTTTTATAATAGGTTCTCGCGGAGAAATTTCACACATAATTGACCACAGTTGCTTTCATCATACTCTTGTAAACGCCTATGGTTGTATCTGATTCTTGTCACATTACCGAAGTAGCGTACCAATTCGTTCGGAGGACGAAGGTTCCCAAAACTGTCGAAATATTTTACACTTGCGCCATGCTTAACGTATGCCGTCCAGTGCGTCCCAGGACCTCGATCGCTGTCTAGATTAACTATACCACACTCGCGAGCCTTTGCCTCACCTGGTAAATTATCACGCATGAACACCCCTCGGAAGTGTGGTATGTCTTTGCACCAGTCTTCCAGCTGATAATTTGAGGTACCCATACTAGTAGTCAAACTCCCCCTCCTGCTTAACGTTTTTTTTTTTTTTTGGTCTTTACCCCTTCTCCCCGCTTGTACGGTGATAGGTATAAGCCTTGCCCCTCCATCACACGGTTATGTCGCTGGATTTCCTCAAGCTGTTTCTGAGCAGCTCTCTTAGCAGCGACGGATTTGGCTATAGATGAGGCTCCTGTAGCCAATGCTCCTAGGGCGCCCAAAGCAGGAAACAGTAGCGGTAAAAAGCCTCCACGCTTAGCTATTGACAGTATCCTATACCGTTTTGTCTTCTTTTTCTTTTTACCGTCTTGTGGTTTTTTCTTCCCTCCTACTCCCATTCCTAGTCTACGTTTCGTCTTCATAGCCGTCCAGACAGCTGCGGCTGTTGCTCGTTCACCAAGTGTAGAATCCTTAGCTGCTAGACGTTGCAGTGCGCTTTCACTCAATATCTTGTCAGCTTCGTGGCGACCTTCTATATCCTTCCGCTGAGAATATGCAATGTCGTGTCTTCTACACGCGGCGTCCAAAGGGTTAACTCCTTGCTCTCCACGAGCCAATCGACGCTCTAAACGCGTACCAGGACCACAAAATTGATACCCAGGCACATGCAGTTCGATTGGTAGGGAATCAATTACTTTATTCAGGAGTCCAGCCATAGAGATGATTCCTCAAGCATAGCTGCCCTTGAACTAACATATCAGTTAGTTCTCAACCGTATTATATATCCAGTCTTCCACTAATAGATACCCCAACAACCCTACTGAACTGCTATACCGATCGGTTGAACTGCTAAACCGATCAGTTGAACTGCTAAACCGATCGGTTGAACTGCTAAACCGATCGGTTGAACTGCTAAACCGATCGGTTGAACTGTCAAAACCGATCGGTTGAACTGCTAAACCGATCAGTTGAACTGCTAAACCGATCGGATGAACTGCTAAACCGATCGGTTGAACTGCAAAACAAATTGGTTGAACTGCTAACTTGAGACCAACAGGTCTACCGAACTGCTGAATCAACCCGTAGAACCTAGCTAGACAAGTTTGTCGAGCTGCCTACCTGGACTATGCAACGTATATATACTGCTCCGAATCACGTATTGCTGTAGTAGAGTACAAGCATCCTCCCACCATGCGCTTTGTGAAACAGCCTATAAGTATTATAATACCTACAAGTCGTGCTTTTAATGAACCTAATAAGCATCGGAGGCATGGCACACTTCTACCCAATAGTATACGTTGCGTAATATGTGGTCCATCAAACTGTGGAAAGACTAACACTATGGTAGGACTACTCGAGAGTCCAAACGGGTTACGATTTGAGAATGTATATGTGTACTCAAAATCGCTGAATCAATCTAAATACAGATATTTGGAAGAAGTGCTATCATCTGTGGAGGACTTGGGGTATTTTCCCTTTGCAGAGAACGTTAGTGTGATATCACCAGCCGATGCGTTACCGAACTCGGTATTTATCTTTGATGACGTTGCTTGTGATGATCAGAATGTAATGCGGGAATACTTCGCTATGGGTAGACACTCAAATGTAGACTGCTTCTACTTGAGTCAGTCATACGCTCGAATACCGAAGCATCTGATCCGTGATAATGCAAATATGATCATACTATTCAAGCAGGATGGCACGAATCTTAGACACGTATATTGTGATCATGTCAATACTGACATGCCGCTCGAAAGGTTCACAGAGTTATGTGTGAAATGCTGGGACAAAAAGTATGGTTTCCTCGTTATAGACAAGGACAGTCCTGTAGATGGTGGTCGGTACCGGTGTGGGTTTAGCGATTTTGCAATCATCAGTCATGAGGATATAACACCATGATTTCAGCGTTGCGATCATACGTTCTAAAGGTGTCGTTGGAACCAGTTGTCGTATTTTAACTGCTACGTATAATGGATGAAGAGAAGAAGAATATGGAGCGTGCTAAACATGAAGCGGTTGCGAAGGAGATAGCTAAGACTAGTGCTGCTATACGCAAGAAGTATCTCGCGCTGAAGGTGGGGAAGAATGATGCTGACGCAGCTTTGGAGACAAACCTGCGCCCGATACTTGAGCCGCTGAAACAGCTGGCTGGTAATAGCAACGTTGTCAAGCAGCAGTCCTTTGATAGTAGTGATGCAATCAAGCGACAGTCGCTATCATTGCAATCATCACCACCACCTCCACAGGCATCTATACTCGATGATTATGCACCATTAAAACCACATGGTATAAACAAAATGCTTCCGACAGCTGTAGGAGTGAAAAGGTCACGTCCTGACAGTATGACACCGAGACATTCAACTCCATTCAGAAACATTCAAATCAAGAAAGCTCGACTGAGACAATTTGACGAGGCTGTGTGGGATCGAGATGTCGATAGTGTGGAGCATGCTAGTGGTACATCTCCTGAGCCGATGGATTCTACTCCGTCAACGAGCAGTAATTACGCTACTCTCCCAGATAGCTCAATGCGTGAAATTCTGCAGGATAGTTCCGAACAGTCTCTGATCAATGTGATGGGACCTCTGGCTAAACGATATATGCAACTGCTCTACACAGATGTTGCTGACAATGTATATGGCATCTTCTATGATAATGGTGCAATGCGTATTGGTAATACAACCTTCGACGTGAACGCTGATGACAGTATTGTAGTTGGTACAACAAGATACGTAGGGACTGAGGGTCTCTATGAGCTGATATTCATGAAGATGCCTGATCCGAAGAAGTATACTGAACGGGATCTCATAGCATACAAGGACGTTCTACTGAAATCCAGTGCACACAAGTGTAAACACTCTCCATCAAAGCAAAAGAAGGGTAATAAGGGGTATAAGTATAAACATATCATAAGAAAGCTATTTCCCACCATTGATGGATCAGTTGTGGGAAGCGGACTTGAGACATATACTCAATACCCGATGGTTGTATCGAATAACGCTATCGATTATGTGCATTGGGACGATCCGAATGAGCTGGTGGATCGTATGAGGCTGTTGGTTTCCTCGCAGCGTGCTGGTCATACGGGTCACAGTAATGAATTAACATCCATAATTGAAGAGCTTCGTGAGGTGGGGCTGATTATAAATTAGATGTTTTACGAGATTGCAGTTCAGTATGGTGGGAGATGCCAATCAACAAGTTTGGAGAGCTGCTGGGAGCGGGTGTGGAAGTTACTCAACAGCCGGTGAATCACATTCGTAATATTGCGTTGTGTCTTGAGGGGACAACCTTCAATGCGCGAGATGTCAGGATTGTGCGTGTAGCAGACCCTGAGGCTGCAAGTGATGTTGTAAACTTACGATACATGTATGACCTCCTGAATAAACTTCGCTCTGAAATTGATGAAAAATTTCGTCTAATGAAGGGTATGGCCGATACGAGTGAGTCTCAAATTAGTAATATTGCGCTGTGTCTGGAGGGGACAACTTTCAATGCGCGAGATACCAGGATTGTGCGTGTAGCAGACCCCGAGGCTTCATGTGATGTTGTAAACTTACGATATATGTACGACCTCCTGAGTAAACTTCGCTCTGAAATTGACGAAAAGTTTCGTCTAATGAAGGGTGTGACCGATACGAGTGAGTCTCGCATTAGTAATATTGCGCTGTGTCTAGAGGGGACAACTTTCAATGCGCGAGATGTCAGGATTGAGCATGCAGCAGACCCCGAGGCCTCATGTGATGTTGTAAACTTACGATATATGTATAACCATATGAGTAAACTTCGCTCTGAAGTTGGTGAAAGATTTGATCGAATGAAGGAAGTGCTTAATATGCGTGAGTCTCAAACTAAGCGTGATCTGGCAGCTTCCC
Source organism: Crossocerus cetratus (assembly GCA_963675795.1). Lineage (NCBI taxonomy): Eukaryota > Metazoa > Arthropoda > Insecta > Hymenoptera > Crabronidae > Crossocerus > Crossocerus cetratus. The sequence goes on from OY776671.1 coordinate 6,673,330, forward strand.
TTCGTGTGTTTGTATCAGCTGAAGTGCGGAAGCAACTTGCCGGTTGAGGTGTAGCGGTATAAACATGAGCAAAATAAAAACGAAACTGGTTGAGGAGTTGCATGCGCCGGCCAGACGTAACTTTCCACGCAGACGTGTCATCGTTCATGGGATTGACGATCTATGGCAGGCCGACCTCGTAGATGTTCGAGCATTCGCAAAGGATAATCGAGGGCACCAGTATATTCTAACGGTAATAGATGTGTTTAGTAAGTATGCGTGGGCTCTCCCTCTCAAGAGCAAAGGTGCAACCGATGTATCTAAGGTTTTTGCAAGCATATTACGCAGTGATGCGAGAGTACCTAGAAACCTGCAGACGGATATGGGTAAGGAGTTTTATAATACGAGCTTTCAAGGTTGTATGAAAAAACATTCCATTAACCACTACTCCACATTCAGCATCATGAAAGCTTCTGTAGTGGAGCGTTTCAACCGCACACTTAAGAATGCGATGTGGAAGTCCTTCTCGTTGAACGGGTCTTACCGCTGGATTAACACCCTTGCCTCGCTAGTGTCCGACTACAATAGTCGCAAGCATAGAACTATCAAGATGCGTCCCATGGATGTTAATTGTAGCAATGAGAAGCACCTCCTGACAAGTGTGTATAGCAACCTGAAGATACTTGGACCTGCGAAGTTCAGTGTTGGTGATAAGGTGCGTGTCAGCAAGTTCAAAACAGTCTTCGATAAGGGATATACACCGAATTGGTCGACAGAGGTGTTTGAGATTTGTGAAGTTAAGCGAACAAATCCAGCGACATACTCTCTCAAAGATTCTGGGGGCGATCCGGTTGCAGGTGGATTCTACGAGCAAGAGCTACTCAGGACAGCGCATCCAGATGTACATTTAGTTGAAAAGGTGTTGCGGAGGAGAGGTGATAAGTTGTATGTGAAGTGGTTGGGGTTCAATAATACACATAACTCATGGATTGATAAAAGTGCTGTTGTATAGACTCTAAAAACATTGAACGATCTTTGTTATCTCTCAATAAACAGCTCCTTAGTCAACTAGTCTCTACAAAGTGTTGTCTCATACCTCCTGAAACATATGGTTAATTCATTCTTCAGTGTTACATATCCTAAAGTGTCCCCAAGGGAGTGTGCATATCGAATTTTGGAGAATATATCGTTTATCATCGTGGGGGCTGAGAGCGAGTTTCTTCTCGCGTATTGTGAAAACGTTATGACGTATGGATCTGATACAGTTTTGTTCGACGGTTTTCTCAACATTATTCCTTAGACACCTAACATAATCATCGAACTGTATGCACTTGGCTGTAACACTTTTCTTAATACCCTTTATCTTCTTTTCGCATCTCTCTTTACCATGTACCCGTATGGCATACATTTTAGATCTCAGCCCAACGAATTCTGTCATGATCAAACCACAATTCTCATCCTTCATTAATCCTGGAACCTTTTTGTTTGCACGCGGTATACTGTAGGGGTTGTTATCATCGTAGTCGCTAGTATCGAATTGTGCCAAATCTTGTTTCATGATCTCATAGATATCGTCACAGCTAATCTCATAGATGAGGCTATCAGTATCTGTATACATAACCTTACAACTTTCACCAAATTTGGGGAGCATGTACTCGTAGTGGAATTTGTATAAACATATTTTGGATATTTCTAGAATACACATTCCAACATATATAGGCTTAGAGATATTAATGCTAAGCTTCCGCATTTGAACAGCTATGAGATCCTCTGAGAATACTGTACGGCTATGGAAATTAGGCTTTGCGATCGCTGTCTCTGCACCATACCGACCGCACCATTGCGTGAACAGTTTCACATCAGCATGGTTACGCACATTCTCCATCGTCTTACCAAACACAGCATTGTTCATTAGTTTATAGAGGTTCTTGCTGAAATCGTTGGTGGATTGTGTTCGTAAGTGTGTATTTAATTGTATATAATCATGCAACCATGGAGACTGTTTAAACTCCAAGATACGGTGCACCTTCAGCAGCTTCAACCCATGTTTCATACACAATTGTAGATGTCGATAGTGTATTATGTACCGTGTCTTGTTGTTCAGTGTAGCAAGCAGTTTTTTCTGTCTGCTCCCCCTCCGCTGCAGCGGGCTGAGCTCGTGGTTTGCGCAGAAGGGGAGATCAGCATGCATATCATGTATATTTTGTGGGTATTGTAGATCGACTTCTAATACGTATCCTACTTGACTGTTCTCCGGAATAGCTTTTATGTCAAAGGTTGCTACTGCATCTTCATCATTCTGCTCGATCCATCGGAAACCTCCATACGGTAGAGGTTGGGACATTGCCCAGCCGTAGAGATTGTTAACATCGAAATACATTAGGTATGTAGAGCTCTTTGCAGGGTCATATGTTGGTAGGTGCTTGTTGTTGGCACTTGCATACCTATGTGAACACTGGCTCAGTCCACCGCGTATTCCACGCTCTATGAATAGAAGCATATCGATATCTGTTAATAGTTCGAACTCTATACCGGTGTGCTTTAGCATTGCATCCCGTGTGAAACCCGGGAGGGTGAAGTAGTGCGCCGGATCAAGCTTATAACTTGCTATACAGTTCTCTCTGAAACTCTCGAACACATCGGTTAGCAACAACGTGTCAATCTTCATGTAGAGGCTACAATATTCTCCTAACGTTCGAACCTTGAAGCGTTTCCACACTTCTTTAGCATGTTGATAATCATTATCGCTAACGTGACAATCGTTCAGACGGCTGTAGAATGCCTCTTGTGGTGGTAGCTCCGTGTCGTTAAGCTTACTGTAGGATGTTATGTATTCATAGGGAAAGACACCCTTCCTTGTCAAGAGTTTCAAGTCTGTCTCAGACAGGTGTTTAAATTCCCGTTGCACGGTACGTAGTTGGTTCGGTCCGCTCAGGTATGATGATAGTTTATCGAGACTTGAGCTAAGGAATTTGAATGAGTCAATGAAGCGGAACTTTACGCATTTTTTACTGCGCCAACCCCCCTCGCCAGTATCTGCCACATGTTTGGTGAAGGATATGTACTTCTCCTTCGTTATTGGTAGAAGGTCAATTTTACCGTCAAACGCCTTCGCTAAGGCCATTATGACGAATGATGTTCTAGAAACATTTTGTATGCCGGAGTTCTCGACGGGGTGAAGGCTTGCGGTGACTGCCCAGAAAAAGCATGTGTCGTCCACACAATTGATATTTATGACGGCTTTCTTCAATTGTATGGCTCTTGGTAGAGGTATGCTCCCTCCTGGACAGATGGGCTGGTACCTGTTTATATTTATCATTAAATGTAGAACCCTCCGCAGAGCCCAACCGCTATCACGTTCTTGAAATTCCGACATTTGTGTTAATATTGGATGTTCCACATCGCGTGTGTACCAGCGACGTAAGTTGCTAGATGGATCAAGCTCGCTGTTCCGCGTATTGAACCCCTTCACGCTGACTGTTCCGTCTAGCACATATTCGGCCTCCATGGTTACATTCACCTTCACATTACGGTGTTGGTTGATACCCTCAGTTACACGTCTGGTACCATTCTTCGTGCATCACGAAGGAAGTGTTTGGGATCGATGTGCTGTGAATTGATAACAGCGCTTGTGGAAATCCGATCCATGAATGCTGATTCGATCTCTACAAGAGTGAGGCTGGATGCTCTTGTTGATTGTGTGTCACCATGTAACCCTCTACCAACACGTACAAACCGTTCCTGCACTGTCACTTTCAAGCACTTTATACGCGTTAGAACACATACTATATGACGTTTTGTACCAATTGATAACATGTCTCTATTCTTTTCAGTGTGCTCGGCTATGAGAGCTAAACACTCGTCGCACTGATTCAACCACTCGCGGTATTCGTTCACGTTCCGTAATAATATCGATGAAGCTTTCAGCTTCTTCAACATGTCGCTTGTGATATCCATGATTACGTGTATGCTTACAAAATCTGAATGAGGTATCGCAGTTCGTTTTATATGCATGCGGGGAGGGTAGGGGAGTCTTCATTGTAAGTGTGCTCGCTACCAATATCTTTCTGCTGTTACGACATTTTGGGTCGCTGTCGGGGGACCTTGATTTTCTATCGATACTGCATTTTTAGGGTATGGCAGTAGCTGTTAGGGTCACAGGGACAGTTGCTGATGTAGCAATTTGATGGCTACGTGAGCTCAAGGTTACTGTGTCGTATGCGCTTCGTTGGTAGCTACGTGAGATCAGAGTTGTCATGTGTGTGTGTGTGTGTGGGTTGTCGACGCAGCAATTTAACGTCATGCATATCGACGGATAGATTGGAGCTGAAGGTTAGCAGACCAGGTGTCTAGTTTCCATCAGCAATAATCAAGGTTGCTGATGCAACAATTCAACCTCGTGGATATCGACGGGTAGATTGGGTTTCAAGGTTAGCTCCTCGTGGATATCGACGAGAAAATTTGAGCTTAGGGTCAGTTGACCAGGTGTCTAGTTTCCATCAGCAATTTTCAAGGTTGCTGATGCAACAATTCGCCCTCGTGCATATCGATGGGTAGATTGGGTTTCAAGGTTAGCTGACCAGGTGTCTAGTTTCCGTCAGCAATTTTCAAGGTTGCTGACACAGCAATTCGCCCTCGTGCACATCGACGGGTAGACGCGGTGACGTCACCGCGCGAAATTTTTGGTGTCCCAGAAACCGCTTTGTTTAATCTACTGAAGGCAATGCTACATTAACATGTTTGTAGAGTGAGGAACGGTAGCTATACTCATTGACGCGCTCAATCAGGCGCGCTCTGGGCGCGCGCGGCCGCGCGACTGCCCGTGTGCGGTGCACCGGGCTTCAAAAAAGACGACCGCGGAAAGACGGCGTGTGCACGCCCGTGTGCGGTGACTCGCCTTCAAAAACGACGGCCGCTGAAACGCGGCCGCTGATGCTCGTCCGCGGGGGCCCTTACTTTTGGCAATATATGAATGATTGAACTTATCAAATTATTTGTAATATATGTAGGTATGATAGCAATCAAAGTGAAGCAGTCTACTTCATTTTGCTTATCTGAAATGAAACCGCGAAAGACCCCGGTCTAATATGAATGTAACATATATGCCTGTACATATATTCATCATTCATTTATCGTATTAAAATGAGTGCAGCTTTACAGGCTCTTAAGAATAATGCGAACGGATCAAATAGTTACAATGACGAAGCATCTGATAAAGGCGTCGAACGATTACTGCACCTATATCCTGTAATGTAACTCGCGGGGCGAGACAACTCCTCGCCTTCCCGTAAAGAAATATCTCTCGCGAAATTAGAATTGGGGCTCTAAGAGCCATCTATCGTATGCGGACGTCTCCAGCCAGGTTCTCGCTAAGCATTTGTAGCCAATCCTAACGCTTCTTGTATTTCCGCGAGCCTATTAGCGCCCGTCAGGAGCGAGGGCTCCTGGTACCTTCGAACAACCGATTCAACTTCGCATCCCGTGGACCCGGCCTGGAGAGCTGAGCAGGAGGAGCAGCAGCATCCGAAGGAACTCCAGCGAGGGATTGGTCATCTTCCTGGACGACTGGACGACCGCAGGCGTTCATGTGGGGTCCAGCTGAAGAACCAGTATTCACGATGATCGGACTTCGGCAGGAAATTTCGGCGCAGGGCGACGGCCCTGGCGCCTGCTCAGCTCAGGGCACAGCGAGGACCACTAGGATTGGCGGGGACTTAGGGACCAATAGACAGGCCGGTTTTCGGGGACAAAGGGGTCGTAAGCGAACGGCTAGCGAAGCGCGTTAGGACCGGCACTCGTTGTAGAAGCGTGCGTGCGAGCGGACGTAGCCGAATTATCGCCCTAGCGCCCATTAGCAAATTTGCGCCGTATAGAAGGAAGGAAGGACGGACGAGCGTACCAGGACTGTCTCCGTCCGAGAGTCATATTAGCGCCCGGCTAGTATTCATATCTTTTCGGTAAGCGAATCATTGTACCGGCGGGCTTTTGCGTGAGACTTCGCTCTTGTACGAAGTCTCAGCCCGATACTCGCTTCCTTTCCGCCCTTCTGGCGATCTTTGTTCTTCACGTTGACTGCAAGCGCATTTTGGATTTTCTCGCGATCTCTACTTCGACTTGTGCATGAAAAGGTGACCTTCCGGCAGGTTTAGGCGCCTCTACAACGGGCCTTTATCAATATCGTTACCATTGTCGAGCCCATTTGTTTCACTCCATCTATCGCGGCATACTCGTGCAATCTAGTTTCTGTTAATTATCGCGATTTAGGCTCGTGCCGACCACCTGCGTATTGTACTTTGTGACTTCTGCGACCGAATATCTGTTGCGTCATCACCTAACGGACGCGTGCCACGCACGAGCCGCAGTACACCGGCCTCGTGCGTCGCCTCTAATCTTTTGTCCAAGTATTCGAACCTTCGAATAAAGAAACAATTGTCGCATTTAATCGTTCTGCCTAGCTCTCTCGCCGAATCCACCTGCTCTCTTCGCGTTCCTGACTAGCCTGGGAATCCGCCCGGGAATTTTCTTGCCGATTGAACTCGATTTTCGCGTTAACTAAAACTTTCAGTAGTTTATTAACGTTGTTGGCACTTTGGTGCCTGGCGCCCAATCTCGCGTTTGTGTTCGGATTTGGTTAAGCACAAGTTCAGTATTATCGGAAGGGCTTCCCGGCCGAAGTGTAGAGGACGTGGGAAATTAAGAGGGAAAATACTTTCGAGTCGAGTCTCCCTCAAAAGTAAAGTAGAGACTGGCTTTAGTTCGTGACTGGCTTTAGTTCTTGCTTCTGTCGCCTTGAGACTTCTGTGTCTTTCGTTCTCTCTCTCTTTCTTGCTTTCCCGAATTTCTTCCGGCGAACCAGATTTCGCGGCCGGAAGAAATTCCTTTACAATCCTTATGTTTTGAAACAACACTATTTCCTAGGTAAAATCGCAATCCCATAGAACGACGAGAAGCCCGGTTTATTCAACATTCTTCTTTCCATTTATATCTTTCATAGCTAAAGTTCGTGAGTCAGAATAGAGGATTCTTCCTCCAAAATCATATTATTATGAACTGTCACTGCATCTCGTCAGTATGCCTAACCCCACAGCACGCCGCGCTGCCAAGCTTTGGTCTGACGTTTGGCGCGAATAGCCCTCTAAATTAGGCGCCACCTCGTTCTTGGCGGGCGACCTAAAGTACTCACAAATATTGACATATGCGATAGAACGATGGCGAAATCTGGCAAAAAACAAGGTTACGCGGGGCCACTTCCTACGGCTTCATTTCTTACAGTTTCAAGATAAAGTATAGCTTGGCGTGTTCTCTAGTTCATAAGGAAGACCGCTCTGGTGGTTATTTTGGAAGGAAAACACGGGAATGACACAAATATACCTCAGCAAAAAGCCAGAATATTTCGCGACCATATTGAAAAATGTGTAGATTTTGAACGACTAATTTGCTATAAAAATAACACAATACCATGAAACTACTACCAGAGCGGTCTCTATTGAACTTTCCTCTTTCTATTGAAATCTTTCCCGACCCAGAATCATGTCACATAAGCGAGCAGGAAGTGGCCCCGCGAACTCATATTTTGGGCCAATTTCGCCGGTCAAACAGCGACCCTGCATTACCGCGGCAGACTGGAGCCTAGCCCCTTAAAGGGGCATATTATATTGTTACGGCCTTGGCGCCCAGTTGTATCAAACACCTGTCAGCCCTGGTCCGAAGCCCTGAACATTGTCCTTAACTACCCGCCGTTCCAGTATCTAACATGTTACACGACTGTCAGTCTAATGCTGGGTCTTATCCTGTGTGCACGCATTCCCGGTTCTTAAATATACGCCTTTACCCATCTAATAATCAGCCTCGTCCATGCCTATTACGCGATCCACGTCCGCGACGCGTAACATTGGTGTCAGAAGTGGGATTCCTTCCACTTCTACGGAGATTTTCGAACAAAGGGATATAGAATTGGGGAAATGTCCGGAGGTGACACAGCAGGAGCCAGCTTGATTTCCCAGGGACAATCACGGCAGGAGGAACAGCCTCTACAACCAGCGCTACCACCAGCGGAACCGTCCATGCTTCTGGAGATCCGGAGTCTTTTCGGTGATCTCCGACAAGATATGCGACAGTCCGAAGAACGGAACACTGCTGCTATCAATACTCTTCGCCACGACATCTCGGCACAGACCCAGCAGTTCCGCACGGAAGTTTCGACCGAATTGCAGGGATTCGAGGCTCGCTACGAGGCGCGGTTTCGGGCTCTTGAGCAAAGTTTGAGTATCCCACACGCCTCTCAAACACCTAATGCTTCCTCTTTTCCTTCCATTTTTTCCGTGCCTTCTGTCGCTCCACGCCCCGTCCCTGTCCCGTGCGCTCCGCTCCCGGCCTCAGTCCCTACTGTAGTTTCTAACGTTCGTTTTCCGAAATTCAACGGCACGTCTTGGTCAGACTTTAAAGCCCAGTTTACGTCGATCGTACAGATTCATAATTTGGACAATAGCGCGAAAGTTTCCGGTCTTTTAAATTCGCTGGACGGTCCAGCCGTTTCAGTTCTCAACTCGCTCAGTGAGGCCCAACGAATTGATGTTGATTCGTTGTTTTCCGCGTTAGAATTGCGTTTCGGGCAATTCCAATCGACTAGTTCAAGTGGAACGAAATTCTATAACTGTCGACAGAAATTCGGACCGAGTATTCAGTCGCTCGCTGCAGAGATTGGAGATCTCATCCTTTTTGCTTTTCCGAATGTTTCGGCTGAAGCTAAAGATAATTTGGCCATGTCGCAGTTCATTAATGCGCTTCACGATTTCGAGCTTCAAAAGCAACTTTATCGTTTAAACCTTAATTCTTTTAGTGAGGCCGTTGCGAAGGCTGTCGAGTTCGATTTCATCGAACGCAACTTCAGCGGGGCTCGTATGCCACCTTCAGAGCGTTCGGCTCCTTTCTATCGTTCCGATGCTCCGGTTTGTCGCGATGATCTTCAAACATCGCGGGAATTTGTTCCGCGTCAGACTTCATCGTTTAATAACTCGCGTGATAATAATTCTTCTCAAAATTCTTTTTCATCTCGTGGTCCGGTCACTTTCTTCAAGTGTGGTAAAGTCGGTCATTTTCAACGCGACTGTATATCGGGTCAAACACGTAATAGTAATTCGAATACCAATTCGCAATCCCAGAGGCCGGGAAACGCGAACGGTCCGAATTAAGAGTGGCGGATTCGAGACCGACGGTTGTGGCCCCCATTAAAAAGGCTTTTGTTCGTACGGTTACTCGTACTGATGATGCGTTACGTTCTTCTGTGTTCCGGAATATTCTTTCTGTTATTGTTCATGATTTTGTTGTTTCGCATTTAACTACTTTATTTTCTGTGGAGATGTTTGACGTTGCGAGCCTGCATTTGGCTTCTACTTTTCCTGTTGAAGGTACTTCGGTTTCTAATGCTTTGTGTAAAATCGGTTGTGAGTCAGATAATACTTCGGGACTATATGTGAGTGGTTCTGTGGATCGTAGTCCGACGAATATGTTAGTAGATACCGGTTCTACTGTGTCTCTTTTGCGATTTGATGAGTCCCTGCATGGTTACCCGGAACGCGCGTGTGGATCTTTCGGGTTCAACCTCCATTCCGTTGATGGATCGAGCTTAGTGGGCTCGATTGTAGGGAAGAAGTGTTGCCTTTTCGAGATAGGTAATTTGAGCGTGAAGCATGATCATTTTAATGAAGAGTTCGAACAGGTTGGTCTGGGAGACTTCTCCCAATATAGGAATAGTCCGGGAGAACATTCTATTTGTCGTTTGCCCTTACGTCGAAGGGAGGAAGTTGATAAATTAATTCGGTCTAAGGTAAAACGAGGAGATTATCGTCGAGTGGAGAATCCACAGAATTGTTTCTACGGTGTGGACAAGGGTCTAATGGGAAAAGTGTCGCGAGGACACGTGTCAAAGAGCTATTTTGACTATTTAGACAACGTTTTTGTTTATAACAAGACCTATGAAGAGGAATTGAGAAACTTGAGACTACTATTGGCAGGTCTTAGACGATTTATAGGGAATGTCACAGAAATTGTTCGTCCAGCAAAATCTACTTTCGTTTGGTCGCGGTCTTTTCTAAGAACGTTTGAGGAATTAAAGGGGAGACTCAAAGTGTGAATAGAATTAATGATGTTATTTATAGAATACATCGTTCTCCTAAAAGCAAATTTCGGGTAGTTCATAAACCGTTTAGCGAAATATTTCACTCGTCATCTTTTTTCTATGTGAATGCTTGTTGAATGAAAGTTCTTTGTATGTGTGTACTCCTATGTTATCTCCGTGGTGTGAGAACGTGGTGGGAGTGAGATACGTAGGAGTGTTGGTCTACTGCTCCATCCGTCAACCCATTGCTGTCTAACTCTGAGAAGTTAGCCATGGGGATGAGCGGTCAAAATGGAGAAAGAAGAGAACAGCCTAGGCGTGGCCGGGTTATGTCTCTTCGGTGTAACCAAATTTATGAAAGTTTTGATTGAATGTAACGAAATTTACTCTAAAGAAATCTCTCTTTCTTTTGAAATTCTCCTGTAACTTTTTACTCGCCTTTAATTCTTTATATTTCGAGGTAATTGGAGACCCCGTTCGAGATGCCTACCCAGAATATTTTTCCTTCCATCACCTATTACTTCCTGTCCGTGGAACTTCATGCTACGATCCAGACCTGAAGCCTTTTACAAATGTGTACATCTTGGAAAACAACCTATCTTCTCCCTGACCTGTTTTCGTCTCGTCCACGGTTTTTGAAGCGGTTTTCCCTGGACCTCGAGCAAATGCTGAGACGATATCTGGCTGGATTAGACCGCTACTTCCATCTAATTCCTGATCCACCAGACATATTGAAAGAAGACCATCTACGTTCGCGGACGAACGTCTTTTTCACGGAGGGGGGTAGTGTTACGGCCTTGGCGCCCAGTTATATCAAACACCTATCATCCCTGATCCGAAGCCCTGAACATTGTCCTTGACTACCCGTCGTTCCACTATCTAACATGTTACACGACTGTCAGTCTAATGCTGGATCTCATCCTGTGAGCACGCATTCCCGGTTCTTAAATATACGCCTTTTCCCATCTAATAAACAGCCTCGTTTATGCCTATTACGCGATCCACGTCCGCGACGCGTAACAATATCAAGAGACAAGGTCTTGTCTCGGGCCAAGTATAGAGAAAGGCAGACCTTGTATATATTTATTTATTGTATTGTTACATATATATATTGTGCCTTTTACAAATGCGTACATGTGTACATCTTGGAAAACAACCTATCTTCTCCCTGACCTGTTTTCGTCTCGTCCACGGTTTTTGAAGCGGTTTTCCCTCGACCTCGAGCAAATGCTGAGACGATATCTGGCTGGATTAGACCGCTACTTCCATCTAATTCCTGATCCACCAGACATATTGAAAGAAGACCATCTACGTTCGCGGACGAACGTCTTTTTCAAGGAGGGGGATAGTGTTACGGCCTTGGCGCCCAGTTATATCAAACCCCCCCCCCCCCCAACACCCCCCCCCGACATTAAAATGTTAAAAAATGCGCCAAGTAGTTTTGTCTACCTCTCTACAGTTTAATCCCACAGCAAAATTTACCAAAAATATAAACGGATATCATTCAAAAGCCAAGCCAATCATCAAAATTAACAAAAAAATTAATCAAATTCCAAAACAATCAAAATTAAATAAAATAAAATAAAGTCTACAAAAATGGCAAACTGGCTGCGTGGAAACGTGATGTAATTAAGACCGAGACAAAACATCCCTCTATCGTCATTCGCATGGCCAGTTTGCCAAGTTTTTGTAGACTTTATTTTATTTTATTTAATTTTGATTGTTTTGGAATTTGATTAATTTTTTTGTTAATTTTGATGATTGGCTTGGCTTTTGAATGATATCCGTTTATATTTTTGGTAAATTTTGCTGTGGGATTAAACTGTAGAGAGGTAGACAAAACTACTTGGCGCATTTTTTAACATTTTAATGCCGGGGGGGGGGTGTTGGGGGGGGGGGCTGATATCATGCATTTTTGGTCGTTCATTCAAGAATATATTCTCTATTTATTACAGTATGTAACATAGCCATATCCCCAAATGACACATGATTGGTAATCATTGCTTGCTTCTGTCATTTTAGCCCTTTAGCTTAAGCATTCCTTGAACTGTGAACTTGACAATCATGATGCACGTAAATGAATTAGATGAATAAGACTGTGTATGAGTATGTCGCATGATTAATTGTAAAGATTCTAAAGCGATACACTCAAAACGCAGCCTAATTTATGTAATTTATTTTGGTGTATCTTTACTGTCAAGTTCGCAGCTAAAGGAACGCTTCAGCTAAATCAGCTAAAGTGATGTAAGTAAGCAACTAAAGGTTGTGCGTACCTTGAGTTGCGTACTTGACAGTCTAAAATCCTGACTGTCAAATGTGTAATTCAAGGAGTGCACAATCTTTAATGCTGCAGTTTTCTATAAGCAACTACTGACAATGGCTAGTAGTAACAAAACTATAAGCAAGTATCGATTACCAATAGCCATATCATATGATTGGCCCCAATGACATATGATTGGTAATCACTGCTTGCTTATGTCATTTCAGCTCTTTAGCTCAAGCATTCCTTGAACTGCGAACCTGACAGTCACGATGCACTTAAATGAATTAGATGAATTAGACTGCGTATGAGTGTGTCGCATGATTAATTATAAATCATATGCAGACTAATTTATCTAATTTTTGAATGTACCTTGACTGTCAAGATCGCAGCTCATGGAACGCTTCAGCTAAGGAGCTAAAACAATCATGCACCGTTTGAGGTTATTAGTATCTGTTCATCAAATCGCAACACTTTGAATTCTGCGCTCCCCGAGCTATGCACTTAGTAGTCATCATCAAGGTACACCAAGATTAAGAGTGCGTATGTGAGAATAGCTTATCTTCATACACACTTTAATTTTAGAGTATCTAGACTGTTAAGTGTGTAACTCAAGGAGTCCACAATCGTTAATTAATGCTGAAGTTTCCTATAAGCAAGTACTACACACTTGACAACCAAATACAACGATTTGTGAGCCACAGACTTCTCACTCTTAGGACTTTTCATAATCATAATTCGCAATAATCACAAGATCACAGAGACAGGGGCAAGTACAGTACAGCATGCACCATTTGAGGATATTAGCACCTGTTCATCAAATCGCAACACTTTGAATTCTGCGCTCCCTGAGCTATGCACTTAGCAGTCATCATCAAGGTACAGCAAGGTTAAGAGTGCGTCTGTGAGAATAGCTTATCTTCATACACACTTTAATGAATTTTAGAGTATCTAGACTGTTACGTGCGTAACTCAAGGAGTCAACAATCGTTAATTAATGCTCAAGTTTTCTATAAGCAAGTGCTGCACACTTGACAACCAAATGCAGCGATTTGTGAGTCACGGACTTCTCACTTTTAGGACTTTTCATAATCATAATTCGCAATAATCACAAGATCGCAGAGCGAGGGGCAAGTACAGTACAGTGTTTTATTAATAAATAACGTACAGTACAGTGTTTTATTAATGATTTATCACATAGCATTCACACCTAACCAGCCATCGCGTATGACACATAACCAGCCATGGTGTAAAACATAATAGTCTGCTATGGTATAAAACCATGTTACCTGCGCAGCACTCTGTAGCACTTCGCGGTGGCGCCCGCTCGCGTGAAACACGTGAGAGTAACATTTTTAGGAATTGTATAAAACCGGACGATGAAACTCTTAATCCGCTTTGCCTTTTCCACGAGAAAAATAAAACAGGAAATTCATATCTCCGGAACGGCTGGACCGATCCACATGATTCTTGGCTCATTGGATTCAGAAAAATCAACGATGAAATACAAAATTCTGAAATAAATTCTTGGGGCTCTAACTTTCGCATAAATCGAGGTGAAAGTTTGGTAACTAAGGATAACAGCTAGTGTTCGGGATAATATAGCCTCGGCTGTCGCGCGCCGGAGTGTCATATATATATGGAGAGGGAACTTCTACTTGGCGCGAGACTCTACCGAGTCTCCTGACACCTATCATCCCTGATCCGAAGCCCTGAACATTGTCCTTGACTACCCGTCGTTCCACTATCTAACATGTTACACGACTGTCAGTCTAATGCTGGATCTCATCCTGTGAGCACGCATTCCCGGTTCTTAAATATACGCCTTTTCCCATCTAATAAACAGCCTCGTTTATGCCTATTACGCGATCCACGTCCGCGACGCGTAACAATATCAAGAGACAAGGTCTTGTCTCGGGCCAAGTATAGAGAAAGGCAGACCTTGTATATATTTATTTATTGTATTGTTACATATATATATTGTGTACATATATGCATATATAATGTATATTATTTTATTAAATATTTTATATTATTTTATTTTACTCCCGCCGATATTTGCGGAATGTCGCTTCTATAGTGCTCCTAATGGCTGCTTCTATGCACGCCGTGATATTGGCCCGTCTCCTGGTTTCACTCTGGAGGCCTTGTGCACCGACATGACGATGGTGGCCGCCACCGGCCCTTTGCCCCCGGAAGATACCGTGGCCACGGCCCCGTCAGTGGTTGTTACATTCATATCCTACGCCCCGTCCTCCGCGGTTATTTCGCCCGAATTTTCCCCTTCGCCGTTGCTCGTATTGGGCCCTCTCATTGTCTTGTTGGCGTCGCACAGTGGCCGATTTGGATCTAATACGCGCGCATCGCACTTTCTGACCGACAAAATTCAAAGGCACGGGAATGAAAATTGAACATTATATCCTTGTTCTGGATAGTATGAAGCACAAAAAATGTTAGTAAATTCATTTTTTATCTCAAATAGTTTTGAAGTTAACGACAGATTAGTATAGTATGTTCCCATGTATTCAAATGGGGGACTTTAACTTTTGTATATTGTTTCGGGAACCTCGTGGAACCTCAGGGTGTATTTTTTTCCTGAAACTAGATTTTTTTCCGCGTCTTTTGGTATATGTTTCATCTGCATAAAGTTGCATAAACCTGTGTTATGAATTAATACAATTATAAAATTGCGTTTTAGTGAAGAAAATATCGAAAGAAACGAAGCATTTGGCAGAGAGGTAGCATGAGGAGGAGAAGTGGGGGAGGAGGAGGAAAGACAGGTTGGAAAATGAGGAGAACAGCGAGAATGGAAGTCAAAATGAGGTGTGGACACTAGAATGGGGTGAAAGATGAAGGATAAATGAAATCGGTGCGACCGAGGACTATAGTACTGATAGACAGGAGAAAACGGTAGAAAATAAGGATAGATCTTCCTCGCTTTATCTTATCCTTAAGATATAAACCATACAAAAAGGACGATTATGAAAGTAGCCAGTTTTGATGCCTATTCTCCATGCTTTGTTTAGAACGGTGACACGATTTCCATCGCTTCAAATACAGAGTAACAAAAGCTCGAACTATTCCTCTGTCAATATTTTTACCAAGGTTCTCGACATAGGAAACAATGGCTTGCGTTGCCGCCTTTTTTCCAGATTAGTCTTTTATTAATGTCGCAAAACACCGCTTGGACATATTTATCGAGCTGCCTGACATGTTTCTACACCAGATATTGCGAAACTATGCAAACTAATGAGAAAAATATATTGTACGACACACAATACTCGTGATGCAGACGGTACTAATCGCTGCAGGAACTTGGTTTCAGGCTAATTGAATGAATCTTCTTGGGAAGAATTATAATCCCCCAAAATACATTAAAATGTAAATAAAAGCGCCAAGTAGTTTAATGATCCAAAAATGGAATAGATATCACACAAGAAAGCCAAGTTTTCAATCAAAGATACCACACGTTAATTAATTAATTAACTTGCATCTCTAACTTTAAAACTTGGAATGTGCATACTTAATTACCAATCAAAAAATATTACTAGCATATGACTACCTTGACACAAATTTGCACATGCCAAGTTTTAAAGCTTGAGATGCAAGTTAAATAATTAATTAACGGGCGGTATCTTTGATTGAAAACTTGGCTTTCTTATGTGATATCTATTCCATTTTTGGATCATTAAACTACTTGGCGCTTTTATTTACATTTTAATGTATTTTGGGGGATTTCACGACTTTTTGGTTGTTCATATTTTGAAGAAAAATACAATTCGACTGTACCACATTCATATAACCGTCATCATTGTTTTGACACATCACCAGTCATGGCATAACCAATGTGTCGGTATAAAACCATGTTATCTGCACAGCGCTCTGCAGCACTTCGCAGTGGTGCCATCTCGCGTGAAACACGTGAGAGTAACATTTTTAGGAATTGTATTAATCCGGACGATGAAACTCTTAATCCGCTTTGCCTTTACCACGAGAAAAATAAAAGAGGAAATTCATATCTCCGGAACGACTGGACCGATCCACATGATTCTTGGCTCATTGGATTCAGAAAAATCAACGATGAAATACAAAATTCTGAAATAAATTCTTGGGGCTCTAACTTTCGCATAAATCGAGGTGAAAGTTTGGTAACTAAGGATAACAGCTAGTGTTCGGGATAATATAGCCTCGGCTGTCGCGCGCCGGAGTGTCATATATATATGGAGAGGGAACTTCTACTTGGCGCGAGACTCTACCGAGTCTCCTGATCTTATTACTATTGTCCCTCTTGGTCGCTTACGAACGATTTAAACAAAACAGCGATTGGGGAAGTCGGAGACTACACGTGTCTCGTGTGCAAAGTTTGCCTCGTGTGTAGTCTAAAAAAAACATATGCCAAAAGACGCGGAAAAAAATCTAGTTTCAGGAAAAAAATACACCATGAGGTTCCATTAGGGTCCCGAATCAATATACAAAAGTTAAAGTTCTCCATTTGAATTCATAAGAACATACTATACTAAACTGTCGTTAACTTCAAAACTATTTGAGATAAAAAATTAATTTACTAATATTTTCTGTGCTCCATACTATCCAGAACAAGGATATAATGTTCAATTTTCATTCTCGTGCCTCTGAATTTTCATAAAATCCGATGCGCGCGTTTTATAGCCAAAGCGGCCACTGTGACACTGTAACAATTTATTAAAAAGCTAATTATGGGCTATTATTAATCCTTATGTCACAAGGATGAAAACAAACCAAAAAAATTGAGAATCGGTTCAGTGGAACCTGAGTTATTGGCCATGCGCGCATATTAGACCCAAATCGGCCACTGTGCGGCGCTGGTGTAGCATTTCGGCCAAATTGGGGGTTTTTGTGGCGCACTCCACGTCTACAGAGCGGTGAAAGTCAGTACCCGAAGGGATGAGAGAGAAGGAAGAAAGAGAGAGAAACGTAGTGGCCGGGCATGGTTGCCAAATCGTTTTGCTTAGACCAGTGTCGTCAAATCGTGCAATGGATGTTCTGCTTCGAAATCGAGGAAGGCGGCGTAAAGACTTCTATGACTGGTGCCGGTTGAATTCTCTACGGGCCAGTCCATGCTAAGTCATAAACAGAATTTCTCTAAATCGGTCGTTCTTTGAAAAACTCCAGCGCCACAACTAGTAGGCATTGCAATAAACTGAAAACGGCATATTGTTCATAAAGTATCTAATTTTCATAAAAGAAATACGTTAACAATGCAAAAGTTGTTTAAACAATAATTAATGCAGATTGAATTCTTGAACTGCAAGATTTGACAGCGATAGTTAATTAACAATGCAAAAGTTGTTTGAACAATAATTAATTCAGAGTGAATTCTTCAACTGCAATTATCTCCAACTGCAAAATTTCACAGCGATAGCTAACAATGCAAAAGTTGTTTAAACTATAATTAATTCAAACTGAATTCTTCAACTGCAATATTTATTCCTGTGAATTTTCGTAGGAAGATACTCTGAAATGTCCTCTAGACATACTGTAAACTTGTCTTGCAACTCTCAAAAATTTCGGAATTCAAAATTTAATTAATATTTATCCTCTTTTGATTTAGACAAATCGCGTGTATGGAGCGGGACGGCTTAGCATAAATTGGACCCTATCAGTTCTCCTCTCCTTCATTCAGTTCCACTACTTTCAGTAATGTTAACAGGGCGGGCCGCGTGAAGGCATGAAAGGAGGACTTGAAATGGTCGAAATGGTCACAGAGCAATAGACACCATGTAAAAAGAATAGAAGTTCAAATATTTTGGTATACCTTCCTAATGGGCAATAATTACCGCTGGGAATCTACTCGTGAGAGAGACTGGATTGAAAATATAGAATACCTTCGAAAAATTAGCGCAGACGGTTCGAAGTTAAACTGCAGAATAGCATTCCATCAATTTGTTCTTGTATAAATTAATTTTGATTTCAATCATGAGAGCAAGATGAGAGCGAGATGAGAGGGAGATGAGAGATGTATTGTGCATGACGCGCGAAGAAATAGCAAAGAAGATCGGATCGGGTGGTAGCGACAGTCCTCCGTGACGCATTTTCGAGCAACACTGATCTAGCGGGTTATATTGTTTTATGACATGCCTGGTCTTATGCCGAAAAAGGATTAAAGACAATATGCCCGATGCGGCCAGGCGAGTTGGCCCAGCGCGCCGCGGGCAAAGTCCGCGGAGGGTGCGACTCGCGGCATAGAGTCAAACAGGCAGCAGGTAACGGATTAGGCAGCCCAACTCTGAACTTGGTGACGCGGAACTACCGTAACCGAGCAGTATGCACAATACTTTTTGTCTCACAGAATAATGTACTACCGGCAAGGATATAAGGAAACATAATCCTAGGGCCCGCTGCAAAGCTTTCGATATATCCAATTCGCAGAATCATTCTCCGCCAGTCACCACATTCATGCACTCCGAGCGCTCGAACGGAAAGATTTTCCCAGCTCCTTTCATTTCGTACTGCTCAAAAGGACCATTGCATGATATGTACTCTGCTCTGGCAAACACACGTCTTGTAATAAAATACGTTTATAATTATCGAAACGTATAAGGAATGCCTATCGGTATCTAAGGCACAGTGATTCTTTGCAGCATTGTAGGATCAGTTTGAATGAGGAAAATCCCTGTCATTTGCGCAGTCCCAGAGACTTGGTGCTGCCGGCGGAAATAGATTCTGCGAATTGTGCCGCCTGAAACAACCCGGGTATGTTGAGGGCTAGCTGGTATACCGCAGGTCTACATTTTATTGCACCCTTTACGCGCGTCACTGGTCTCGGACTCCGAATGGCCTAATCGCTCATCCCTTATCTGCCCTCGTGGCTGTCGCTGCAGCAAGCGGATAAGATAAGCTAAAGTTTGTTATAGAACAATGCGACTCCTTAAACGAGTTCTTTATTGTCCACAATATTTCTAATCCTGCCCGTACCATTCTATATGCACGAAAACGGAAAAGGCGCGAAAGCCAAAAAAGTTTTTCCCTACGCCGGGGAACCGAACTGGGAAGATCCACGTGGTAGGCCAAGGGCCTTACCACGGCACTACTGCGATACCTTGAGTACAAGGGGTCATTTCTTAAAGACAATTATCTGCCGGGTTGGGACTCACGGATAATTAATAAGGAATGATTAATGCGGCGTTGACGTCCAGTCATTCGCAATCGTGGAAATATTATGACAAATGGATCACGAATAAATAAGCATAGCGCAACACTAACAACTACTGCAAAAAGCGGCCTACGCAATAATTACTACGCAGGGGTAATTACTACCCTGTACAGGGATGCGGATAATTGGAATCAGCTTTTTACCATTGAATTTTATCGATTTTTGTAATAATATTCCTAGTCTTGCGCAAAGTAGTAGCACAGACCAGATACGGAATAGACCGTTCAGACCGGAATAGATAGGAATAGACCATTGAAACGGCCCAGTCCGTGGGGTCGAGAGGACCCCATACCATTTCCGTGTCACTCTCTCTGTTACCGACAATCTCCGTCTTAGTACGAAGACAGTATAGAATTCAAAAATCTACACTATGTTCTTACTTCCTATTGACCATCGAGAAACCGATTGGTGATTGGTCAAGACTCACGATGCGCTTATTCAGAATAGCAACGTGGACGGCGGGCCCTACGCAATGTTATTTTATTGCGCACCATCGTCAATAATTTCTTAGTATTACTCTAAGTTACTAAATATGGTTACAATTAGTTAACAGCAAGCAATTGTTTACAAAATTGCTCCGAGCCAAAATATTTCGTAAAACTGTTGCAGGTAGATGAAAAGTTTAAACTGCAGAAAATTATCGTATAGGGAATAAATTATTGCGTAGGCCGCTTTTTGCAGTAGTTGTTAGTGTTGCGCTATACTTATTTATTCGTGATCCATTTGTCATAATATTTCCACGATTGCGAATGACTGGACGTCAACGCCGCATTAATCATTCCTTATTAATTATCCCTGAGTCCCAACCCGGCAGATAAATGTCTTTAAGAAATGACCCCTTGTACTCAAAGTATCGCAGTAGTGCCGTGGTAAGGCCCTTGGCCTACCACGTGGATCTTCCCAGTTCGGTTCCCCGGCGTAGGGAAAAACTTTTTTGGCTTTCGCGCCTTTTCCGTTTTCGTGCATATAGAATGGTACGGGCAGGATTAGAAATATTGTGGACAATAAAGAACTCGTTTAAGGAGTCGCATTGTTCTATAACGAACTTTAGCTTATCTTTCCTGCTTGCTGCAGCGACAGCCACGAGGGCAGGTTAAGGGATGAGGGATTAGGCATTCGGAGTCCGAGACCAGTGTGACGCGCGTAAAGGGTGCAATAAAACGTAGACCTGCGGTATACCAGCTAGCCCTCAACATACCTGGGTTGTTTCAGGCGGCACAATTCGCAGAATCTATTTCCGCCGGCAGCACCAAGTCTCTGGGACCGCGCAAATGACAGGGATTTTCCCCATTCAAACTGATCCTACAATGCTGCAAAGAATCACTGTGCCTTAGACACCGATAGGCATTCCTTATACGTTTCGATAATTATAAACGTATTTTATTACAAGACGTGTGTTTGCCAGAGCAGAGTACATATCATGCAATGGTCCTTTTGAGCAGTACGAAATGAAAGGAGCGGGGAAAATCTTTCCGTTCGAGCGCTCGGAGTGCCTGAATGTGGTGACTGGCGAAGAATGATTCTGCGAATTGGATATATCGAAAGCTTGTCAGCGGGCCCTAGGATTATGTTTCCTTATGTCCTTGCCGGTAGTACATTATTCTGTGAGACAAAAAGTATTGTGCATACTGCTCGGTTACGGTAGTTCCGCGTCACCAGGTTCAGAGTTGGGCTGCCTAATCCGTTACCTGCTGCCTGTTTGACTCTATGCCGCGAGTCGCACCCTCCGCGGTCTTTGCCCGCGGCGCGCCGGGCCAACTCGCCTGGCCGCATCGGGCATATTGTCTTTAATCCTTCTTCGGGATAAGACCAGGCATGTCATAAAACAATATAACCCGCTAGATCAGTGTTGCTCGAAAATGCGTCACGGAGGACTGTCGCTACCACCCGATTCGCTCTTCTTTGCTATTTCTTCGCGCGTCATGCACAATACATCTCTCATCTCCCTCTCATCTCGCTCTCATCTCGCTCTCATGATTGAAATCAAAATTAATTTATACAAGAGCAAATTGATGGAATGCTATTCTGCAGTTTAACTTCGAACCGTCTGCGCTAATTTTTCGAAGGTATTCTATATCTTCAATCCAGTCTCTCTCACGAGTAGATTCCCAGCGGTAATTATTGCCCATTAGGAAGGTATACCAAAATATTTGAACTTCTATTCTTTTTACATGGTGTCTATTGCTCTGTGACCATTTCGACCATTTCAAGTACTCCTTTCATGCCATCACGCGGCCCGCCCTGTTAACATTACTGAAAGTAGTGGAACTGAATGAAGGAGAGGAGAACTGATAGGGTCCAATTTATGCTAAGCCGTCCCGCTCCATACACGCGATTTGTCTAAATCAAAAGAGGATAAATATTAATTAAATTTTGAATTCCGAAATTTTTGAGAGTTGCAAGACAAGTTTACAGTATGTCTAGAGGACATTTCAGAGTATCTTCCTACGAAAATTCAGAGGAATAAATATTGCAGTTAAAGAATTCAGTTTGAATTAATTATAGTTTAAACAACTTTTGCATTGTTAGCTATCGCTGTGAAATTTTGCAGTTGGAGATAATTGCAGTTGAAGAATTCACTCTGAATTAATTATTGTTCAAACAACTTTTGCATTGTTAATTAACTATCGCTGTCAAATCTTGCAGTTCAAGAATTCAATCTGCACTAATTATTGTTTAAACAACTTTTGCATTGTTAACGTATTTCTTTTATGAAAATTAGATACTTTATGAACAATATGCCGTTTTCAGTTTATTGCAATGCCTACTAGTTGTGGCGCAGGAGTTTTTCAAAGAACGATCGATTTAGAGAAATTCTGTTTATGACTTAGCATGGACTGGCCCGTAGAGAATTCAACCGGCACCAGTCATAGAAGTCTTTACGCCGCCTTCCTCGACTTCGAAGCAGAACATCCATTGCACGATTTGACAACACTGGTCTAAGCAAAACGATTTGGCAACCATGCCCGGCCACTACGTTTCTCTCTCTTTCTTCCTTCTCTCTCATCGCTTCGGGTACTGACTTTCACCGCTCTGTAAACGTGGAGTGCACCACAAAAACCCCCAATTTTGGCCGAAATGCTACACCAGCGCCGTGGGCCACTCGATCCCATATATTGCCCGGTCTATTCCGTACCTGGTCTGTGGTAGTAGTCCCCTACGGCGCGCGGGAGCCGAGTCTCTATTATCCCGAAGATTCGATCGATGCCAACATTTCTTCTCGATTTATGAAAAGGTTACGGTATTAAGGATTTATATCTGAATTTAGTATTTTAGCTGCAATTTTTCTGAATCCGATGAGCCAAGAATCAAGCGAATAGGTTCAGCCGTTTGGGGGATATTATTATTTTCCTCGTGGGCAAGCACGTTTCGTTGGTAAAACATTTCTGCACTGCACTCTGGCAGGGAGGGAATGCGAGAGATTCGCGTGACATAATAAATGTTTTATGCATAATAAATAATATAGGTAATCCTATCATTCTCGCACTATGGCGAGAAATAATTCTTGTTTCACCCATTGTTACTAGCTATAAAACGAAATATTGATAAAACGAAATCAAACTATAAAACTATAAAACGAAATATTGAAAGACTCGGCCGCAATGATCACGCCGCTACTGCAGGCGTGTTGCCTCCGCCTTCCAAAAAAGGGTGAAAGCCTGGCAGTTGACTTGAGGTAAGGAGAGAATTGCCGGCTCTTTCAATATTTCGCTCTATAGTTATAATAAAAGAAAAAACAAGAATGATTTCTCGCCAGAATGCACCGCTGACACGCTCTTTACTATGTTTATTATGCCACATATCGCTCTCACTTTCCCTGCCAGTGTGCAGGGCAGCAATGTTTTATTACCGACTCATTTTGCCCTTGCCGGTTAATCGGAAGACTGTCGGTATTTGGCTTGATTCGGCCTGTTGGCCCTAAGCAGCCATGCGACACCGGTGACATTAGACGGCCGTCGAGACAATTACCAATTTCAAAAATCGATAAAATTCGATGGTAAAAAGCTGATTCCAATTATCCGCATCACCCTGTACAAGTGTATACCTGACAAAAAAATGTAGATGACGAATTGAGAACCTCCACCTATTCGAAGTCAGTTCAAAAGTGACTCAATGGCAAGCGAATCGCCGTGTGTACGACAAATAATAAAAAGTTGGTCTCGACAATGTAGATTCAAAGCAAGGGCATCATCCTAGTCTGTACATACACTCCGTCATAGCCGATGTTACACGTGCACCCAATATCGCAGGGATTGGCATCTTCCTCCCGCAGGACTTCGTCCTTACTGTATTCACGGTTGTTGACATAACACTTGTCCTTCTGCCGCATCTCGACTGCCGTGCAGTTGTACTGGATGGCGCAGCAGTCGCCCTCGTTATGGTAGATGGGTGTACAATTGAGACTCCTATAATACTGCAATGGCCCAGGACACGTAGCGATATCGCACAACTCTGTGGGCACATGAAATTTTAAGGAATTCAATGTAATCCTGGTAGATTCAATTTAACCAGTCAAACCAACCACGCACCACGACTTCGTGGTGCCGGATTATAATAAAATTAAAATAAAAAAATCCTAAAAAAAGAGTTACTCCATAAATGCTGTAGATATAACTACAGGTGTTTAATAGCAACTTTCTAATACAGGGTTCTAAAAAATTCGACGAAACCAAAGTAGCCATCTTGTGGGGCGTGACATCCTAAGAACTATAGCACTTTCAAAATTTCCATGTTCTATCCTACTTTGGGAGTCATTTGCCAAATGGCTTAGCCAATCGGTGCGCGAGGTCGCGGAGCGGTCGCTGTCACACGGCGCGGGGTGGTGGGATGGGGCGAGCCGCCGGAACTTTCGCCGCTCGGGCGACTGACTCGGCTCCGCGTGTCGGACGTGTACACGCACACTACGCGCGACTTAGTATTGGACACTGCAGGTCCGCGGTAAGTCGCAAGTGCCTATCCACGGTGCCCTTTTTCACCAATGATCAGCGGACGTGTTTCTTAATGGCGTATCGCTAATCTGATTGGTGTTACACGTACTGTTGACACTTGCCGACTATTATCGCGTTCCTCCCACATCTTTTTTTAGATTTTCGCCCTGAAACAATCCGATCCAAAAATGTTTCAAAATTTTGTTGTAAACTTTTGGACCATTTTGAAAACCGATGTCACCATTGACCACAAATACGATTTGCGATCACATGCAAATCAATCCTGCTCAATCAATCGAGTTATAATTTTTTTTAAAACTGTCAGTGTCGCGCGGGCAACTGCGTGGCCGGTGACGATGACACGTCTTTTTTCAGCAAGATAATGCCAAGCGAACCGGAGATATTCCCGATTTCGTCAGATAAATCAGTTGCGCAAGAAATTAATGGCGATCTGATTGCTAGAGTATTTTTTTGATGAAAACATTATCCTTTGTGAACAATACGCCGCTTCTCGTTTCTCGATATCTTACACAGGTTCCGAGTTATGGTTTTTTAAAGAAGGGCTGATGCCGCGCGTGCAACTGCGCGACCGGTCACGACCGTTGTGCCGGCAGCGTGGTGGCTCGCCCGACACCGGCCCTCCTTTAAAAAATCATAACTCGGAACCTGCGTTAGATATCAGAAAACGGGAAGCGCCGTATTGTTGGCAAAGGATTAGGTTTTCATAAAAAAAATTCTAATAATCTAATCGGCGCTAAATTCTCGCGACACTACTTTATCCGACGAAATCGGGAATATCTCCAGTTGGCGTGAGAGTATCTCGCTGAAATTAAATGGCTAGACGCATTGAAGCCTTCTTGAAAGATGCCCCGAGTTTTGTCTACCTGCGCCCCCGGTACTCCGAATTAGCACAATGGAACCCCCGCCTAGTAATCATCATCGGGCGCGCAGTTGCCCGCGCGACACTGACCCTTTTTAAAATAATCGTAACTCGGTAACCGCCTGAGATATCGGCAAACGGAAAGCGACGCATTGTTCGCAAAGGATGAGACTTTGATTAAAAAAATACTCTAGCAAACAGATCACCATTAAATTCTCCCTGCTCTAATTTATCCAACGAAATCCGGAATATCTCTGGTTCCCGTGGCAGTACTTTGCTGAAATTAAATTGTCAGCAGGATTGAAGCTTTCTCGGAAACTTCCCCGAGTTTTGTCTACCTGCACCCCCCGTACCCCGAGTTAGCCCAATAAAAGGCCCACCCCGCCCTGTCATCGTCACCGGCCGCGCAGTTGCTCGCGCGACACCGACAGTTTAAAAAAAATGATAACTCGATTGATTGAACAGGATTGATCTGCATGTGAGCACAAATCGTATTTGTGGTTAATGGTGAGTTGGAGTGAATCGAGATCGATTTTCAAAACGGTCCAAAAGTTTTCAAAAAAATTTAGAACATTTTTGGATCGGATTTTTTCGGGGCGAAAATCTGAAAAAAGACGTGGGAGGAACGCGATAATAGTCGGCAAGTGTCAACAGTACGTGTAACACCAGTCAGATTAGCGATATGCCATTAGAAAATGCGCCCGCTGGTCATTGCTGCAAAAGGGCACCGTGGATAGGCACTTGCGACTTACCACGGGCCTGCGCTGTCCAATACTAAGTCGCGCGTAGTGTGCGTGTACACATTCGACGCGCGGAGTCGAGTCACTCGCCCGAGCGGCGAGAGTTCCGGCGGCTCGCCCCATCCCACCGCTCCGCGACGCACAGTGGGCCAGAATGCGATTCTAGCTGGACAAAAGTGATTTCCCCGTTATTTTTGAGAACCGATTACATGCAAGCCTCCCACAGCGTATATTATAAATAAAGGATGTTTAAAAATTGTAAATTTTAAGTTTGTTGTGATTTGAAATTTTTTATTGTTTATATATTTGTTTCACTTTTTTGTTTGAACAATTCAGACATTTGCAAGTGAATAACAATTGAAAAATGTTTAAACAATTAATTGTTTAAAGAATAAATGTATTAAACAACGAAATTGGCTTTATCCGTTAGAATAGATCACTAATGACTTTACATATGAGTTTGCGCATTTACATCTTATTTTATTCCGTCTTTTCTATAAATACCATGCATGAGAAATGTAAATTATATATAGTATTGCGAGTGGCACCCGGGAATCACGAAATCATAGTCGAACTAGAAAATGGAGTAATAAAAGGGACAAGAAGGATTCATTGGGAGCGAATCAAAACACATGCGTACAATATAAAACAATATAATATAATATAGAATATAATACAATACTTTTCTAAATATCGAGATAAGCTTTTTTTTGGTAAAATAGGGGGGTTGCCTAGCGACGGAACCGAGTAGTTCGCCACTACATACTTCTCTTTAAAAAAAAACATGTAGCCTACAAAAAGACCTCGATCCTCTCTTTCCGAGGTGGAAGGCGGGAGAGCCTATGAGCCACCCACCCCACCGAAGATAATTCTTCGTGCCGAATATAATTCCCGAAGTAACCGCCTGCAAAACTCCCTAGTGAAGTCAACCATAACTTTGGCATAGCATTTCGGCGTGGCTTGATGTCCGTGGTAACAGTTCGCCGGACAACTAACTGGACTTCGCTCCACACAAAATTCTCTGGATTGAAAAGTAGGCAGAAGTAGGCTCTGCCGTTTGAATATATCATTGTTGAAGCTTTATTCTTTGAAAAAAAAAATGTTTATACGCTGTAACTACCTGTAACTTTTTTCGTAGAGCCCGTCAAACATTTTTCATATTTTAAAAAGTAAGACTTTTAGATCATAACCCCCACGGAAAGCGGACGTCATTAAAACTATCATTAATCATTATAGAATACCCCTCTAAACAACCTATAATAATACCATTATTTAAAACTAGCCAGTATTCTTGCAGTGCTCATACAAATATTATGGCGCTGTAACGCCTATTAGTACTAGGGCCTATTAGTACTAATGTCGGTGCCAGAAGATCCCCTTAATGATTTCCAACGGTCAGAATTTGATTTCATTGATACTTATTTTTTTTACTTTTGTCCAGCTAGAATCGCATTCTGGCCCACTGTGCGACGTGTCACAGCGACCGCTCCGCGGCCTCGCGCACCGATTGGCTAAGCCATTTGGCAAATGACTCCCAAGGTAGGGTATAACTTGGAAATTTGGAAAGTGCTATAGTTCTTAGGATGTCACGCCCCACAAGATGGCTACTTTGGTTTCGTCGAATTTTCCAGCACTCTGTATCTGCAATTACCATTGATTTTATTCATTTTATTATCACTCTGCAGATTGTGAAGAATTTCGATAGTTATATCCAACCAGGGATGGGCAATCATGAATAATTTGTAGCGGTGATTACTTTTATTCTTCGAGAAAGTGCCGTGATATCTTTATTCGCCAAGAAGTTTTCGCTTATTTGTTGATTATGCCAGTGCCTTTGCGGATTTGGAAGTGTGAAAGTGAGCTGTTGCAAGTGGATTGGAATGGATTTGAATCTCTATGAGTTAATGGGAGGCTGTAGGCATATCTGAAGGCGTAAGGTCAGATTCGAGGGTGGTTGTGGGGAAGGGACATTCAAGTTATGTAAGAAGCTGTACATATAATGGAATTAATGCAAGTTTTATTAGTTGCCAAATTACACTTGACAAGTATTCGCATTTCAAATTGTGCGTCGGTAAACCAATTGTACTTCGGCACAGTTATCATTGTCGTGTACAAGAATAACTGTACAACCGCTGCTGATAACGGTAGGGGAGTATTGTAATAGGCTAATGTTTTCTTCAATGTTCGATAATTGTCCAAAATTTTCAGCTGACTGGTGGGTCGTTCAGCTAAGTATTTTAGGAGTTCCATCTCACTAATTGTAACTGGTGTGGGTGAGTCAAAGAAGGCTCTTCGATTTCGCAATAAAAAAAGCGTCGTTACGTTTTCATTATTCTCCCTAACTTGCGAGAAACCCACTTCGATTATATAGATGAATGTTTACATTGTTTTAAACCTATCGCCGACGCCATCGCCAAATTACAGGCCGAGTATTTCTGTTATTATGGCAGTGTACTGCCAACTATTGTCAGTTTGTTTATAAACTAGGGGCTCAAGCGGCAAATAGCAGATCCTTAACAATTTGTCAATCTCTACCAGGCCACTTGCAATCATTCATCGACAAAAGATCCGGTGAATATTGAAATATTTCTGGCAATGGCAAATTTGCTATTGTACCCGCTGTACTCCATCTCCGCTTCAAGAGAGATGCCATCACTGCCGTCAGAGTTTAAATCGTGAGTCGACAGTTTTTACTGTTAAAACAGCGACTAACTCGTTTTATAAGTGAAGTCAGTCGCAAGTTAGGGAGGATAATGTAGACAACGACGATTTTTTTATTTCACTGCTAAAATATTCGATCCAACTGCTAAAATACATAGCTGAACGACCCACCAATCAGTTGAGTATTTTGGACAATTATCCAACATTGAAGAAAGCATTTGTCTTTTACAATACTCCCCTATTGGCATCACTAGCGGCAATCGGTTAACCGACGCACAATTTGAAATGCGAGTACTTGTCAAGTGTAATTCGGCAACTAATGAAACTTGCATTAATTCTACTATACAGCCTCTCACATAACTCGAATCTCCCTTTCACACAATCACGCTCGAATCGGCCCTTGCGCCTCCAGATACGCCCGCAGTCCCCCATTAACTCATCTACATTAAAATCCGTTCCTATCCGCTTTTGCAACAGCTCACCCTTACACTTCCGTATCCGCCAAGGCACCGGCTTAATCAACAAATAAGCGAAAATTTCTTGGCGAATAAAGATATCACGGCATTTTCTCGAAAAATAAAAGTAATTACGGCTTAAAATTAGTCATGTTTGACCATCTCTGTATCCAACACAGTTACTCATTGAGCAAAAGTTCTTAAAGCAATATAAATAGCCAAAGTTAACAAAAGTAAATGGATTACTTGTAGAGAAATGCAAGCAGGAGTGCTACGATTAGTGCCTGCTGTCAAAGCAAAGGAAAAATGTTCATATTGATATAGTTTTCACCTAAAGTTTTTAGAGTTCTCTTCTACAAGGGTACTGTGATTTGCATGATATGAAATGGAGGGAACGTTTTTGCAAGGTATGGATTAGTACTCGTTCTGTTCGACTAGAAACGCAAACAAACTATTTGAGTAGTTAATAGTTTGTATATTAGTTGATTTAATCAAAGTGTTTTTTGTATTTAGCAGCGCAGGCGTATATGACTATACGCTAGACTATATCAAAATTACATCGGTAGTCCACGCTTATCAAAAGTTACAGTTTTTCTGAAACAATTTTAAAAATGGGCTACTTTTCCCCAAAACGAGGTGCTACAGAAATAACTAAAAGAAAAAACTTCAGGGCCATTGTCCAGGGCATTGATTTCGAAATCTCACAACTTTATTATTTATGGGCCGATTGTCTTTGTTACATCCTCAGTGCGAATCTGACGACTTTTATTTCCGAAATACCATTTAGAATTCATCACCGGTTTCATTTCTTTTAACTTCTGCGTAATATTCGAGTCTTAAACTCGACCGTCGACCGTTCCCTTTGTGCATTATCGCTGCGACCCTTGACTTCTTCATAGGGGAGACATTCCCACAGCTGCGTGCACTTGCGTGAATCTAGAACTTTCTACACGCACACATCGAAAACTATGTTATCCACGTTCCCACTCTCGCTCCCTTTTCCTGAAAATTCGGGACTTTGGGAGTATATTGTGACGTAACACCCGCTCCTACGATGAAGCAAAAGACCAGAAGGCTCCCGAATAAACGTTCCGCTATAAAGAATAAGATCTGCGCTTCCAGGACACTCTATAACACCGAGTAACACATAACTAATGCCGTTTCGAATTTCGCGCGAGCCAAATCCATCCAGGTGGAGAACACGGCAACACCCGAGGAATCCCTAACCAACAACGAGAGGATAGCCGCCACCTTTCCAGAGGTACCCGTTCGCGTCGGAGCTTCCTTACGGATCCAGCAGCACGAGAAGGAGCATCCCAGTGGTCAAGCCAGCCACGGATCTCCGAAGGAGGACGCAGATACGGATCCAGCGGCGAGGGAGTCCCACAGCTAGGGATGTTACGTCCCGCAAATCTCAGTATTAGCCATTGCCAAAGTATCTAAACTATGTAAAATTAATCATCATTAATGTGGCAATCAATTGAAACCTGACACGCGCGTTAGTCTAAGAACACTGAGGAATTCAATGATCAGGCTGCTGATTCAGGACCAAGCGGCATTCGGGGAACCGCAGTTTTCCACCTAATATCGGGACTCAAATAACGCTGGAAGGCATCGGACCACGCGAGCGATCGACGAACTCGGGACCATGAAAGGAATGTGCAAGGATGCACGCTAGCACCTAGGATCCCTGGGGGGGGGGGGGGGGGGGGGGGAACCGAGTCTCCGGGATGCTCGAAAATCGTCCGAGGAATCGCTCGCCTTAGCTCTGCTGGGCTCTGCTCGCTCGCTCGTTCGCTAGGATTCACAGTCGCACTCGCTGCCTGGAATTCGTACGTCCGCTCGAAATGCGCGTCACCACAAAAGTGACGAGTTCCTACGCGTTCCCTAATTTCTAGCCCAGCGCGCGCCCCGCGTCCCTCCCGCTAGTCCATCAGCGCCGCGCCGTGTCAAGGGGTTGCCGGGTAACTTAGCTCGCCTAAGTCCCTCGGCCTGGGCCTCTACCGCTGTCGGTAGGGCAGGAGTCGCTGGTACGCTTGCCGATCTTCGTTCGCCGAAGCCGGTCTTTTCCCAGGCTGCATCGTGGCTTTGTCGTCTCATTGTCACAGGGGATGAGCGCCTCCGCTGGACTTCGACCTTTCCCTCCGCAGCTCCCATCGGCCCTGTCGCTCCTTATGCCAACGGAACATACTCCTTGACCCCTTGGTGCCACCTCGTCTCGTTCTAGCTGTCGAGGACTCGTTGCCCGAAGGCGAGTTAGTCTACGCGCTTCGCACGCTTCGCAGTGCGTTGGCGCCGGAGGCTCGCAAGCACACCGTAGACCTTGCTGCAGATGTGCCCAGTTTGATCGCCCCAGTCGAGAGCGGGGGAGATGTGCAAGCCCAGCGAGACTACCTTGGAGGCATACGGGATGGGCGTACCTCCCATCTGGACCAGAGGAACACCGGAGACAAACTGCAGGCCCAGGGCGCGAGCAGAGCCGAGCATCATGCACTGCGTTTTGGAAATATTCAAAGAAAGTGAGTGCATGGAGGACCAGCCAGACACGCCAGCAAGATCAGAGTTGATCTTTGCAATCGCGTCGTCAAGCTCGGAGAAAGGTGCGGAGGTGTACAATTGCACATCGTCCGCGTACTTGATGACTTTAGAATGCTTAATAGCGGTGTTGAGGTCGTGGATGTAGAGTGAGAAGAGGAACGGTCCAAGGACGGAACCTTGCGGCACGCCTGAGTTGACCGGGGACCAACGGGCGATAGACCGTCCGACTCTGACTGCCTGCGTCCTATTTGTGAGATAGGACCAGATCCACCGTAGGACCGGAAAAGAGAAGTTGAAAGAGTGGAGTTTAGAGAGGAGAAGAGAATGGTCTACGGTGTCAAAGGCCTTGGAAAAATCGAGACAAACCAGGACTGTGACCATCCGCTGATCAGCAGCAAGACCGGAGACAGGTGAGGAGGAGCAGCGGAGCGTGGGGGGGGGGGGGGGGACACAGAAAGATCTTAGCTCGCGCCACAGATCATTCGGGCTCCTAGAGCAAGAGAAACGTGAGAAAAGGAAAGAGGACCTGGCTCGCGCTAGAAGAGACTGGACCCGGTTGCGAGAGGCCTTGTAAAGGGCCCAAGTTTCCGGGCTACCAGTGCGGCGGAAGGATCTCCTGAGCGAGTCGCGAGAACGCTTCTCGGCTCTGATCTCAGGAGTGATCCAGGGAGACGGGGGTCGTCGGATCCGGAGAGGTCGGAGCGCGGCGTGCTCGTCGAGAACTTCGAACAGCCCTGCACTGAGATCGTCTACCAGCCGATCAACACTACTCTCACAGGCGTTCGAAGCAAGGCGAACACCGCTAAGCTGCGAGATGTCATTGAGTGACGCGTCACGGTCGATAGAATCAAACCTACGACGAAGATCTGTAGTCGGAGCAATGCGGGAAGTTAGAGCGGAGTCTAGTGAGATAAAGTCATGATTGGAGCAGTGAGGCTCCTTACTTTGTGAAAAAGAAGCAACCCTGCTAGAGTCGTCCGCGAGCCCTAGATCGAGCCGCGTGGAGGAGATAGAAGTTTGAAAAGTGGGATCGTAAGGGATGGAATAGAGACAGAGGCGAGAGAAGAGGCTCTCAAGGTAGGCGGAATCGAAGGAGGAAGACCCCATGTCCGCGTTCCAGTCACCAAGGATAACCTTATTAGGGAAATCCGAGACGATGTCCGCGAACAGGGGCTCGACGGAGGAGAGAGGAGCGTGCGGGGGGCGGTAGACGACCCCCACTAGTAGTGTGCCAGCAGAGGGAATACCAACCCCCACGAAAAGGTATTCAGGACCAGGATACTGAAAACGAGATGACGACGCGACTACAAAGGTAGAGTACGAATCACGAACATAGAGACAAACGCCTCCACCCGTTCTGCCATCCCTATCGCACCTGAGAAGAGAGTAGCCCGGTAAAGAGCAATCCGCGTCAGGGGTGCTAGGAGTCAGCCAAGACTCCGAGACCGCGATGACGTCATAGTTAGCGCGAGTGAAGAAAGTGCGAAGACAGTTGTAATGTGCAGCCAGCGACTGGGCGTTAAGATGCCCAATACGTAATATGAGAGACGGAGCAGAAAGAGAGCTAGAAGGCGGTGCACGGGGGTCAGAATTTCAGGTGAGCTGGGACTCAAGATCTCGGACCGTGTCGATTTTGACAGGGGAGTCGGTGGCAGTCTTCTTTACAAAGATACTCCCATCCCTGTGCCAAACGCGGAAAAACCGCGATCGCGGGAAATCGCACGGCAGCGTTTGAGTAGCGCGGAGAGATCTCGCGGCAAGAATTCGTTGATGTAAACGAATTTAGTAGAAGCGAAAGAGGGATCGATCGCGGACGCGGTGAGATCCCGCTTCTTCCTTTTGGCGGCGAGGAGAGAGTCCCGAGCGGCGGTGGAAACGAATTTCGCGTGGATTATGCGCGGTCGATCCACCGTGGAAGTACCGCGCATACGCGACACCGTGGTGATGTCCGCGGCGGAGAGGGGGACCGATAGCGCATGCGCGACCCGCTGAGTGAGGTTAGAGAGATCCTCGCCAGGGGTCTCTGGGATGCCGGAGATGAGAAGGTCCGGTTCCGGGCAGCGAGTTCGAGGCGAGCGACGTGCTCTTTGACAGCTGACAACTCCGAGGTTAGGGCCGTTCGGTCCGCCTCAGAGTTGCTGCCGCTGGCACAGCCGGAGCTCACCTTGGTTTCCAGGGCGGCCAGTCTTCCATCGAGGTCCCCAAGCTTAGCGGAGTGTTCCGCGGCAGTGGCGGTGAGCTGGATCAGGCAGGAGTTCACCTGCTGGATTTGGGCTTGCTGATCTGCCATGTAAGTGGTGAGCTTGGTGCTGAGTCCCTCAATGATGAGGGCCAAGTTGGAGACGACCGCAGCAGTGGAGAAGTCCGTCATCTGCGAGGTTGAGACGGCGGCGTGCAGAGCAGAAGGTGCTGCCGGGGGGTTAGGGGCCGTCGATGAGGAGGAAATGAGCGCCGGTTTGATGACGGAGGATCTAATCTCCGGGGCCGCTTTACAAGCGGCCATATGAGACGCCAAACACCCTGGGTGTGTCAGACCCTTACACCGCGGGCATTCACTGACCCCTTTCTTGGGGTCCTTCCCGCACTTGATGCAGGTGGTAGGCACGGTGATGGTTAGGTTGGCGCTGAGCTCATGGTTAGCTGTCCTGCGTGGGTGGCAACCGTGGTAGATGGAGCCGGCGAGAGGGCACGGAGGCGTGCCTTCGGAAGGAAATTTCAAATTCCTCCAAGAGACAGAAATTTTAACCGTCCCGGGAATGGGGGTTAGAAAATCTGTCAAGTGAGCCACAGATTAGGTGTACGATATCTCGTCGGCGCGTAGCAAGCCGAATAAAGTAATTAGGCCAAGATGAAGGCGGGCCGAGCGAGATAGCGTACGGGGCCTGCAACAGGCCCCACGGGGCAGAGATACGCAGAAAGAAGCTCGAAAAGTGGGAGTGAAATAAAGGCGTGTGTAGTACTCAGACAGAAGACATTTATTGACCTAGGACTAATAGTCCTCTCAGGCCAAAATATAAGTTACATACATGAGTATATGAGTATAAAGATATAACAATATAAAAGTAGACATAACTCGTAAACACAGCGCACGCAAGCACCTGATACAGGCAGCAAGAAAAAAACGACAAAAATACATAAATATTACATGTTAAATACATAAATAAATAAATAAATAGAGCCCCGGCGAGACGCAGAGAAAAGTAAAGTAGGGTGCAGTGGGAGCACAGAGAGACAAAGAAAGATGAATGGAGCATCCCGTGCGGTCCCAGAGTTACATTTCGTACTGCTCTAAGAAGTGGGCCGTCAAGGCTTTCCGAAACGCCGATTCGCTGT
The DNA here is from genome assembly GCA_963675795.1 of Crossocerus cetratus. Lineage (NCBI taxonomy): Eukaryota > Metazoa > Arthropoda > Insecta > Hymenoptera > Crabronidae > Crossocerus > Crossocerus cetratus. The sequence continues at coordinate 6,708,413 of OY776671.1, forward strand.
CACACTCCCTAACTGCGGGCCACGCACTGCGTACGCGGCCCCGTAGAAAGATGTCCGATGTGTAGGGACTCTAAGGAGAGGACCACGCTGCCGAAAGAGGTGGCCGGACCCAATCCCCACTCTGGATGTTAGGAAACCGCGATAAAATGAGGGATCAGCGGACTTCAAAGCCCGGAAAATGCTGACTCCCAGAAACAATAGCCTCCTATCCCGTACTTTCAGCCACCCTAGGCGTTGGTAAAAAGGCGTAATGTGCGCATCGCGAGGCACGCCATAGATGAATCGCACACAGGCGTTCAGGGCACGCTGACTACGGAGCTCGGACGTAACACCGATGCCAAGCAGGGTAAGGCAGCAGTAGTCCAGGTGAGGCAGAATGAGGGAGGATAAGAGCTTTATCTTGAGGCTCCGCGGCAACGCAGCGCCATGACGTCGGAGTCCCGCAAGCACACCATAGACCTTGGCGCAGATATGACCGGCGTGATCACCCCAGTCCAGAGCGGGCGAGATGTGCAGGCCCAGCGAGACAACCTTAGAGGCGTGCGGGATGGGCGTACCACCCACCCGAACCGGGGGAGCACCTGCCACAGACTGCAGGCCCAGGGCGCGAGCAGAACCGAGCATCAAGCAATGCGTTTTAGAAATGTTCAAGGAAAGTGAATGCATTGAGGACCAGCCAGAGACGCCGGCAAGGTCAGAATTAATCCTTGTGACTGCATCGCCCAACTCATGATAAGGAGCAGAGATGTACAGTTGTACAGGGTGATTCGGATAAGTGCTATCAGCTTTTTACCATCGAATTTTATCGATTTCTGTAATTGGTAATTGTCTCAGCGGCCGCGTAATGTCACCGGTGTTGCGTGGCTGCTTAGCCATTGGCCGAACTGGCCGAATCACGCCAAATACCGACAGTCTTCCGATTAACCGGCAAGGGCAGAATGAGTCGGTAATCATGAGACTCGGTAGAGTCTCGCGCAAAGTAGTAGTCCCCTACGGCGCGCGACAGCCGAGACTCTATTATCCCGAACTGTAGCGGATTCGATCGATCCCATAATTTTTTCTCGATTTATCAAAAGGTTACGGTATTAAGGATTTATTCCTTAATTTTGTATTTTAGCTGTAATTTTTCTGAATCCGATAAGCCAAGGATCAAGCGAATCGGTTCAGCCGTTTGGGGGCTATAATTATTTTCCTCGTAGGCAAGCCCGTTTCGTTGGTAAAACGTTTCTGCACTGCACACTGGCAGGGGGGAGTGCGAGAGATTAGCGTGATATAATAAAGGTTTGTGCATAATAAATAATATAGGGAAGCCTATCATTCTTGCACTCTGGCAAGAAATAATTCTTGTTTCTCTCTTTATTATAACTATAAATCGAAATATTGAAAGACTCGGCCGCAATCCTTGATCGCGCCGCTGCTGCAGGCGTGTTGCCTCCGCCTTCCAAAAAAGGGTGAAAGCCTGGCTGTTGACTTGAGGTAAGAAGAGAACTACTGGCTCTTTCAATATTTAGCTCTATAGTTATAATAAAAGGAAAAACAAGAATGATTTCTCGCCAGAGTGCACCGATGATACGCTCTTTACTATGTTTATTATGCCACGCATCGTTCACACTTTCCGTTCCATTATGCTACAGAAATGTTTTATTACCGACTCATTCGGCCCTTGCCGGTTAATCGGAAGACTGTCGGTATGTGGCGTGATTCGGCCAGTTGGCCCTAAGCAGCACCTTCTTTATATTTTCTATTTCTTGTTTCACACTCTCCATTTCTTCTCGGACTATTTCCTTGATAACCTTCTTGACCTCACTCTTAAATGCAATTTCGTCTTTTATTTCCTTTACAGTTCTTACCAGCCAGTTTATTTTCATGTCGCCCACTGCCGGCGTACCTTTGTTTCCACTTCCGGAGTCCATTGATCCCAGTCTAGATCTACTTGTTGGTGTCGCCACCGTTGCTGGACCTTCGTCTGCTGAGAGAGAGAGAGAGAGAGAGACTAGACTAGACTAGACTAGGTTTATTGTCCTAGGACTAAGTAGTCCTCTCAGGCCAAAAAAAAGTATACAGAAGAGATATGTACATTACAATGAGCTTATAAACTAGGATAAAAGCAGCAAGCAGTAGCATGCACGCACGCAGAAGCAGAGGAAAAATATACAATTATAGCATACAATATATACAATATAAGAATATAAGAATATAAGAACACCCCATGCAGTCGCAGCAACAGAAAAAGCAGAGAGGTGACAAGAGTCAGTCCTCATAGGAGTCGAGGAAGTAAGCCATTAACGCTCTCCGGAAGGCCATCTCGCTGTTACACTCCCTAATCGAAGGTGGGAGTGAGTTCCAGAAAAGAGGACCACGCACTGCGTACGCGGCCCCGCAGAAACTTGTGCGGTGTATAGGCACGCGGAAAAGAGGGCCTCTCTGTCGAGTCGGATAGCCAACCGCTACCCTGGACGTGAGAAAAGCCCGAAAGAATGTCGGCTCGTCGGAGTTGAGCGCCCGGAAAATGCTCAGTCCAAGGAAGAGAAGTCTCCTCTCCCGGACCTTAAGCCACCCTAACCGTCGATAGTAGGGCGTAATATGCGCATCGCGTGGTAGGTCGAAAATGAAACGCACGGCGGCGTTCAGCGCACGCTGGAGGCGCAGATCGCTTGTGACGCCGAGCCCAAGGAGAGCTAGACAGCAATAGTCTAGGTGTGGCAGAATGAGGGAGGATACGAGCCTAGTCTTTAGGCTCCGCGGTAGCGCAGTACTATGACGTCGAAGTCCCGCAAGCGCACCATAGACCTTGCTGCAGATGTGACCGGCGTGATCGCCCCAGTCGAGGGAGGGCGAGATGTGCAGGCCCAGCGAGACAACCTGAGAGGCGTACGGGATGGGCATACCACCCATCTGGACCAGGGGAGCGACAGAGACAAACTGCAGGCCCAGGGCACGAGCAGAGCCGAGCATCAGGCACTGCGTTTTCGAGACATTAAGAGAGAGAGAATTCATTGCAGACCAGGCAGAGACACCAGCGAGGTCAGAGTTGATCTTTGTAATAGCACCCTCCAACTCACAGTAAGGCGCGGAGATGTACAATTGCACATCATCCGCGTATTTTACGACCTTGGAGAACTTGATAGCGGAATTGAGATCCTGGATGTAGAGAGAGAAGAGGAACGGACCAAGGACGGAACCCTGCGGCACGCCCGAATGGACCGGGGACCAAGAGGAGATACACCGTCCGACTCTGACTGCCTGAACCCTGTTTGTGAGGTAAGACCAGATCCACCGTAAGACCGGAAGAGAGAAATTAAGAGAGTGGAGCTTCGATAGAAGAATAGAGTGGTCTACGGTATCAAAGGCCTTAGAAAAATCAAGACACACCAGGACTGTGACCATCCGCTGGTCAGCAGCAAAACGGACATCGTCCAGGAGTGTCAGGAGAGCCGTCTGACAAGATCGGTTTTTCACAAAACCATGTTGCGAGGGGTCCAACATCCCAGAGCTACTGAGGAAACCCTGGATATCGTGGAGGACAACCCTCTCGAAGATCTTGGACAGCTCAGGAAGGAGTGAAATAGGGCGAAAGTCGGCAGGAGCAGAGGCATTAGGTTTTTTCGGGATAGGGGTGATGATGGCTTTACGCCAGGCATTAGGAAAAATGGAGAAAGTAAAAGAAGAGTTAAAGAGTTGAAGTACAGTAGAGAAGATAGCAGGGAGAGAGAGAAGCAGAAATCTCGCACTCAGCTCATCCGAGGGCGAGATCGACGAGTTAGAAAGGCGCACAGCGCGAGCAAGGCTCTCCACGGTGACGGGGGAGAAGTAGAAACGCGAGTCGGCGGAGGTATGGTGAGACATTGAGAGGCAAGCAGGGACGGCCGGTGGGGAGGGGGCATGAGCGGTGAGAAAAAAAAGAATTGAGACTGTCCGGAGACAGGTGAGAGGGAGGGGGAATGTGTGAGGAGGGGAGGACACCGAATGATCTCAGCTCACGCCAAAGATCATACGGACGCCTGGGGGAAGAGAAGTGGAGGAACAGGAAAGAAGATCTGGCTCGCACCAGAAGAGACTGTACCCGGTTACGTGAGGCTCGGTAGAGAGCCCAAGCACCCGGGTTAGCAGTACGCCGGAAAGATCTCCTGAGCGAGTCACGCAAGCGCATCTCGTCTCGGATCTCAGGGGTGATCCAGGGAGCAGGAGGCCGTCGAAAGCGAAGAGTTCGGAGCGGTGCATGCTCGTTGAGAACCAAGAGCAGACCCGCATTGAGATCATCCACCAACCGATCAACGCCACTCTCACAAGAGTTCGAGACAAGACGAACACAGCTAAGCTGCGAGATGTCATCGAGCAGCGCGTCACGAGAGATGGCACCATACCTACGACGGAGATGAGTGGTAGGAATTACCCGAGAAGTTAAAACGTAGTCTAGCGAAATTAGACCATGATTAGAGCAATGGGGCTCTGTACTTTGCGAGAAAGAAGCTACCCTGCTAGAGTCGTCAACAAGCCCGAGGTCAAGCCAAGTGGAAGAGGAGGAGGTGCGAAAGGTGGGAGAATAGGGGATAGAGTAGAGGTTAAGACGAGAAAAGAGTCCTCCAAGGTAAGTCGCGTCGAAGGACTGAGAGCACATGTCCGCGTTCCAGTCGCCCAGAATGACCTTATTCGGGAAGTCCGAGACGATGTCGGCGAACACGGGCTCAAAGTTCGAGAGAGGAGCGTGCGGGGGGCGATAAACCACCCCCACAAGAAGAGAGCCGGCAGAGGGGATAACCACCTCTGCAAAAAGATATTCGGGGCCGAAAAACTGACTGTGAGAGGAAGACGCGATTACTGTAGTCGGGAAGGAATCGCGAATAAAGAGGCAGACGCCTCCACCCATTCTGCCATTCCTATCACACCGAAGGAGAGTATAGCCCGGTAGCGAGCAGACAGAGCTTGGAGTAGAGGGGGAGAGCCAAGTCTCCGTAACCGCGATGATGTCGTAAGACGAGAAAGAGAAGAAAGACGCGAAGGGAACAAAATGCCGCGCAAGAGACTCGGCATTAATGTGTCCGAGGCGTAGGGGGCGAACTGAAGGCGACGCATGGGGGACCGGACATCATTCTAACTTAAACTCTAGCTCAGCCGAGGAGTCGATCCGGATCGGAGCACTGGAGTCCGTTTTCTTAATGAAAACGCTCCCGTTCCGGTGCCAGACGCGCGAATAACGACGCTCTCGGGCAATCGCGCGACATTGCCTAAGAAGTACGGATAGCTCCCGGGGCAGGAACTCGTTAACATGCACGGCCCTAGTTGGGAAGGCAGGATCGATCGCCGAAGCGGAGAGATCGCGCTTCGTGCGCTTAGCGGCAAGTAAAGAGTCCCGCACGGAGGCAGACGATAGGTGCGCGACGATCATGCGCGGCCGATCAACGGTGGGCGTCCCGCGCAGGCGCGAGACGGAGACCACATCACTGGGGGATATGGCAGTACCCAGCGCACGCGCAAGCCGAGTCACGAGCGTCTTAAGATCCTCGGCAGAGGTCTCTGGGATTCCCGATATTGATATATCGCTGGAACGGTCAGCGAGCTCGAGCCTGGCGAGTCGCCGATTGAGCGTCGTAACCTCCAAGGCCTGGCTATCCACGGCCTTTTTGGTCACAGTAAGAGAGCTCGCGACGGACGAAAGGTTGGCGAGCTGCGAGTCAGTCGCACTCACCCTTGATTCCAACGATGAAGTGCGGCCGTCTAGATCAGCAATCATGCCGGCGTGTTGAGTTGAAGTCGCGGACAGGACTTGTAGGCAAGACTTCAACTCTGTCATCTGGTTCCGCTGGTCTGCCATAAAGCTATCAAGCTTGTTAGCTAGCACCTCAATAATGGCAGTAAGTCCACTGATGTCCACCGACGTGACCGTACCCGGGGCAGGCACCGGAGCGGGCGGCAGAGAGGAGGCCGTAGCAGAAGCAGCAGGTGAGGTTGCCGCTGAGGCGACGGCGGAGGCAGTAGATCGCTGTGGTAAGCTGGGGACAGCGACAGTCGGGCTAGGCATCGCAGGCATCAGGGCGCCCTTGCACGCAGATGAATGCGATTTGAGGCACCCAGGGTGCATCTTGCCCTTGCAGGAGGAGCAGGTGACCACCTCCTTCGCAATATCTTTGCGACACTTGGCGCAAGCTGTCAGTCGTTCCATAGCAGGTTAGGTTGAGGCGGCTAGGTGATGTATGACAGGTGGCACCCGTAGCAGCGGTTAGCAGGAGGGCGTGGGTGTAGGTTGACCAATTCAAATTTCCCAGGCGACAAAAATTAACCGACCCAGTAATTGGGGGTTAGAATTTCTGTCAATTTGGCACAGAAAGATAGGGCGTATTCTCGTCGGCTAGGTAAGAGGCCGATGAAGTAAATAGGCCAAAGTGTAGGCGGGCCGATCGAGAATACGCTCAAAACCTGGAACAGGCCCCACGGGGCAGAGAACCGGCAGAAAATGGCTCTAAAAGTAGGAGCGAAGAAAAGTGCGTGGAGTCTACTCACGAGAGAGAGAGAGAGAGAGAGAGAGAGACTAAGACTAAGACGTATATTTTGTCCTAGGGCGTGTTGCCCTCTTAGAACATTACAGAGTAGTATGTACAGATAGTTAAGGTACTTAAAGTTAAAACTATAAATAAAGGTACAGAGGAGGTACAAAATGAAAGAATGCGGGTAGACACCCCGACAGACGCAGAGGGACGCAGAGAGAGGCAAGCGCAACAGTATACCGAAGCAGAAAAGCGTGGCGTGCATTAAGAAAACGCTATGAAACTATGAAACAACTAGAGCGCAGGTCCAAAAGCGCAGGTATAGAGTGGAAGCAGGAGTCCGAGAAGTTAGGCATAGCGCTCAGCCAAGTGTGCCCATAACGCTCTCTTGAAGGTTGTCTCGGAATCGCACTCCCGAACGCCCGCTGGAAGGTTATTCCAAAATTGCGGGCCACGGACAGAGAAAGAGGCAGCGAGGAAGGAGGTGCGATGGTTAGGCACACGGAGTAGGGGACCCCGTTGACGAGACGGGTATCCAGCAGAGCCTTCAAGCCTGGGCGTAAGCAGATCACGCAGGGGACCCGGTGAGTTGGAGACGACGGCACGGTAGAGGCAGACGCCTAGGAAAAGTAGCCTCCTCTCGCGAACCTTTAACCACCCCAAGCGGCGGAAGAAAGGAGTAATGTGTGCATCGCGCGGCGCATCGTAAATAAAGCGCACACAGGCATTTAGCGCACGCTGGACTCGGATCTCGTCAGTCGTAGTGATTCCTAATAAGGCGAGGCAACAATAGTCCAGGTGAGGCAGAATGAGGGAGGATACGAGCTTAACCCTTAAGCTCCGCGGTAACGCAGTGCGTTGGCGCCGGAGACTCGCAAGCACACCATAGATCTTACTACAGATGTGTCCAGCGTGATCGCCCCAGTCAAGAGCAGGCGAGATGTGCAAGCCCAGCGAGACGACCTTAGAGGCGTACGGGATGGGCGTACCGCCCATCTGAACCAGGGGAGCACCGGAAACAAACTGCAGGCCCAGGGCACGAGCAGAGCCGAGCATCATGCACTGCGTTTTCAAGACGTTCAAAGAGAGAGAGAGTGCATTTGGGACCAGCCAGAGACGCTAGCAAGGTCTGAGTTAATCCTAGTAATCGCGTCGTCCAGCTCGCTATAGGGAGCGGAGATGTACATTTGCACATCATCCGCGTATTTAACTATTCTGGAGTGCCTTACGACGGAGTTTAGATCGTGGATATAAAGAGAGAAAAGGAACGGTCCAAGGACGGAGCCTTGTGGTACGCCCGAATGGACCGGGGACCAGCAGGAGAGAGACCGTCCGACTCTGACTGCCTGCGCCCTATTAGAGAGATAGGACCAGATCCACTGTAAGACCGGAAGAGAGAAATTAAAGGAGTAGAGTTTGGAGAGAAGAATAGAGTGGTCAACAGTGTCAAAGGCCTTTGAAAAATCAAGACACACAAGGATTGTGACCATCCGCTGATCAGCAGCAAGACGGACGTCGTCCAAGAGTGTCAAGAGAGCTGTCTGTGTAGATCGGTTTTTAACAAAACCATGTTGTGAGGGGTCCAACTTACCAGAGCTATTGAGGAAGCCCTGGATATCATGGAGGACAACCCTCTCGAGGATCTTAGACAGCTCGGGTAGAAGTGAAATGGGGCGAAAATCGGCAGGAGCAGAAGCATTCGGTTTCTTAGGGATAGGTTTAATAATGGCTTTGCGCCAGGCGTCGGGGAAGATAGAGAAAGTGAGAGAGGAGTTGAAAATCTGCAAAACAGCAGGAAAGATAGCGGGGAGAGAGAGTAGGAGAAATCTCGCGCTCAGATCATCCGAGGGCGAGATGGACGAGTTCGCAAGGCGCACGGCGCGAGCAAGACTCTCCTCCGTGACGGGGGAGAAATAGAAACGCGGTTCGTCGGAAGTATGGCTAGACGGAGACAGACATGCGGGGACGGCCGGTGGAGAGGAAGCATGAGCAGAAAGGAAGAATGAGTTAAGGCTGTCCGGCGACAGGTGAGAAGGAGGAGAGGAATGAGAAGACGGAACGACACCGAATGACTTCAGCTCGCGCCAAAGAACATTCGGGTGTCGGTGAGTAGAGAAGCGGTCGAACAGAAAGGTAGTTCTGGCTCGCGCCAGAAGAGCCTGGACACGGTTACGAGAGGCCTTGTAAAGGGCCCAAGTAACCGAGTTACCAGACCTGAGGAAGGAGCGCCTAAGCGAGTCCCGAGAACGCATCTCGGCTCTAATCTCAGGGGTGATCCAGGGAGCAGGAGGCCGTCGGATACGCAGAGGTCGGAACGGGGCGTGCTCATCGAGAACTCGGAGCATTCCCACGTTGAAGTCGTCAACTAGCCGATCCACGCTACTCTCACAGGAGTTCGATGCAAGGCGAACACAGCTAAGCTGCGAGATGTCATCGAGTAGCGCGTCACGGTTGATGGCGCCATATTTACGACGAAGATCAGTGGTAGGAATTACCCGTGAAGTTAAGACGTACTCTAGTGAAATAAGGTCATGGTTAGAGCAGTGAGGCTCTTTGCTCTGAGAGAAGGAAGCAACCCTGCTGGAGTCGTCCACAAGCCCGAGGTCGAGCCGAGTGGAGGAGAAAGAAGTGTGAAAAGTCGGGCGATAGGGGATAGAGAAGAGGTTAAGGCGAGAAAAGATTTCTCCGAGGTAGATAGAATCAAAGGAGGAGGACCCCATATCCGCATTCCAGTCGCCAAGGACAACCTTATTCGGGAAGTCCGAGACGATGTCAGCAAACAGGGGTTCAAAGGAAGAGAGAGGAGCATGTGGAGGGCGGTAGACTACCCCAACAAGCAGAGTGCCCGCAGAGGGAATAGTCACCTCAGCAAACAGGAACTCAGGTCCAGGGGTTGGAGAGCGAGAGGAAGACGCAACTACTAGTGACGAGAAGGAATCACGGATATAGAGGCAAACGCCCCCACCCGTTCTGCCATCTCTATCACATCTGAGCATAACATACCCAGAAAGAGTATATTGTGTGTCGGGAATTGTGTGAGAAAGCCAAGATTCAGAGACCGCGATGACATCATAGTACGAAGAAGAGAAGAAGGTATGAAATACGTGAAAATGCCTGGGTAGAGACTCCGCGTTGACATGGGCGAGACGTAAGGTAGGAGAGGATCCAAGCGGGTGACGAGGTGAAGCGCAGGTGACAGGGCTTCATGCGAGCCTCGTTTCCGCATCCTGGATAGAGTCAATTTTAATCGGGGCAGACGATTCGGATTTTTTAACAAAGATACTCCCGTCTCGATGCCACACGCGAAGGAAGCCGCGCGCCCGGGCAAGCGAGCGACAATGTCTTAGAAGAGCGGAGATTTCGCGCGGCAGGGACTCATTAATGTTGACAAGCCCAGTGGTGAAGGTGGGATCGATCGCGGACGCGGGGAGATCTCGCTTCGCGCGTTTCGCCGCCAGGACCGAGTCCCGCAGGGCGCTGGACGCGAGCTTAGCGCGGATCATACGCGGGCGATTCGCAGTAGGGGTTCCGCGCAGACGCGAGACCGAGAGGACATCGGTGGGAGTAAGAGGAGTCCCCAGCGCAAGCGTAAGGCGATCGATGACGAGGCGAAGATCCTCGCCAGGGGTCTCCGGTATACCAGTGATCGACAGCTCGCTAGATCTGCTCGCGAGCTCGAGTCGCGCAATGCGTGCACTAGCAGCATTAACCTGCGAGGTTAGGGTAGTGCGGACAGCAGCAACATTTGTCGCCTCCGATTTAATCGCGGCAGAGAGATTCACAAGATCCGCCGAGCTGGTGGAGGCTTGCGCTTCCAGCGCAAGGGTACGACTGTCCAGGCTGTTGAGCTTCGCAGTGTGTTGAGCAGAGGTGACAGCCAGCTCCTCAAGACGGGCATGAAATTTCTCCGCCAAGGCATGCTGGTCAACCATGAAGCTGACCAGCGTGGAGTTGAGATTGTTCATGGCAGCGGTCATCGCGTCAAGGCGCGCCGCGTGAGGGTCCACAGGCACAGGTCCTGGCGGAGGTTGCGGTGTTGGCAGCGACGACGGCAGCAGTGACGGTAGCGGTGACGGTAGCAGGGACGGCAGCGGGGACGGCAGCGGTGACGGCAGCGGTGACGGCAGCGGAGACGGCAGCGGAGACGGCAGCGGAGACGGCCGCGCCATCGGCAGCGGCGTGGCAGCACTGGAGGAGGGTGCGGGCCGAGACATGCTGCTGGCCGTGATGACAGTCGGCCTAGCTGACGAGAGGGAGGTCTTGCACGACTCCGCGTGCGACTTGAGGCACCCAGGGTGCATCGTCGCCATGCACGCGGAGCAACGGTCCACTCCTTTTTTAATTTCTTTATGGCACTTGGCACATGTGACGTCACGTTCCACAGCGGGCATAGTGCAGGAGAGTTGGCAGACGTGGTGCTGGCTGACGGTGGGAGGGCGCGCACGACAGGTTGCGGAATTCAAAATGCGCAACCGAAACCACAGAAAGGGTTAGGAATTCTGTCAATTTTCACACAGAAGAAAACGAGCGTATTCTCGTCGGCTATAAGGCGCCGATGTAATAAATTAGGCCAAAATGTAGGCAGGCCGATCGAGAATACGCTGATACCTGCAACAGGCCCCACGGGGCAGAAAAGCAGCAGAAAATGGCTCTAAAAGTAGGAGCGAAGAAAAGTGCGTGTATGTACTCACGGAGAGAGAGAGAGAGAGAGAGAGAGAGAGAGAGAGAGAGAGAGAGAGAGAGAGAGAGAGAGAGAGAGAGAGAGAGAGTATGTGTCGTAAGTACTAGCGAAATCGATGGAACTCTGCGACTCGGACGGGAACAAAACGCAGTTCGAAGAAACCAATCGCTACTAAAAGGGCAACAGAAGGTGTGCGAGTGTGTGAATGCGTGTGCGAGCAAAATAGAGAGTATCATGGTTAAGTTGACAACAGTTACAGGAGCGGAGGGACGGCAGATCGCGTTGAGATCTGAGACATTCGACAAATAAACTCGCTACTGCAGACTTGCACAAAGGAGTCGTAACCTTCTGTGAATTGGAATAAAGAATATGTTCATGCGTCTAATACTCCTCTTTTAGTATTAAAAAATGTGCCGCATTTTACAAAAGACGCCAAAAAAATAATAATCCAGAAACACCTAGATTTTTTACAATTTGTACATTCTTAAAAATATGACCCATCAAAAAGGCGTGAAATCACCCCACAAAAAACATGAAATGTTAAATAAAAGGCGTCAAGTAGTATTCCCGTTGGTGCCGTTCCCCAAAAAGATCTTATTTCACAAAACACTGTCGCATTCCACAAAATACCTCACAAAAATATATTTCTAAGCATTGAACCTACCACCTCATCTACCACTATACTTGACCAAAACCGGAAACTACTTGACCAAAAATGTAATTGATATCATTAGAAATGGAAAACCAAGATTCTATTCAAACAGTTACTCAAGTAAGATCTTGCTTCACAAAAAATATCCCGCACTCTGCAAATGGCCGACCAAAATTATAATCGCAATACTTGGCCGCCCGATTCTTCACAAATCCATTTGTGTGTTGACGTGAAATTCGATTTGCCAAGAACCGGGCGGCCAAGTATTGCGATTATAATTTTTATCGGCCATTTGCGGAGTGCGGGATACTTTTTTGTGAAGCAAGATCTTTTTTGAGTAAGTGTTTGAATAGAGTCTTGGCTTTCCATTTCTAATGATATCAATTACGTTTTTGGTCAAGTATAGTGGTAGATGAGGTGGTAGGTTCAATGCTTAGAAATATATTTTTGTGAGGTATTTTGTGGAATGCAACAGTGTTTTGTGAAATCAGGAGACTCGGTAGAGTCTCGCGCCAAGTAGAAGTCCCCTCTCCATATATATATGACACTCCGGCGCGTGACAGCCGAGGATACTTATCCCGAACTCTAGCTGTTATCCTTAGTTACCTAACTTTCACCTCCATTTATACGAAAGTTAGAGCCCCAAGAATTTATTTCAGAATTTTGTATTTCATCGTTGATTTTTCAGAATCCAATGAGCCAAGAATCATGTGGATCGGTCCAGTCGTTCCGGAGATATAAATTTCCTCTGTTATTTCATCGTCTTTAATATACCCGATTTCTCAAAATGTTACTCTCACGCGAGCGGGCACCACTGCGAAGTGCTGCGGAGCGCTGTGCAGATTACATGGTTTTATACCGACACATTGATTATGCCATGGCTGGTGAAAACTTCAAAATTGACGTTTGTGCGTTCCTTGAGTTACGCACTCGATAGTCTGGATACAATAAATTTAAAGTGCGTATCAAGATTCTCTCATACGCACTCTTAACTTCGGTTTGCTTAGCTGAAGCGTTTGTTGAGCTATGAACTTGACAGTCAAGATACACCGAAATAAATTAGAGTGATAAATTAGACTGCGTATGAGTATATCGCTTGGTTCATTGTAAATGATTCGACTTAACACTTGGCAACTCATATTAGATAAGCTATACCCTCATACGCAGTTTAATTTCAGGGTTTCAGATTGTCATTAGTGTTTCGTACTGTCAAGCAACTCAAGGGTCGCACAACCTTTACTGCTGAGGTTTTCTTTAAACACTGTGACGTAACACCCGCCCCTACGATGAAGCAAAAGACCGGAAGGCTCCCGAATAAACGTTTCACTATAAAGAATAAGATCTGCGCCTCCAGGACAATCGAGAATACCGTGTAATACATAACTAATGCCGTTTCGAATTCCGCGCGCGCCAAACCCATCCAGGTGGAGAACGCGGTAACACCCGAGGAATCCCTAACCAAGAACGAGAGGATAGCCGCCACCTTTCCAGAGGTACCCGTTCGCGTCGGAACTTCCTTACGGATCCAGCAGCACCAGAAGGAGCATCCCAATGGTCAAGCCAGCCACGGATCTCTGAAGGAGGACGCAGATGCGGATCCAGCGGCGAGGGAGTCAGACAGCTAGGGACTTCTCGTCTTGAGCGCAGGGGATCGGCCCTGACGCGGAAGCTCCCCGGACATAGGGGTCCTGGATTGGCCCAGCGGGCTTGTAGGCTACGTTAGGGACGAAGGGGGGAAAAATTAGCCGGCGTGCGTACCGCGCGTGGAATTACCGGCATTCGTTGTGCTGGGCTAATTGCGAGCGTCGTTCCGGAATCTGTTCCGTGTCCCGAATACTCGAATTCTCCAATAGAAGGAAGGAAGGAAGAAAGTAAAAACGATTGATTGAGCGAAAGAGCCTTAGCTCCTCGTTGAAAGTACCGGTGAGCCGAATTTAGTAACTGGTGAGTTTTCCGAGGGATCAGCGTAGGAGAAGGAATCGGGGTTTGTCCCGCACTTCTATGTTCGGCTGATCGCCTCGTGTCCCGTATTCGTCACTGCGTCACCGCGATACGCTGCTAAGTTCCAAGTTATTATTCGCATTAGAGTATCATTTATTAACGGTGTTACCGAGTTATCAGTGGATTGTCCTGGAGGGCCTTCTGCCCGCACAACGAATCAATTCTAGTCTAGCGCTTCGTGCGTCTTAAATTATAGTCTGTATCGTCAATCTCTGTTTCATTATGCTGCCTGTTTCCCGAATGAACTAAAACTGTCTATTATAATTCTGAAAGTCTCGATTTTGCGTCGCTTGCAGCCACGGGTGCCGATAACCGCCCGTGGACGCGCTCTCACTCTGTTAAAATTTAGCCACCTTTTGCTTCATTCACTTCTCATTATTTTGAATAAAACTCTATATTTTCCGTATTCTGTCTCGCTCTATCTGGCGGACCGCGAGCTCGCTCCCTGTCCCGTCTCATTTTCCTCCGAATCGCTAGCCTGATCAGACTGCCGTTCCTCAATTTCGTATTATGTTGTAGAATGTCCTGTAGGAAATAGACACCTGGGTGTCTGGCGCCCATTTGGTTTTTAGCTTTGGTTAGAGTCTGAGGAACGCAGGTCCGATTCTCCATCTCCCGACAAATTCCGAATTATTAATCCCTATTCTCTTATCAGATTTATTCCCATTACAAACTGGCCATATTTCATTACAAACTATTAACCCCATTTCATATCTTATTCATATTTATATTACGTTACAAACTGGCGACTGAGAAGTCGGTCCGACTAATTCAACTTCTCGTTGGGTCATTTCACGTCAACTGTCGAGGTTTATTCACACATGTTCGACGATTTTGATGAAATTGGCAGTATTTGTAGTTCGCAATGAGCTGATTCCAACGCAAAAATCCGTTGCTCGCTAACTCAATTATTTTTTGAGTTACGCGCACTCAAAGTTTGGGGTCAATTTTTTTTCAAAAATTGATATCTCCGTAAATACTGCAGATAGCCACATCGTTCGAGCGCCAAAATGAAGAGAAAGGATTGAAGTTTAATAAAAAAAATATTCCATTCAGGAACACTTGTTTGGAACTAATGCTAATGATAAAAGTTTATAACAAATGCTTGCCATTCCCACGGGCCAGCATCGATTGTGAAGACAAAAAATCCTAGCCGTTGCTATAAGTCTCTCGCATGACCCCTCCAAAGGATTTTCAGAAACACGGCCTGGGGGTCGAGTTATAAATTTTTATTGCCGGGCGCGCCCGGTCAATCTGCCGGCGGTGCGCGCCACGCTCGGCTGGCGCGCGGGTGCTAGACCCGGCACTCGGAATACGTACATTCAAAATGGTCATACCTGTTCAGTTGCTTACAGGATGCCTGCCACAACACAACATGTGTCTACGATGGTACGTATCCGTATCCGGATCATGCGATTAGGTGCTACCATAAAGCAATAAACACCGTTTCCTCTCTGTGTTATCCGGGCTTGGGACCGGCGACTGGTCGCATGAAGTAGACCTGTATATTTAGATTCTGACTGCATACCATACTTAAAAATTTCTACCTGGTGACAACCCCCCACCCATCTTAAGGGTTTTCCAAAATTAAGCGAGGCGGACACTGTTTGAAGCAGACCTCATAATGTTTCCGGACATCTAACTGTGAAGTCGTGTCGTGTTCCACTGTGCAGTGTTTGTGCGCTTCGCTTACTATTCAAAACTTTAAATACTGCTAACCGCTAAACCATTAAAAATTAATATGCCGCGTAAATTTTGTTCAAATCCGCTAGCTTTAACGCGTCACACCTCTTTTAAAACAAATCTTAAACTCGTCACACCCGTCTTCGCGCGAAGTATCCACGACTAGAATTAGGTTTTTATGTTTGTCAGCAATGTAGGACGCGATTAGATAGATCAAGAGCAATAGAAATTCCGATACCTGATCAAATTGAAGCAGAATCCAGTGGCGTAAATCTAGAATCATCCGATACGAATGCTGGTTTGTTTAATATTCCAGCTCGCGATCTGATTGAAGCAGGACCTAGCTTCACGCAATCGATAGATTCTCCGACTAAAACAGATACAAGTAACAGCGCGAAAGACAATTCGTCGTCAACCCCGTGAATTGTATGATTGGGCTACATCGCATTTTAAAACAATTTCATTTAATTTCTGCACTAATGAAGAATATAATATCACTGATCAATTTCTCAAGAACCGTTTTTCTAAAGTAAAATCGATACCCGGAACACAAAAACACCACGCGATTATACCACTTAACGAATCTGCACTCTTAATAAAGCGATATTCAAATTTAGAAAATAAACACGGTCAAGTGATTAAACTCACGCGTAACTAAAATTCACTTATATGTCGGTATTTCGAAATAATTTAATTGCATTTGGGTCCTGCAAAACACGTTTTTAATGTGGCCAGTTGCCGGTCTCAAGCCCGGGTAACACAGAGAGGAAACGATGTTTATTGCTTTATGGCAGCTCCTAATCGCATAATCCGGATACGGATACGTACCATCGTGGACACATATTGTGTTGTGGCAGGTATCCTGTAAGCAACTGAACAGGTATGACCATTTTGAATGTACGTATTCCGAGTGCCGGGTCTAGCACCCGCGCGCCAGCCGAGCGCGGCGCGCACCGCCGGCAGATTAACCGGGCGCGCCCGGCAATAAAAATTTATAACTCGGCCCCCAGGCCGTGTTTCTGAAAATCCTTTGGAAGGGTCATGCGAGAGACTTATAGCAACGGCTGGGATTTTTTTCCTTCACAATCGATGCTGGCCCGTGGGAATGGCAAGCATTTGTTATAAACTTTTATCATTAGCATTAGTTCCAAACAAGGGTTCCTGAATGGAATATTTTTTTTATTAAACTTCAATCCTTTCTCTTCATTTTGGCGCTCGAACGATGTGGCTATCTGCAGTATTTACGGAGATATCAATTTTTGAAAAAAAATTGACCCCAAACTTTGAGTGCGTGTAACTCAAAAAATAATTGAGTTAGCGAGCAACGGATTTTTGCGTTGGAATCAGCTCTTTGCGAACTACAAATACTGCCAATTTCATCAAAATCGTCGAACATGTGTGAATAAACCTCGACAGTTGACGTGAAATGACCCTTAGGGCCAACTGGCCGAATCACGCCAAATACCGACAGTCTTCCGATTAACCGGCAAGGGCAGAATGAGTCGGTAATCATGAGACTCGGTAAAGTCTCGCGCAAAGTAGTAGTCCCCTACGGCGCGCTACAGCCGAGACTCTATTATCCCAAAGTGTAGCGGATTCGATCGATGCCATAATTTTTTCTCGATTTATGAAAAGGTTACGGTATTAAGGATTTATTTCTTAATTTTGTATTTTAGCTGTAATTTTTCTGAATCCGATAAGCCAAGAATCAAGCGTATCGGTTCAGCCGTTTGGGGGCTATAATTATTTTCCTCGTAGGCAAGCCCGTTTCGTTGGTAAAACATTTCTGCACTGCACACTGGCAGGGGGGAGTGCGAGAGATTAGCGTGATATAATAAAGGTTTGTGCATAATAAATAATATAGGGAAGCCTTTCATTCTTGCACTCTGGCGAGAAATAATTCTTGTTTCTCTCTTTATTATAACTATAAAACGAAATATTGAAAGACTCGGCCGCAATCCTTGATCGCGCCGCTGCTGCAGGCGTGTTGCCTACGCCTTCCAAAAAAGGGTGAAAGCCTGGCTGTTGACTTGAGGTAAGGAGAGAACTACTGGCTCTTTCAATATTTAGCTCTATAGTTATAATAAAAGGAAAAACAAGAATAATTTCTCGCCAGAGTGCACCGATGACACGCTCTTTACTATGTTTATTATGCCACGCATCGCTCACACTTTCCGTTCCATTGTGCTGCAGAAATGTTTTATTACCGACTCATTCTACCCTTGCCGGTTAATCGGAAGACTGTCGGTATTTGGCGTGATTCGTCCAGTTGGCCCTAAGCAGCCACGCGACACCGGTGACATTACGCGGCCGCTGAGACAATTACCAATTACAAAAACCCTACACTAACGTTAAAATGGAAAAAGAAACGCCAAGTAGTTGTATGCCCACACTTCTTAACCCAAAAAATCTATAAATCCCACAAAAGTATTTTTCCTTTAATAAAAGCTCTACATACACATTAAAATATAGCGATAAAGGTTAACTATTCCAAATTGACCAAAAATATAAGGATATCATTAGAAAGCCAAGTCTTCATTCAAACACTCAAACACTTTAATTCCACAAAAGAATTTAATCGTAGTGTAGGACACAAATATTCTGTTTAATTGAATATCCTAACAAAATTCGTTCAACTTATCAAAGAAAACGTAATACTTGGCCCGCCCGGTTCTTCACAAATCGAGTTTGAAGCCTTCACACAAGTGGATGTGAGTGACCTTATTCAACTCATTACTCACATGATCGCAAATCGCTATTATACTGTTAATGTTAATGTCTTTCTAGGAAAAATTAATTACTTTCTTAGTGATCGCTCAGATGGTAAATTATTATTCAAAGTATACCTCTCATCATGGCTAATCACTATTGTATTGTTAATGCTGGAATGTAAGCTGCCCAATGTTTTTTAGCGAACGTAACTTTCTTAATGATTGCTTGAATGGTAAATATAGGCGTTTCTTGAGATGTAAATTACATATAAATATTGAATGTAATTAAATAACAGATATAAAATATATATGCATTCCAGGCGTTTGGGTGCGAAAGGCTTGAAACTCGATTTGTGAAGAACCGGGCGGGCCAAGTATTACGTTTTCTTTGATAAGTTGAACGAATTTTGTTAGGATATTCAATTAAACAGAATATTTGTGTCCTACACTACGATTAAATTCTTTTGTGGAATTAAAGTGTTTGAGTGTTTGAATGAAGACTTGGCTTTCTAATGATATCCTTATATTTTTGGTCAATTTGGAATAGTTAACCTTTATCGCTATATTTTAATGTGTATGTAGAGCTTTTGTTAAAGGAAAAATACTTTTGTGGGATTTATAGATTTTTTGGGTTAAGAAGTGTGGGCATACAACTACTTGGTGTTTCTTTTTACATTTTAATGTTAGTGTAGGGGATCTCACATCTTTTTGATCGGTACTAGTTGGAAAATGTAGGGCTTATGTTAAGAGCGAAATACTTTTGTGGGTATCATTCTTCTTTGTTAAGAAGATAAAGTGCATATGTATGATGTGGGATAATTTGGTACAGATACAAATTACACCGTGTGTGATTAAAAGCGAATATATGATTTGTATTTATATAATTTAATAATAGTAACAACATTAAATTTGTTCGAAAAATAATAAATAGGCATCTTTGGCTCCTCTAGGCCACTGTTTTTTGTTTGTAACTTTATCATCATCAATATAAATGAACATATTCTTTTTATCCATTACGAAACACGTGTAATGTGCACTGTTATTATTACCATGTTTTCCTTGATAAAATATAGCGCTTATGACTTTATATGGTTTTTGCGCGATTTGTATTTTTGTTGTATGAACGCCTACAATACTATATTTTTGAAGCCTTATAATGCCTTGCTTGCTTCTTGTAAAAGGCAACAACTGAATTAATGTAATATGACCAGCCATGGTAATATCAGTTTTAAAAATTACTTCATTGCTTCCACAGTGAATACACGAAGATCCATCTATCATATGCCAGTCGCAATACATTTTTACAATTTCTTGAATGTTTGTGCTCTTTCCGCAGAATGCATTCAATGGTAGTGCCAAGATTAAATTTGTTTCGATCGTAACAGTCGTTTGATTGCAAATTTTACAGCGCACTTTATGAGTTAACTCATGTTCCACAGTTTTTCTTATACTATCGTGCTTATTTAGAAAACAAAGTAAAAATTCAGCTGCATCTTGCGGTATTTTGTCGGGATAAGTGCCACCTAAGTACTGCCTAACTCCAATACAATTAAGAATTAACGAATCCTTATTCATACAAGCAGCAGCTAAAGCATCAAGCTCGTCGCACCAACGATGCTTCAATATTTTATCACGTATCATTTGACAATGGAGCATACATTGCGAAGCGGCATTGGCAT
The DNA here is from genome assembly GCA_963675795.1 of Crossocerus cetratus. Classification (NCBI taxonomy): domain Eukaryota; kingdom Metazoa; phylum Arthropoda; class Insecta; order Hymenoptera; family Crabronidae; genus Crossocerus; species Crossocerus cetratus. The sequence goes on from OY776671.1 coordinate 6,728,302, forward strand.
AAGCTGAAACGTGATCGATATTATTGAAACCTTTGGTTGCATGCACGACCGTAACAATAGATATGAATGCTGAAATCGGACACTTTCCGCAGAATACGCTGGCCTCGAAAAGTGATCTTTCGCAGCATGCGATAAAATTAAATATTTTAGAAAATGTAGAATGTGGTACAGGGTGATGCGGATAATTGGAATCAGCTTTTTACCATCGAATTTTATCGATTTTTGTAATTGGTAATTGTCTCGACGGGCGTGTAATGCCACCGATGTCGCGTGACTGCTCAGGGCCAAGTGGCTGAATCACGCCAAATACCGACAGTCTTCCGATTAACCGGCAATGGCAGAATGAGTCGGTAATCATGAGACTCGGTACAGTCTTGCGCAAAGTAGTAGTCCCCTACGGCGCGCGACAGCCGAGCCACTATTATCCCGAAGATTCGATCGATGCCAAAATTTCTTCTCGATTTATGAAAAGGTTGCGGTATTAAGGATTTATATCTAATTTAGTATTTTAGCTGTAACTTTTCTGAATCCAATGAGCCAAGAATCAAGCGAATCGGTTCAGCCGTTTGGGGGATATTATTATTTTCCTCGTGGGCAAGCACGTTTCGTTGGTAAAACATTTCTGCACTGCACTCTGGCAGGGGGGAGTGCGAGAGATTCGCGTGACATAATAAATGTTTTATGCATAATAAATAATATAGGTAATCCTATCATTCTCGCACTATGGCGAGAAATAATTCTTGTTTCTCTCATTGCTATAACTATAAAACGAAATATTGAAAGACTCGGCCGCAATCCTTGGTCACGCCGCTGCTGCAGGCGTGTTGCCTCCGCCTTCCAAAAAAAGGGTGAAAGCCTGGCAGTTGACTTGAGGTAAGGAGAGAATTGCTGGCTCTTTCAATATTTCGCTCTATAGTTATAATAAAAGAAAAAACAAGAATGATTTCTCGCCAGAATGCACCGCTGACACGCTCTTTACTATGTTTATTATGCCACATATCGCTCAGACTTTCCCTGCCAGTGTGCACTGCAGCAATGTTTTATTACCGACTCATTTTGCCCTTGCCGGTTAATCGGAAGACTGTCGGTATTTGGCTTGATTCGACCTGTTGGCCCGAAGCAGCCACGCGACACCGGTGACATTAGACGGCCGTCGGGACAATTACCAATTTCAAAAATCGATAAAATTCGATGGTAAAAAGCTGATTCCAATTATCCGCATCACCCTGTACATGGGCTTGGTTACGCAATCATATTAGTTTTTCAAACCTGAAACGATGAAGCTGGTGAAAGAAGAGCGTCAACCACTCAACTGTTTGTGAATTTGCGATCTGTCAGGATATTCATAGAGGCTGGGCTTACCTGAAGACGGCATAGCCATGACGACACTCGCTACGACCATAAGGAACACACAGCCCTTTGTGAAGTATTGATAAACACGCGTCTTGTTGATAAACAACATGTTGATTGTCACTTCGTATATTGTCGTGGACAAGACCGGTCTATCTGCAGTTCGGAGCACAAATGGGACAAAGTCATCAACTCAAAGCAAAGTAGTCGGAAAACCACTTTCCGCAGAGCGGTGGAACCATTTGTTGTTATCGGACGTCGGCTAGCAGTTACGAAATACGAACACGTAAGTACGTAGGAAAGACCTTGGCTTTCGAATAATTACTAGTATGAGATAATCACTTCGAAACTACAAATAGAACAGTATGCTAAACGGACAGATTACAAATGAAAAAAATAATAGGTGCTATGAGTTTTTCTTCTACAATAATAAAACTTTTTTCGCTAAACAATAAAATAAACTTTTTACCAAAACTACATTTAAACAATCGTGTAAAATTATGGGATCTACGGGACCCATTTTTATCAATGCCGTTTTTGTTAAGCATAATTGATCTATGATCAAATCAAAGTCTATTCGTGCCATCTTTTTTCTGAATTACCAGAATCGACCTTGCATGTTCGGAATGGATAGTTGTACAATACTGTTATCAAGAAGTTGATCTATCTGCAAATTTATATTGTTTCTTTCGGTTACAAGACATTGTTTTGGACACGATATTTCGTTAAGATTTTCTAAATTGATTTACATTTTAGAAAAACAATTGGTTTTGTATTATAGGGTGGTACGAACAGGGGTTTGAGCCGGCGAGGCTTTCTCGATATTTTACCTAACACTGAGCAATCTAACCTTTTTGGCGATAAATAAAAAATTTGTAATGTAAGTGAATCAGGAGCCTCGGATTAAAATAACGGCCAATCAGCACTGCAGCACTGAGCATACAGTGGTGTGGGTACAATCCTTAGCTTCGAAGATATACGGTGAGGTTTCTCAATACCTCTTTCGAGAAGTTAATGATCTAATTGCTCAGTTAGCTCGCCTTGGAGTTGTTATGCCTCGAGCCGCAGACTACCAAGTGTTCAATGCTATTCCCTTGTATGGTTCCGAAGCTAATAGTAATGAGAAAATGGATGGGCTGTTTAAATGAGCTTGAGGTGAACCCGCTCAGTGGCTCAGCGGGATAAGTGTCCGACTCGCAATTAGCGGAACCCCGGTTCCATCTCAACACCTGTCATCGCCGATTTTCGGCACCTTCACACGCTGCGCGGGGGTTCGGTATCCACTTTAAAAACTGTAGGTCCACCCGGTATGAGCATAAAATTGGCCCCCCTCCCTGCCTTATGGACGCTCATACCGGATCGGTATGTGAATACAGGAAGTATTCCATACCGGTCGCAAACCCTGCGGGGAGTCGACGTTAATGAAAACAATCAATCAAATGAGCTTGAGGAATCTTTGGGTTCAGATTTTGAATATAAAAGGTCGATGCATTGTTACACTTTTATGTTTTGATACAATATCTTCGTTACAATTTTTAAACGCGAAGTAACTCAAGTTAAACGGCTCGTTTATCGTTACAAGTATAAGCTGGGGTTTGCGATGAACAATAATGCGGCTAACAGTCGCAGTGTGTTGCTCACTGTGCGGTAGAATAAAACTGTTTTCAACGAGACTACGAGCTCGGCTCGTCTACGGCTCGTGTTGATCTCCACGTTCACACACTTAACTTCAGAGTTTCGTCGAGTAGAGCTTCGTCATGCTCAAGAGCTTCCAATGAAGTCCCCCATTTAATTTGTAAAACCTGGGTTATATACCTAAAAGTCCAAGACAATGGGACTAGAGTGGGAGTGTAGGTGAGCGAGTCTTCGGTGTGTGAGTGTAGGAAACCCGGAATGCACGGAAGTGCACGCAGCTGCGGCGTCAACCTCCCCCAAGGAAAAGTCAAAGGTCGGAGAGGTAACAGACGAAAACGGTCCTATGTTCGAGTTTAAGACTGGAAAATAACGCAGGCGTATTCTATGGGAAAAGAAAACAGCGATGATTTTGTGTTGAAATAGCAAAGGAAAAGTAATCAGATTCGTACGACGATGTAACAAGTGTTGAATAAAATTCATGGAAACGGGACGACTGTTCCAGCTTGCACTACAAAATACAAAAAAAAGGGTATAGCGGAATAAGCAGGTCAAAAGTGCCCCCAAACCAAATTTAATTCACTATGACGCGTTCGATAGCTGACCAAGAGACCACATTTTGTGCCAATTTTCAACTTGATATCTTGACCGGAAGTGGGTAGTAACTCATACAAAAATTATGTTTTTGCTTAATTTCTCCTGTATTAGCACATGAAGAATTCTGAAAAAAATCAAACACACTTGAGTTAACGATATGCATATTAGAGATGTTTTTCAGATTTTTTTATTGTAAACTCAAGCTGTAGGAGGCTAATTGGAATAATTGTGGGCTCACAGTTTTTCCTGGGGAAACATAAGATTGGATTTATTGAGGAGAGGAATTGGTACAGGGTTTAGGTACATTTTGCTTTTTGTCGTCTCGGAACAATTTATCGCAACGATTTACTTCTGAACGTTAGCAACGACATTTTGATATTAGGGCGTCCGGCTTTCATAGCCGAACTCTCCCGTTACCTACGATCAGGCGTCCGGCTTTATTAGCCGAACTCTCCTTCCTGTAGGGTATTGCGGAATGACGCGAGACCGATCGGGCGTCCAGGAAGTCCTCCCGTACTCTCCCATTCGGTTAGGCGACCGGCTTTCTCAGCCGTTCTCTCCCAACCTCAGGGCGTCCAGGAGTAACCTCTGTACTCTCCCAGGATTCCTCAGGCGTCCAGGAAGTCGCTCTGTACTCTCCTCTGGAAAGCGACCGGCTTTAATAGCCGATCTCTCCATTCCGAGAGGCGTCCAGGAGCTAACCACTGAACTCTCCTGTGCTGTTTAGGCGGCCGAGAGCAGAGCTTCGTCCTCTCCTAATTCTTTCGGGCGGCCGATGGTCTTACCTCGTCCTCTCCCTAAGAATTCAGCAGGAATGAACGAGCGTGTCCGCGATCGTGATTTTTATACCATGTCGTTACTAGGCTAGTCGAGCCGCCGTCGCCGCAATCAACAACGCGGTATCCAAGCATGCGGCTGCTTGGATCGGAGCCCTTTCACCGCTCCCCGCTGTCTCCCGAATCTCCCCAGAGGGTGATGGGGTAGGTTAATATAAAGGTCACCCTGGTTTACGGGGAGGCTGATTCCTATGACGGCACCATGGTGAGTAGCGACACTAGGGACTCGATGCTCCTCCAGAAGGTGCTGGGGTAGGTAAATTTAAAGGTGCCCCCTGGCCAGGCAGGGGGGCCGATTCCTATGACGGCATCATGGTGAGTAGCGACACCAGGGGTCCGAGCAGGACGACCGGTTCCGGGGGTTCAGGACCCTCCACCGGGAGTGGCATTTAAAGATGTCACGATAGATTCCACCAGTTAATCCGCATACTGGTACCATGGGATGTCAGTTAGCCCGCAGCGGATTGGCGCTGTAACTGCGTAAGTTGAGGTCGGAACATCGTGGTGGCAGTGGTTAACCCCGTATGCTGGGGTAAGGACCTAGCCTAGGACGGGTCCTGGCGTGTGAGTTGCGTACCACCAACTCGGGAACCAGCCTTCCTTAGTCTGGTAGAGCGGGGATAGACGCTCGGCCTGCCAGTGCCCGCACATAAAATGCCTGAACATTTGTGCTACTGGTAGATCAACTGATCCCGCTGATTGGGCGTGATCCCAATCCCGCTCCCATGGGGGAAGTCTGGGTTAGGGCCTTGTGCCAGGTACCGGACTTAAAACTGCACGACATTTACTGTCTCCCGAATCATCGAAATTATTCAGGGGCGGCTTTAGGTGTTGTCCCATTACAATGCTATAAAAAATACAAACTCGCGTAAACAACCTGAAAAATGCCGATTTTGTATCGAAGGAGTTGCGGATCCAGATTTATATTTTAATAGTAAATATATATCATTCAAACTATTACTCAGAATTTTTTCCACATTTATCGGTTATGTGTGCCATGGTTAAAAAATCAAAAACCGATTTTTCTGTCGCTTTTTCTGTGTCAGCGTAACTTATAAGACCAAGTTTTGTACAGGGTGATGCGGATAATTGGAATCGGCTTTTTACCATCGAATTTTATCGATTTTTGAAATTGGTAATTGTCTCGACGGCCGTCTAATGTTACCGGTGTCGAGTGGCTGCTTAGGGCCGACAGGCCGAATCAAGCCAAATACCGACAGTCTTCCGATTAACCGGCAAGGGCAAAATGAGTCGGTAATAAAACATTGCTGCACTGCACACTGGCAAGGAAAATGTGAGCGATATGTGGCATAATAAACATAGTAAAGAGCGTGTCAGCGGTGCATTCTGGCGAGAAATCATTCTTGTTTTTTCTTTTATTATAACTATAGAGCGAAATACTGAAAGAGCCAGCAATTCTCTCCTTACCTCTAGTCAACTGCCAGGCTTTCACCCTTTTTTGGAAGGCGGAGGCAACACGCCTGCAGCAGCGGCGTGATCAAGGATTGCGGCCGAGTCTTTCAATATTTCGTTTTATAGTTATAACAATGAGAGAAACAAGAAATATTTCTCGCCATAGTGCGAGAATGATAGGATTACCTATATTATTTATTATGCATAAAACATTTATTATGTCACGCGAATCTCTCGCACTCCCCCCTGCCAGAGTGCAGTGCAGAAATGTTTTACCAACGAAACGTGCTTGCCCACGAGGAAAATAATAATATCCCCCAAACGGCTGAACCGATTCGCTTGATTCTTGGCTCATTGGATTCAGAAAAGTTACAGCTAAAATACTAAATTAGATATAAATCCTTAATACCGCAACCTTTTCATAAATCGAGAAGAAATTTTGGCATCGATCGAATCTTCGGGATAATAGTGGCTCGGCTGTCGCGCGCCGTAGGGGACTACTACTTTGCGCAAGACTGTACCGAGTCTCATGATTACCGACTCATTCTGCCCTTGCCGGTTAATCAGAAGACTGTCGGTATTTGGCGTGAATCGGCCAGTTGGCCCTGAGCAGTCACGCGACGTCGGTGGCATCACACGCCCGCCGAGACAATTACCAATTACAAAAATCGATAAAATTCGATGGTAAAAAGCTGATTCCAATTATCCGCATCACCCTGTATATTCTGTGTCAAATAAGTGTTTCATGCAGCATTCGATGTTTTTACATGAGCGATTCCACGCAAAGTGATCACACCATTTGACACTTTGTCTCCGATTTTGATGAAATTTTGTGAAAATGTAGTCCCTAACATAAAACGATATTATCGTAAGTCGGTTGGTAAAAATGTCAATTATTTTAACAGTTGTGCACATTGCAAAATTGGTGCAACTTTTTTTTTTGAAAAATCATAACTCTGGAACGGTATGAGATATCGAGAAGCGCAAAACGCAGTTTTACGCAGAAAAGATTGAATTTTTAGTAGAAAAATATTGACGGAATCCAGCGACTTTCCGAATTTGTTTAAAAATTGTTCAAAAGTTGTAATTGTTTATATCTCCGAAGGGGGAGCTTTATTGTTTTGAAAAAAATCGTGTAGATGCATCGAAACCACCTCTAAACGCTGTGTAAATTTCAAGATGGTCAATTTGAAAACCATTGAAATAAAATTATTCATGTGTCACCTGAACGCGCGCTCGCTGCTCGCAGTCCAGTGCGCGCCAGTGCATCACCGCGCCGTGGCTGATGACCTTTTCCATCTAAATGGAGGGCTAGTACCTAATTGAATTATTCAATTTTTATCTGAGTAGATGACGTGAGCTAATATTTGACCATAAAGTATTGAACACGGTTTCCTCTCTGTGTTATTCGGGCTTGAGACCGACCTGAAGCCACATTAAACACTGTGTTTGCAGAGTTGGGTATTTGATTTTGCTAAAATATTTAAATACCATTTTAAATGTTCGGCACAAATGATGTACAAATATTTGACCATTTGAACTTGTCAACGAATGAAATGTACAACTAAATATTTTCTTCGGAACGCCGGTCAGCGTCCGTCGAAAATAAAATGGTTATTTAAATGGTCACGTGGCTCTCAACTACTTATTTGAAAATACTATTTGCGGAACCAGGTATTTGAAATGCTTATTTGAAATGGTCAAGTTGAGAAGCGAGGCTACTTGTGGGATCATTTAAATGGTCCGTGATTTCCAATACTCTAAGGGTGCAGCAATTTAAATGGTTGAAGGTAGCCCGGCATCAACTAGTTGGAGCCGGGGAGGGTCAACTGCGGCGGTTATTCAAATGGTCGGCAGGTAGGCCGGCGCACGAAATATTTGAGTTCGCAGATCAGTTATTTGAAATAGACATTTTGCTGGCAAAATCTCAACCAAATCCGAGAGGTCGCTGGCTTCGTAGGGTCGGTGGCTCTACTCAAGATCGAGAGGCTCCGGCCTCCGACCGCCTCCGGTCGGTGACACGTGACACGCTTGCTTTCGCTCTTTCGCATTACGATCGCGTATTGATTAGCGCGTCCAGCTACTCTAAATATAGCTGGCCAGCTGATGCCTAATCATCAGTCCCGTCTTCCACTAATTGGTAGGTCTTATTGAAATAGGAAGCCATGAAAATTCCATCACAGATAAAAATTCCGAACTAATTTCGAAGATAGAAATACTTGAGACGACATTTGGAAATATTGGGAGAACAAAAATGTAATTCGAACTGATTAGAAATGAAATAATAATTAAATAATCAATTAATTATCTATTTGCTTTATATTTTTTTATCAAGTTCATCAATTGCTATTGATAAAGTACATTGAGAATTATTTCCCCGAAACCTTCTGAACCGCGCGATTTCCTTGAAGCGTATATTAATTTGCGAAATACTGAGTTTATATAAATTTCGGACTTCTAATATGAATTTTACAAGCTTCGTCCAAATTGAAGCGCAAACGCAAAGAGTTGGAGAGGTTACGGCGTGAGAGGATTTTGTGTGAAGATGGGTACGAAATATTGTGGAGGCAGAAATTTATGTTTAATAGTTGTTTATTGAAAAAAAAGAAAAACAGACGTCTGAAGCACAACTTGCTCAAACGATCCTGTTCGAAATGGCCATGTAACCACAGCCGAAAACCAACCGAATCGTTTGAGCCTGAAGTGCGACGTGTAACGTCAGGTCAGGGTATATTACGCATTTATGTATTAAGTCCTAAATACTATAATCTTATCGCGTTTCAAAGTAAAACGGAAGTGTTGGTCTTACTGCTACCCAACCACCAAAAAATCATGCAAGAAAAATATTAAATACTATATGCTATCTTATCGCGTTTCAAAATAAAACGGAAGTATCGAATTTAGTGCTACCCAACCACCAAAATGAAGTGAAAAAAGAAAAATCTTAAAGCTACCCAATCACCGAAAATTCTTAGAGAAAAGCTTACGGCGTATCTCGCAGTCGAGTGTGAACTCTACATTCTATATACTCTGCTACTGCTATTGCTATCCCACCCCCGAAACTTGTTGGAAAAAGCGCGTGGTCTATCTTGCGGCCGAGTGTCAACTCTACATTCTACATACTGCTATCCCACCACCGAAAACAAGAAATTAGTGCTAATCTTATATTAATTGTATGTACACTATATACACTATATAGAAAACACATTAGACGCGAAGGGGTGTAAACTCTGATGTTGGCTGCATTAAGGTACCACATACAAGTAAAACGCTTTAAAAAAGGGGTTCAAAACATCCTATTTTTTACACACATCGATTTGTTCTTCAAAAAAGTATTGTACACATATTTAAGTGCATACTTTGGGCTATATATTCTGTAAATTTCATTACAATCCGTGTAATAGCTAGCGTGCTACACCAATTTTCGTGATGTCATAGTCACTGAAACACAACCGCTCTAGCTTCACTAATTTTCATCTGAATCGAATAAAAAAGCACGCTTTATTTAATAGAAAGATAGCCCTACTGCACTACGGAGCGTTTTTTGAAATACATATTTCAGTTTTTTTCCTCCACCATTATTTACCTCTTAATTTTACTTAAAAAACGACTTACTGACTTTAAATAGCGATATCTTTCGCTCAAAATAAAATTTAAAAGATCTGGTTCCGTAGTGCAGTAGGGCTATCTTTCTATTAAATAAAGAGTACTTTTTTATTCGTTTCAGATGAAAATTAGTGAAGCTAGAGTGGTTACCGCAAGGCATGTTTCAGTGACTATGACATCACGAAATTTGCTATAGCACGCTAGCGACTGCACAGATTGTAATGAAATTTACAGAATATATAGCCCCAAGTATGCACTTAAATATGTGTATAATACTTTTTTGAAGAAAACATCGATGTGTATAAAAAATATGATGTTTTGAACCCCTTTTTAAAGCGTTTTACTTGTATGTGGTATCTTAAGTCTGGCAATTCCCATCACAAAATAGTCAACAGGTAGTGTTTTGAAAACGTCTCGACGTCAGCTGTAACGTTACATAATCAGGAAACTCGGTAGAGTCTCGCGCCAAGTAGAAGTTCCCTCTCCATATATATATATGACACTCCGGCGCGCGACAGCCGAGGCTATATTATCCCGAACTCTAGCTGTTATCCTTAGTTACCAAACTTTCACCTCGGTTTATGCGAAAGTTAGAGCCCGAAGAATTTATTTCAGAATTTTGTATTTCATCGTTGATTTTTCTGAATCCAATGAGCCAAGAATCATGTGGATCGGTCCAGTCGTTCCGGAGATATGAATTTCCTCTTTTATTTTTCTCGTGGTAAAGGCAAAGCGGATTAAGAGTTTCATCATCCGGATTAATACAATTCCTAAAAATGTTACTCTCACGTGTTTCACGCGAGCGGGCACCACTGCGAAGTGCTGCAGAGCGCTGTGTAGATAACATGGTTTTATACCGACACATTGGTTATGCCATGACTGGTGATGTGTCAAAACAATGATGACGGTTATATGAATGTGGTACAGTCCGATTGTATTTTTCTTCAAAATATGAACAACCAAAAAGGCGTGAAATCCCCCAAAATACATTAAAATGTAAAGAAAAGCGCCAAGTAGTTTAATGATCCAAAAATGGAATAGATATCACACAAGAAAGCCAAGTTTTCAATCAAAGATACCACACGTTAATTAATTAATTAACCTGCATCTCTAACTTTAAAACTTGGAATGTGCATACTTAATTACCAATCAAAAAATATTACTAGCATATGACTACCTTGACACAAATTTGCACATGCCAAGTTTTAAAGCTTGAGATGCAAGTTAATTAATTAATTAACGTGTGGTATCTTTGATTGAAAACTTGGCTTTCTTGTGTGATATCTATTCCATTTTTGGATCATTAAACTACTTGGCGCTTTTCTTTACATTTTAATGTATTTTGGGGGATTTCACGCCTTTTTGGTTGTTCATATTTTGAAGAAAAATACAATCGGACTGTAGCATATTCATATAACCGTCATCATTGTTTTGACACATCACCAGTCATGGCATAACCAATGTGTCGGTATAAAACCATGTTATCTGCACAGCGCTCTGCAGCACTTCGCAGTGGTGCCATCTCGCGTGAAACACGTGAGAGTAACATTTTTAGGAATTGTATTAATCCGGACGATGAAACTCTTAATCCGCTTTGCCTTTACCACGAGAAAAATAAAAGAGGAAATTCATATCTCCGGAACGACTGGACCGATCGACATGATTCTTGGCTCATTGGATTCAGAAAAATCAACGATGAAATACAAAATTCTGAAATAAATTCTTGGGGCTCTAACTTTCGCATAAATCGAGGTGAAAGTTTGGTAACTATGGATAACAGCTAGAGTTCGGGATAATATAGCCTCGGCTGTCGCGCGCTGGAGTGTCATATATATATGGAGAGGGAACTTCTACTTGGCGCGAGACTCTACCGAGTCTCCTGATTTTCCGGAAACAATTGAACCTGTTGAGCGCCATACAAAACATATTCAAATATTGCATAGCAGTTGTGGAGGGGGTCATTGGGTTTGTACTTTTTATGATTGTAAAAGTATAATTGTTTACGATTCTCATGTGGGAATTCGGGCAGAGAACATAAGAATGGTAAATGCAGAAATCCGAACTTATTTATAGAGACTATATCCTTTTATGGATTTGGAAAAGAATCCGATTAAATTTCCTATGGTTCAAGATCAACCTCACGGTAATGATTGCGGTGTTTTCGCCATCGCTTTTGCAACTTCACTGCTATTTGATATTAATCCAGAAAATGTTTTGTATGAACAAAATTTAATAAGATCGCATTTAATGAAGATTTATGACACGCAAGTAAGAGAGCATTTTCCATGCATCGAAACACAACCACCGTTAAAGCTCATTTCTTTAGAAACTTTGAGAAAACGTCGTGATGTAGCGACACGGCAAAGATTAAATCGAAGTAGAGAAACTGATGTGATACGGCTAGAGCGACAGAAAAAAGATGCCCTCGCTCATAATCGAAAATATGAGGTTTCGAGCGATATAAATTTAAAAAACAGATGCGAAACATATACGCAAAATATAGAGGAGGAACGCAAAAAGAAAAGAGATTTGTACAAGAAAACTCGCCGAAATGAGTGTACTTGAAAGCGCGATAGTTATACGGCAAACATAGAAATTGAGCGCAGTAAACGTCGCGAGAGGTACGAGAAAGAAGCCGAAAGAGAGCGCAGTAGAAAACAGGAGGATTATGCGGCAAACATAGAAATTGAGCGCAGTAAACGTCGCGAGAGGTACGAGAAAGAAGCCGAAAGTGAGCGCATTAGAAAACAGGAGGATTATGTGGCAAACATAGAAATTGAGCTCAGTAAACGTCGCGAGAGGTACGAGAAAGAAGCCGAAAGTGAGCGCAGTAGAAAACATAATGCGGAAAATTACGCGGCCAGATATTCTGTCACATATTTCGGCAAAATGGAAAAGGTACTTACGTCTTCACACGACGAATCCATAGCGCGTACTGATCATAATGATTTCACCGTTACATATTCCGCAGTTCTCGATTGAAAAGGCCCAATCCGTAGAAGCTTAGTACGATGTTTGTATATCCCTTTCCAGTCGATATGATATTTACTCTTAGGAATACATATTATTCTTCATAAATTCGACAAGGAACATTCGGTTCAAATGGGAGACAGTGTTTGCTGCATATTCGCCTAATAAATTGATTGATGGGCGCAATTTTCCTGATTTGTTACTGATTTATTAACGTGATGTGTACACTTATAGATTGCACTTCGTGAAAAAGAGAGAGAGAGAGTACATACATGTACTCTCATACACGTAAATATAAGTTAACGAGTCATTCATGTATTGTAAAGGAATTTCTTCCGGCCGCGAAATCTGGTTCGCCGGAAGAAATTCGGGAAAAAAGAAAGAGAGAAGAAAGACACAAGGCGACAGAAGCAAGAACGCGTCACGAACTAAAGCCAGTCTCTACTTTACTTTTGAGGGAGACTCGACTCGAAAGTATTTTCCCTCTTAATTTCCCACGTCCTCTACACTTCGGCCGGGAAGTCCTTCCGATAATACTGAACTTGTGCTTAACCGAATCCGAACACAAACGCGAAATTGGGCGCCAGGCACCAAAGTGCCAACAACGTTAATAAACTACTGAAAGTTTTAGTCGACGCGAAAATCGAGTTCAATCGGCAAGAAAATTCCCGGGCGGATTCCCAGGTTAGTCAGGAACGCGAGGAGAGCAGGTGGATTCGGCGAGAGAACTAGGCAGAACGATTAAATGCGACAATAGTTTCTTTATTCTAAGGTTCGAATACTTGGACAAAAGCTTAGAGGCGACGCACGAGGCCGGTGTACTGCGGCTCGTGCGTGGCACGCGTCCGTTAGGTGATGACGCAACAGATTTTTGGTCGCAGAAGTAGCAAAGTACAATACGCAGGTGGTCGGCACGAGCCTAAATCGCGATAATTTACAGAAAATAGGTTGCTCGAGTATGCCGCGATAGATGGAGTGAAACAAATGGGCTCGACAATGGTAACGATACTGATAGTGGCCCGTTGTAGACGGCGCCTAAGCCTGCAGGAAGGTCACCTCTTCATGCACAAATCGAAGTAGAGATCGCGAGAAAACCCAAAATTCGCTTGCAATCAACATGAAGAACAGAGATCGCCAGAAGGGCGGAAAGGAAGCGAGTATCGGGCTGAGACTTCTTACAAAAAGGGAAGTCTCACGCAAAAGCCCGCCGGTACAAGATTCGCTTACCGAAAATATCTGAATATTAGCCAGGCGCTAATATAACTCTCGAACGGAGGCAGTCCTGGTACGCTCGTCCGTCCTTCCTTCCTTCTATACGGCGCAAGTTCGGTAGTCCCTAATGGGCGCTAGTACGGTAATTCGACTACGACTGTTCGCACGCACGCTTCTACAACGAGTGCCGGTCCTAACGCGCTTCGCTAGCCGTTCGCTTACGACCCCTTTGTCCCCGAAAACCGGCCTGTCTATTGGTCCCTATGTCCCCGCCAATCCTAGTGGTCCTCGCTGTGCCCTGAGCTGAGCAGGCGTCAGGGCCGTCGCCCTGCGCCAAATTTTCCTCGCCGAAGTCCGATCATCGTGGATCTGGTTCTTCGGCTGGAACCCACATGAGCGCCTGCGGTCGTCCAGTCGTCCAGGAAGATGACCAATCCCTCGCTGGAGTTCCTTCGGATGCTGCTGCTCCTCATGCTCAGCTCTGCAGGCCGGGTCCACGGGATGCGAAGTTGAATCGGTTGTTCGAAGGTACCAGGAGCGCTCGCTCCTGACGGGCGCTAATAGGCTCGGGGAAATACAAGAAGCGTTAGGATTGGCTACAAATGCTTAGCGAGAACCTGGCTGGAAACGTCCGCATACGATAGATGGCTCTTAGAGCCCCAATTCTAATTTCGCGAGAGATATTTCTTTACGGGAAGGCGAGGAGTTGTCTCGCCCCGCGAGTTACATTACAGACTCCCCCCTTCCTTCAACAAGGACCGAAGGTCCGCCTAGCGTATCCCCCAAGTACCTCTACTCGCTGCGTCTCCAGTTAGGTATTTCTCAATGAAACAAGCACAACAAAACATAATTGAAAAGGGATGACCTACCGGTGTTAATGCAAGCATTAAATAAAAGGTGCGACAATAAACCAAGCTCCAATTAGCAATAGCTGTGACTGCAAGCGTATTCTCAAACTTCGTGATCCTTCCCGCAGACTTTCCTAAGTCTGAGATATTCCTTAATTAATATTTGGCTCGATAATGGGTCCTTCCTTAAATCGCTCCTCCTTTTAGTCGTTAATGTGAGCCTCCTGGCTCCCTATGGTAGTACAAACTAGGACTGGGAGGTGAGGGATAATTAGCTGGCCGTGATATACAAAAAAAAACAACGCTATTTATTCGGACTTCTTGTCCGGTCCTAATCATTCGCCAAGGCGATAATGATAGCACTAACTGTGCTGGTCGGAGTGAGTCTCCTTTGCGCACGTTCCACTTTGGACACGGGCCTTTTTTGGAACTTGCCCACATGGAAACAGCGTACGTTGCACATTGCCCACATTGGAAACTGCGCACATTGGACATTGCCCACATGGAAACAGCGTACGTTGCACATTGCCCACATTGGAAACTGCGCACATTGGACATTGCCCACATTGGAAACTGCGCACATTGGACATTGCCCACATTGGAAACAGCGCACATTGGATATTGCCCACATAAGATATCGTTACAAGTGGAAACTGCGCACAGTGTATAGAGGACACAGTGGACTTTTCCCACATGGAAAGTGGAAGTTGGCCACTAAATACTGTGTAGACATTTCTACAAGAATCATACGTAGAATTTAGCCATTGTCAATTAACGATTATTGGAAAACTCTACGGTTGAAATGTTTCAGGGCTAAAGATGGACGTCCGTTAATTTAATTGATTATGTATTGCCACATACTAATTACAACAGCAAGATATTTTGCTGCATTGTATTTACTAGTGGTAGATATCCTTATCAATTATGGTTCACGAAAATATCATTCTTAGATTTTATGAGTGTATCTGATATTTTATTTTCAATTTTAGCTCACCTTACTTGCTCACCTTACTAGCTCACCTTACCCAGTCCGGGGGGGGGGGGGGGGGCATGCTAAGTTTGCTCTCAATAAGAACCACAAACCAACCCTAGTCCGGGGGGGGGGGCATGCTCGTTTCGCTCGCCAAACCTAAAAAAACCCTGAATATTATATACTTAACTATTATGTACTTATATTAAATAAAAATGGTTGTTAATAAATTAAAACTCATAACCACCCGTTGTTTATAGTTATTTAATCATAGTCATATAAGCAATCACTTTTTTCACGAATAAACAACTTTGGTGTTTCTTACAAATCATTAATTATTTCACTGTTATTTATTGCTTTTCAATTAAATGTGTTCTGAGAATACATACTGTCGCAATGTACACATCTTTTTCATCTAGTGTGTCCAAATTCCATTATTCGCGTTATCCTGTGTGTCCTGTTTCTTCTGGGATGTGTATAACTTCCACCGTCGATGTGTCCTGCTTCCACTGGAGTAAATTTCCAACGTGCGCAAATTCCAATGTGTCCAATATCCAATGTGTCCTGATTCTACTGGAGTCAACTTCCAATGTGCGCAAATTCCACCGTGTCCAATAATCCACGTGTGCTATGAGGGGATTACCCTCCGGCCGTCCGTGTATTAGTCGCTCGGAAATCCTGCCCGCATAATAGCCGGCCTGGCTATCGGCCGCTGGTCCTCGACTTGCTGAAAACGCGAATTGGGCGCCAGGTTCCGCGGACGGAACCGAATTTCTATGTTCGCGCGAGGGGAAAGCTGGTATCGAGGGGGCAGCTGGCTCGTCCGCCGGTACTCCTCGTGGTGGATCCTCCCGGCTAGCTTAGAGAGGGGTTCCTGTCGGGAAGAAGGAGAGGCGAATCGACAACCCACACGGTTGGGTAACAAAGAGCGTTTATTGCACGGTGGTTATTGCAATGTCAAGGGCCCTCGCTTGGGCAGGCCGTCGCTCGGCCGATCACAAAATAGCCGGACCTACGAGTGGCCCGGCACCTCGGCGTTCCCGCCGCCGCTTACAATCTAAACCTTAATCCTACGTGAGATGGATGGCGTACGCGGATGATTCTAAGAGCTACGACGCTCCGGCAAAGATTACGAATTCGCACGATAACCAGCTGTTCGTCAGTTACAAAGAAGGACCCGATGCCTCGCACGTGGGTGTGATTCACGCTCGAACGGGCTTCGCCACAATGGCGGGCGTACGTCCGTTTCTCGGCCGAAACCTTACGATCTAATTATTCTATTTGACTCTGGGTGACTGGAAGAGTCACCTCAAGGGACACCGGGCTGGCCCGCGGGCTGCCTATCGCTGCTTCGGACAAGGAGAGCCTACGGCCGGCACCGAGACTCGCACCGGAAGTACAATGAACAAAGAACAAAGGGACGCGCGGGGCTTACCGGTCGCTCGTTGCTTCTCCTTTCTCGCCTTTCTCTGCCATCCTGGAAGCCTCCGGGATTCGGAACACGTCCGGGAAGCCGCAAGTCACAATTCGGTTGGGCTCTGCTCGCTCGCTCGTTCGATATGACTTTCAGTCGCTCTGGTTGTCTGGGAGTCGCACGTCCGCTCGAAAATCGCGTCACCACAATGGTGGCGAGTTCCTACGCGTTCCCTAATTCCTAGCCCCGCGCGCGCCCCGCGCCCCTCCCGCTAGTCCTTCAGCGCCGCGCCGCACAGTGGCCGATTTGGGTCTAATATGCGCGCATAGCCAATAACTCAGGTTCCACTGAACCGATTCTCAATTTTTTTGGTTTGTTTTCATCCTTGTGACATAAGGATTAATAAGGATTAATAATAGCCCATAATTCGCTTTTTAATAAATTGTTACAGTGCCACAGTGGCCGCTTTGCGTATAAAACGCGCGCATCGGATTTTATGAAAATGCGGAGGCACGAGAATGAAAATTGAACATTATATCCTTGTTCTGGATAGTATGAAGCACAAAAAATGTTAGTAAATTAATTTTTTATCTCAAGTAGTTTTGAAGTTAACGACAGATTAGTATAGTATGTTCCCATGTATTCAAATGGGGGACTTTAACTTTCGTATATTGATTCGGGAACCTAATGGAACCTCATGGTGTATTTTTTTCCTGAAACTAGATTTTTTTCCGCGTCTTTTGGCATATGTTTCATCTGCATGAAGTTGCATAAACCTGTGTTATGAATTAATACAATTATAAAATTGCGTTTTAGTGAAGAAAATATCGAAAGAAACGAAGCATTTGGCAGAGAGGTAGCATGAGGAGGAGAAGTGGGGGAGGAGGAGGAAAGACAGGCTGGAAAATGAGGAGAACAGCGAGAATGGAAGTCAAAATGAGGCACAGTATAATACAGTAGGGACACTTGTACCACGTGACTGGCCAGGGTCGATCTGCGCTCCCCCGGTGGAAAAGCGGCATGTCACCTGTAAATCCACCAGGCGCCGACACAGTCGCTGCGAGGGAGCGAGAGGGAGATACGTTCCCTCGCAGTCACACTCAGTCGCGGCCGAGCTGCGGGTAGGGGCTTAGGAGGCCGTAAGGGGAAGCGACTTTCACTTCCCCTTACGGCCTCCTCAGCGCGCGAGGGAGCGCGACGGAGATATATTCTCTCGCAGTCACCGGCGGATTTCGGTCAGGAGCTGAGGAGACCGTAGGGGGAGCGAGAAGGAGATACGTTTTGTCGCAGTCACATGCAGTCGCTCGTAGAAACGGTGCGGCCTACAAGAATAAAGAAGGATAGAGATATGTCTCCGTCATTTCGCTCGTCGTCCCAATGCTCGCGTCTACCTGCAAGAATTGCGATACGTTTTATACGCTACTTTTCAAAGTAGCTTATCACTGGGTACGGGGCGATAACATTTATAGTTGTTTAATACGATGCGATAATAACTATGCGCGATACGAAAGAATTCGGGGAAGAATTTATTACGGTTACTGTATACTATGTTTCTCAGTTTGCAAAAGCAGTTTGCCTCCAGCTCAGTCTCGCAAAACTATTTGTGCATGATCGTTAAAGGAATGATAATAGGTGTTATTTATCATGAGCTAATGTAATACAAATAAAAAATCAGATGAAAAGGCGCGAAAAAAGTACCGCCACTGCCGGGAACTGAACTCCGATCCGCGACATTACTGTTCAAAAATGTTACTGCTGGGCTACCGCAACTCTTGTTAGTGAATGCTCTTCACGCATCTCATAAATTGTTTCCGGGGGGAAAGAGATAGTGATAGGGAGGATAATGAGGCTTGCACGGATTTTTTCAGAGATCATCAGGGAACTGATAATTAGTATTCTCTATTGCAAGGGCGACCTTTGTTTTTTGAAGGAAAAAAAAAATTGTTGAAATACTGAAAGTAGAGTGGCATCCAGAGCGGCGGCTGTTCGCCGCCGAGCGATACGAACAGCGTATCTGTGGCGGTAATACTTGTACGCCGCGCACACATGTAGGCGCGCGGCGTAGAAAAGAAGGCTCGGTACCCCCACCGACTTCCAAGCCAGCCGGCGTGAGGCGGCCGCTTGCCGAGCCAAGCCAAATCGAGGCTAGCGTCATCTCGTGCCGACAGCGTGAGTTGCCGCTTAAGCTCACTTGGCCGCCATTTTGGTGGGGACACCGACATCAAAGGCGCCGACAGAGAGTGTCCCTACTGTATTATACTGTGAAATGAGGTGTGGACACTAGAATGGGGTGAAAGATGAAGGATAAATGAAATCGGTGCAACCGAGGAATATAGTACTGATAGAAAGGAGAAAACGGTAGAAAATAAGGATAGATCTTCCTCGCTTTATCTTATCCTTAAGATATAAACCATACAAAAAGGACGATTATGAAAATAGCCAGTTTTGATGCCTATTCTCCATGCTTTGTTTAGAACGGTGACAAGATTTCCATCGCTTCAAATACAGAGTGACAAAACCTCGAACTATTCCTCTGTCAATATTTTTACCAAGGTTCTCGACATAGGAAATAATGGCTTCCGTTACCACCTTTTTTCCAGGTTTGTCTTTTATTAATGTCGCAAGGAAGCGTTTGGACATATTTATCGAGCTGCCTGACATGTTTCTACGCCAGATATTGCGAAACTATGCAAACTAATGAGAAAAATATATCGTACGACACACAATACTCGTGATGCAGACGGTACTAATCGCTGCAGGAACTTGGTTTCAGGCTAATTGAATGAATCTTCTTGGGAAGAATTATATCTTATTACCATTGTGCCTCTTGGTCCCTTACGAACGATGTAAACAAAACAGCGATTGGGGAAGTCGGAGACTACACACGAGGCAAACTTTGCACAAAAGACACGTGTAGTCTCCGACTTCCCCAATCGCTGATTTGTTTAAATCGTTCGTAAGGGACCAAGAGGGACAATGGTAATAAGATATAATTCTTCCCAAGAAGATTCATTCAATTAGCCTGAAACCAAGTTCCTGCATCACGAGTATTGTGTGTCGTACAATATATTTTTCTCATTAGTTTGCATAGTTTCGCAATATCTGGCGTAGAAACATGTCAGGCAGCTCGATAAATATGTCCAAGCGGTTCCTTGCGACATTAATAAAAGACAAATCTGGAAAAAAGGCGGCAACGGAAGCCATTGTTTCCTATGTCGAGAACCTTGGTAAAAATATTGACAGAGGAATAGTTCGAGCTTTTGTTACTCTGTATTTGAAGCGATCGAAATCGTGTCACCGTTCTAAACAAAGCATGGAGAATAGGCATCAAAACTGGCTATTTTCATAATCGTACTTTTTGTATGGTTTATATCTTAAGGATAAGATAAAGCGAGGAAGATCTATGCTTATTTTCTACCGTTTTCTCCTTTCTATCAGTACTATATTCCTCGGCCGCACCGATTTCATTTGTCCTTCATCTTTCACCCCATTCTAGTGTCCACACCTCATTTTGACTTCCATTCTCGCTGTTCTCCTCATTTTCCAACCTGTCTTTCCTCCTCCTCCCCCACTTCTCCTCCTCATGCTACCTCTCTGCCAAATGCTTCGTTTCTTTCGATATTTTCTTCACTAAAACGCAATTTTATAATTGTGTTAATTCATAACACAGGTTTATGCAACTTTATGCAGATGAAACATATGCCAAAAGACGCGGAAAAAATCTAGTTTCAGGAAAAAAATACACCATAAGATTCCATTAGGTTCCCGAATCAATATATCGTTTCTTTCGATATTTTCTTCACTAAATCACAATTTTGTAATTGTATTAATTCATAACACAGGTTAATGCAACTTTATGCAGATGAAACATATGTCAAAAGACGCGGAAAAAAATCTAGTTTCAGGAAAAAAATACACCATGAGGTTCCATTAGGTTCCCGAATCAATATACGAAAGTTAAAGTCCCCCATTTGAATACATGGGAACATACTATACTAATCTGTCGTTAACTTCAAAACTATTTGAGATACAAAATTAATTTACTAACATTTTTTGTGCTTCATACTATCCAGAACAAGGATATAATGTTCAATTTTCATTCCCGTGCCTTTGAATTTTGTCGGTCATAAAGTGCGATGCGCGCGTTTTAGACCCAAATCGGCCACTGTGCGCCGTGTCAAGAGGTTGCCGGGTAATTTAGCGCGCCTAAGTCCCTCGGCCTGGGCCTCTACCGCTGTCGGTAGGGCAGGAGTCGCTGGTACATTTGCCGATCTTCGTTCGCCGAAGCCGGCCTTCTCCCAGGCTGCATTGCGGCTTTTGTCGTCTCGCTGTCGCAGGGGATGAGCGCCTCCGCTGGACTTCGACCTTTCCCTCCGCAGCTTCCATCGGCCCTGTCGCTCCTTATGCCAACGGAACATTCTCCTTGACCCCCTTGGTGCCACCTCGTCTCGTTCTAGCTGTCGAGGACTCGTTGCCCGAAGGCGAGTTAGTCTACGCGCTTCGATCTAGGAGGTGCCCCTTGGACTGACGGCTGTTCGAGCCGGCGGACGCGCGTAGCGAGCGCGTGCACGTGCGAGCGACGAGCGATTCTTGTGGCGGGGCGATTCTGCCCCGTCACAGTGCGCAAGATGGAACGTGCGCAATGTGGACACTCCCGCTGGTCGAAACAAACGTGAAGAATGCAATGCTCGAATTGGATGGTTTAATATATGAAGGGTAAACAGCAAGGAATCGTAATAGGTGGACACTCGGAAGGGGCGAGATTAGGCGGGGGATACGACGGTGGAAGAGATGTTCGCCCTTAGAATCTGCGTTCGTGTTCGTACGCGTTTTCTTTTTCCTTTCATAGGTCCTGGCAGTTTTTGCAACTTCGCACGGTAACACTGGGTCCTCCGCAGTGGCGACAAAAGATCCGGCGTGCTTCGGGGCATCGTCCGAAGCTATGCCCGCGTCGGCGATAATTCCAGTAGTCCTCTAGGTTGCAGCCTAGGGCTACAGAATCTTCGGTTGTTTCTACGCGTGACGGACGTACTCGGGTGGTCCAAATCTGGGGCCGGGGCGTTACGGCCGAGGAACACGTCCACTTTGTTGGTGGCCGGTCCGTCGTTCCACTGATACGTAAGCTCAGTGGCACTCACGCACGGGACGGCGAATGTCATAGAGCATAGGCCGATCTTTGGTGAGGCGATAAATGGGTCGTGGATCCACGTCCAGCGGTGCGGCAGGGGCCTCCAGGGCCCGGGCATATAGGATTCTTTCCTCTCCCATCTGAGTCGCCTGGTCCATCATGACGGCAGGGGTTGGAGCTAGCTCGACCATGTTGGCCGTGACGCCGATGGAACGCGTCAGCCGTGGGAAATACGATTCGGGAAGCGGAATCGGAATTAGAACTCAGAAACAAAAGGATTCAGATTCTGCACATGCATTTTGCCAACTAATTTACCCTCAAGCGTGGAAAGTTCGACAACAAGCGGCGATAGTTGTTTAGAGAGAAAGAAAGGCCCATGAAACTTAGGTACTAGTTTAGCAGCGCGATTCTGAGCTGCGTTCGATAATACATGCTGGCTTTTTACTACAAGATCGCCCACTTTGAAGGTGATACCTGGCGGTTCTTGTTGTAATATTTACTCTGCGTTTCGTGCGCTAATTCTAAATTCTCATTAACCCAGTCGCGTATCAACTCCATATCGTGCATTTTTTTGCGCCATTCTTTAATATCGGCGCGACTGGTTGGCTCAGTGTTGGTTTCGATCTAATTGCGACAATTTAAGGGAACTGGGTCCCGTCCGAAATTCAGAAATGCTGGTGAGGTTTGGAGAGAAGAATGATGCGCAGTATTATACGCGAAACGAAAATGCGCTAATGTCAAATCCCAGTGAGTATGACTCTATTGCTCAAACAATAGCCAAACATTCCCGCTCAGTCGTACGATAATTCCGTTCGGCAGGGATCAACGATCGACTCGCAAAAGCGATAACCCGTTCGACACCCTCTATAGTTTGCGTCAAAACCGCACCCAACCCTGTCCCACTCGCATCCGTCTCCAACACGAACGGCAACGCGAAATCGGAACAGGCTATAGTAGGGGCCGTCGCAATGGCATCGCGAAGTAGCTCGAACGCTAATTGTCTCTCGTTGGTCCAACTCCACAGTTGCTCCTTCTTCAGGAGTTCAGGTAGTGGAGCTGCCACGGTAGAAGACTGGGGAATAAAACGGCGATACCAAGAGGTCATTCCTAAGAATGAGCGTAATTTCGACACGGTAACGGGAGCGGATTATTCTAAGATCGGCGCTAGTTTACCCAGATCTACTTTAAGTCCCTCCCGATATACGCGAAAACCTAGATAACGGTCTTCCGTTTTACTAAACTCACATTTCTCGGGATTAATTGCTAGGCCTGCGTCGCTAATGTGTGTTAATATTTTCTCGATCCATCTTAGATGTTCCTCGAAATCGGTGTTTACGATAATAATGTCGCCGAGGGAAACGAACACGTGTGGTTCCACTTCCGGCTTGATTTATCGACCCCGTCTCGCGCTCACGCTTTCTTCCGACAACGCGAGCAGTTCTTAATCGTAACTGCGGGATGATCGCAGCGATAACAAGGCACGGTCGCGGGGCCGGACATGCCTTAGATGGATGCCCTTCCCCGTGGTAATCTCAACAAACTCCGCTCGCGGGTAAATCGACAGCGGCTAGATTTCCTCCGTCCTCGATCTCGGCAGATTGATCCGATTCCCTTTTTGTTTCCTTTTCCTTGGCTGCAGGCGGACACCGCGTTTTTACGGCGGCGATCGCGGTGCACACTGGGTCGGCACGACGGCTGGTTTTCTGGCCGGGCGTCGTAGCCGCACCATAGGCGGTGTAGGGGAGTTGGTAGGCGGACGGCGTTTTCGGCGCGGACACACAATTTGCCTCCGCGCGAACGGCGGCTTGTACGAGCTCGAGAGTCGTGGAAATAGAGTGTAACTGCACACCCTGACGTATCTGCGGGTGCATATTATGGTAGATATGCGCGATTTGATCGGGTTCGCTAACCACGGGAGTTATTCGTAGAAAGATCCTCTGCATGCAGGTGATAAATTCGCGAACACTCTCGGTCGTTTCTTGGTGGCGATAATAAGCGGCTTTCCGGAGCGTGAAATGATCATCCGGATTCGCGAAGTAAGACAACATATGCGCTTCAAAGGCGTCAGCCGTATTCCATCTGTCTCGATTCGCCTCGAACCAATCGGCGGCGTGTTCTTTCAGAAAACTCGGAATACAAAGCAAAACAGACCGATCGGGTAATAGATAATCCCCCAAAATACATTAAAATGTAAATAAAAGCGCTAAGTAGTTTAATGATCCAAAAATGGAATAGATATCACACAAGAAAGCCAAGTTTTCAATCAAAGATACCACACGTTAATTAATAAATTAACTTGCATCTCTAACTTTAAAACTTGGAATGTGCATACTTAATTACCAATCAAAAAATATTACTAGCATATGACTACCTTGACACAAATTTGCACATGCCAAGTTTTAAAGCTTGAGATGCAAGTTAATTTATTAATTAACGTGTGGTATCTTTGATTGAAAACTTGGCTTTCTTGTGTGATATCTATTCCATTTTTGGATCATTAAACTACTTGGCGCTTTTATTTACATTTTAATGTATTTTGGGGGATTTCACGCCTTTTTGGTTGTTCATATTTTGAAGAAAAATACAATCGGACTGTACCACATTCATATAACCGTCATCATTGTTTTGACACATCACCAGTCATGGCATAACCAATGTGTCGGTATAAAACCATGTTATCTGCACAGCGCTCTGCAGCACTTCGCAGTGGTGCCATCTCGCGTGAAACACGTGAGAGTAACATTTTTAGGAATTGTATTAATCCGGACGATGAAACTCTTAATCCGCTTTGCCTTTACCACGAGAAAAATAAAAGAGGAAATTCATATCTCCGGAACGACTGGACCGATCCACATGATTCTTGGCTCATTGGATTCAGAAAAATCAACGATGAAATACAAAATTCTGAAATAAATTCTTGGGGCTCTAACTTTCGCATAAATCGAGGTGAAAGTTTGGTAACTAAGGATAACAGCTAGTGTTCGGGATAATATAGCCTCGGCTGTCGCGCGCCGGAGTGTCATATATATATGGAGAGGGAACTTCTACTTGGCGCGAGACTCTACCGAGTCTCCTGATCTCGTCGCAATCGTTGTAGTTTAGTGACGAATGTTTGAACGTCTTCTTGCGGCGTTCCCTTGAATTTCATTCCCGATCGCCGTAATACGTTGAAGACGTAATCAACTGCGACACTAGATCGGCTGATCGGACCTGGCTGGAAAATTGGGGAATCATGTCTAAGGTCGGACAGATTCGGTAACGGAAAATAAGGCGACGTCCTTCGCTGGGGCGTTGTTTGAGTCGGATTCAACGGCGGCGGTAAATTTTGACTTGTCCCGGATGAACCCGGGGCGATATTTGGCCCGAATATCGGTGCTAAAGGCGGCGGGTCGAGGGGCGCTACTGGAGGAGGACTACCGTGGATCAAGCCGGACGGAGAGTCCGGTGATTCATAATTCGGGGCTACGAGAAACTGCGGATTGATGATGTTCGGAACGGGCGTTCCTTGGCTAGAGTGCTCATTGACGAGGATCCTAAATCCAGGTGATCCGCCACCCGCGGAAGATTCCCGACGCTCTATTTCCCCGCGAATTACTTCGATCGGCAAATTCCTCAGCCATTCGTGCACTGCGTTAGGCTCATCCATTATTTACCGTAGGCGACTCTATTCGCGCGAATGTTTACGTTACTTGCGCGAGTTCCGACGACGCGGTCGACACCGAGTTTATTGTACTTGAACGCTAATATGATCGAGTACCGTATTTACACGCGACCACAGACTGTACTCAATAACTCTTCTTCCAAATCTCACCAACCGACAAGCAACGATAATATCCGAAATCCAACTTTAAATTTCATTTACTATGAGAATTACTCAAACCTTATACTCTGGATTCTCGACTTCTGGGCTGTGAACAGAACATACACGAAATATGGTTTCGCGAGAGAGCTGGGCAAATTGAATATACGACAAATTCGCTAATGATTCGGATTTCAATTCCAAGTCGAACCCACCAAATGAGACTTACTTTCACCCCTTAGGGACACATAACACGGTATTATACTAGATGAATAATTTTTGACAACTTTGAATAAATATGAATAAATAATAACAATCACAATTATTTGTACAATTGACACAAACGCGAAAGTGCTCAGAGAAGCCAAAACCGAAACAATACGGGTTTCAATGACGATTTTTTTAATTTTGTATAAGACAACGAAAGTCTGGAGATTAATACCGAAGATGTAGAACTAGAATTATCGCGGTTTTTGAATAAACCGTGCGCAGAGACTTTAGACGAGTTGGAAGATAATCCAGCACTCCGAAATTTGCTTGTATATTACAATACGCTGCTACCATCATCCGCGCCCGTCGAGCGTTTATTTTCCTATGCCACAATGTTCAGCGTAAGTCGCTATAACAGGTTGACCGATGATCAATTTGAAATGGGCATATTAACGAAATGTAACGCATCACTTAATAAAAAATGATTAAGGTCTGCTGAATCATATTCATTTGTTCTGCCGATAGTATTTGAATACCACCCTCCCTTTATGGCAAATATTCATGTTAGGGATAGCATTGGCATAGAGATCTGTCCTTGCTGAGTGCAACTCCCAAGGGACATTGCCCAACTCCCCGATTCCCTTGCGAAGAAAATTGCTTAAAATCGGCGTGTTCACGTTGAGGTAGTGTCCTTTGCCAGCCACAGAAATCTCACAAATGCTGTTTCTCCATCGAAAGTATTTACGGGTACTGGGGCCGATTCCCTTGTGAAGAAAATTGCTTAAAATCGGCGTGTTCACGTTGAGGTAGTGTCCTTTGCCAGCCACAGAAATCTCACAAATACTGTTTCTCCATCGAAAGTATTTACGGGTACTGGGGCCCAAAGGACTCTGCTCCAAAAAGTCGCCAAGTATCAGTGCTCCGTCCCAAATAGTCGCCAAGTGCGATTATTCGGCCCAAGAAAGTCACTGAGTCCAAGTACTTGGCTGGAGAATTCTTTGAGTACAAGTACTCAAATAGAAAATTGTCTGAGTACTTGTACAGGGTGATGCGGATAATTGGAATCAGTTTTTTACCATCGAATTTTATCGATTTTTGAAATTGGTAATTGTCTCGGCGGCCGTCTAATAGGTTCGTTCGGGCAGGCAGTTGCGCTATTCGCAACCGGTTCGCAACGGAATGACGCATGCGCACATGCAAGAAAGCATTCAGGGGGGGGGGGGGCAGTTGCGTACTCAGGTGAGCGAGTTGGTTGCGAACTCGGGCTGACTCGGGTCCACTCGGGTCTATGATTTTCGTGCCGCCGAGAGGGGATGAGTGAATACGAGTGAATCGGCCGAAGTGGCTTCCACTGCGGCTCCCACTTCAAGGCCCTACTATTTTTTTTTTCAAGTCAATAAACTTTATTAACTTATGCCACTGGATCAAGTCCATGGGCTTGGATACAAGTTGTCTTTACAATATTGTTGTGGTCTAATTCTAATTTGAACTTATGGTTACTATACATTTAATAGTGTTGTTGATGTATACATGTGGTGTTTAGTTGCTAGAGCGCTGGGGAAATCCTTAAGCTTTAAATTCCTTACGTGGTACTTATGGTGGTATGTGTTCTATATATCTATTTTGTTTCTGATAATGAAGGTGGTGATTGCTTCGCATGTTGCATCAGTGGGATCAATGAAATATTCGATTACCTTCTTATTATTTCTGTTTGTGTTATTAGGACTGCTTGATGCATTAATAATGTTGTGTAGGTGGTTTCTGCCTACTGTTTTTTGGGGACATTCCCAAATTAGGTGTTCCAGTGTTTGAATTGGGTGACCACAGGTGCAGCCTTGATTGTCTACTATGCCCAATCTGTACAAGGATTCTCTCGTGTTAAAGTGATTTGATCTAATTCGGTTAATCAGTGTGGTTCTTTGTCTGCTGAGGGGATTTTTAGCAAACCATGGTTTTTTCCTCGATTTGTAGACATGGGTAAAGAACTCTCTACCTTTGATTCTACCTAGAGAAGTTAGTTCGGTGTCGTGTTTATTCCACATTTGGTCTTTGTAAGTTTGAAAACAGTCAGTATATGGAAGTTTCAGATATTGGTCGTCTAGTGAGTGGGTGACTGGAGGTGCTTGTGCTGCTTCTTTAGCTAGGGAGTCTACGATTTCATTGTGTTTGATTTTGCAGTGTGAAGGCACCCATAAGAATTCTAAGGAATGATTATTTTGGTTTCCAAGGAAGGCATAGGCCTTATTTTTAATCAAGGTGACGAAGTGGTTGGATTTGGCTTGGATTGTATTGCTCCCAATTTTTTGAAGGGCACTTAGAGAGTCCGAGCAGATGACGAAGGAAGATGTATTTCTTTTGGAGTAAGCCAGCTCTACTGCTTTCATGATTGCGAAGCATTCAGCAGACAAAATTGATAGATATTTCGACAGTGAGAATGTTTTCTGAATTTCCAGTTTGGGACAGTAGTAGGCTGCACCAGTGAAGTCTGATTTGTCGTTCTTGGAGCCATCCGTGAAGATGGGTATACTGCCTGGGAAATGTTTGTCTAGAATTTCAGTAAGGCGGCTGTCTGGGTCTTTTGCTGCTTTTAGTTCATGACCTATGGTCTCATTGACTTTGGTTTGGTTTACCATTGCATTGTAATCTATTATAGCATTTTCAAAGTTTGGGTTTTTAATGCACATACTCTCGAATTGGAAAGCGGTGTTACATATGTCGAAAATAAGTTCCGTTCGACCTCTTGCGAGGTTTTCCCTTCCCATGCTTTGCGCTGTTATTAGAAATTCATTTATGTCTTTGATGGCTGGGTGGTCGGTATACGAAAGAAACTTAGTGACTAGTGATTGTCCTAGAAGTATAGCCCTGTTTTTAATGGTTGGAATTGCAGCTTCTGCGAGGGTGATATTATTAGGTGTGCTGCATCTATGGCCTAATATGAGCTTCAGTGCTTTGATTTGTATGCTCTCTAAGATTTTCCTGCCTTTTTTTGTCGAAGGATAGTACGCTTGTATGGCGTATTCTATTTTGGATCGGATCAACGAAATGTATAATAGGATTAAGGTATAAGTATCGGCTCCCCATTTGAGGCCTCTGAGATATTTTATAATATTAATTGACTTCATACATTTCGCTTGAACCGATTGAACCTGAGTATTAAAGTTTAGATAGGAGTCTAGTTGTATGCCTAGAAATTTCGCAGATTCTTCGTTCCAGATTGTGTGTGAGCCACATTGTATGCTTTTGGTGTGGGGTGCAATCCCTGTTCTATTAAAGATTACTAGGTCAGTTTTCTCTGGGGCCAGGGATAGGCCTAAGTCGAGGAGATTATTTTGGATTGTTTTTAAAGTCTCTTGTATTGCACACAGTGATTCTGAGAGGGAGTCCATTCTACAGTATAAAGCAACGTCATCCGCGTATTGTGATATTTTGATGTTTTCTGATACATTTTTGAAAATATCTTTAACATAGATGTTGAAAAGGGTGGGTGATAAGATACCACCTTGTGGGACGCCCTTGTGTAGGTATCTAATGTCATCCTGTTGTATGCCTTGAAAGAATAACTGTCTGCAATATGTGATATCAGCCCCCCCCCCCCCCAACACCCCCCCCCACCCGACATTAAAATGTTAAAAAATGCGCCAAGTAGTTTTGTCTACCTCTCTACAGTTTAATCCCACAGCAAAATTTACCAAAAATATAAACGGATATCATTCAAAAGCCAAGCCAATCATCAAAATTAACAAAAAAATTAATCAAATTCCAAAACAATCAAAATTAAATAAAATAAAATAAAGTCTACAAAAATGGCAAACTGGCTGCGTGGAAACGTGATGTAATTAAGACCGAGACAAAACACCCCTCTATCGTCATTCGCATGGCCAGTTTGCCAAGTTTTTGTAGACTTTATTTTATTTTATTTAATTTTGATTGTTTTGGAATTTGATTAATTTTTTTGTTAATTTTGATGATTGGCTTGGCTTTTGAATGATATCCGTTTATATTTTTGGTAAATTTTGCTGTGGGATTAAACTGTAGAGAGGTAGACAAAACTACTTGGCGCATTTTTTAACATTTTAATGTCGGGTGGGGGGGGGGGTGTTGGGGGGGGGGCTGATATCATGCATTTTTGGTCGTTCATTCAAGAATATATTCTCTATTTATTACAGTATGTAACATAGCCATATCCCCAAATGACACATGATTGGTAATCATTGCTTGCTTCTGTCATTTTAGCCCTTTAGCTTAAGCATTCCTTGAACTGTGAACTTGACAATCATGATGCACGTAAATGAATTAGATGAATAAGACTGTGTATGAGTATGTCGCATGATTAATTGTAAAGATTCTAAAGCGATACACTCAAAACGCAGCCTAATTTATGTAATTTATTTTGGTGTATCTTTACTGTCAAGTTCGCAGCTAAAGGAACGCTTCAGCTAAATCAGCTAAAGTGATGTAAGTAAGCAACTAAAGGTTGTGCGTACCTTGAGTTGCGTACTTGACAGTCTAAAATCCTGACTGTCAAATGTGTAATTCAAGGAGTGCACAATCTTTAATGCTGCAGTTTTCTATAAGCAACTACTGACAATGGCTAGTAGTAACAAAACTATAAGCAAGTATCGATTACCAATAGCCATATCATATGATTGGCCCCAATGACATATGATTGGTAATCACTGCTTGCTTATGTCATTTCAGCTCTTTAGCTCAAGCATTCCTTGAACTGCGAACCTGACAGTCACGATGCACTTAAATGAATTAGATGAATTAGACTGCGTATGAGTGTGTCGCATGATTAATTATAAATCATATGCAGACTAATTTATCTAATTTTTGAATGTACCTTGACTGTCAAGATCGCAGCTCATGGAACGCTTCAGCTAAGGAGCTAAAACAATCATGCACCGTTTGAGGTTATTAGTATCTGTTCATCAAATCGCAACACTTTGAATTCTGCGCTCCCCGAGCTATGCACTTAGTAGTCATCATCAAGGTACACCAAGATTAAGAGTGCGCATGTGAGAATAGCTTATCTTCATACACACTTTAATTTTAGAGTATCTAGACTGTTAAGTGTGTAACTCAAGGAGTCCACAATCGTTAATTAATGCTGAAGTTTCCTATAAGCAAGTACTACACACTTGACAACCAAATACAGCGATTTGTGAGCCACAGACTTCTCACTCTTAGGACTTTTCATAATCATAATTCGCAATAATCACAAGATCACAGAGACAGGGGCAAGTACAGTACAGCATGCACCATTTGAGGATATTAGCACCTGTTCATCAAATCGCAACACTTTGAATTCTGCGCTCCCTGAGCTATGCACTTAGCAGTCATCATCAAGGTACAGCAAGGTTAAGAGTGCGTCTGTGAGAATAGCTTATCTTCATACACACTTTAATGAATTTTAGAGTATCTAGACTGTTACGTGCGTAACTCAAGGAGTCCACAATCGTTAATTAATGCTCAAGTTTTCTATAAGCAAGTGCTGCACACTTGACAACCAAATGCAGCGATTTGTGAGTCACGGACTTCTCACTTTTAGGACTTTTCATAATCATAATTCGCAATAATCACAAGATCACAGAGCGAGGGGCAAGTACAGTACAGTGTTTTATTAATAAATAACGTACAGTACAGTGTTTTATTAATGATTTATCACATAGCATTCACACCTAACCAGCCATCGCGTATGACACATAACCAGCCATGGTGTAAAACATAATAGTCTGCTATGGTATAAAACCATGTTACCTGCGCAGCACTCTGTAGCACTTCGCGGTGGCGCCCGCTCGCGTGAAACACGTGAGAGTAACATTTTTAGGAATTGTATAAAACCGGACGATGAA
This sequence comes from Crossocerus cetratus, assembly GCA_963675795.1. Lineage (NCBI taxonomy): Eukaryota > Metazoa > Arthropoda > Insecta > Hymenoptera > Crabronidae > Crossocerus > Crossocerus cetratus. Next base: position 6,760,142 of record OY776671.1, read on the forward strand.
ACTCTTAATCCGCTTTGCCTTTTCCACGAGAAAAATAAAACAGGAAATTCATATCTCCGGAACGGCTGGACCGATCCACATGATTCTTGGCTCATTGGATTCAGAAAAATCAACGATGAAATACAAAATTCTGAAATAAATTCTTGGGGCTCTAACTTTCGCATAAATCGAGGTGAAAGTTTGGTAACTAAGGATAACAGCTAGTGTTCGGGATAATATAGCCTCGGCTGTCGCGCGCCGGAGTGTCATATATATATGGAGAGGGAACTTCTACTTGGCGCGAGACTCTACCGAGTCTCCTGATATTGTATATGAAGTGGAGAGCATTGGCGGAGAGTCCAATTTCGCTTAGCTTTGTTAACAGTATGTTCGGTAATACGTTGTCGAAGGCACCGCTGATGTCTAAGAATACTGCTACTGTGCTTTCTTTTCTGAGGAAGCCCGTTTTGGCAAAAATGGTGAGGCTTAAGATATTTTCGGTAGTAGCTCTTCCTGATCTAAAACCAGTCTGAATTTCGGGAAAGACTTTCATGCGTTCGCACCACCATTTGAGTCTGTTGTTTATCAATTTTTCGGCTAACTTGCAAAGACAGGATGTCAGCGAGATTGGTCTTACGTTCGTTTTACCTGCTTTTGGAAGGAACATGATTACGGAGTGTAGCCATTCCTCTGGGAAAATGTGAGATATGTAGAATTCGTTGATTAGATCTAGAGTTATATCTTTAATAGCTGATGGTAGGTTAATTAACATTCTGTAGTCTATTTGATCTCTACCTGGGGCAGATTTGCTATTCAATGATCCTAAAGCTATTTCCATTTCCTCTGTGGTAAATTTGGTGTCGAAGAAGTGGTTTTCATGGACCTGAATGTCTAAGACTGGACTGTTTGGTACCCATGGGGGGGACAGTTTGGATATTGCCTTTTCTATTGCTTTACTTAGTTTTTCTTGGTCGGGAGAGCTATTGCCCACGGAATGTACCCATTTATTATTTAGGATTTTAATTTTCTCCCATACGTACTTTGGAGATGTTCTATAGTTTATGGTGGAAGCAAAATTTCTGAAATCTGCACGTTTCTTTTCTTGGCATGTTCTTTTAAATTTAGCAAGGTTGATTTTGTACGTGATCCATCTGTTGTGTGTCATATTAAACTTCCACTTCTGAAATGTTGTTTTCATTTGGTTGAGTGCTACGTAACACTCTTTATCCCACCATGAGTTGGGGTTGTTTTTGGTTTTTGGTTTGTGTTTTTTTGATGGGGTACTTGCTATGGCAGTGTTCTTAATTGTGTGTATTATTTTTTGGTACCACTCTAAGGGATCTTCAAAATTACATCTATCCAGACTGTCCACTCCTTCCATCAATGTTGTCCTATATAATTCCCAGTTTGTTCTTTGGGATGTTAATCTGTTGGATATCTTTTGGTAGTATGATCTGGTTGCTTGTAAGTTGATTAGAATAGGATAGTGGTCCGATCCATAGGGATGGGATGCAGAATAGATAGTGCATTCCGATGCTATTTCGCTGGTTGTAATAACTAGATCTAGGTTGGAAAAATGATTATGTGAGGAATTTATGTGTGACTTTGTGTAGTAGTTTGCTACTAAAAGGCTTTGTTCGTTGAGGAGATCAAGAAGGTTTTCTCCGTTTTTATCTGTCGTGTCACAGTTCCAACCTAGATGATGTACATTGAAATCCCCTGCTATTATATATCTGCCTTCTTTTTTGAGTTTGTTTGTAAAAATTCTCCAATGGTCTTTATTCAAAGGCGTATTTGGCGGTCTGTAGACAGCGCTGATTGTTAATTTATGACGAATATTTGTGATTTGAATAGTAAGTTGTTCAGTTGAAGAATCTAGTAGTTGGATTTCGTTTAGAAGTTTTACCTGATATTTTTTGTAGATTGCAAAGAGGACACCTCTGCCTCTGCCTCTTAATCTATCTTGCCTATATATATTGAAACCGGTTAATGCGAAGTTGTTTTTTGGTTCTAACCAGGTTTCTGTGCATATGATAACGTCGTTTTTCTTGGATAGTAAGTTTATCTCAGTGGGTTTGTTTCCTAAGCTTCTACAGTTCCATAGACACATAGGAATATTATTATCTACATATTTCGCCATTTTATCTACTTTATGTGTTCTATATGTTAACTTAATTTGATAGGAACTTTCGTTTTCGATGTTATCACAGAAATTGTTGTGTTGCAAATGTGCTTGTGCTTAGTTGTCTAAAGTTATATATTTACTGGTATATCTTAAAGTTTTATAACTAAGTGTTCAGTTTTCTTTTTAACGTGTAGTTCTTGGAGATTTGGAAATAATATTTGGAATTGTTTGTTTTTTTGTACCTGACTGCTTGATACTTGAATTGGATTTGGAGACTCGTAGTGTGGGTGTGATGCTTGGTGTGTTCTTCTGTATGTTACAGTTCTCTGAGTTTGCCCTTCTCTTCGGGATTGTTGATGTCTTGGTGTTGAACATTGTAGATGATGTTGAGGATGAAGAGTCGTCTTGTTGGAGAGACATTAGACTGCTGCCTGGAGAAATTCTTCTTTTATTGGGTTGAGTGTTTGAGGCTGTAGTGGATGCGGATGATGAGCTGCAGGCGTCATCTTTAAAGCTATCGTCCATATTTAGTAGGGGTGTATTGATTTCTTCTTCTTGTTTGTTTGTTATTTTGTTAGTTGTAGATATAGATTGAGGGTATCCTACTCCTTTGAGACCTTTGTATGGTTCTTCTTCACGATTGTTTATCATCGGTATTAAGGTTTTTGTCTCGGTTTCCTTTTTTGATGTATTAGTTGTTGGCTTAGTTACCATAGCATATTGAGGAATTCGGTCTACAGAGGGATCTCTGGACTGGGAGGTAGACTTACTATATGTCCTTAAGGTCTGCTGAGAGATTGGTGACGATGTGTGAGTTGGTGTAGCGTCTTTACTAGTGCTTGGTCTAGGTATATTTGTACCTCCTATTTTCTTAATATTTAGCTCGTCTGTCATAGAGATGACAGGTGGAGCTGGGAATTCCTTATTAGAGTGTGTTTGGGGAATGATTGTCTTACTTGTGATATTAGTTTTGATATTGTTGTGTGGATCAACTGGTATGGCAAGCCTCTCCCTTGCCTGTTTTAGTGCTTGATGTCTGCCAATTGGGTTGTGTGCCATGATTAAATTGGTTTCTTTCTGAAGAGCATAGATTTGACAGGTGTCTGAAAATGTATTGTGCGGTCCTTTGCAGTGTAGGCATTGTTGGTGTTCTGTGGAGATTTGATCTTGGTGTCCCGTACATGTATTTGTAGATTTACCACAGAGGCTGCATCGCTTAAGCCTTCTGCATCTGTGTGAAGTGTGACCATATGTGTAGCAATTGTTGCATGTTTTGATTGATTCAACAAACGGTTCAATTCGAAGTCCACATGTTTGGTAAGCTAGTATGTAGTTAGGTAGAGTGTCTCCGTCGAATGTGATAATGATGTTTTCTGACGGGTGCCATTCTATTGTCTGATTGTCTTTGTTTATAAGTTTTCTGTGCATGCGGTTGGCTGAGATTATTTTGCAAGGAGAGTCAGAGCAGTTGATGATATCGTCTGTGTCGTATTCTAGTGGGTAGCCTTTAAGTATTCCTCTTCTTTGCAGCAGATATCTGGGTATCCAGCTAGTGTATTTTTTATTTGAGTCTTTCTCATTGAGTAAGATAAATTTATTAGCTTCTTCGTGATTTTCAAACGTGGCTATAACTTTATTGTAAGCTACTGATTCAAGCTTTCTGACCTTGGTTTTTTTATGGAAAATGATCTTAGCCAATTCCATTACATTTTTCTGCCTAGAATTCTTGATGTGTTCTTGTTTAAGTGATAGTTCTACTATTGCGTGTCCCTTGTGTGTTTTTTGATAGAGATTTGAGATGTTATTGACTGTGTTGTTACTTACATTTTCAGTGGTAGGTTTTTTGTTTTGTGTAATAACATCATTGTCATTTTGCTCATCCATTTTTCTTTTATTTGTAGACTGTTGACATTCCATTTCTATTAGATTCTCTTCCATCGTGTCCGAGATAGGATTTTGGCGTGCCTCCATTGGGAGACACGCCACGTGTTTGATAGGTTAGATTATCAGATTATGGTTTGATAGGTTGTATTCACTGTAGTGTTATTTGTGATATAATACCCTTTGGGATTTAGGGAGGCCAGAGGCCTATCAGGATTTTTTTTTTTTAAATATCCGGATGCTTAAAAATATTATAGATTCAACTAGTACAATCCGTCCTCTTCCGAGGACACCCACTCGCCGAGTTCCCAAGGCCCTACTACTGCTTGGCGCGCGAATATATGACTGTCCAATTTACAGAAATAAAAACTTTATAGCTCCACACATCACAGAATTAATAATGCGAGTTTATTATTTCATCTCGTCCAATTAATTAACATTTAGCTTAAATCTTATTTTGAATTTAAAGCCAATTGACAATAACTTAATATCTTAATTTTCAATCGAATAAGTTATTATATGACTATTATAAAAAACACCGCAAATAGTATATGTATCCCACATATGATAGATGTTATAGTTTCTCTACAGAAAAACATTTGCTAGAAAAACCAGTAAAAAGAAGCAAAAAAGTGTTAATAACGCATAAAATACGAGCAAGTCGGAAGAACTATTAAAACTGCAAGATTTGTCGTTTATTGATTTTGATGTTACATCGGCGATGGGGTTGCATGTCAAAAATACTTTGCACATTATCGGAAAACCGAGAATCTTTTGCAATTAATCGGCAAGTTTGCACGGCTTGTTCAGCTAGAAGAGTTGATGATCGTTTCGAATAAACCGCTGCTTTATCATTGGATTATCGGTTCATCTCTAAGCGCCGAGCGCTTAGAGATCGATGTTGTCCCGTATCTGCAAGCCGTTGTGATTTTCCTGCAAATTCGCCTCACCATAATCCACATTTTCCATCACTGTATTTTATCATTGCTGTATCCTAATTCGTCTGTTTCCTCAGGTGGGGGGTGCCTTCATCCTCCAGCTGCAGATTGTACAGAACACAGCACACCCTAATCAAATGGACTATGGTCTCCATTGACCGCAGCTTGGTTAAAGTCTTGATTGAAGAGAAATTATAAGAAAATTCATCCAATAAAAGGCACAAATCTGAACATGACAAGCCATTATCATCCTGTGGTATCAACAAGTGGCTCTGACACCACAAGATCTGGGAAGCAACAGTCTGCCAAAGTCTTATACGATGTGAAAGTAATTTTCAAAACTCATGTGTATGAATAAAATTAACTGCATTTTTTAATTTTCCATTAAACTTTCCATGTTTCAGAGAAGATGTATAGTATTGACCCAAGAACAAAGTAAAAGTTGTTTGAATGAAACATGACTGAAACAAATTGAAGAAGTATTTGTACCATCAATCCGATGGATTTGTACCATTGGGATGGCGAGATTGATGGAGATTGGGATAACTTTTTAAAGGAGATGGCACGACCATTAATTCAGGACCGACAATGATCCAGAAGCTTATCCGGAACATATTATATCTTGGACAATTGAGTTATGTTAGTACTAATTTAAAAACTGGCTCATTGTAGTGCTTGGGAAGAACTAGCAAAATGCAGGTGGCATTCGAACCATTGAAATTTTGTAGTGGACATGGAGGAATTGTACGCTTAACAGTTTGATAGCAGAGTATTTGAGTTTAGGAACAAAAAGATAAAAGTTGTCAAAAACTTACAACTATCTTCAGGAAATAGCACACTGATATACACAAGGTCATTATCTATTAATATTATAGAGTAATCTGGAAGCAATACATAGTATCTTTTTCACAGGTACAAGCAACCTTTTTTTTACGTGCCGCAATTTTACTCGGAAATGGTGAAGATATTTGTTTAAAGCTTTGATGTACCCTCAACTACTGCCGCATATCTTACTTATAGTGCCAAAGCAAAAATCTTTATTCGCCAAACATATATAAAAGCAGTATAATCACAGTATTTGGAAGGAAAGAATAATGGCTGGTATTCATTGCGATGCATGAAAGGTGGAAATCCAATTCAGGTATGTACTAGAAAAGATATTGTAGGCGTAGCTGGGCTGGCTACGACTCTAAGGATTTTTGGGAGGAAGAAAGTATCAAAGGCAGGTTAGCGTTGCTTTCTTTATTAGGCTTGGTGGCGGACTGACTTCCGCGCAACAGTTTGGTGGGGCCCCGTCTTCGCGGGGAAGGGAACAGAGTTTCGGCGGTCGTAAGACGCGCCGCAATCGAGGGGGTTGCTAAGGCGACCGATTCTTGGAATCGCCGACCGTTAGGCCCGTCTACAGTCGCTACGTACCACGCAGCGAAATAAATTGTAGCCTACAGTTCGGCCAAACCTGACATGTGATCGTCCTCGGTCACTCGCAAAATAAAACATCGCAAGTTCTTAACATAAGTCACACGAAAGCTGTAATAAAAACTAAGGAAATACAAATCTTAGATGATGTAAGAAACTCGGACGAAATCCTTACAGAAGTAGGTTATTCTTAACAATTAGTACACTTAAGTCTATGGATAAAGTATTTCTGTACATTAGTCGCTACGTATCCAGTGTTTCATCTGGTCGGGACGGAAAAAGGAACACGGGTTAGTTGAAATCCCTCTGGGTCCTTGACTACATAACGATCATTGTCCAAAACGTTAGGAATAATATATGGTCCTTCATATTTGGGTATCAGCTTCTTGTTCACTCCGGGCGTGACATCACGATTCGCAATCTTTACAAAATCGCCCTCACTATACACAGTAGCTGACTTGTGTCTTTGATTATATGATTTTTCGTTCGCGGCCTGACTCGCCTCGATCTTATTCGCAGCCTCGTGACGTAAATCAGGCAAATCTCTAACTGGTCCAACATTTTCACTTAAAACTAGACGCAAATTATCATTAACCTCACCTAATTGACAAATTCCAAATAACAATCGGCTGGGTGTCTCGCTTGTCGAGCGACAGACACTGTTATTCAAAGCATGCTCGACAACTCCTAACACAGTTACCCATTTTCTTGGATGCTCGGCTAATTTGGCCAGCATCGGTGTTATAACGCGATTAAAACGTTCTACCTGGCCATTTGCACGTGGCGTGTGCGTGGCTATTAAAATGTGTTCTACCGATTCGTCCTTTATAAAATCTTTAAACATACCGGAGGTAAAAGCAGTGCCACGATCGCTAATCAAACGACGTGGTCTACTATAATCGCGGAAATATTGTCGTAAGTGCTTAATCGCCTCAACACTAGTAGTTGATTTGCAAGGATACAACTTTATGAATTTGGTAAAGCCATCGACTACGGATAAAATATGTTGCATACCGTTCGACTTCTCAAGAGGCTCAAGGTGGTCTATGTGTATCGTATGAAATGGGCAACTATCTTTCTTTATGCTGTGGAGGTAGCCTTCGGACTTTCCACTATGAGGCGAAAATTCGATACATTTTAAACAGTTATCTATGTAATTTCTAACTTTACTGCGCATTTTCGGAAACCAGTAAACTTGACGAATATTCTCGATTACTTTTTCAGTGCCCAAATGTCCCAGATTCTCGTGACAAATTCGAACCCCCCCCCCCCCCCAACACCCCCCCCCCCGACATTAAAATGTTAAAAAATGCGCCAAGTAGTTTTGTCTACCTCTCTACAGTTTAATCCCACAGCAAAATTTACCAAAAATATAAACGGATATCATTCAAAAGCCAAGCCAATCATCAAAATTAACAAAAAAATTAATCAAATTCCAAAACAATCAAAATTAAATAAAATAAAATAAAGTCTACAAAAATGGCAAACTGGCTGCGTGGAAACGTGATGTAATTAAGACCGAGACAAAACATCCCTCTATCGTCATTCGCATGGCCAGTTTGCCAAGTTTTTGTAGACTTTATTTTATTTTATTTAATTTTGATTGTTTTGGAATTTGATTAATTTTTTTGTTAATTTTGATGATTGGCTTGGCTTTTGAATGATATCCGTTTATATTTTTGGTAAATTTTGCTGTGGGATTAAACTGTAGAGAGGTAGACAAAACTACTTGGCGCATTTTTTAACATTTTAATGTCGGGGGGGGGTGTTGGGGGGGGGGGGGGCTGATATCATGCATTTTTGGTCGTTCATTCAAGAATATATTCTCTATTTATTACAGTATGTAACATAGCCATATCCCCAAATGACACATGATTGGTAATCATTGCTTGCTTCTGTCATTTTAGCCCTTTAGCTTAAGCATTCCTTGAACTGTGAACTTGACAATCATGATGCACGTAAATGAATTAGATGAATAAGACTGTGTATGAGTATGTCGCATGATTAATTGTAAAGATTCTAAAGCGATACACTCAAAACGCAGCCTAATTTATGTAATTTATTTTGGTGTATCTTTACTGTCAAGTTCGCAGCTAAAGGAACGCTTCAGCTAAATCAGCTAAAGTGATGTAAGTAAGCAACTAAAGGTTGTGCGTACCTTGAGTTGCGTACTTGACAGTCTAAAATCCTGACTGTCAAATGTGTAATTCAAGGAGTGCACAATCTTTAATGCTGCAGTTTTCTATAAGCAACTACTGACAATGGCTAGTAGTAACAAAACTATAAGCAAGTATCGATTACCAATAGCCATATCATATGATTGGCCCCAATGACATATGATTGGTAATCACTGCTTGCTTATGTCATTTCAGCTCTTTAGCTCAAGCATTCCTTGAACTGCGAACCTGACAGTCACGATGCACTTAAATGAATTAGATGAATTAGACTGCGTATGAGTGTGTCGCATGATTAATTATAAATCATATGCAGACTAATTTATCTAATTTTTGAATGTACCTTGACTGTCAAGATCGCAGCTCATGGAACGCTTCAGCTAAGGAGCTAAAACAATCATGCACCGTTTGAGGTTATTAGTATCTGTTCATCAAATCGCAACACTTTGAATTCTGCGCTCCCCGAGCTATGCACTTAGTAGTCATCATCAAGGTACACCAAGATTAAGAGTGCGTATGTGAGAATAGCTTATCTTCATACACACTTTAATTTTAGAGTATCTAGACTGTTAAGTGTGTAACTCAAGGAGTCCACAATCGTTAATTAATGCTGAAGTTTCCTATAAGCAAGTACTACACACTTGACAACCAAATACAACGATTTGTGAGCCACAGACTTCTCACTCTTAGGACTTTTCATAATCATAATTCGCAATAATCACAAGATCACAGAGACAGGGGCAAGTACAGTACAGCATGCACCATTTGAGGATATTAGCACCTGTTCATCAAATCGCAACACTTTGAATTCTGCGCTCCCTGAGCTATGCACTTAGCAGTCATCATCAAGGTACAGCAAGGTTAAGAGTGCGTCTGTGAGAATAGCTTATCTTCATACACACTTTAATGAATTTTAGAGTATCTAGACTGTTACGTGCGTAACTCAAGGAGTCCACAATCGTTAATTAATGCTCAAGTTTTCTATAAGCAAGTGCTGCACACTTGACAACCAAATGCAGCGATTTGTGAGTCACGGACTTCTCACTTTTAGGACTTTTCATAATCATAATTCGCAATAATCACAAGATCGCAGAGCGAGGGGCAAGTACAGTACAGTGTTTTATTAATAAATAACGTACAGTACAGTGTTTTATTAATGATTTATCACATAGCATTCACACCTAACCAGCCATCGCGTATGACACATAACCAGCCATGGTGTAAAACATAATAGTCTGCTATGGTATAAAACCATGTTACCTGCGCAGCACTCTGTAGCACTTCGCGGTGGCGCCCGCTCGCGTGAAACACGTGAGAGTAACATTTTTAGGAATTGTATAAAACCGGACGATGAAACTCTTAATCCGCTTTGCCTTTTCCACGAGAAAAATAAAACAGGAAATTCATATCTCCGGAACGGCTGGACCGATCCACATGATTCTTGGCTCATTGGATTCAGAAAAATCAACGATGAAATACAAAATTCTGAAATAAATTCTTGGGGCTCTAACTTTCGCATAAATCGAGGTGAAAGTTTGGTAACTAAGGATAACAGCTAGTGTTCGGGATAATATAGCCTCGGCTGTCGCGCGCCGGAGTGTCATATATATATGGAGAGGGAACTTCTACTTGGCGCGAGACTCTACCGAGTCTCCTGATAACATTGAACTCCATACTTTCGGGGACATAGAATAACAATCTACCGTCATCTATTTTTTTGTATACAAGGCCATCTCTTAATTCATAATATTTTTCTTCTTTCTTTTCCAAACGTTCTCTTAATTTTACGATTTCCTCGTCTTGGGTCTGTTTTAATGACAAAACGTGTTCAGAGGTATTCGGTTCTAATACAAGGATACTATGTCCACGACTCAAGGCATCGACGTGCGACATTTTAGACCCAGAACGGTGTTCAATCTCGTAGTCGAAACTCTGCAAAAATATTGCCCAACGGGCGATACGGACGTTGACGCGCTGCTTAGCTAACGTCAGCCGGAAGCTGTCACCATCAGTTATAATCTTAAAATGAATTCCGTAAAGATATACGTGAAACCGTTTAATAGCATAGATAGCGTCTAAACACTCTAGTTCGAAGCTGGGGTATCTGGATTCGGCGTACGTAGTCCGCTTGCTAAAATAAAATACGGGCCTGAAGAACCCATTCGCCTGTTTTTGCATGAGTACGGCGCCGAAACCGTTTGAACTGGCATCGCAGTGCACTTCTGCCTTCAAATCTGGCGAATATATCGCTAATACCGTTTCACTCGCTAACAGTCCCTTTAATTCTACAAACGCGGCGTTTTCCTCAACGCCAAAACGGAAGGTAGCACCCTTTTTTAATAAGTCGTAGAGGGGCTTTGCCAAAATCGAGAAATTTGGAATAAATCGCCTGAAATAGCTTGCGAGCCCAATGAATCGTTGGATATCCTTAATTGTTCGTGGAACTGGATAATCCTGAACGGCTTGGATACCCTCATTCCCCGGGTAAACTCCTAATTGATCAATCTCATATCCTAAGTACGAAACTTTATGATACAGGAAAGAACATTTATCTGTGCGAAATTCTAGGTGGTGTTGCTTAGCTAAACGAATGACTTCGTCCAAAATACCTAGATGCTCATCAATATCGATTGTAGCGATCAGAATATCGTCTAAGTACAAAATAATCTTATTGAGCCTAACTAAATCGGAAAATATCGCGTTAATGTACCTTTGAAACACTCGAGGAGCGTTTGTGAGTCCAAATGGCATTTTCAAATATTCAAATTGCCCTAAAGGCGTTACGAATGATATATATTTGATCGATGATTCAGAAACTTTCACGTGATGGAATCCATTTTTCAAATCCAGTTTCGTAAAATAACGTTTTTTACGTAATTGGTCAAGGCAACCGTCGATATTTGGCACCGGAAAGTTTTCTTTTATCGCGACCTTGTTCAATTCCCGAAAATCCACGCATAACCGTATTTCACCATTCTTTTGCCTGACAAGTACTATTGGGCTTGCAAACGGCGAATTACTTGGCTGAATTATCTTTTTGGCATATAAATCGTCTAGAATTAAGCTTAACTTTTCTTTTTCGGCAAACGCTAGACGACGTGGTTGAAAACATATCGGTTGTTCGTTCTTCAAAGTAATTACTAATTCTACATCCTTCTTCGAAATACTTGGGTCGCAATCCGCAAGAGAGTTATCGCTTAGCATTTCGCGAACAACAGTTAATGTTCTTTGGTCAAGTTCCGGATTTATACTCAACGCTTCGGTAACACTTTCTTGCTTGTCAACATATTCAATTTCCAAAATCTGATGATCAAATGCATCGGGTTCATTTTCACGTTCCTCCGACTCAATTTTCGTAATTTTAAACAATGGGTTCAAATCGATTCTTATTTGTGGCAATTTTATAAAATCTCTACCGAGAATTGCTTCGTATTGCATCGTATAATCGGGAACTACGTAAAATTTCAATTTCATATCGACATTTACAATCTTTGCAGTTATCTCAAAAGTGCCTACAATCTCTAATGGGGATGAATTTAATCCTTTAAATGAACTGACGGAAGGGTTTCTCGAATACGCGGTTGTCGGCAATAAAGTGGACTTAATTAGACTTACGGGTGATCCTGAGTCAAGCAAAGCGCAAACATGAAAATTTATTCGTTGGTTCTTGTCTTCCATGATAGAAAATCGGATTGGAACCAGGAATGGTGTTATAGGCGAAGTCGACTGGATAAGATTCGTCGACGAATGAGCTGGTGCTTTCTGTCCTTCTTTTGGTTGCGCAACATCTTCCTTCTGGTTGGGGCGATTGTTCGCCCGATGTCCCAAGCTGCCGCATCAATAACACGATCCCCACGGGCGTCGCGGTTTCGGGCAGTTTTCTTTAAGGTGGCCCATCTCGTTAAAATTATAACAACGAGGCTCTTTAACACGGGTCACAGTCCGTCTTTCACAGGGGGCCGTTGAGTAGTTTTCTTTTCTTGGAAAGGTGTCGATGATTGGGAGAGCACTATATCACGGTAGCCTTCGAAAAGATCCTCGGCTGTCTTATAACGTAAGGCCCTGGCCTGGTCGCGTAGGCGAATATCCGGAATGCCCTCAATTAAAAAGTCAACCAACTCTTCCGGATCCACGTTGATTTTGTTGGCTATGGTGATTTTGTGAAAATAATAATCCGAAAAGGGTTCGCCTCTTTTCCAACATCGTCTTTCGAAATCCCGCCGCAAGCTGAGCTTGCTCGGACGATGATCGAACATGTGGGTCATCGCTTCTAGAAGTTCCCTGGTGCTCATTTGTAAAAACGATGGACTCGATTGGAACCATGTTAAGGCTTTTCCTCGTAACCTTAAACTAATCAAAATTCGAACCGTATTATCTTCTAAAAAGTAGGTATTCCGCAGCAATTCAATCTGCTGTTTCCAGTTGGCAAAATTGTCCGTTTCTCCAGAAAATTCCATGAGTACATCTGCGATTGTTCTGATACTGATCGTCGGTTGCACAGTGATGGGGCTTATTCCACTTACAGGTGATGTTCGGGGTATTTCTCATAGGCGGTCGTGCCTCTAATTCACCTCGCAAGCGCTCAGTTTCGTTTCTGAGTCTTGCCAATTCTTGCCTCAACTCAGCGTCCGGTTCTTCCCGTCGCTGCTGATGTACAATCGGCTCGGCCAACGCATCATGTCTCAAGTCTTGGTTTTCTGCCGCTTCTAATATTGTCAAAATGTCTGGTTCTGCGGCAAGCAGCCTCGTAATGATCTCGGCCTTATTGCCGGAGACAGGCAATCCTCTCGTCTGGAGCATTTCTCTCAATTCAACAAGCGTGTAATCCGTCAAATTCCTTCTCGGTGGCAACGGCATTTCGAATCAAAATTGAGTCCACACCACACAACGCACAACACCTTCTCTCCACGAAATAGTTACATAATGTAGGAGTTCCAAATCAAACACAAACGGCAGTCGCGATTAAATGCGTCGCGCACCACCCAAAATCAGTTCTGATCCCACTTCTGATTTACTGTAGGCATAGCTGGGCTGGCTACGACTCTAAGGATTTTTGGGAGGAAGAAAGTATCAAAGGCAGGTTAGCGTTGCTTTCTTTATTAGGCTTGGTGGCGGACTGACTTCCGCGCAACAGTTTGGTGGGGCCCCGTCTTCGCGGGGAAGGGAACAGAGTTTCGGCGGTCGTAAGACGCGCCGCAATCGAGGGGGTTGCTAAGGCGACCGATTCTTGGAATCGCCGACCGTTAGGCCCGTCTACAGTCGCTACGTACCACGCAGCGAAATAAATTGTAGCCTACAATATACAGGATAAATAATGTTTTATAAAGGGAGTTAATTAGAATACTGTCCCTACAGCGACACTTCGAAATAGGAACTACCCCAGAAATGATACATTGCATGATATATGGCAACCTATGATCCAAGGACATCCAAGGATCGGCAAAGTGAGTTGATTTTTTTGCATTGGCAGAAGTATTTAAAAAATGTTTGTAGTATTTTCATAGCTATATCCAACTTTGTCTTGCGAAGAATATAATTCACTTTGATTTTATATTTCTAGGTAATACATAAGACAATAAATTTGAACTGCTTGGCCGCCCTAAATTCATAAGAAAAATTTAAAAGTGATTGCCTAGTACCTAAAAACCATCCATTACACAACCCAGTTGTCAATACACTACTCCACGAAATTAGCGAGTCACTTAATTATAAATATCTAATAGGTGCGTTTGAAGCGCCTACACACTTGCCTAATTTTAGTAGCTTGACCAGATACTTGATCGAGTGTTTGGGAGATGCAGCTGCTAATGCACAAGAAAACGTGGGTAATTGTCCATAAATTGTGCACAAATTGAGCGACAAATGGAGCAAACAGTATTTGGGAACATTAATGGATTGTACCAATACTAAAATTAGTGGAAGAAAACCACAGGCAAAGGATCCTCTACAATGAGTATCTAATAGTCTTACTAATTTTCATTGAAATGTAGCCATGCTATTTATTGAGCTTACCCAAATTACTTTTATTAGGTAGTTGCATCGTCGCTATTATCGGAAAAGTTGGGTATCCAGTATGAGCTTGTTACAGAGGTTCTTTCGCCCAGTTACCCAATCGTTTGTTGGAGGAGTTGGCAATGGATAAAAACCACGGACTAAAAATAAACGGAATACACCACGGCAAACGGATGTCAATGTCAACTCCGTGAGAAATATTACGCCGAAGAATAACACGACGATTAGCGAATACTATAAGTACAAAGCATATGGAGTCGAAATCTTTGCGTCTCCCAAAAGTAGTGTGTAGTGTCATATTTTGTATTACTATTCGTATGATAATCTCATTAAACCTAAATTCTGTTGCGATTTTCAAGAATGACGAAGATGAAATGGCAGAACTTGTGCTGGCAAGTGCTACTATAAAAGCAAGAGCTGAAGTGGAGAATGCAAAAGCACACGGTCATTGTTATTCCTCTGTATTCTTCGGAGTTTGCTACTTGATACTTTCAGAAGCTCTATGTAACATTTGAACCTCATGTTACGGAAAAATTGAAACGGGGATACGGTTGTATACAGGATATTGTACAGCCTGCTCAATCGATTCCGTTACAAATGCCCATGTAAACAGAGCGGAGAAACTAACAGAATCGATTGCGCCCGGGGTACAACGAAAAACTCGGAGCGCTTTCTGAGAAGACGGGAAAAGGTTCTGGAAAATGTCTCGGCAAGTGAAAGTTTATGGCTCCCTGAAACGAACCAAAACTTCCTGCGCTTCGTCTCTTATCGATGTCTATATATTAGTAAATCTCGTCTGCGCAGGCCTCGACTTAGTCGTTGTTCAGGAATCATCGCCCTATTGGCCCCCTAGATTTAAGCCATGTTATCTAGTATTCTAAGACTTATCTAGTCATGCGCATTCGGCCCCGTAGCCGACTACAAGATGATCGATCCGCATAGATTCACCAATGAACGTAGCGATCGGAACGCTCCCCCGCGGAAGCGTCTAGAACTTGCGCTTCTTCTCCGGCCGGCTTCCTTGTTCCGCCATATCTGTGATTTCTTCTCAACCGAACGGACGCGTCCCTTGGGATTTTGAACTTCGCAAAGAGATTGTGTGTTTGATCTGAACCGCTAACGATAGTTATTTTGTACCGCCGAACTGTATTGTGACTTATTGTGACCTGTGATAGGACCTGTGGTGTTTTTGCCACCGGACCGCTTTAAATACGCGAACAACATTCCGTACGGCGAGTACCTGAACCGCCTCAAGGTATTGTTCTTCTTGAATAAACGCTATTGTCTATCAGAACTCCTCTAAATCTTACTGAATTCCAACTAGCCTGAATCCAGGGTCCCGCATTTCCCGCAAACGTTAATTCGAAACAGTCGTATATCTTGTACAGTAATTCACAGTATTCCAAGGTAGGCCCGACAAAATTTGTGGAACTGATGAACCTCGGTATTCTCCGCATCCGAGTGATTATTTGACTTGGCGAGAAGGACTTGATCCTTCTCGGAACTACGTTTATGACTCTGAAGCCATAAAGGTCAAGCCCGTTCCAAGAGATAAACGTTCATATTAACATTTCCAGAATAACGTATTAATCATACTATGTTTAATATATTGGCGATATTTTTACGAGTATAATGATGCCAAATTCGACTCAATTAAAGTATTGGTGATATATTTTTGTATGGAATGTTTCCATTTGGGAGTGGAACTATCAAGAGTTGCTCTCAAGAGCGGTAAATCCATCAGGTAGGATGGGGCTTACAGGATCAGGAATCGGGGCTCACCAGTTCTACAAATTTTGTCGAGCCTACCTTGGAATACTGTACAAGATATATGACTAGGAGGCCTAGTCATAGGAGGTAGGATGGGGCTTACAGTTTCAGGTATCGGGGCTCATCAGTTCTATAAATTTTGTCGAGCCTACCTTGGAATACTGTACAAGATATATGACTAGGAGGTATAGACCTACGCGGGCGAGATTTGCTAATATATAGGCATCAATAAGAAACGGCGCGCAGGAAGTTTTGGTTCGCTTTAGGGAACAATATTGTACTTTCACATGCCGAGACATTTCTCAAGCTGTGCATAGATGAGAGACGAAGGCAGGTATTGTTTTAAAATTAGTAACTTAAACTTGCAGACGTACAGGGTGATGCACTTGTCTTTTAATCAGGTGTATTGGTATTACCGACCGTGAGTCCGTAGTTTTATGGATCAATGAAAAATGTTTGAAACCAAACATTCTAACCACACGCTTAAATTTTTGTTTCAATTTTTTACTATTCAACCATCATATTATGGAAGTAGATTAAACAAAGCGGTTTCTGGGACACCAAAAATGTCGCGAGGTGACGTCACCGCATCTACCCGTCGATGTGCACGAGGGCAAATTGCTGCGTCGGCAACCTTGACAATTGCTGACGGAAACTAGACACCTGGTCAACTGACCCTAAGCTCAAATTTACCCGTCGATATGCACGAGGTCGAATTGTTGCATCAGCAATCTTAACAATTGCTGATGGAAACTAGACACCTGGTCAGCTAACCTTGAGACCCAATCTATCCGTCGATATGCACGACGTTAAATTGCTGCGTCGACAACCCACACACACACACACACACACACACACACATGACAACCCTGATCTCACGTGGCTACCAACGAAGCGCATACGACACAGTAACCTTGAGCTCACGTAGCCATCAAATTGCTACATCAGCAACTGTTCCTGTGACCTTAGCAGCTACTGCCATACTCTAAAAAATGCAGTATCGATAGAAAATCAAGGTCCCCGACAGCGACCCAAAATGTCGTAACAGCAGAAACATATTGGTAGCGAGCACACTTACCATGAAGACTCCCCACCCTCCCGCATGCATATAAAACGAACTGCGATACCTCATTCAGATTTTATAAGCATGCACGTAATCATGGACATCACAGGCGACATGTTCAAGAAGCTGAAAGCTTCATCGATATTATTACGGAACGTGAACGAATACCACGAGTGGTTGAATCAGTGCAACGAGTGTTTAGCTCTCATAGCCGAGCAGACTGAAAAGAATAGAGACATGTTATCAATTGGTACAAAATGTCATATAGTATGTGTTCTAACGCGTATAAAGTGCTTGAAAGTGGCAGTGCAGGAACGGTTTGTACGTGTTGGTAGAGGGTTGCATGGTGACACACAATCAGCAAGAGCATCCAGCCTCACTCTTCTAGAGATCGAATCAGCATTCATGGATCGGATTTCCACAAGCGCTGTTATCAATTCACAGCACATCGATCCCAAACACTTCCTTCGTGATGCACGAAGAATGGTAACCAGACGTGTAACTGAGGGGATCAACCAACACCGTAATGTGAAGGTGAATGTAACCATGGAGGCCGAATATGTGCTGGACGGAACAGTCAGCGTGAAGGGGTTCAATACGCGGAACAGCGAGCTTGATCCATCTAGCAACTTACGTCGCTGGTACACACGCGATGTGGAACATCCAATATTAACACAAATGTTCGGAATTTCAAGAGCGTGATAGCGGTTGGGCTCTGCGGAGGGTTCTACATCTAATGATAAATATAAACAGGTACCAACCCATCTGTCCAGGAGGGAGCATACCTCTACGAAGAGTCATACAATTGAAGAAAGTCGTCATAAATATCAATTGTGTGGACGACACATGCTTTTTCTGGGCAGTCACCGCAAGCCTTCACCCCGTCGAGAACTCCAGCATACAAAATGTTTCTAGAGCATCATCATATCCACACTATACAGATACATTGAATACCAGTGAGGCAGAAGTACCAATGAGGTTAAAACAGATTTCAGCATTTGAAAAACGCAATAACATCTCCGTGAACGTGTTTGGATGGGAGCGGAACAGATGTGTACCACTCCGCATAACAAAAAACAAGCGCCAGCAACATGCCAACCTGCTAATGATTGAAAGCAGAAAGACCTCACACAAATACCATTATGCATGTATCAGAAGCCTATCACGACTACTGTCCATGGAAATCAGTAAAAGCCGACGCTCAAAGCACATATGCGAGCGGTAATTACGATTCTGTTCATAATCATAAAGCTATAATATATATCAACCAATTGTCTCCAAGAGCACACACTAAAAATCTCAATATTACATTCTAGGTGCCTACACTACTTCAACACACAGGAAAAGCTGTCGATGCATCTAATCGACTGCTCACGGATGGATGAATGTGCTATAACGCTCCCCACCGGGGATGACAGGTGATTGAAATTTAAGAACTACAGCCACAAGGAGCGCATGCCTTTCGTAATCTATGCTGACATAGAGTGCTGGCTGGAGGCCGTTGGGAGCGAGAAGCAAGGTCGTCAACAAGGGAGTTCACTGCCATACCAACGTCACCGTCCATTCAGCATCGGCTACTATGTCCACTGCGCATATGACGAGTCGCTCTGCCACTACAGCTGTTACAGCAGTGGAACTGGATGCATGGAGTGGTTCGCCAGAAAACTGCATATGTTAGGCACACGGATTAAGAAGATATTCAGCCGAGTGGTTCCAATGAACGCTCTAACAGGTGCTGAAGTGCTACAACACCAGCGAGCTGAACACTGCCACATATGTGTGAAACCGTTCACTGATGCGGGGGACGGGAAAGTGCGTGACCACTGTCACCTCACAGGCGCCTAGCGCGGCGTAACTCATGCAAGTTGCAATCTAGGATACAGGATACCACATACAGTACCAGTTGTATTCCGCAACCGGTCAGGTTATGACGCACACTTCGTCATAATGGCCTTAGCGAAGGTGTTTGATGGTAAAATTGACCTTCTACCAATAACGAAGGAGAAGTACATATCCTTCACCAAACATGTGGCAGACACTGGCGAGGGGGGTTGGCGCAGTAAAAAATGCGTAAAGTTCCGCTTCATTGACTCATTCAAATTCCTTAGCTCAAGTCTCGATAAACTATCATCATACCTGAGCGGACCGAACCAACTACGTACCGTGCAACGGGAAAACACCTGTCTGAGACGGACTTGAAACTCTTGACAAGGAAGGGTGTCTTTCGCTATGAATACATAACATCCTACAGCAAGCTTAACGACACGGAGCTACCACCACAAGAGGCATTCTACAGCCGTCTGAACGATTGCCACGTTAGCGATAATGATTATCAACATGCTAAAGAAGTGTGGAAACGCTTCAAGGTTCGAACGTTGGGAGAATATTGTAGCCTCTACATGAAGAATGACACGTTGTTGCTAACCGATGTGTTCGAGAGTTTCAGAGAGAACTGTATAGCAAGTTATAAGCTTGATCCGGCACACTACTTAACCCTCCCGGGTTTCACATGGGATGCAATGCTAAAGCACACCGGTATAGAGTTCGAACTATTAACAGATATCGATATGCTTCTATTCATGGAGCGTGGAATACGCGGTGGACTGAGCCAGTGTTCACATAGGTATGCAAGTGCCAACAACAAGCACCTACCAACATATGACCCTGCAAAGAGCTCTACATACCTAATGTATTTCCATGTTAACAATTTCTACGGCTGGGCAATGTCCCAACCTCTGCCGTATGGAGGTTTCCGATGGATCGAGCAGAATGATGAAGATGCAGTAGCAACCTTTGACATAAAAGCTATTCCGGAGAACGGTCAAGTGGGATACGCACAGTATAATACAGTAGGGACACTCTCTGTCGGCACCTTTGATGTCGGTGTCCCCACCAAAATGGCGGCTTAAGCGGCAACTCACGCTGTCGGCACGAGATGACGCTAGCCTCGATTTGGCTTGGCTCGGCAAGCGGCCGGCTGGTTCGGGAGAATCGGGAGTCGGTGGGGATATCGAGCCTCCTTTTCTATACCGCGTGCCCACATGTCGATCAGGAGACTCGGT